>CM049320.1:59856259-60470259 GCA_026874595.1 Sipunculus nudus | reverse complement strand
TTAACAAGAAGTGTGAATTTGTGATTCTGAATGATTCTAGAAATTAAATCAACTTATTTCTGCAGGATTTGATCAATACCTACATACCCAGGAACCACAGATATAAAAGAAAGATTGTTTGATTCATGAAATGAAAATGTTCTTGTGTCTACGAGTTTTGGTCATCATTACTTTATTAGAATGTTCAATTTTTATTTTTTTTATTTATATAATATTTTAATAAAAGAATTTTAAGAATATTTGCATATAGTTTGCACATGTTCTATGTATCATGTGTATCATGCCTATGGTGCATTAAACATAAATTGAAATTAAAGCCCAAATCATAATTTATTAAAGGAAGGGTAATAATTTTTTAGTGGCAGAATTGTTCCCCTCAATCCTTTATTTGTAGTTATGCGTGGGAGTATCTGTTCAGGTTTCTGTAATTTTTCTATCTACAGCAGCAGCAGTAGTAGTCGTGACTTCAACAGCTTTACTACTGGGGGGCGTGGCCGCCAAGGATTTAATCAGTTTGAACGTGGCCGTGGTCCTTTCCAGCGTGGCTCAAATCGTCGTAACTTCAGGGGCAGAGGTCAAGGCAGAGGTCGTGGATTTTATGAAGGGTTCTCAGATGATTACAGGCAAAGGTACTTACTAAACTTATTTAATATATTGGCTTGTCTTGCTTAACAAATGTACTCTCAGTGTTTGAAGTTTTAGAATTCTTATTAAAAGCCTGTAAAAGCCAGGGATCATAACTTCATTGGCTATTTCGATCAGTTTCCCTAAATTTTATAGAATATAATTTTTACCTCATGTTAATCTTAAAATACATTTTGCCTTCATGCTTAAATAGAGTATCATCATGTGTGTGTGTGTTTGGAGGGGGGACGGGGAGGACTTTGTGATCGATGTAGTACAATGTCCTACAATATGGTAAAAGTAGAAGAGTTAATGTTTATACATTCTTTGCAGGTCCCTGGATGATTTCCCTGCAGACGAGAATCTTGCGGAGGATTCATACGAGCAAGAGCTGCGGGAGTATTACCAACAGAGAGAGAGGATTGACCAGAGAAGTCCAGGTGATAGTGAACGATCTCAGGACCGGCTTGGGAGCCCCTTTAGTCACAAAAGAGCAGACAGTCCAGAGTTTGAAAGGCCTAGAGGAATGGAGGAGTATTATTCTGAAAAATTTAAAGATACAGACAGTCAGTCAGGAGACCGTGAAAGTGTGCGGAGTTATCGGAGTAGTCGTAGTGATACCAGAAGGGATACTTCTGAAAAACATTATGAGGAAAAATATGAACGTGAACCTTACTTTGAGGATTACGCGCATGAGAAAAGGGCACAGAGTCCAACAACTAGTGATTATAGCCAACAAAGTCGCAGCCCCAGGCATAGAAGCCGCTCTGTGACTCCTATTCCAAAGGACCATAGGGGCAGGGGGAGTAGGACGCAGTCTCCAGACGCTTTCATGGATTTTCCGAGACAAGAGTCCCCAACTCCTATGGATTATGATGTGTTGCATGAATATACAAAAGGCAGAGACAAAAAGCAAGAAAAACGTCATTCCCAAGAAGAAAGTGAAAGCTCAACAGGTGCAAGAATTAAGTCTAAAAGGAGTAGTCGGGCAAGTGATATGGATTCTGATACAGAAAAATTGCGTAAATCTCAGAAGCCACGAGCTTATATGTCTGATGATGAGGCATCTGATCCTGAGCCTATGATAAAGTCGGAAGTTTCTGATAGATTTGTTAAGCGACATAGCCTGGAAACATTACCTAAACCAAAGGTCATAAGCACTGAGGAGTATTTTAAACGTAAAATGGATAAATTTCCAAGGAGTAGTGTGACCAGTACGGTAACAAAGGTTAAACGGAAAGAAACCTCAGTTGATGTGAGGACAGACGTTAAAGAATCTCGTGTTGAAAAGCTTGAAAGGACATATCGGCCAGAAAAGACTGTGGAAAAGCATGAGAGTAATGTTCCGAAATCTTATGTTAAAAAAGTGACTAAAGTTTTACCAGGACCGCTGGAAGGTCAGCAGCCTGGTGTAACGACACAAAGTCCTGGAAGCTCGTCAAGCTCCGGGAGTTGTAAGCTAGACTCTGATCAGGACTCTGTGGCTGATCGTGAATCGGTAAGAAGTCAGGCGAGCCTCGAAATAAAACGTCAGCAGCTGCTGGATCAGCTGCAAGAACTCGAGGACTCTGGAAGTATGAGTGACAATGATTCAGGGAGTATTGACGATGAACGTAAACGCAAACCTCGACTTGAGGATGTGTTTGATTTAGAACACTTTGAACATGACAAAAGGAAAGATGTGTTAAAAACAGATGTAGAAAATCCATCTGTCAGTGAAAAACTTAAAGATTCTGGTGTAATAGACCCAAAGGCATCAGGGGTCCATCGTTTTAAGCCAATTGACTCTACACAGAGCTATCGCAAGCAAATGGAAGCCCATCGTAAGATGGAAGAAAAGCGTACCAAAGGAGAAATTAAGCCAGGAAAATCTGAACGTTCTAAGCTGGTTCACCAGAGTAATTATTTAGATGAAGAAGACCCATTAGGCTCTGACCAGGATAACAAGTCTCCGAAGGAAATACCTGCAGAGTTTATATCTCGTAAGCGTAAAAAATCTGATGTTGCAGAAGAACCATTTCCTAAAGCTAGACGGACGTATCGAATAAAAAATAAAAGTGAGGAAATATTTAGTCCAAGCAGTGGTGAGGATAGTGACCATGAACCTAAAGGGGCCAAGACAAAGCTGTCTGTCTCTGTCCCTCCCAAACCCATTGGTATGGTGGAACCTATGACTGTATCCATGGTAACACCACAAAAAAATGATGGGGGTCAAGTCATGGTGACCCCCATCGGAAAACATTCCTTTCCTGAAATTGTAAAGCCAGGAATGCCTGGACCTTCGCCAGTGGGTCCCCCATCGCCAAAGCCAGTTCCACCTCCGGATTATACAATGGATAAATTGGATTCTATGGCAGATAGTGATAAGAATGTTTCTAGGTATAATGTAATTGGTGATACAAGACATGTTTTAGTGAACAGTGATCATACATTGGAAACCCCTAAAAGGACTGCGGGTCGTCCACCTCTAGACTCCAGATTAGGGAGTGTTGTGTTGAAACCTGATAAACAGTCGGATATAGATTCTCCGACAGAACGGACCAAATCTGTCCCAGAGACAAAACAAGATATATGGAAACCTCGTGAAACTAGCCATAGTCCAGTTGAAAAATTTTCTGTTCCTGAGCCAAGAACTATTCCAACAGACACAAAGAGGGAAGGGCCAATGTCTTTACCGCTCCCTCGTTTTGCAAGACAGAGTTCCTTTGGTGTATCACCGAAAGTATCTCCAAAAGCTTCTCCTAAACATCAACCATCACCAAAGGTTAGTTCACCACAAGTCTCATGCAGCATCAGTAAATTGCAGTCCCCGCCCTTCTCTCCCGGTCAGTCATCTCATTCCTCCCCAGTATGGACTAAACCTGATCCACCACCGCCCCCTCCACCCCCACTTGAATCTAAGGATCCTGCAGAACCAGCAGCTCCAGATTTGTTGGAGGAACAAACAGAGAAAACTCCTGTCAGTGTGCAGGAACCAGTTCAGCCTCCAACGCTAGTGTCAACCACTGATACAGCAGAGAAAGTGGAGCCAACCCCGAAGGAATCAACAGCATCCATCCAAAAAGCAGCGGCTACAGATGCCATTGATACAGAAAAGAAACCAGCCGTTAAAGAGGAGGAGTCTGACTCGGAGTTGTCATCCCCGCTGCACTCGCCAACATCTGTGTCATTGGATGAGAGGATAAGGGCTCTTGATGAAAAACTTAGCTTAACAAGTAAGTTGTGTCTCGGTTCGTTTTCTTGCATTGTGTTTTGTATTTGCAACTTACAATGACAGTTTATGGCAAAGTAGATGCATCATTGTTAATCAGTAATAGAAATATGCTCAGCATATCAGGAAAAACTTATATATGTCACTGAAAAGTCAAATTTACTTTGAGGTTTATAAATTAGGTGTGCCTTTGTTTTCACCATCTTCATATAAATAATAATGTGCCAAAACAACCTAATATCACTTACAAATAGTTGTGCTCTTTTTGGCACTCTAATGTTTACAGTTATCACAAGATAGGATGTGGTTTACACAATGTGAGAGTGAGGACTGGCAATCTGGAGTCTTTTTCATACTGATTAGCGACCTATTTTTAGCTCAGCTGACTATAAGTCATCTGAGCTATAGTCGTGGTCCATTGTCCGTCGTCCGTCCGTCCTGCCGTCCGTCTGTTAACAGGGCACGTTTTGAAACCATTGGACCTACGATTCCAAAATTTTGCATACCATTAGATGTCCCCAAAATCTCCTACCATACTGAAAATTGGGTCATTAGGACTTCGTTCCTTCGAGATATTAAGGAAAAACCTCCTTTTTCCATATAAAAAAAAGCCATTGTTACACTTCAAGGCTTCCTAATATCAAAACCACTGATCTGTTTTGGTCATATTTAGTATTCATATTCTTCCATACATTTTCTATGAACATACAAAAAATTAGATCAGTGTTGGGTATTATTTTGAAGTTATGGGCCAAAATATAATGCAATTTTAAAAAAATCAGGAAATATATTCACTCACCTAACATGAGAATTGCTGAAGCTAGAGACTTTTTTTCAGGAATATAACTTTATTTAATCAAGATTCAATTGTTTACCCAAAATTAGATCTGAATTTTGCAAATTTTTCAAGTTATTAGCATAAATAAAAAATCAATACCTTAAATTTTGTCCAACTTTGGCAATGGCACGTTTTTTCCCTGTAAGCACTGTTGATTTAATTTTCACAGCATATATACATAAGGATATAATCTTTTAAAATCTGAAATTTCAAAGGAATTGATTGAAAAGAGTAGCTTTTATTCAAGTTTTCATACACCATGTCAAGTGTTGTTTACATCTAGCTCACCTTGTAGTACAGCCTTCACTTGCATTGTGTAACCCACCCCAGGCAGCTTGCCTTGGCTCAGCTTGGTGACTACCAGCAGGCTTCCCCTCTGCCCTGCACTCCCCCCCCCCCCCCCGATGGTGCATAAACTAGATGAATGTTATTATTTTCTGTATTTGATTCATTCTTATTCTAGGCTATGCTACATTTTAGATTTTGCATTGTACCACCAGGGTTACAATGATTAAAGTGTACATTTAATTGTGTCCACAAAGTGGTGTATTGCTGTGAAAGTGTGGATGTTCATCAGATAAGTAATTCCTTACTTCAGAAGAGTAAAAACTTCACCAGGTGTGAAATTGACTATTAATTCCAGTAATAAATTAAAGCTGAGATAGTAATTAGCACAATGATATTGTTTTTCCCTCATTCAACCAACAGTGTGTATACTTAATTTGAAAAGATGTTTTATTTTATCAAATTTACTTAATCTTTTATTTTATTTTGGTGAATAAAATTAAGCATGTACTGAAAACTCCAATGTGCAAAACGTTTTAATAGTGATTCAAGGAATATTCTTGTAGATGCCATGTTGTGGCATTATTTTCTTTTAAATTCAGCTTAAAATTTGTTATTTAAAAATAATAAAATATATGTGTATGCATAATATGACCCAATATGAGCTACACTCTGGATATATAATGGTTGCAACTTTTGCAACAGTTCTAATATTTTAACTTATATTTTCAGTTTTTTACTCTGGATATATAATGATTGCAACTTTTTATTTTATTAAATTTATAAAACTTGTAAATAAAAAAAATGATTCAGATAAAAACTTTTAATGGAAAAAGTGGATATGCTAAAAAAATAGGCTTATATATAAACTTAAATGCATTATTCCCTTGAAAGTGAAATAAAGGTATTAGTCCATTCTGTCCACTTGCCTGTCCATCTGTAAATTTGATATGCATCACAGTATCTCAGAACTTTTACTGTTTTTCTTCATGACAGTCTTGTCAGAGCCTTAGTTTGCAATCATATATTTAGAACTTTACTATATCCAAGTAGGAGGGCCCCTTTCCTCTTTGCTTCTCATATTCTTATATAAATGAAAAACATTACAATAGAAAATTTTGCATATTTTGCATTTGCAAAATTACAAACTTCAGCTGAGCGCCGTGACCCATGGGTCCCTTGTTAGGGATCTGATATCAGTATTTATCAATATTTTTGTCATGGGATCCTGGTATCCTTTGCTGGTCAATTTGTAAATGATTTGGACTTTGTTTAACAGTGCAATTTATATTGTTCCATTGGAATATTCCTTCTGATTGGTTCATTTTAGTAAAGCAACAGAAAGGCCTGATGTTTTGCTATGGTTAATTTTGGTTAATATTAAAAGTTTTTACAATAATCTAGCCAGTTAAGGCATACCAGAAGATAATTGTGAACAACTTATAAGACAGATTCTTGTAGGTACAATAAATTATTGCATTGGCCCACAGGCATCAGTTGAGATATCTGTGTATTGATTAATCATACCAGCTCCGATGAGAGCATGCAGAACCAACTGGGAAACACCGAGGTAGATAAGAAATAATTTTGCTCACAGTATTGTTTAAAGAAGGGGATAGCATGAAAATACCATATCAGGCATAAGATATTAAACATATATGCATGTCCCTAAACTGTTGGGCATTCCTTCTCCAAATAAAACCATTTAGACATGATTAAAAATTGTCCTGAGATCCTGGTGTCTCCTGCTTGGCATGTTGTAAATAACATGAATGTGAATGTTTGACAGTACAATTTATATTTTACCATTTGATTATTCCTTGTGCAGATGATGTCATATTTGCTTTCGGTGTCAAGAATGGGAAGTCAAAGTTGTAGTTCCTTCTGTTGTTTAAATCTGTGTCATTCAGAGAAATGACTCCATACAAATTTCTCTTATTTCAGGTGCCATGAAGACAGAGAGGCCGCCACCACCCCCTCCTTCTTTTGACTACAGAGACAAGTACAGAGTTGTCAAAAAGCGGGCAGCACCAGCAGTCAATCTGACAAGTAGCAGCAGCAGTACCACTAATCCTGGTATGGAATCCAGGGCTGAACCCTCTGACATTGTGCACAAGATCCTTTCGAGGAGTAGTATATTTGACCAAGACTTTAAGAGACTCGAAAAGATAGATGAAAAATATGAGCCAAAGGGTATAAACCTGGAGAGAAGCCGTTCCCCTGGAAGAAGTGGGCCAGTAAGGACAAAGGGGTGTCCAAAAGAAATTCCAAATATGTCTCAAATAGAACCACTCGATTTTGCTCAGCATCGACAAATACCAGCGTCAGCGTCTCCTTATTCTACAAGGCCAGATCCATTAGGTACTAGCCTTCCAGGAAGGCCTCCTTTGTTAACCTCAACATCATTTACTCAGCAGTCAACTAGCATGCGGACTCCTGGGACAACATCTTTGGGGAAGAGTGCAAGTTTTGATTTTGTTCGTTCATCTTGCAGTTCTTCTCCAAGGCAGTCTTCCACACAACACAATAAAGAAGGCTGGCCCCCTTTAGTCTTGGATGACTCCAGTGGGCCTAAGTGGATCGAGCCTGCTGGAGCTAACACCCCACGTGTGAGCCAAGGGATGTCTCCAAGGTCAACTGCAAGTATGTCCCCTGCAAGTGATCATATGCCAGTATTGTCAGCTATCAAAAGGGACCCAGTTCCAGAGTATAATTCCAGTAAAGATGTTACATCAGTGATCAGTTCCAAACAAGATCCTGGGCGTTCAGGAAATGGCAAGAAAACAAGTTCACCTGAGGATGTCAAGCCTGCTGTGACAGATGTGAAAACTACACCCTTATTGAAGAAAACATCCTCAGAATCTGGAAAATCTGAAAGCCAGAAGTCCAGTGAACCTGAGAACAAAAGGGTTAAATTATCTTCAGGAAATGCGTCAAAGGAAAAGTCACTGGATGGAAGCAGATCTTCTCACAAGGAAAGTAAAAAGTCTAAACAGTCATCTGTAGCAAAATCTCCAGATAAGCGGTTGTTTGTTCCAGATACTCCAAAAAGTACTGACAAGAAGCGTGAGGACAAGCAGCCTGAGCAGAAAACAACAGAAAAACAGATATCAGTAGAAAAGGTAAATGAAACAACTGCTGAGAAGAAGAAGGAGAGTCCTCAAGAAAAGACAAAGGAGAGTCATCAAGAGAAGAACAAGGAAAGTCATCCTGAAAAATTAAAAGAGTCTGTGAAAGAGAAAGATACATCCAGTGAAAAAGAGAAGCCTAAAGATAGAGATTCTGGAAAGACAACTGCGGAAAAAGAAAGATCTAAAGAAAGGGATTCAAGTAAATCAAATGTGGACAAAGATAAACAAAAAGAATCCAGTAAAAATAAAGATCACAAGGAAAAAAGAGATGGTAAAGAACACAGTAAAAGCAAACATCATAAAGATAAAAAAGAGCGTGTAAAAGTAGAGGCAGAATCCTGTTCAAGTGACAAAAAGTCTGACGATGGTCGTCCAGAAAAGAGAGATGACAAAGACAGACAGCGCCACAAGCATCCAGAACACAAACATAGTGACATGAAAAAGCACAGTCAGAAAGAGAAACCTACAGACACATCTGCAGAGACCTCTAAATCAAAATCGAAGGAGGAGAATCATGAGAGTAAAAGTAAATCTAAAGATGAGTCCAGTGATAATAAAACTAAGTGTAAAGAGACAGTATCCTCTGAGAGCAAAACAAAAGTGAAAGAAGACAATAAAAGTGCCCATAAAGAGAAATCAAAAGAGAAGAATGAAAAATCTGACAAAAATCACAAGCAGGCATCATCATCATCAAGTACAAGCTCTGATAAACATAAACCACCAGAGCGAGGAGACAGCAAAGATAAGGGTGACTCTAGGGATAAAGGTTCACGTGAAAGCACAAGCAGTAAAAAGGCCCCTAAGCAAGATAAACACAGAGAACACAAAGATGAAGGTTCTAAATCATCAAGTAAACAACAAAGTAAAGAATCAAAAGATAAAGATAATAAGGAGAAAACTCAAACCAGTAGTGAAAAACATCGACAGAAGGTTACAGATAAGCAAGATAAAAAGAGTGACAAGAGGGAGAAGAAACCACCAAAACCAAAGGAGCCAGAGTTTAATGCCCTTAATATAGAAGAAGATCCTTTTGCTCCGTATTTGTCTATGTATGATAAAATCAAGCGTAGATCCAATAAAGAACAGCCAAAGGAAGAGAAGACAGAAAAGGTTAAGGAAACACTTGCTCAGTTACAGGAAATGAGGAAAAAGAAAATTGGTTGCAGTGATGACAGTAATGGTATGTGCCCTGAAGATGATGAACCTATTGTTAAGGAGATAAAACAAGAACCAAAGAAACATCCCAAGAAAGAACCAGAAAAGAGTAAAGATTTGAAAACAAAACGGCGCTGGATTATTGATAGCAGCTCGTCAGACGAAGACAGTTCAAAAAGTGATAATTCTGAAGCTTTCAATGAATTGACTCGCAGGCCAGCCAAAGCAAAGAAGGACTGGTCCAAAATATGGAGTTGTTCTTCATCTACATCCAGTGAAGAAGAACATTCTACTCCCAAAAGCAAAAAGAAGTCCAAATCATACTCAATTGAAAGTAGTGATAGCGAGCCACTTCCTCCTGTGAAAAAGATGGAGCCAAAGTCAAAGAAAGCTAAGGAGAAACCAAAAGAAAAGAAACCTGAAAAGAAAAAGCCTGAAACAAAGGAGGATGGAAAGTTGTCTAGTGAATCTAGTAAATTTGTGAAGAAGTCTCTCTCAGAAACATCAGTAAAACAAGTGAAATCAAGTCAAAAAGAAAAGATCAGCAAGAAGACAAAGGAAATTTCAAAAGATCGCGAAAAGATTAATGACTCTCCAAAAGAGACCCCACAGAAAACAAGCAAGGATCCATTATCCAAACAGTCATCCTCCCAAAAACAACAGCAGGAGAAAAAAGCAGAAACTAAAGAACCTGTTAAAGAGACTAACAAGAAACAAGAGGTGAAGGATACTGTAAAAGAGCAAACAGAGAAGCCAGGTGTAGAAAAGAAGGAACGAAATAAATCTGTGGAAAGGAAAAATAAGGACAAAAAGAAAGATAAGTCTGAACATACAGGAGATACTGGAAAGAAGAGTGACCCAATGCAGGATGGGCTTTCAAAGATTGATTATAAACCAGAAAAGTCGTCACGAGATAACAAACATAAACAGTCTGATAAACCATCCAAAACTGATGTTTCTACAAAAGATAAATCCAACACAGATAAGGCAGATTCTGTGAAAAGAGAAGAAACCCAAGAACATAAACCTGTCCATAATGACTTGTCCCCTATATCTGAAAAGGGGACAGAAAAATGCACAAACAATGAAAGAGACGTCATTAACACCATATTGCCAAATTTAAATGAAATAAAAAAGGAGGAGGTTGAACCTGGAAACCTTGAAAAAGAAAAGGAAAAGTCATTTGTTAGAAAGACTGAGAGGCCTCTGCAAAAAGAAAGGGCAGTGTTCTTTGACAGTGAAGATGAGTCAATGCCACTGGCAGCTTTTTCAGAAGAGAAAAATAAAAAAGATACAGAATCTAATATTTTTAGTAATTTACCTAGCTTAGAATCTTCTGTTGAGAAAGATGTACAGCCAGCCAAACCAGTAGGGTCACCATGGGGTGCTCCAATACTCATGCAGCTTGAGACTGAATTGGAGGACAGTATCCGGGCGGCCAAAAAACAGAAAGAGAACCGAGCCAGTAAAGCAAAAATGTTTAAACCTAAGGAATCTATCAAAAGTAGTGAACCAGAGCCTGTGCTTTCTAAGCTTGGTGGAAAAGCATTTGATGAGCAACCAGATGAAGTTGTCAAAGTTCCTGCGAAAGAGCGTGAAAGCCCTGAGACAGTTGAAAACACAAATGTTGTGATGCCTGATAAAGTTTCAGATGTACCTGAACCTGAACCTAATTATGCCACTGCCACAAAATCTGGGAAACAACCAGAAGCTGAACCAGAGGAGGTAACAGTTAAAAGTGAAAAACAACCAGAGCAGGACACATTTTCTGATTTGGATATAGATAAGCATAGCAAGCCCATCAGCCTTGAAATTCCTGGTGAAACAAAGAAAGAAGAAAAAACAGAAATGAAAGTGTCACCAGTGGTTGTAACTCAAGAGCAGTTAGATCAGGCAACTCAGAGCATAACAATGCTTAGTGAACCAGTCAAACCAAAGACTGAGAATACCCCAGTGGAAGTTATTCAGGCCCCAGATAAACCAGAGGAAGAAGAAAAAGAACCACAAGAACAAAGTCAAGAGCAGCAGGAAGAATCTCGCCTTGCTGCTGACAGACTTATGGAAATGATGGGATTCCCAATGCCAGAACCAGTACAAGCTGAAGTTAATCCTTTAGAGGAGTCTCTGTTTTGGCCAGTGGGAGAACAGACAGACAGTGAAACTGCTGATGCTGTTCAAGCCTTAGAAGGAAAGATTCCAGAAAGAAATGAAAGTATTGACATATCTGAAGAAACAGCAAAGAAAGATGTGTCTGGACCACCAGATTTACCACCAACAGATCTGCCCTTATCGCCGAAACCAACAGAAAATGTGTCAGCAGCGGAGGTACCAAGAAGTGTGGAGTTGCCTCAAAAGCCAGATGAAAAGAAGACACCTAGAAACAGTGTCGATGATACAATAGCCTCTGTGGTAGCAGCATCTACGGCAGAGGCCAATTACACAAACACAGTCGTTTCAGAAGCTGTGTCGCATAAAGAACCAGAGATTGAAATAGAAACTCCAAAAGCAAAAGGGAAAAGAGCCAAAAAGCCTAAAACTAAGAAGAAAGCTGAAGATGAAAACAAATTGGTTCATGGGGAAACTTTGCTCAATACAGACCAGGCTCATTCTGTTGACCATACTGCTGCTGAGTCGCAGGAAAATAGAGTGCCATCACCAGGACTTTTAATGGTTCAGCCGGTGTCTGTGAAATTAAGACCAACTAAACATTCACCACAACCAGCAGCAGTTCAGGAGAGCAAGTTTCCAGCTGATTTTCCGATCATAAAAGAGTCACCATTGGTCTACCATGCAGAAAGACATTCACCCAGAGACCCTCATGGATCCAAGTTATCCCCGTCAAATCTTCTTTCTACTTCCAGTTTCTCTGCTGCAGAAGCATATAAATTTCCTCCTGATGATGATCCATCTGATGACTTGCCACACACTGTCCCATTGTATAATGCTTTATCTGTAAAACAGACTCTGGGGACTAGTCCTTTCAGGATGAAGGAATCTCCAACTGCAGATTTAGGAGGAGATCTCAGTGATGATCCTACAACATTGGTAATTGATACTGATGTGGTTCCTGAAGAGAAGGTGGATAATGAAAAGCCAGTATTACAGGAGCAAGATGAGAAACCAAAACAAGATCTCACTATTAAAGATCAATCAACAGCTATTGTGCAATCCCAGGCAGAAGTAGATTCATTGAGTGTGAGCAACAGAAAATATTCTGAAGATAGTCTTGAATCCAGTGACGTAAAGCCTGCTGGTGACACACCCGAGTTGCATGAGCAGAAGGTTGATACCAGACCAAGAAGGGGTAAACGTAACAGAAGGTTGACAGCAAGATCAGAGGCTGATGATCAGCATCAGCCTGATGAGGAAAAGACTCAAAGTGAGCACAATCCTCCAGAAACTGAAAAGTCACCACCAAGTATAACATCTAGAATGCGCAGTCGCAGCTCAGAGCAGACTGCAAAAAAGACTGCTGAGGTAAAAGAAGGTACAGATGGACCTGAGCGAGTTTCCTCAAGAGGCAGAAAAATAATACCGAAAGAACCTAAAGAAATCTTTGATGAAGTTCCTGGTATTAGCAGGAAGAGTCGTAGAGGTAGTGCGCAGAAGGAGCCTGAAACTGAACCACCAAGAGGCAGAAGTAGAAGGCTTGCTGGAACACAGCCACCAGAAACGGACCAAGAGCCCAGGACTCCAAGAAGAAATAGAAGAACCAGCACCAGAATCAGTAAGGAAGATGAAATACAAGGGGATGTAAAAGAGAGCAATTTTGACATGCAGGATGATGCAGAAGAGAAAGAAGAACTGGAAGAGTCACCAACAAAGATTAGACGCAACCTTAGACGACGAACCCAACGCAGAATTGTTGCAAGAGAGCCAGAGGAGGACAAACAGGAGGATCTAGTTACTATTGATCCAGATGTTTCTGGCTCACTCTTGCGACCAGATGACTCATCCACAGATACAACATCAGCTGCAGACACATCTACCGATACATTTGACAATTTAAATACGCCTAAGAAAAGAGGCAGAGGGAGGCCCAAGGGATCTACTAATAAAAAACAACAAGACACACCTTTTGGAAAAGGTAAAACAAGTGATGGTGCTAACTCTCCCCGAGCTAGAGGTCTTGAGATGGGATCGACATCTCCAAAAGGGGGAGATATTTCTGCTCCTTTTGTGAAGCTGGAGAAGCTGCCGCTTGGTACCTGGAGAAGAGATGAAGGACTGAGCCTAGATGCAAAGAAAGATAAATTTGACGACCAGAGGAGTGGAGAAAAACCGAAAAAGGACCTGTATGAATGGGAAGATGAAGAAGAAACCCCGGTGACTGAGTTGTTTACTCCAAAGCGAAGCCGCAAGAGGAAAAACTTTGAGCAAAATTCTGGCACTATTCCTCCTTTAAAGGTGAACTTATCTGATAAAAGTGTGGAAGAAGTCACTGAGGTTGCTGCTCCTGAGCCTAAGAAAGTGAAACAAGATGAGGTTGAAGAAAAGGTGGAAGAACTTAAACCAGCCATACCTGAAGTGTCAACTGCGGTAAATGTTGAACCAGTTAAACCAGCTGCTGCTGTTGATCTTAAGCCAGGGATTGAACGCAAGTCAGGAACTGAGAGCTCCATGATGACCATGCACTTGCCTGCAAAGTTAGCTTACAAACAGGAAATCCATGAAGCACAACGGCAACAGCAGCAGCTGCAGTTGAAACTTCAGCTTCAGAAACAAGCAGAAAACTCAACAATACCAACCATCAGTAATCCCTTGTCAGACACAAACCCTGCAGTGACAGCCATGAGTGTTGGGACAGGAGACAGTCTCAGCAATATTGATCGGATCATTGAAGCTGTAGCAAGTGGAAACTTTGAGAGAGAGGATGATTTTGATTACTATCTAAAGAAGCGACAAGTGAGGTCCAGGACCTGGAGTGAAGAGAGAGCAACAATTCTGACCAGTGCCACAAGCTCAGCACCGACCACTCCTTCTGTTGTTTCATCTACACCACCAGTCAGCTCTCATGTATCCTCTGCCGGTTTGTCTTGGAGTCAGGCACACCACGTGACGTCTCAAACAGTTGCCACAACATCCAGCCCAGCTGTTTCTGCAGGAGTCATATCTGTGGCAGGGCAGCCACTTGCAGCATCCAGACAACCAGTAGTACCCTCTGTGTCAAGTGATGATACTAGAAAAACAATGATACCATCACCACCGAGGAATGTTTCTCATCAGCTTGACAATGAGAGGCCTCTGCAGGAGCCCATGAAGACCATGACCTCTCACAGTGGGCCTCCAACAGTCCAACAGGCTCTTGTTCCCCCAGGAAGCTCACCACGCATGCCAGGAGCACCACAAGTTGTTACGCACCCAACCACAGCTTCCCATGCTTTCAGCCCAGGAATGCAACCGTCACCAACCATCAAATCTCCCGCTGTCCAGACCTCCTCACCACTACTACAGCAACAGCAGGGTATGTGTTTATCATTGTGAATCTATAACAGTCTGTGTACAGTAAAACCTTGTGGTGAACTCGCTTCCCTTGAATAATCCTCCAGTTTTAAACTTGGAGGATAAATAATTACAAGTCAAATTTTGTTTTTGTTGAATCCTGTGTCTGGGTTTTTGATCATTCATATCAACAAGGTTTTACTATTTAACTAGATCTATATATCCAGGATTAGAGATAAATTCAAAATCAGAAAGATATCAAAAGTTTTGCAAAGAAAAGTGTATAAGATATTTAAATGTTTTCTTATTGAAACAAATCTTGAGTTATTTATAAGAAAGAAAAAAGATATCACAAGTACTTGTTTCGCTGCACATAAATATTGCTACTTTAATCCAATGTTTCACACTTTATTTTTAAAATGCAGTTTGATATCCTGTCCTTAAAATGAATTAGAATATATTTATGAACACTTCATGATCATGATTTATAACCATAACAAGACATGGGGATTAAATATGTATTTGTATATTTCAGCTGCTGCAGTGCCGGTCAGCTCCCAGCCAAACCCAATCCTTGCACTGCAGAAGGCAGGGTACCCAGTGACACCACAAGAAATTGCTTCACAGCAGTTCCGTGAACCAACCCCAAAGGATGTTAAGTCACAGGTTCCTCCGTCTTCCATGGGTCAAGGGTCCGAATCAGGTCACAGAGTACAGGTCACTATCGCAGGGCCACCACAGCCAGTCTCTTCAGCTGCAGTGCATGTTGGGATAGTGCAGGGCCAGGCACAGACTTTGACACAGCGGGAAACCAGCCCGCAGGGCCAGGTGTGTTGTCAGCCCTGTGATATTCCCCTGTCTGTAAGCAGAACGATCCCACCGAGTAAGGTTAGTTGGTATCCCACTGCTGCCACCAGTTTACTCTAGTTGTGTAGAACCAGTCTAACCCCTGTAGTGTGCAGTAACTACATAATGCAGAAATATGACATAAGAGCCTTGTTAGTAAGATAAGTTGGTATCTCACTCTCACCATCAGCTCACTCCCATTCTCCAAGCCTCCATAATCTACATTCTAGTTTTGAAGAGATATAACATAAGAATTTCTTTAGTAAGGTTTGTTGATGTCCCACTGTTTGGCCAGTTTGCTCTTTTGTCCTTGTTTATAGTTGAAAACCAAGTCTAAATTCCTGTTTTTTTCTTCTAATCTATACTCTGTTTATGTAGTTTAAGGGGATAAGGTCCTAGTAAAAAATGCTCAGTTCGTATAATCATTATGAGCATGTGTTTACTCCTTTGTTAAAGGCCACAGTTTGCATGCTTAGTTTAACCACCCCAGTTTTCAGTAGTCTTACTTTCAAGCCATGTCTCTGATTTAATAGAGATATAAGATCCCAATTACTAAGTTCAGTTTGTATCCAAGCAGCTCCTCTGGTTCCTTTTCCTCCCGTTTTTCCCGTTTGTACCGTGTTTCTGCTAACATTCAGGTATACTTGTGAAGGCCCCACAGTGTCCAACTATCTCCTTGCTGGACATTACTTACCCAGTATGTCTTTATAAATATCTTTTATATAAATTCTTTGTACAGTAAGTTTAATGAACTCTAAATGTTTCTAGTTGTATACCCAATGAAAAAAATCAACAGTCAGAATGTGACAGTATCCACTGGTCTTATTTTAGTGTATATTTATACATGGTTTGCAAAGCATGATCACTTGCACTTTACGTTAATCATCCAAGGCCATATTCAACAACACATAAAATAATGGATAGTATATTGTGAACCACTGATATTATAACTCTTGCCAGTTTAACAGTGTTTACTAATGTTGCATATCAAATCTATGTGACTGCCGAACTTCACTTGTGTAGAAAATTAAAAAAATTCCATTTTAATTAGACATTTTTGCTGCTTTCTGCTGTATCTGGATTAATATACTACTAAAGATTGTGGAAATGTAATATACAATCGATATAATGAAGGTCTGCTCTCTTGATTTCATCCATAATAGCCGTTCTCTCCGATCTTGTTCACAGGTGATAGAGAAAGTGCCAAATCCAATGGCACTGGGACTCAGCCAGGGTCCACCAAGTCAGCCATCGCCACACCCCGCTCAGCCACCGTCACACCAACAGGTGGAGCCACGCATGGCAGTTGCTCAGTCGCCACGACGACAGCCATCTCCACAGCAGGTGCCAGTTTCCCGGGAACTTCAAGGTACACTTCAAACTAAACTTGTGTAAAATTTTTTATTACCTACTTTCATGGTTGTTTTACTTTACTGGTGTTTAAACTACAATACGTTGTTTCAGCTACTTTGTTAGTGTTGTTTACCATTGATCTAAACTGAGTGTTTATATGGAGAGTAGAGTACTTATAACAAAGATTTGGTTGTTTTCCAGGTCAGATATTTAACCAATAATCAAGTGGAATTTTGTTTGCCGGCAGGATTATATTCAGAAACAAGTCACTGGATTTGTGACTTAAGTATATTAAGTTAGAGGAGGATTATGATAAATATGTTATTAATAATATTTGTGGTAATTGTAGCTTTATATTTTATATTTCATTTATTATAACCAATTTGCTCATTTGTTTGAAATAATGCAATGGTTATCATGGATAGTTTTGTGTAACATATAATGAAATGAAACATTTAAGTATGGCTTGTACATGTTGTCATTTCAGGTCCCAAAGCACAGCAGCTGAGCCCGCACATTGTCCCTCCCCATCCTCAGTCCCACCCTCAGTCCCATCCCAGCTATCCTCAGCCCCAGGTCCCGCCATACGCATCCCTCCCCCCTCAGCATCACCTCCCCCACCCCCAGCAGCAGCCAGGGTCCGTAGGGTCTGCGTCACAGCAGGCTAGTGAGCTGCGGGCAGTGCTGAATCAACCGTCAAAGCTGGTACAGCAGCAGCAGAGACTACAGCAGGCCTCCAGCCAGCAACAAAGCAAGCAGATGTCTGTGCATCAGCAAGCGCAAAGTCAGGCAAATCTCTGCTCCCCCAACCCGCAACGCGTGGAGCACAAGGGGACAATATCAGGACAGCATCACATGCCACATATGGTCGTCGAGCCGCGCGGTCAGCAGGTTAACCGTGTCGAGGCGAAAGTATCCCAGCCACAGACAGGACCCAGCCATATACAGCCGAATACTTCCAGCACGTACGCATCGCAAATGGACTTAAGATCAGGGCACACTGATGCACATCGTTTTCCTGTATCAGCGCATCCTGATCCTCGCATGCCTGTAGCGCAGCAGCTGTATGCTAATGAGCTAGCAATTCACGGACAAGCAATGTGGGCGACCGGGGGCGTACCTCGTGTACCTGTTGATCCGCGTGTGATGCTGTCAGCGCCAGGTCATCACCCGGATTATCTGGCTGCTGCAGCGAGTGGTCATCTGTTATCTGGGATGGTTCCGCAGCACCTACAGCAGTTCATGCATCAGACAGGAGCACAGCTCGACCGACATCAAACTCAAGAAGTCAGCCGACCACCAAGCGCTCGACCACCGTCACGCCTCACACCACCATCACAACCCTCCCCACGCAACACACCAACCTCCCATCCCATGCCTCCATCAGCTCATCACCCGCCATCCTCGCTCCCTTCACAGTCCACCACCGATATGAACCGTATGGGACAAGATTTCCACAGTCAACACGGCCATATACAGGGCCTCATGCGGATACAACAGGTGAGAATTAATCAACAATCACATGACTTAGTGGTCACTGTTCATACTTTGTAGTCCAATAGAAAAATTTTTTTAAGTAAGGTAGATGTGGGGAAATATTCAAATATCCCTTGATATTATTTTAAATTTTCCTTTCTTTCTTTTCCTCTAATTAGTTTTCTTCAAGAAAATATATGTGAATGTTTAAAATAATGAATTATATGTATAGTGATGATAATGTAAATAATAAGTTCTGATATTTTTTTATAATTATAACAGTCAATATAAGTTTTCAGAAATGGGTAAGTATAACCAAGACCTATTTTAGTAAACAATGTTTCTGCAAACTGGCTACAAATAATGGATAAAGATGTGTCAATAAACAGTGTTGCCAGTGATCTTGGGGGAGGTGGGAGATATTTTTCCAAGACTGAGAAAAGGTTAAGGACTTTCTTACAAAATCATAAAATTTTGTGATCATTAGGTAAGTCAGGGGAAAAGTAAGGGAATTTTGAGATAACAATAACAATTGGAGGTGATTATTAGCTGCAAATGATTAAACTTTGACATCCTTTAAGGCCAGCATTCATTCCACATTTAATACACATTGTCCTTTTACTTAAGGTTATGGTGTGTGTGCAGATTTAATCTTCAGTGTTTTCAGTCACATTTGTATTTTTCTGGTTGGCTTTATAATTAGGTGATTGGAACCAAATTTAAACTTGTCTATTTATCCTTGAAATCCATCCAAAAGTTAGCAAAAAATCTGGGAATTCTTTTAACAGTTTGCTGCTGGCAGCTCTTAACGTAGGTGACCAGTTATTGGCAGTAACTGTTTTTAGGCATTCTGTTATAACAAAGTTTGGATTTGCATCTGACGAGTAAATCTTTGATTGTAGCGTTACCCAGTGATGTGGCAGGGGCAGCTGGCCTTGAAGAACGACACCTCTCAGGTGCAGATGCACTTCATCGCTGGTAGCCAGCAGCTCGCTCGCGTCGCGTTGCCACCTCTGGGCCCTGACGGCAGTTGTGCTGCTCTACGAATCATGCAGCGAATGAGATTAGAGCCGCAACAGCTGGACGGCGTCGCAAGGAGAATGCAGGTATGTGGTCTGTTTGTGATTTTGTGTTATTAGAGGTTTTGTTTCTTTAAATCATATCAGGATTGTGAAATATCAAAGCATGAAATATCAAGAATTCTCAGCTGTGCTACAATAGGTTCAGTTGCTTGGAATAAGCATGGAAAAGCATTCATAATTTATAAAAAAACCAGCATGGCATGTAACTTATGATGTATTCGTCATCAAACCAGGCATTTAAGGTTTGTTTTGTGTATGCCAGAAGTCCAATTGTATTTCTGTTGTGGAAAACATTACTTTATGTTTTTTATCTTAATGAAATCTGCTGGTTTATGGGAGTTAAAAAAACAGACAAGAAGCCAGCTGTGACAACAGCATTTGTAAAATAAAATATTTGTAATATTAGCAAAAATGTTTGATAAATGCATGAGAATTTTGTTATTTAAAATTTCATAAATAATACTTAGTATTTCATCACTATTGTTATTATGTCTTGTTCATAATTTCCTGACTGCTTGTAGAACGACGAAGAGTACACGATGCTTATTGCAGTCCCTTGTGGACATGATGCCATTGACCTAATGACCCAGCAGAGGACTCTGGGAACGTGGTTCATTCAGTACTTGCGAGAGAAACAGGCTGCTGGGATTGTTAACATGCCAGGCAGCATACCTGGACAGGTCAGTACTTTTTATTATACGCCCATCAATGACAAGATGTATTATGGAATACCCACTGTACATCCGTCCGCTAACTTTGTGTCGCTGCAATAACTTACCAGGGCTTTGATGGATTTTCACGAAATTCACCATAAATAGTTACCAATAGATTATCTCACCCAAGTTTGATAATAGTAAAAATCCATGCATATTTTATTAGGTCAGAGGTCAGAGACTACTTTGTGGTGTCACAGCTATAACTTATCAGGAAAATGATTGATTTTGAGAAACTTGACAGAAATATTAACCAATATAATATCTCGCCTAAGTTCAATTCTTGGCAAAATCCATGCCTATTAAATGAGGTCAGAGGTCATCAGACTTAAGTGGCACTGTGATGACTTACCAAAAATCTTATGGATTTTCATGAAACTCATTATAAATATTAACCAATACAGTTTCTCACCTGAATTTAATTGTCTTCAGCAAAATACTCACATATTTAATGAGGTCAGAGGTCACAAGACATAAAACAGGTGTATAATGCACGTTTGCGGTGCTCTCTTTGTACTTGTTTCTATTTTGTGTCTTGACCAATCATGGGTTTTTTTGGTTTTTTCGGCACTGCTGTTCCCTGGACCTTTAGGAATTAAAACACCAATGATGTCCACTATGATTGTGTGTATATACAGTGTACACTGTTTGCGCTGGGTAACTAAACATAAAAACACTCCTCACACAGCGATTGAATCACTGCAGTCATTCTGTATCTCCTTTGCTTTAATTGCTGCTTTGTATAGCAAAATTCCTCACCAGGGCTTACACAGGGCAAAGAATTATAATCAGACCGATGAGAGCTTGATATCTCATTGTGCATCCAGCTTCAACTTTTAAACCTGTGACACCCAACTCTCGTTGGTATGATTCTTGGCCGTGAGCTAGCCCTGGTGTTGAGTCCCGAAAAACTTGCTAAACAAAGGAGCATGGAATGACTGTTCTGAATTTGATTTGCATTTGTTCTGTTATGTATTCAATTTAGTCATACTGTAAAGTGTTATGTGATTATTAATTTTTTTCTTTTTATTTTTTTCAGACTGCATATGTGATTCACATCTTCCCGCCATGTGACTTTGCCAGCCAGAATTTGGCACGAGTTGCGCCAGAATTTGTCGGAAACATCGGTGATATACCGTTCTTACTGATCGTCATAGCGACATGCTAGCACTGACCAGACGGTGCTCCTACAGAAAATGACATCAACTGTGCAGGTGTGTTTACCTGTCATCTCAGAATATGCCACGTCTTAGGCAAAGACATTGGTCTTGGACATAAATGATAAATAACTGTCATGCGAACTGTGAACAAATAATGTTCAGCTACAGTGACAGCTCATTTACAAAAGTGCTTGAAAGGCATGATTTGAATTTTGTGCCATTTGCGCCAAGAAGACAAAACTCCTTTAGATGCAGTGAACCACATGAACTCAAATATGTGGCCAATGGATAGATATTGAGTCTAGTCACGTTGGGCTATAGATAAGTCGGTAGTTCCACATGCCAAAGATTGGCAGATCTCATAGATGTTGTAGTGCTAATGTTAACTTCGCCCCAATGGCTGTGTTCAGTGGTCTCTGAATACAGCCTCGCATGTATGTAGCACCCTGGCTGCATCGATCGGATAACAATAGGATATAAGGAAGATTCAAGATTCATTTCTATGGACTATAAGTTTAACAAAACTTCTTATCTTTGCTTTGCTAGAACTACAGATTTCTTTGTTGTTATTAATATACAGAAAGTTTAACTGTCTTGACAGTATTGTGTATGGACAGTAAGCATCACACTAGCTGGTCATGTTACAACTGAACAGATACAAAACTTTCACAGCTTGATATTGTTATTACCTTATAAACCTCAGCTTAGAATATAAGTTGTTATAGTCCCTGTTTTACTCTTCTCTGGTTAAGGAACATATTTATGATTGTGCTGGTACAGAATAAAATATTCTGAAATTGTAGGATAGTAATAAACATACACACACGTACAGACACAAACACAGTTCTCAGATTTCTGAAGTACAATTGTGCTTTTCTCAGTCTCTATAAACATGTTCATATTTCATGTGATAAAAACTTCATATTTCATTAATGATTAATATATAATTAATATATATATATATAACTGTTCCTTGAATGTCGTCAGGATGCATTAATTATTTAATTATGGGGACAGAAGTATGTGTTTGATTTTAACTTTGTTTGAAAGGCAGCAGGCTTTTTTGTGTTCATGTATAGCACAAATTGTACATACTTGTACCATGTTTGTTACATACTTGGATATGTTTGTGTATATTATACAAACGTGTTTTTACTTGTGTTAACTGGCAGCTAGGATTAGCTAAGCTGGCTTCTAACTGACAGCCCCGGCTGTGTGCCCTTTGGAAACAGCTGGCGTTTGAACTGGAACTTTAACGTTCGTTGTATACGCCATATATACTGTACACGTGATTGGAGAAAATATTTCAAGCTTCAAGCTTAATAATGTCTTAAGCCCGCTAAAGTACAGTAGCTTTTGTATTGGAAATATTAGTTGGTTGTATGTAACTTTAGCGACAAGTATATATTTATGGAGTAATTATTCACAGGGAGTTTATATTTCTAAGGGCCATACTATATTGTGTATGTCATGTGACACAGATGTAGCAACTCCTAATGCTGTATGGGCATTTCAAAGACGAGGACTGTTAAGTATACAGTCTGTGTTAATCTTTCTTATTTTAGTATCTAATTTAATCACTGACTGAATGAACTATTTACATTTAACTACAGTGATAAATTGTTGATGATTGCGTCAGCACGGTTGCTTCCCGTGCGGGGTGTCGACCCTGCGGATCGGAGCGACCTTGCGGATCAAAGATGTATAACGCTCTGCAGTGATGTGTCATTGCTTTGTAGTAACAGAAAATAAAACCTATTTTTGTATGTGTAACAAGTGATGGTTTTCTGTACAAAATGTTTGTGTATATAAACAGATAAAAAAATCCACGGGTAAATTGAATCTGTCCAAGATATATGTACAAATGTAAATATCCACTCAATAAACATCTATACATATATACACCGGTCTCTGTGTAGATCTTCAGCATTTACCACGTCACTGGTATTTTCTGTAGAACGCTTACAAAATAGTGGATGCTTGTTATTATGTATGGTGTGTGCTTGTTTGTAAGATCCTCGTGAAAAAAAAACCACCTGATGAGGCCTACAAAGAAAAAAAATTATTAGGACATGGCATGTTTACTTCTCAAAATTTATATTTGAAGATGTACCTAAGGTATGCTAATGTACAGTAATTAGGACAAACACATACATACAATAATAATTTTTCTTAACTCACTCTGCCACCCATGCTTGTAATTGATCATCAATCATTAAAAATACTGAACTGATGGGCACTCTTCACAACACATCTGGGATAGTTTTGCCTTATGGGAAGACACTTGTGTGGGTGTCTGTGTGTGTGTGAGAGAGACAGCAAAAGTAAGCAAGATAAACAGAACTCTTGTATATGACATCATTATTGAAGGCCAGTGTAAACATAAATAAATATACCTCCTATTTTTTTAAAGTAATGTGTAAAAGCTAGACTAAATTAAAATCATACCCCAACTCGCCAGTTTCAAATTTTTTACTGATCTCCCAAATATAATCCTATCTTTCTTGCCTGAATATGGACTCGTATTATTGTGACAAATTCTCTCAGCAGATGCCAGCACAAGCAGCTTTCTAGGCTGGCAGATACAAACGGACAAAAAACACTCATCCATGTCCAACTGCTCCTTTGCTTTAAGGGGGGATTTCCAAAAACAACAGCAAAGGCTGTTATCCTTCTGTCATTGTGTAATAGGTTTGTTAGTTGGTTACTCTGGTTGGATTCATATTTTTAGAGTAAACTATCATGATTTCCACTTCTCAGTGTTTTTTTTTTTTTTTTGCCTACATGAACATAAGGCCAAACAGAGTATTCAGCAACGTAACTTACAGATTTTAATGACATTTTTTATGGTATGGGTAACACCTGAGGAAAAAGCCATTTAATTTTAGAGGTCAATCTGGACCACTATCAAGATTTTGTTTAAACAACCCTTGTACCACTGCAACAAAAGAATTTGTTTATCACTGCAAGGAGTTATTCACTTTTATTTCTGCCTTTGTTCTCGTCCACAAAGCTGACCTGTGATGGAACCATCAAGGTGTTGATCCACACTGACATGTTTTGACTTGCTTTCATATATATTTCCTATGCTTTATGTTGCATACACTAAAGTTTTATCAAGGTCATCTTCATTCCATAAAGCGTTTGACAGCCAAGCCTTCACAGCACTTGCTTCATCAAGCCACTCTGGCATTTATTTCATGAACGGACCAAGTGTTTCTGAGAAAAAAAAAACAACTACAAACCAAAGCCAGCATAACAACGTAACAATACACTGTTCATACACCATCTGAACAAGAACACATGTACTAGAAACAGGACATGTTTACATGGCTATATTTGATCCACCAGTAACAGGGCAGGTTAACATAACTTTATTTGATGCACCAGTAACATGACAGGTTTACATGGCTTTATTTGATCCACCAGTAACAGGACAGGTTTACATGACTTTATTAGATGCACCAGTAACAGGACAGGTTTACATGGCTTTATTAGATGCACCAGTAACAGGACAGGTTTACATGACATGGCTTTATTAGATGCACCAGTAACAGGACAGGTTTACATGACTTTATTCGATGCACCAGTAACAGGACAGGTGTACATGGCTTTATTTGATGCACCAGTAACAGGACAGGTCTACATGACTTTATTTAATGCACCAGTAACAGGACAGGTTTACATGGCTTTATTTGTTTAAGTCAGATTTCTTTGCCCTTCCAGCAATACTAAATGTGTGTTATAAAAATTACACCAGAAGTGCTCTGGCAGCCACATTGAAAAAGTGTCCGTTAATTTGTTCAATTACCTTGTGCATTATTCAAGAAATAGAAGAATGCAAGATAGATGCATGTTTGTGCTGCCATCTGGCAGAGGACCAGTAAACTTTGTCTGTGGACACCATCCCTTCAAAGGTGATTGTGGAAAAATTTATTTTATAAATGTAATTATTAAGCCCCATTCACATTAAGTTGAACAAGTGACTCATTGGTCATGACACTTAGTTGATAAGCAAAATCTTGGACTCCTGGCCTGAATAATTAGGCTTACACGAGAAAAGTATAATTCTGAGAGATGGGAAAGAATGAATGATGGAACCAATATAGCAAATACTGATCTTACTCATGGAATTTTAAATAATCTCTTGATTCACAAGAATGCAAGATGACATATATGTGTGTGTGTGATTGGGAGGGGGTAATCTTTTAATTTTTAGCTCGCCCTCTAAAAGTAATTGAGCTATAGTGATGGTCCTTTGTCTGTCGTCTGGCCGTCCATTGTGCCATCCAGTCTTCCATCCATTAAAAAGGCACTATTTAAAACTGTTAGACCTACAAATCCAAATTCCTATCATTACACTTCAAAACTGCCCACTATGAAAACCCCTGTTGTCAAACTATTCATATATGATATGACCATTTCTGCATATATTTTTTAGCGAACCTGTGAGCTTATGCGATGGTGTGGCGTCGTCCGGCGTCCGTCGTCCGTCCGTCCGTCGTCTGTACGTTAACCCATACTATCTTGAAAACGGCAAGAGTTAGCATCACCAAATTTAATGCAAAAAATTAGTCATCTAAAAAACTATCGGATTTTGCTTATTTTTGGCTAACTGCATTTTCTTAGATTTTATAGGGAAAAAGCTAAAAAAGCTTTAAAAATCTTCTTCTCCAAAATTGTTCAGCCAAATTGTCCAATATTGTCAGATCCCCGGAACAACCTTTCTCACGTTTGTTCGAATGGTTTAAGTTCGGTGATTTTTGGCCGAGTTACAGGAAGTTGAACGTAGTCATCTGTCCATAAAAGCATACTAAAATTACAATCTCAGAAACGGCTGAAGCTGTCATCACCAAGTTTTATGCCAATGTTGGTCACATGAGTCATATCTGAAATTGAGGTATTGGTGGCGCCACCTATATCGGCCTTTTTTGTACAGGGGTCATCAGTGCCCGTATCATACTGACGTCTACAAAAAACTTCTTCTCTGAAACCATATGGCCAAATTGTTTAATATCGTACAGAAATCATCCTAGCGTAGTGCTTTCTGGAGTTTGTTCAAATGGTCTCAGTTCAGTGATTTTTGGCTGAGTTATGGGAAGCTGAATTTAGTCATATGCTGTAACAGCCCATTTTAGCTCAGTGGCTACAAAGATCTTCTTCTCAAAAACCACTGGGCCAAATTCTTAAATCTCACACATTAATTATCCTTAGATGTTGATAATTCAAGATTGTTCAAATGGTTTTAGTTCATTGATTTTTGGCTGAGTAATGGGAAGCTGAACTTAGCCATTTTTCTGTATTTTCCCATATGAGTTATAAACCTGTAAAACGTTTTTTGACTGACTCCACTGAGGCCAATTTGTTAGCGAACCTGTAAGCTTATGCGATGGTGTGGCGTCGTCCGGCGTCCGTCGGCTGTCGTCCGTCGTCTTTACGTTAACACATACTATCTTGAAAACGGCAAGAGGTAGCATCACGAAATTTTATGCAAAAAATTAGTCATCTAAAAAACTATATCAGATTTTGCTTATTTTTTGGCTAACTGCATTTTCTTAGATTTAATAGGGAAAAAGCTAAAAAAAGCTTTAAAAATCTTCATAATGATATTTTTTCTCCCTCATCCAACGAAAAATGTGTAGGACCTATATCAGATTTGAAAAGGGAATTTTTAATCAAATTTACTAAATCAGATAATAAAATTAAGCATTTACTGAAAACTCCAATGTACAAAACTTTTTTTTAATAATGATTCAGAGAATTATCTTGAAGATGCCATGGTATGGCATTATGTTTTTAGCTCAGTCATCTGAGCTATAGTCGTGGTCCTTGGTCTGTCGGCTGTCCGTCCGTCCGTCTGTCTGTTAAACCGGCACGTTTTGAAACTGGAAGACCCAGGAATCCAAAATTCGGCATAATGTTAGATGTCCCCAAGATCTCCTACCAAGCCAAAAACTGGGTCTTTGTGACTTCGTTCCTTTGAGAAATTAAGGAAAAACCTCAATTTTTTATTAAAAACCTATTTTTACACTTCAGGACTGCCTAATATCAAAACCACTCATCTGTTTTTCCTCATATTTACAATAAATATTCCTGTATATAGTTCCTATGTATATGCCAGAAATTAGGTCTGTATTATATCATTTAAAAAATTATGTGCCCAAACATAATGCATTTTGTAAACAAGTGACCCATGAACTTCCAATCAAATTTTGAAGAACCAATTTGCCAATTTGTTGAAAATTTTCTATGACAACAAAAATATATATCACCTATGTCTGGTTAAAACACAGTGAATTGATGGTCTGAGGAAAATGTATGATTGTTAAGCTATCAGGAACTATTCCAACAGCTTGCTTGAAACCTGTCAGTCTCGAAGGAACACCACAAAGGGCAAATATAAGATCAAAATATATAGCAAAAATCAAGGAAATACATGCAAGAATTATTGAGAAACAGGTGCTTCTGTATGAATTTTTATTTAATACAAGCCAACTGTACTGCACTTTTATAAATGAAGGTAATATTTATTCAGAAATATTTGACCCAATCCTTTACAAGATTACATAAATATACATCCAACTGCATTCACTTTAACTGTTCTTGAGATAATATGATCAAAAGGAATTAAAAGATGGTTGCCTGGTGGCCATATTGGACTTCTGACAAGTCTGAAATTAGACAACAAACATTCTCTAAATCGGACCAAACATTATAGAAAAATCACTGAAACTGCACTAAAGAAAGAATTTCTAAGCCGGCTAACTGGCAGACATAATGGATTTCTGACAAGTATGACATTTGATATCCCACATTCTCCAATAAGAGACCAAACTTGGGGCAAATTATCCAGTAATGAATGCCCAAAATAATTCAAAAGGCATGTCCAGGCCCTCATATCAGATTTATAGATATGCAATTGTAAAAAGTGTAAGTCCAATATTTTTTATTATCACTCTGCTTTTCAATGGGGTCAGCAGGGTAGGTAAACTGCCAAACCTGAAAGAAAAGAAATGCAGAAAGCATGACTAAGAGTCTTGAAATGAAACAAAAAGCCATCCTAAATCAGGGTACACATCCACATATTATGAGAACAAACACTTGCTTTTATATGTGGTGATATATATTAAATTATTCAGATATCTAGGAAACTAAGTTTCTTGCTAGGTTTCCATAAAATAAACTGCAAAATGTTCCCATCATCTTATAAATCAGTAGCTAAACCTTAATACTATACTCTCATAGTCTTAATGCCTGGCTGAAGCATTCTGACAACAGTGTTTTTGTTATGAAGTAACGAGGTACTTATCACTGAGCCTTATCACTTAATAGGCTGATACAAAAGGGAGTCATATGTCATCAGTGTCACTCACAATTACAGCCACACAGGGAGATGTACCAGCTGGAGTGGGATGGTTATATATACAAGAAAAATAGAGATGGTCTATAAAATAAGTAATTGTGAACATCCCTGACCTATGACCTTGGCCTTTTGCCCATATATCAACTGGATTCTTTCTAAATGATGGGTAACTACTAACCACTTAAATCTGGTGTAATTACTTGGCAACCAATGGGTGAATAACTTTGACCTGCAACCTTTAACTTGCTGACCAGCTGACCCCAAAATCAATAAGTTATTTATTCAAGCAAAAAGACCCATAAATATGAAGTTTGAGTCAAACTGAGTGATGCATAGATGTGGCATATGTGAAAGACTGAAGGTTTGGGTTGAACAGTTACACTTGAAATATGCTCACAAGCATTTAGAACAATTAAATATTGTGACCTTGACCTTTGACTTTTTGACCTCAACATCAATAGGCTTGTTCCCTTATTGGTAGGTAAGCCATATATGACAGATGGAAGGTACAGATTGAAAAGTTTGCCTGAAAATGACTCCACGCAAGAAGTGGGTGCTGTGAACTTGACCTTTGACCTCAAAATCAACAGGTCTTTTCCCCTGTTGGCAGAGAAGCGATATCAGTGCTGGAAGGTTTGGAATGAAAAGTCTAGCTTGAAATGTGTCCACAACCTTTTCAAAGAAGTGGATCCTGTGACCCTGACCTTTGACCTTGTGACCTCAAAATCTATAGGATTCTTCTCCAACTTAGTAGGTGAGCTATATGTGAAAAATCAAAGAATTGGGATGAAAGGGTTGGCTTAAAATGCATCCACAGGCTTTAAAAAAAAAAAGAGGCTCCTGTGACCTTGACCTTTGACCTTTTGACCTAAAAAAAGTATGGTTCTTCCCCTGTTTGTAGGTGAGCTGTAGGTGAAAGATGGAAGGTTTGGGATGAAAATTTTGTCTCAAAGAGTTATTTCGAGAATATAGGTCGCAGTGACCTAATTTCAGGTTTGCAAGGAGATCTTTTTATAACCTCTAAGACTGCATAGGGTTCATGGCCCTAGCCCCTACGGTTACGATTTGTGCCCTGCTAACGGCCGGACGGCCGGCCGGACGGACAGACGGATGGCCGGCCGGACGGACAGACGGAAGGACGACGGACAAAGACCCATCGCTATAGCCCAGCATGACTGAAAGTCAGCTGAGCTAAAAATCAGGAAAGATATTTGATCTTTTAACACAAAACTTGTTAAAGCTAAGGACTTTTTTTCCAGTAATATAACTTTAATTAATAAAAATTAAATTGTATACCCAAAATTAGATCAAAATCTTTTAAATTTTTTTAAAATATTAGCAAAAATAAAAAATTGGTACCTTAAATTTTGCCTAACTTTGACCATGGCACATTTTTTTCCTGTAACTGCTGTGGATTTTATTTTCACAGCATGTTTTTGTTAGCATTTCATCTGTTAACACTAAAAATTTAACTTAACAAGTTGATCAAAAACTGTAGATTTTATTCAAGTTTTCAAGCACCATGTCACATTATTTACATCAAGCTAGTGTAATGCACTTTGCTAGAGTTCAGCTCCCCAGCTTCAGCTCTCAGTTCCTAAAATATGACATACAGTTAGATGTCTCCAAAATCCCATACCATGCTAAGAATTTGGTCACTAGGGCTTAATTCCTTTTATATATTAATGACAAACTTATATTTTCCATTAAAAAACCCATTGTTACACAAGACTGCCTAATATCAAAACCACTGATCTGACTTTGATCATATTTAATATACATATTTTCTATTCATTTTCTATTCACATGCCAGAAATGATATCAGTATTGTGTAATGTTTTCTGTAATGGGCCCAAACATAATGCACTTTGTAAAAAATCAAGAAATTTATTTACTCCCTTAACAAGAGGATTGCTTAAGCTAGAGATTTTTTGTCAGGGATTCAACATTATTTAATCAAGATTCAATTGAATACCCAAAATTAGTTCTGAATTTTTCAAATTTTATGAGTTATTAGTATAAATATAAAATTAGTACCTTAAATTTTGCCCAACTTCGACCATGGCACGTTCGTTTCCTGTGAGCACTGTTGATATAATTTTCATATCATGCATACAAAAGGATTTCAGCTTTTTCGTTTAGAAAGCTGAAAGAAAATGGCCAAAAATTGTACCTTTAATTAATGTTTTTATGAGACCATGTTAGAACCAGGCTTTCCAAAGCCCCTCTTCAGTCACCTGTATGTTGACCTTATTGACCTTCAGCAAATTATGTACGCTTGAGGGAGGCATACACTGGGGCAGCCAGGCAGCTTATGGCCAGCCACAGTTGATCCAAGTGTCCAACCCAACTTATCTAGTAGTTGTTTTAACCAACATCTTAACAAGAAACTATAAATTAATAAATTTTTATTGGTTTTTAATAACAAATTAAGGAAAAATTAATAGAAAAGGAATTTGTTAGTTGTTGAGAAACAGGAAATTAACTTGCAGTTACTGATGATGTAAGAATCTTGTATGGATGGATAGAATGTCGAGTATTCCAAATAACACCATGCAGTCACCTATAGTATTTTTCAGTTCAATTTTTTAATAACAAAAATAAATCATATTATTCATTACTAATCATTGGGGATCACATGAAGAAAATTAATGATAGACAAAGATACAGTTGATAATATTAATCTAGATTCCTCCTGTGTCTAGTGTGTAGATTGATGTGAAAGTCCAAAATGAATATATTACATTTATTTTTTTAATATAAATAAAAGCCATAAAACCAGGTACTTATGATCATTATTTGAATTTGTGAATTTTGTATATTCTTGATTCTCAAAATCATTGTTTGGCTAAAACTGAATAAATACCAGACATGGTGCAAATACTTTGCAAATGTATTTGAATACGAATATGAATCATTATAAAATTTCTTGCATAAGATTGGGAATTCAAATAAAAATGAAGGTATTTGAATACCAGTGCAAATACTTTCAAAATGTATTCATGAATGCATTCATGAATATATTCTATAATAATATTTAAATAATCAATTCAGTTATATTTTATTTTTTTTAAAAATCATGATTCTCTTATTATTTTTAATATTAATTATATTTGGCTCAATATTTCTTATTAAATTTTAATAAATAGTTAAACTCTTATATGTGTTGCTTATAAGTTATATGGCCAAGTCAAAATCTGTGTGACAATAGCACTCCATTTGTCAATAAAATAAATGAAATCAATCGTCTTACCTGTCTCCAAAGATACTATCAAAATCATACATAAGCTAAACACCAACAACTCATAATAAAGCTTTTATTTATTACCACAAATAAACCAGCATGTGCCTCATTTCCAAATCATATTTTTTTATCATATACAACAGCTGAGCGCCGTGACCCATGGGTCCCTTGTTTAAGCAATATTTTCTTTTAAACATTCAGTTTAAACATTTTGTGATATCAAAATTAATAATATATATATGTATGCATAACTTGACTTGGTGCGAGCGAAATTAAGGATAAACAAGTGGCCAATCGGCCATGACACTCAGCTGAATTCAAAGAACCTTGAACAAAGGGTAACATGAGTAGAGTGCTAAAAATCATCCATTTTGCAAATAGACTTCCTACATCCATCTGCTACCATCTGTCCATCTGACTAACAGGGTGCTATAATCATGTTCTTTCACACAGCTTGCAGAAGCTTTTCTAAGAAACATTTCAAATATGCAAGTAATTTTTACAAGAACTTCCCTCGATCTTAATGAAATTAGAAGTTTCTAGGTCCTACTGTAGCCAATTATGCAAATCTGTCTTAAAGGGTGCTCAAATCATGTTGTTTCACATCTTTTTAAAAAATAGGTCACTGTGATCCATTTTCAGGTTTCCAAGGTTTGCTTAGAACATCCCTGGAGGTACAGTTAGATGTTTCAAAGTCTAACGGTTACGGTTTGTGCCCTATTGACAGCCAAACCATTTCACTTGAAGGTCTCAAAATAGAGAAAAAAAACACTCCATGATCAGTATGTATGCAAAGAATCTTGGCAATCAATGCAATGTTATTCAGATACTGGAGCTTTTGTATCAAATTTTTAATTATTTGGGGGGAGGGGGGTAGCTAGTCAGATATGAGATCTGGCCATTTGTATGCATCATATTATTTAGAGGGTGCTCAAACACACTCTGTAACTCACAGAATATAGATCACAGTGACCTCATTTCAGGTTTTCAAAATCTTTTTTAGAATATCTGATAATACAGTTTCACTATCCAGCCCTTGCGCTTATGATTTTTGCCCTGCTGAAGGCTGGCCAGAGAGATGGACAACAGAAAAACGCCATTGCTTTTCTTTCAGTCAGCTGTTAAAATGTGATCCTTCATCACATTCGGCCATGTAGAGATGTAATTTGAAATCATTGTAAATTTACTAAAACCAAGGTATTCACCGAATTCTCTTTTAGAAGGAAGATTACAATCTATTTCATAGAAATACTGCTTTTCCATTAGTCCAAGTAAGAGACAGCTACAAATATCTAGCTCGTGAAATTTTGATTGATATCTCTGGGTTTACTTCAAAATAATTATTTTTATGTGAAGTCCTGTGGATCTTACCGTACTTCAAATATTTTACAGGAGGTACAAACACTCAGCATGGTGTAGAATCTGTCACACGTCCACACATATCTCGTATCCTCAAAGGTTTCACAACAATAAAAACAACAGAGCATATAGCCAATATGATTATATTCAAAACAATTACCCAAGGGACTACAGATTGGTAGTAAAAAAAGTTATCACCATTCCTACCATTGTAGACCCTTACATTCATTGCATGCAAAATAAAATTATTTCTCTATGTTATGGCCTCACAGAGATGCATTACACCAAGGCCGAATCACAATGAATGCAGATACGGCACAGCACAATTTTTCTTGGTTGTGGTTTGATCTGACAAGCTGTCTTAATTTCTACACTAGTTTCTGACAGCAGCATTCACTTTACATAATATTTTCTCGCATAAGCACCAGAACACTGGGAATACTATCTATTCGTCCACTATAAGAACATAAAGTAATGGTGCAGAAGTTATTCTGATCGTACATAAACAGGCACACTGTTACTTCACATATGTTGGACATTGTGCTGCGCTTTATCAGATCTGTATCAATCCAGTGGGATCAATTGTAATAGGGTTTTATTATCAAAATGAGAATGGGTCAGACCTACAACATGTCATGCCGCACCAGCATTCAACGTGATTCCCTCTACCCAAGTATTATACATTAATAACAGACTGTGTCAGACACTGGTCCAGGCTGAGGAAGCACACGCGATCTCATCCACATATTTTACAGATCTTCTTATTAGTTTGATCCTGATTCTGTGGCAGAGGTTTTCTCTACATCATGCATAAGCTGAACAATCCAAGAGTAGCAAATGAAGTAATGAATCATGCATGAGCTGAGCTGGCCAATCCAAGACTAGCAATGGTAGAGCAGTCCTGAATATTATAATGCCAGCCAAACAGATGGAGACATTTCAGAGACTCATAAAAAAGACTTATCTGGATTATACACCTCTGAAAAGCTTGTATGGTTAATACCTGTACAATGTCCAAGTGTAGCACCCACAAAAACATGTTAGATATAAGAGGTTGTAAATATAAGTTTTGTATCAATATACAATGTTAGCCCTTTGTGCTAGTGTAAAAAATACAAATAAAATGACTGCATACATAATTCAAACATAGCCGAAGTACTGCACTGACACATTTTATATGTTGTTCATGTGAACTGTGAGGAGTTGCAGCATCAGAATCTGGACAGAATGAAGTATGATGTACCAGTAAAACCTCCAGTCACAGAATCCAGGGAGGAAACAGAAGTCTTGATGTTATTTGGATCCTCTCCAAACAGCAGTTTTACTGATTATCTACTTAAATTATATTCAAATCAACATCTCCTAAACTGTCTGTTCATGTCATTAACTATCACTTTTACTGGTCGTTTTACTTGCGTCCCTTGTTGGATGCCACAATTGCGTCTAGTGCCTGGTCGAAATCCTTGTCACCTATGTTCAACAGGAGCGAGTTGGCATTCAGGTAAACTCTGTTCTTAGAGGCAGCGATCTGAAATTAAAACAACAGTAGGGATTAGGTCGTCTATTCTACTTATGACCAATGTACATACTTACCAACCATTTTTAAGATGACAGCCAAAAGAAATCTATCTTGTGACTATACAAACTAGTTAATAACTGGTCAATTGCCAGAAGGCAAGTATTTTCTATGAAATTACGCTGAGGTAATCCCATATGATTTGATCAATATAATATTGAGCGTTCTGAATTTTAGGTTTTATACAAAATGAGCAAGGAACAAGTGACCCAGGGGTCATTACGCTCAGCTAACTAAAAATCCAGAAATCATAGCTAAAGATGCCATCAGACTTTTTTTTTACTTCTGGTTGACAGGTCTATCAAGTAGTGATGGGCTCATGATCGATTATAATTTGAATTATGTTCATGGCGACATCTGCAGGTTATGATCACATCAGTCATGTGCTGAGTATATTAACTGGTAAAGAAAGCAGCAGAGATATTTGGTTAACAAATGGGGCAGGATGGACAGATGGAAGGATCACAGAACATTTTAGTTGTCCTCCCTCCTTATGGCAAGGGCCTTAAAATGTCTTAAAATGAAAAGCTAGGTATGAAAATGTTCAGTGTGAAATAAACACAGGCAATGGCATCTTAGTACATATATACATAACAGAACATTATTCTCAAGTCTTTGAAGGTAATATTGTATACAAAAATTCTGTCTGATGATAATACGAGTCAGAGACCCTCATATCTCTGATCCTCATATCTCTGATCAATTAAGAAAGTGCTTCTCTCTCATTAAACCACTTACTGTTCTGGCAATGTTTTGAGCCGCTCGAACCTTCCGGAGTTTCAGGTAGCCTGGATTCTGACTGATGGCTTCACCGATGTAAACAAGTTAAGGATATTCACAATCTTGCAGTAAAACTTCTCACATCTAATGCTAGTCCAAAACTCACCTAACAAATCCCCTTAATTGTCTCGCTCGTTGCACTTTCTACAAATGAAGAAACTATTGCAAACTATTATTAAATCTGTGTTATGTATATATAAAGTTTGTAGTATTGTCATTGTCAGTGTCATCAGATTACTAAAGATTGTAGTCATTTGGATTGGTGGCAGATATCACATGTCAAACAAGATGATCAACCCCACCCCCAAAGATGGAAGCTCCGCCTCCTGTGACACATATCACCAATACCTGTCCCCCATATCTTTGAGTGACAGGTTGGTCATGTGTAGGTTCTCTACATCTGGTTTTACAACACGATGACAGCACTGGAGCCACCTGTCAAGATTCCAGATGATAATGATACATCATGATTGACAGTACTGTGACCCCGCCCACCTGACCATATTCTTCGCCTTTGCTCATCATCTGACAACTGACACGTTTTTAATAATGCCATTACTCCTTAGAATCCTAATATCATAATTAAATTTAGAATTTCAGGACACTCCACAAGCTGATTTAATTCCCAATTATTAAATAATGATGTAATAGTAAAAAAAAATATGAATCACAAGTGACTGCAAGAAAGATTCAGGTTTCTTATCACTATCCAAGATGGCTGACAAAAAAAACTTGCTCCACCAAGAAGTAACGCACCAACCAAGTACCCCATTAATATACACAGCAGACTAAACACTAAACTGATTATAATCATACCAAATTATTTACATGACATAAGTGCTTTTACTGCTTCATATAAAGGTTACCCTGATAAAAATCCAAATTTAAAAACAGTAACTGGGAGGTAAGTTCCCTAAGGTATCACAGAAAAAATTTTACAGGTACAGGAAGTACTAATCTGCCCGGCAAAACAATACAAACAAGACTGTTAAAAGATTTAAATATGACAAGGATATCAATGACGCAGCTTGGGCTTCTCCCTCTGCCTGGACTACTTTTTGTTGTCGCTCTTGTATTGCTCGCTCGACGATAAACTGTGCCCGTTGTGCCTCCTGCTGTGCTACCTGTAGACGATAACAAAAGACCATGTTATAAACACGAAACATGATATTACAAACTTGCTATGATAATAATTATGTTAGAATATTATAATAATACATTAAGACTTTCAGCTTGTGATAAATTGTTTAAGCTGACACCTGCTGGCAGCTGACTATAGCGCATTTGTGTATTTAGGCAAAAAGCAGAGCTTCTCAATAAAGATATGTCGTGTTCTATTTTGGAAATATGAGAAAAAAACTTTCATAATTTTTTACATAACATAATCTACAGGGCCTGATTTCACAAGCTCAAATGACTTATTCAGTACAACATCCACACATATAACCAAGTGGCAAATGAGTATCTACATAGAGGGAGATTGGAAAACCATATGTATTTGATATATTTATTGCCTCCGCAAAGTGGGTATGCGCTTATCCCTGTTCATGTCTGTGTTTGTTCACAACACAACTGAAGCAATTATGAACAAAATGTCATGAAATTTTCTGGGAATTTCGGGAACGGGTCAATGAAGAACCATTTAGATTTTGGTGTGGATCTGGCACATAATCTGAATTCAGGTGCACCATCAAGGAATATTCACAAATGTACAGTCACTTATGGATAAAAGAACCTGGGAGTATGGCCAAATAAGTGAATGCAAACAGAGTTTTGGGGAGCATCCCATGATAGGGACCATTCCACCCCCCTCTGACAGTGCAGGCTTTTAGAATACAGATTTCTTGTATTTGATACTATTTAAACACTATTTGATTTATTGAAACAGTTCAAAAGCCCCCATGTCCAAGCTGTATTAATTCCCTGACCCAGGATAACTTACCTGTTTAGCTTCAACAGCTGCTGCATATTCTTTACTGAATGTAAGTTCCGTGATGGCAACATCATCCAGAATGATGTTGAAGTCTCGTGCTCGCTCTGTCAATTCTTTACGGATCAACAAACTGACTTGCTGACGCTGGGTGATCAGTTGTGAAGCATTAAACTTGGCCACTACACTCTTCAATACCTGGCAAAAACAACATAATAAAAAAATTATTAAGATAAAGTTCAAACTTCAGAGTATATTAAACAAACTACTCACAATCCCTTCTCCATAACAGACTTCTGTACCTAAGATCAACTACAAGTCTGCAACAGCCGAGGGATCACTGGGTGAATCCCCCAGTGCCCAGGACTGAACTATAGAGTACAGACCTTAGAAAACTAAGTCAGGGTCAAGAAAAAAATCAGATTGTGACAGAAGTGACTAGAGTCACATGGATACATACTGCAGGTCTGAACCTGCCTGAAAGTCTAACAAGCAAATTTGTGAAATTAATGTTCCCCTCTTCTAGGTTCCAGTGATCTTCATGCTTGCCTTATGAATATGTTTTAGTTTTTATTTTTCCATGAAGATGTCTCCACGTCATAGTGCCTGTGTTTTAGTTTTCATTGTCCTCTGAAGATGTCTCAACAAGATTTTGGTTGTAAATTGGGCACAAGAGGATTTTTTTTTTTTTTGGAGCTGGTGATAATAAATTTTCAGACAGACACTGAGAGCAATCACTGACCCAAATTGAATGACATATTTAGGAAAGTTATCACAAGGAAATGAAAACCTGACAGACGGACAGACCGATGGACAGACAGACAAACCCAAATCAATTCCGCAGAAACAGGGGACAAAAAACTAGCCTTGGGTAGTGGACCAATGGTAAATGTCAATGCCTGCTTAAAGTTTGGGTTTCAGTTATCACGCTGATCATCTACCAAAGTATGTTTCTAACTGCTCACCTCATTACAGATGGAGGGTAATACTCGCTCATCAAAGTCTGTGCCCAACTGTCTGTACATCTGTGGTAACGTAGCAGCATCTGGACGAGACAGAACTCGAAGGCCAATGTTCACCATCTGCAAATCTGAAAACAAAAGGATGCACAGAATTTAGCAATGGTTCTTAGACACATTCTCATTTTTACTGAGGTGACATCCCTGGCAAAAACTCTTAACTTTAAAATCAACCCAAAAGCTGTTTCAAGAGCATATTAGAACCTATTAAGTATACAACATAATAAACATGGTACAGAGCCTTTCTGATGGTATGTATTCATTTTCATATTAAATTTCAACATTCTTGAAAAATTTTATTTTCAAATGGTTCATGATTTTAAGCGAGTAACAGCAAACCACTTAAAAGGAATAATATCAACCCACATAACAATATCTCAATCCAGACTTTTTGCTATTTTACTTCAATGTTTCTTTCCTGTTTATAAACAAAAGATTAAATGTTTTTATTGAATAAAAATTTTAAAATTCAATTTTAAGTTAGAAAGAGACATGATACAGGAAACAAATGACCTTATTTTAAGTGCCATGCAGACACAGGATTTTGCTGGGCTCATGGGAGGTTTCAGGTGTTAGTTATTCATGATTTCATGTGGATCCGAGCCTGTAGGTTTCTAAGAAGAAAGACCATGTTTGTGTGGCACAAGGGTTTCCCAGGCCCAGGTAAATTGGAGAATAAGGACCCTTCAGGTTTTTCAAAAGGTGTTTGTTTATGGAGTCATCCATGCCCTGCTACTGGGAATGATGTTAATATCCCTCAAGTCAACTGGGGAGCATTTCCTATTAATCAGAGTGATGTGGTCACATCCCACTGCCTCACCTACACTGGGCTGGTAAGCCTAAGATGAGTCATGAGACAAGCCATACAAAGGAATGCACTGCAGTGGTCTTCCATGATTTTGCATTTATATTGTGGTTAACAGCCCTTAATCTTAACATTAGGCTACAAGTGACGGATTAACACGAAAGAACATATAAGAATTCACAAAACAAAATGAAAATCTGTCTCTTTGGTAAAAAGTCACTTCCTGTATTGTGTAAAAGTTGGCCATTGTCCAGTAACCTGTGCAAGAAATACTTGTATGCATGCAGTTAGAAATTCAACAAACATGCAGAGAGATTAACCAGTACACTGAGTTTAAATAGTCTGGTTTATGCAACAGCGTACTCGTAGGCCATGAGGCATTGTCAAAAGTGACAAAAATATTTGCATCCTCATAGGTCCTTAAACTGTGTTCCTTATTGAAGTATGTATCGGCTTCCAGTACACATAGACTCTAAGAGAGCCAAATGGGGCTACAATAACATGGGAATGAATTCTGTATATGGTTTAGAGTTATAAAATCACACCATTATTGTATTACCTTTACTACCAGTGGGTGAGCCAATTTTCCTTGGTCGTGTTCTGATGTCATATATAATTGGATACTGGAACCAAGGAATTCTGTAACAAAAAAGTTATTCTCTTCATTAAAAGAAACTGCTGGAATGTTCAAGATCAAATCTCTCAGAAGACTATATTAGTTTCTATAGAACCAGCCTTTTTTTTGTAGTAGAAACCAATATAACCTTTCTTTTGAATGGAAAACTCCAGGATCTATTAGTCCCAAGAGACACTAAGAAATAATTTTCATGAGATTAAGTGACACACTAGACACACTCTTTTCTTATTCTTTAGAAAAAGTAATTTCTGATGCGAAATATATAATAAAATGTAATTTACAAAATAAATCCTTTTTTTCATGAAAGCCAGTTATGCAACAAAACAACTGTGGTCTGTTCTACCAATTTTGTAATTTTACCACATGATATCATTGAGCCAATATTTTCTTTAATTAGTAAGTCACTGGTCATTGTTAACTACAAACATGACATTAAAATCAGTGCTCCAGATTATCCACACACTGACGTTCCTGTACCTGAAGTGGAGGCCTTCTTTGTATACATCTGGCTGGACACCACCAATTCTGCTGAAGATGATCGCTCGATGGCCACCATCAACTGCAAAACACAAATGTATTTATCATATCATTTAGCAAAGATAAGCACAGACATGTAAGCCATGTAAGCTTAATGATCTTATATTACTGAAGACAACAAATTCTGTAATAATTAAAGCAAAAAAAAAAAAAGATAATAAAAACTTTCAATCTTGCACTGGTCTGGGTTGACTTGACGTACATAAAAACTTGACATGGTGTATAAAAACTTGAATAAAAGCTACCCATTTTAACCATTCCTTTCAAATTTCAGACTTTTATTAGCATCACACCTGATCTGTCAATCATTGGGAAATAAAAGTGAACTACTAACAGGAAAATAATGTGCCATAGTCAAAGTTTGGCAAAATTTAAGGTAATGGTTTTACATTTATGCTAATAACTTTATGCTAATAAATTTTGATTTCATTTCTGGTATACAACTAAAACTAAGTTGAATATAGATATATGCTTCAAATAAGCTCTTTAGCTAATCAAATAATAATGTAAAGTGAGTAAATATATTTACTTTTTTTTACCAAGTGCATTTTATGTTTAGGCCCATAAGGCCAAACCAAGTTGACCTCATTTCTGGCATAACATAGGTAATATATGCAGAAAAGGTTATTTCAAATAGGAAACAATTAACAGCATTTTTCATTGTGGGCAGTTATGAAGTAAATCATTAGGTTTTTATTGGAAAACTTTGCTTTTCCTTAATTTATGGAAGAAGCGAAGTAACAGTGACCGTGTTTCAGGTTTGGTAGAACTTAGGGATAACTCAAATTTTTTATTCTTATGTCTAATGGTTTCAAAATGTGCCCTGTTAAAGGACTGAAGACCTGACATACACCATGTTTCAGCTGAGCATATAATCAGTGCAAAATTTTCAAGCAATGCAGTTATACAATTAACCAAATCAATCTGACTGTCTATACAGCCTACAGGTGTCTGAAAACATTTGTTTTCGCTTTTGTTAATAAAATCAAAACCATTTGTTTTACACTTGTAGTGACCTTGTTAAAAATTCCAATAAACAATAGCAGTAAAATGCAAAGTTATAAAATGAGAATTTAAGGGTTAATTAACTTATTTTTCAATCAAATTTGTCTGTTTCACAACAAAAAAAATGTGACTTATTCCTGTGATTTTATTTCCTACCCAAGTATACATTTTTTACTCTATTTTCAACCCAAAATTGTGACTTATTTTCAGGTGTCTTTTTCCCCCAGAATATATGAATATATGTTATCTGGCGTGACTTATTCCTGTGATTTTATTCCCTACCTGAGTATACATTTTTAGTTTATTTTCTACCCAAAATTGTGACTTATTTTTGGCGTCTTTTTTCCCCCAGAATAAATGAAGTACATGTTATCTGGCATAATGCTATATATTTAAATACATAATATAAGTGCATACTTGAGTAGAGTTAGCAAATAATGGTGATCATCACAATTGTTTTATAATCAGCAGAAGTGAAGACACCACAAGCCCATAAGGATGGATTCCTCAGTTGTTTTTTTTTTAGTGACTGGCGCAATGCAGACTTAGAAAACTGTTGTGTCGCCGTCGGCGGCTAAGACATCACCCGTGACAGTTGCACTATTAGACTTGTAGTATTGGCAGTATTGCCAGAACTGGCACTTCAATTTTCAACTTTAACGACAATACAAACCTGTGTACAAGGATTGATAAATGCCGTATGCAGCCGCACCCGCGGCTGCCAAGAAACCCAAACCAATTCCTGCACCACGACCGCCCCTCTGCAGACGTCCTGCAAGATCGTTCAGTTTTTTTTGGTCCATGTTTGATCTCTTTCTCACGCAATACTGAGTTCACCTTCACCGGCAAATGGCTTCATGTGGCTCACATGGCACACGACCTCTCGCGAAATCTCGCTTATGTAGAAAAAATTCTGATGTTTATGAATTATTGTTCATGTAACATTCAAGATATTTTGGATTTGATATTATTTTAAACAATATAAAAGACTTCATTTGGTTATTGATGAAGAATAATTGGCACTGGGGAATCTAGAAATCTGATTTGAGTTTACTGATCTCGTTTGGCAAGCACGTGATCACATCAAACATGGCAGCCACCATGGCAAGGTCGCTCTTGAAATGCAGCAGGGTCTTGATAAATCGGTCATGCAGCTGCAAAAGTATGATAGGGCTGACGGAGCGACCCTTACATAAACCACAACCCATAAAGATGTGAGTTTAAGCACTCATATTAGACACTTTATCAGCCATAATAGCTGTCGTTGCACTGTTGCATCTAGGAGGGCGATAATTCAAGTAGTTAAGCCTTTGACAGTTGTTGACAGCTCTGTTTGCACAGTGGTACCTGTACTGTCACTCGTGGTCAGCAGTTGTTATATACACCCAAGTTTCTTTGTGTATACTACATTCGTAAAAGGGTCTTATTGAATGTGTGTTTATCAGTGCAGTGTCCATTCCACAGAGGTTTTAGGTAATTATTATAAAAGAATTTTGGCCCGAGTATAGAATCCGGTCTTCATTTCCAAGATGGGTCTAAACAGACTGGACCGTCTCATATTAGTAGTAATCAACATAAGCCATGATAAGCCTCATGATATAACATCGACATGCCTCTTACTTCTCCATTACATAATCCTAAACATCATTACGTCCGTCAGTATACACACATAACCTCATACATATAGACCAGATTCTATACTCGCTCTAGAATTTTTTGTAATACTAATAGTATGTAATAAGAATATAGTCTACATTTGAAATATGGCATGTTGCATAAACTGTTGTGTCCTTACAATTACTGAAATATTATTATAATCCAATATCGAATGTGCTCACTTGCACACTGTCTTAACAAGGTATGCGTATACGGATGGATGATATGGTGATTAAAATTCATGTTATGAAGCAAGTAAAATAAACCGGGCAATATCAAGATACATAATGCTAAATGTAAAAACGTTTTCTGTTTACACAAGTGTCATGTCTCAGAGAGGTCGGCGAGTTATTCTATAGTTGTGCCGAGTTATAATATGAGTGCAGCAGGGGTCCAGGAAACTGACAGCAGCCCCTACCATAAATTATATATTAATGTTAAGTATCCAAAATAGTTTCCTCTTTAATCAGTAGATGGTGGTTGGCAAATAAATATAAAGTAACCTAAATCACCATGTTTGGAATCAGGTCTTCCACATATACAGCTCAGTTAAGTACGTGTGGGACTCCTCATCATGTGATTGTGGGTTCAATTCCAGATACTCTTATTAAATAAATGTTCATATTACGCTTCCTCTTTTTTCTGCTTCATTGACCTATTATGACATTAAGACTATTTTTCATAGCCATGTATCCATTGTCAGCAAGATGGATACCAGCTCAGTGTGGAGTGCCCAGAGCCAATGATGTTAGGCCAAAATAAAAAAAAGGTATGGTTCTCAGGCACCTTTTTTCAGAAATCAATGTGGGCGGGCGTTTTTTTATTTTAAATTTTTGGTATGTTTCGATAAAAATGTCAAATGATAAGGGAAAAGCATGAAAAAAAACCAGTTTTATTTTGCTAAATAAGTAAAAGCTCCACAAAAAAAAAAGAAATTGTATGGTTTTATCTTCTTGAAAGAAATGTCGGAGCGGCAGCAGCTCAAAATTGGAAAGTTTTTATTGAAAATCAAAATAAAAAGTTTTGATGCGGGGGTTTAAAATTGATGTTGGCAGTGCCTGAGAACCATACCTTTAATTTTTTTTGGCCTTACATTCGTTTTGACTGACAGTAAACAGGGCGCTGTGCCAGCGGGATGTCAGACCTCTCTTTCTGAGCCTGTGGCCTATGCAAAAGGGCAATGGATACATGACTACAATAAAATAGTCTTAATGTCTGAATAGGTCGATAAAGCGGGGACAAAGTGGAAGTGTATAGAGAGTAGATTATTAAGAGTAGATTGATAGAGAGTGACTACTTCTGACATTTATTGACAACAGATTCATCTGGTGGAATACACAGAAAATAAATATGAGGAAAGAAACACAGAAAATGTCTTTTATTTTCCAAAATGTTGGCTGGATTCTGAACACGCTCCAGTTAACTATATATCAGTTACAGTTACTTAAGTGGTAATGACAGATTAGTCTGAGCACTCTGGAAATTGAGAATTAATCGTTAGTTCTAAATGTATTCTTCATGAAGCTGCTGCACAGGATTTCTTCTTTCAGCTGACACTATATACATATATATAGTGACAGTGTTGTATATTATTTATGATTTATGATCATGGTACAGTGGTACAAAGCAGCGTCTATTAAAATTTCTGCTAAAGCATTTCATTTCTCTCATGATAAAAAATATTCTCTTTTTTTTTAGCTCAGCTGACTATAAGTCATCTGAGCTATAGTCGTGGTCCATTGTCCGTCGTCTGTCCGTCCGTCCGTCCGTCCGTCCGTAGATGTGGCACGTTTTGAAACCGTAAGACCTAGGAATCCAAATTTCAGCATAATGTTAGATGTCCCCAAGATCTCCTACCAAGCCGAAAACTGGGTCTTTGCGACTTCATTCCTTTGAGAAATTAAGGAAAAACCTCAAATTTTTATTAAAAACCTATTTTCACACTTTAGGACTGCCTAATATCAAAACCACTCATCTGTTTTTCCTTATATTTCCTATAAATAATCCTCTATATAATTCCTATGAACATGCCAGAAATTAGGTCTGTATTATTTATTTTAAAAAAGTTATGGGCCCAAACATAATGCATTTTGTAAATAATCAGGAAAGAAATTTTATCACTTTACACAAAACTTGTTTAAGCTAAGCACTTTTTTTCCAGTAATATTACTTTTATTAATCAAAATTAAATTGTATACCCAAAATTAGATCAAAATCTTTTAAATTTTTAAAAATATGAGCAAAAATAAAAAATTGGTACCTTAAATTTTGCCCAAATTTGACCATGGCACGTTTTTTTTGCTGTAACTGCTGTGGATTTAATTTTCACAGCATGTTTTTGTTAGCATTTCAACTGTTAACACCAAAAATTTGAAACCAGTTGATCAAAAACTGTAGATTTTATTCAAGTTTTCAAGCACCATGTCACATATTGCTAGTGTTATGCAGTTTGCTAGAGCTCAGCTCCCGAGCTTCAGCTCTAAGTTCCTTAAATTTGGCATACAGTTAGATTTCTCCAAAATCCCCTACCATGCCAAGAATTTGGTCACTAGGACTTAATTCCTTCGAGATATCAATGAAAAACTTCATTTTTCCATTATAAACCCAATGTTATACTTTAAGACTGCCTAATATCAAAACCACTGATCTGACTTTGATCATATATAATATACATATTTTTCTATACATTCACTATGCACATGCCAGAAATGATGTCAGTATTGTGTATTTTTTTTAAGTTATGGGCCCAAACATAATGCACTTTGTAAAAAATCAAGAAATATATTTACTCCCTTAACAAGGGCATTGCTGAAGCTAGAGATTTTTTTTGTCAGGGATGTAACATTATTTAATCAAGATTCAATTGAATACCCAAAATTAGTTCTGAATTTTTCAAATTTTATAAGTTATTAGTATAAATATAAAATTAGTACCTTAAATTTTGCCCAACTGTGACCAAGGCACGTTTGTTTCCCGTGAGCACTGTTGATATAATTTTCATATCATGCACACATAAGGATTTCAGCTTTTTAGTTTAGAAAGCTGAAAGAAATTTGCCAAATATTGTAGCTTTTATTAATGTTTTTTATGAGACCCTGTCAGACTTTGGCTCTCTCCAGCCCCTCTTGAGTCACCTGTATGTTGACCTTGTTGACCTTTCATCAAATTATGCACGCTTGAGCGGAGAATCCAGGCAGCTTATGGCCAGCCACAGTTGATCCAGGTGTTCAACCCAACTCATCTAGTAGTTTTAACCAACAACATAACAATAAACAATAAATTAATAAATTTTTATTGGTTTTTAATAACAAATTAAAGAAAAATAGAAAAGGAATTTGTTAGTTTATAATAACAGGAAATTAACTTGCAGTTACTGATGATATAAGAATCTTGTATCGATGGGTAGAATGTCACATATTCCAAATAACACCATGCAGTCACCATGGCATTTTTCAGTTCATTTTTAATGATAAAGAAGTAAATCATATTATTCATTACTAATCATTAAGGATTATATGAAGGAAATTAATGATAGACAAAGATGCAGTTGATAATATTAATCTAGATTCCTACTGTGTCTAGTGTGTACATTGATGTGAAATTAGTCCAAAATGAATTTTTTACAGTTATTTTTTAATATAAATAAAAGCCATAAAACCAGGTACTTATGATCATTATTTAAATGTGTGAAATTTGTATATTCTGGATTCTCAACATCATTGTTTGGTGAAAACTGAATAAATACCAGACATGGTGCGAATACTTTGTAATTGTATTTAAATACAAATATGATTATGTACTCTATTATAAAATTTCTTGCATAAAGAATGGGAATTCAGGTAAAAATGAAAGTATATGAATACTCGTGCATTTGAATATATCAATATTTCATTTTAAAAAATCATATGATTCTCTTATTATTTTTAATAAAAATTATATTTTGGACAATATTTGTAATTTTTTTAATAAATAGTTAAACTCTTATATGTTCTGCTTATAAGTTATATGGCCAAGTAAAAATCATTGTGACAGTAGTACTCCATTTGTTAATAAAATAAATGAAATAAATCCTCTTCCCTGTCTCCAAAGGTACTATCAAAATCATACATAAGCTAAACAACAACAACTCATAATACAGCTTATATTTATTACCACACAAAACCAGCATGTGCCTCATTTCTAAATAATATTTTTTATCATATATAACAGCTGAGCGTCGTGACCCATAGGTCCCTTGTTCTTCTATTTTTTTCGCCTTAGATTTTTTCTTTGACTTAAAAGTTCACTTGATATTTCATCATAGGGGATTTTTTTTAATGTCAAACAAACAATCAATTACAAATACTTATACATAGTTCAAGGTACATGATGATACAAGTTATGTTTCTCATGATCAGACCATACATAGTATGACTGTACTCATATATAATTTTCAGTTTTTACTCATATTTTTCAACTCACCCCATTTTTTGTAATGCATATTTAGAATTCCTTTTTTATTAGCTATGTATCTTTCAACATTTTCAATATCCATTAATTTACTTTTAAATACAGCAAACAAAGCAGAATGATAGCCCTCTCTTTCTTTATACAAGACATATTTGTACAGCAGCAAAATTTGGTTAATTAACATGTTATCTTCACCAACTGGTATCATGCCATATATGATTAAAGTTGGTGATATTGGTGGAAAATTCACATTATACTTCTGTAACCAGGATGGTATTTTCAGGTAAAAGTTCTTAGCAACCATAGAGTCAAGAAATGTATCTAATCTTTTCTCTTTGCTCAAAACAAAATGAACATTGAGGGGTTTCCTTTAAATTCCACTTATACAACAGATCATTTAGAGGAATGTAGTTATTTAATATTTTATATTGAAACTCTGTAAGATGAGTGTCTAAGGTACTTTTATATATTCCACTATAAACATGTTCCCATTTCACCTCGATACTGTTTTCTTGGTTTTTGTTATCCCATACTTTCTGAGCTGTAGGAGTTTCCCATATTTTCTCCACCAGTCTTATATATATCTCTAGCATTTAATGTATCCAATTTCTCTAAACCATTCACTGTTACAACACTGTCAACTTCACTTCCTTCATCATGTACTTGTTCATACCCTGTAAACCTGTCTCTCCAAGTTTTTGGAATAGCCCGTTTTAATGCCATCCAAAACATATAATCAATGTGATTCATACATATATTCTTCTCCCGTATTTTTTCCCATGGCTTCCACTTTCCATCATAATTTACCAGGTCTTTTATATAATATAATTTGCTACTTACATAATGATTGTTGTATAGAGGTCTGTTATTAATCTTTATATATTGATTATTCCACAAGCTTTGATATATGACATCTTCTGTTGATTCAGGCAAAACTGATACATATGAAGCCCATTCCTCTAAACATTTCAAATAAAATCATGGCAATCCTTTAGGTAACACATTCATATCAAAGTTTCCTCTTATACAGTTCAATCCGCCTATCTTCCTTAATCTGAAATTCAAAATTTTACTACTGGCAGATTCTTCTGAACACAAAATGCGTTTAATCAACACTATTCTTTGTGTCTTTATTTTGCATTCAATGTCTGGAAAATTGATCCCCCCTTTCTCATACTGTCCAATAATGGTTGCATATTTTACTTTAGGCCTCTTAGCCCTCCAAATGAAGTCACAGAGTAGTCTTTTTAAAATTTTTACTGTAGTATTTGGTGGTACTAACATATTAGTTACATAAAGAAGTTTTGTAATTGCCAATGAGCGTACCACCTCTGCTCTGCCATATATTGTTATTGTTCTGTTTTTCCACATGTTTAATGTGGTTGCTAAGTTGTGTTCAACCCTCTTGAAATTGTTTTTGTACACCAAATCATCATTGTATGAAAAATAAATCCCAAGTATTTTCATGGTTGACACTGTAAGGTTGATCCATTTCAGATGAAAATTCTCCAATACCTTATCTATTATTGACCCAATACAAGTTGCCTCTGACTTTGTACGATTCATTTTAAGTGAAGAATAAAATTCAAACATTTGCAGCACTTCAAGAACCTTGCTCAATGAATCAACATCCTTAACTAAAACAGTTGTGTCATCTGCAAACATACACATTTTGACAGTGGTATTTCCGATCTGTATTCCATGAATATCTTTATCTTGTCGTATCATTATAGCCAATATTTCAATAACAATTATAAATAAATATGCAGCCAGTGGGTCACCCTGTCTAGTTCCTCTTTCCAACTGAAAATAACCTGTTGTGAATCTGTTATTCATAACTGAACTCTGTATATCGTAATGTAATATTTTTACCCATCTACGAAATGAATGACTGAAACCAAAGTATTTTAAAGCTGCCAAAATAAAATCATGATCTACACTGTCAAAAACAGATTCTAAATCAGCTGCAAACATAATCCCTGGAAGTTTCTCTTCAGCAGTATAGTACATTATATCCCAAATCAATCTTATAGGTTCTCCTATATATCGACCTTTTATAAATGCATACTGATCAGGCTGTATAATTTTCTGCAGATATTTTTCAATGCGCTTTACTAAAACCTTGCTTATTATTTTTACATCAACATTCAACAAGCTGATCGGTCTCCAGGCATTCAAATGGTTTAAATCCTTTCCTGGTTTAGGAAGTAATTTTACAACAACTTGTTTTTGTATTGATGTCAACGATCCAGTATCAGTTTTCATTTACACATTCAGTTAAACACTGTCCAAGATCATCAAATAATGCTATATAGAATTCTTTTGTCAAACCGTCATTTCCTGGAGTTTTGTTATTTTTCATAGATTTTAAACATGTATACACCTCACTTTTTGTGATGTTTGCCCCACATGACTCAGCTTCCATCTCATTAAGTTTATTCATTGGCACTTGGAGTCTTAGAAAAAAATCTTGCAACTCAGTTTCATCACATGTCATTTTTTTCCTATATTCGTCTTCAAATGTGTTTTTAATAAATCTCATAATATCTTTGGAATCTTTAATATATTCACCATTACAATATAATTGTCTTATTACAGAGTTATTTTTATTTCTTTTCTGAAGGTTTAAAAAATACCTAGACCCCTTTTCTCCCTGTTGCAGCCACTGAGCCCTTGACCTGATTATTACTCCTCGTGTGATGTTGTCATAATGTTCCTGTAACTTTTGCTTTGTTGTGTGGTATAAATCCTGGGTTTCAGGTGTATCAGAACATCTTAATTCTTGTTCAAGTTCAGCCACTTTATTTTCCAACCAGACTTTATTTTCTCTGAGTCGTTTAGCCTTTAATTTACTATACTGTATCGTGAACTCTCTAATTTTATATTTTAGATATTCCCATTTTGTCTTTGCCTTTCCAGTATTCATTTCCTGTTTCCATTCACTGATGTTTTCCTTAATCAATTTCAAATATTCAGTATCATTTAATAATTCATTGTTCATACACCAGTGAGAAGGTCCATTTTTGTTATCTTTGCTGAAGTTTACATATATTAATACTGCTGAATGGTCTGTGCTAACAGATGGAATTATATCACATTTTGTAACAAAAGACTGCAAAGTGTTTGTTATTTAAAAAAAAAACTAGACGTCTCTGAATTAAAGGAGTATTGATCGCCAAGTAAAGGCTTTTATGTCTTCATGTTTGAGACGCCATATATCACACAGGTTTAAAGCTTCCATGATGGTAGTTATTTTATTGACAGGATTATGTTTAACAGTGGTCCTTCCTCCATCTGCGTCAAGTTCTGTAAGATGAACATTAAAGTCACCACCCCATATAATCTGTACATCTGTTTCCATAGTCAGTTTTGACAGTTCAATTAGGATCTTTTCATAAAATTCAACTTGCTGAGTTTCATGGTTTGGGGCATATATGTTTACAAGCAGACAGTGCAAACCATTAATTTCACATTCCACAATGATATACCTCCCAGAAAGATCTATAGATTTATTAATTTCTCTGAATTCCAGATTCTTGCCAATTAATGTACATACACCACAAGACTTTGAATTTCCATGTGAAAAATACATTACTCCTCGCCACTGATTAGACCATATACTCTCGTCCTGTTTTGTACAGTGGCATTCTTGTAAAAAGCTTACACCATTATAACTATTATGTTTAACTAACCAATTTAAGATTTGTCTTCTCTTCATATATTTTCTTATTCCCCTGATGTTTAATGAGAGGACTTGGAATTTAATATTATCTGCCATAAAAATAATTAGTTGAAATGAAACATTTTGAATCTATAGGGTAGTAATAAAATGAGAATTTCTTATTTGTATCATCATGCATCATAATCATCAGTGTTACATTAAGCTTACAGGCCTTCATATCAATGATCACAAAAACAAAACACAATATACATGAGTATAAAACCATATAGTCATTTTCCTTGCCTGGCTTTATATTAATTTTTATATTTACAATATCAAGCAATTGCAATTAGCTGTTTCAATGATTGTCCGTATCTGATCTGTTTAATCCCTCCTCTTAAATCCTTTATGAAAACCTTCCCATCCCAAGTCCATGCCTCTTTTATTCTTTGGTCTTTTTTTACTCTGTTGTACAGTTCTTGGAGTTCTTTACACAAATGATCCACTATTACTACTCTTGATCCTTTGCATTTTCTCCTTTCCTTCATCACTATTTCTTTGACCTCTCTTCTAAGAAATTTAACAATAATTGCCCTGGGCCCCTTTCCAGGAGCAGCATTATTTCCAGTATATTTACCAACTCTATGGGCAGCATCAATATCTTTTCTTTCAATGTCAACCCCAAGCTTTTCTTTGCAAAACTTTTGCACAATTTCTTTGCAATTTTCTACTCCTATTTCATCTTGATCCCTCTCTCCAATACCAAAAATCCTAATATTTGCTTTTCTAGAGTACTGTTCAAGTTCAACTGACCTCCTCTGAGCCTCTCTAGCTTCTGTACAGGACATGCTTGTCACTGCTTCTAAATGAGCAACCTGATCTGATAATTTTTTAATATCACTTTTCAAGTCTTCATTTTCACTTTCTAGTGTCATAACTTTACTTTCTAACAGCTGAACTGTTGAATCAAATCTTTCTGTGATTTGTCTTACTATTTTTTCCTCCAACTCATGCAGGATTTTTCTTAATGTGTCTGTAAGTAAGTGACATTTTTTCAACTGATTTTCCCTTTTTATCTGAGCAAATTAAACCTCTGATATTTATGTGGGGTACTAGGGGATGAAGAAAAAGAGCTGGATACTGTTGATCTTGATCTTTTAGATTTTCCGTACATAACAAAGAAAACACATGAGCCTGAGTTACTGTTTTTATAACAAATACAAAAAATTGAATGTTGTATTAAGACTTGGGAAGGCATAGATTCAAAACCACTTTAGAACAAACAAAATCTCAACATTAAATATTAAATCATAGTTCACAATGTTTTAACCTGCCAGGCAGTGGAGTTTGAAATTACAAACACATTATTAAGGTACTTTCAAACACATTGACAATAGACCTGGCTCTGGAGGGACCTGGTGCAGTAGGGTCCACTGACCACACACAAAGGGCTTACCCAAAGCCAACTTTTATGCAAAAAATGTTCTCATACTAACCAGTATATTAATTCAGTTGTTTCACTTGAAATTCTTTGCAAGGTGTGGTGTTGTTTTTCTTAAAAAATAATTGTTCTGATTAATATTGAATTAAGTATTTTTTTAAAGGATTTGTAAATGAATAAGGATTTTCTGAGATTTTAATATCTTAAATTCAACATAGTAGAGATTTCTTGTTGAATACATAGCCCCAAATGGTTCTTACACTTAAACCCAGTTGTTTGCACTGTAATATGGTGTGATTTTGTTAACAATGCCCGAAGTGATTACGCTGGTGCTAGCCCCTCCCCGAGCTTGTGCAAGGACAAGCAAAGGCTGGACTACAGGCTGCTCATTAGTCACTACTGTTTACTTTGTTGATTGGAGGCTACTGTTTACAAACCAGATTTATTAACTGGAGGTGCGATAAGCTCACCTGACTTAAATTCATGCGAGTTTGTGGGCACCAGTGCTTAAACAACGAAAGTGCTTAATTAAGTGATGTAGATAGCTGGACTTAGAATGTTGCGCCAATTCACATGGAGAGAGAAAGTGATAGCACAGGCACTTTCATCCAGATAGTTCAATACTGAGGTTTACAGTTTTCAGTAATCTAACAAACATTCATCTCAAATTTATTGACGGTTAAACCAGTAAATATTGCTTGCCTTTAAACTGTGTACATGAGTCCAAGGCTAGAATCCTGGTTTACAGACTGCCCAGAACCCACAGAGTAAACCTGCATAGATTGTTTCACCTTTTGATCAGTTGTGTCTTCTTTACAAATATACAAAAGATGGAGTCACATTTTTTCCATGAGATCTATAACCAAATTATTATAGGGTACTAAACTGCACATTGGGATCAAGCTAATTCATGTACCGTTAATCTGCAAGTATTGGCCTCTTAGTCATAGAAGCAAACTGAACAAAGCTGGAGCTTGGCGCTTTTGCACTACCATTTTCTTACACTGGCCCATTTTGAAAGATGCCAAAACAAGCAATTGGCACCTGCCACACTTAAGTCTCTTATCATTTTAGTGAGCATAAGACTTTCTCTGACAATATTTGTCTTGTTCATGTGACGACATGTCACACATAATAAATTTCTTAATAATATCATACTATATAACTATAATATCACATTTACTTTTCTGTAAAATATAAAACAATCAGAATATGGGTATACATTGTAAACCTTTCCTAGTAGATGGGAAATATAACCAGGTGTCGAAAAGAATACTTATTGTTTAATCTTTCTGTGATAGACTTATCTACATAAAAAACTACAATTTTTGACAATCTATCACTTTCCTGGAGAATTTCAGCTGTGGATTTTAGCCATCAGTAAGATTGGTGATATGTATAAATTTATATTACATGATACATTTAACTTTGTTCTATACTTTCTAAGATAATTATGTGTAATTTTAAGTCAGCTGTTCACCTGGATAATGTGGATCAGCACTTTCTGGTCTGTTTTTATTAATGGTAAAAGGAATTATCTTTATTTAATAGACATCAGATATCAGTTCAGGCTATTTTGATATTTTTTAGTTTTATTGCTACCCTAATCAGGGCTCGACATTGATGGTTATTCGAGGCAAGTTAAAATGGTGGTAGGGCAACCAACAGTGGGTTCCTACTTGCCCTTTACACAAAGGCCTGAATATTAACCAATCTTAAGTTCGCCACTTTCTTTTTCAGGCGAATTGAAATCATTTTTTAATACCTCTTACTTTTAATACATGCATGTTTTAATCTATGTAAATGCCAAAGAGAAATATGATTAACAAGTAATCATGTGGGTAAATTTTATTTGCTTGTGGCCATGATTACTGATTTTTGTGGGACAAGTAAAAATTCATGTGGGGCAAGAAAAAGTTAGTTGTCACTTGCCTTACTTGGCAAATACTTTCCAAAGTTAATGTCGAGCCCTGCTAATGTGTCAGTCTCTCTGGATTATTATTATTTCTCTGTCATCCTACCAGCTGTTCATCAATGAGATCATTTCATCTGAGTCAACCAAATAATGACCTCAAAGAGTTCTTTGATGAGAAGGACAACATGAAAGAGGAAAAAGTGGCAGTTGGTAAGTGAAATCTGAGAAATAAGACTCCGGCCAGACTGGTCGAAAGTGGTCTTAATTCATATGTGGTTGTATTGGACAATAGTGTTAGAAGTTAGTTGTAATTTCATGACTGATCATCCGTAATAATCAGTTGACCTCCATGGACTGATAATTGGAAAATAATCAGTTGTTTAGAAGTATGATATTTCAGACCATACATAGACCAGTGTATCATCTCAGCTGATTGTAGGCCTATTTTCAGGCTAACACTTTCATAGTTCTAAAGCCTATATGTCAATATAGTAACTGATGAATGAAATTTTTTTCAGCTCAGCTGACTGAATTTCATCTAAGCTATAGCAATCAATCCTTGTCCGTCTGTCCTTCCTTAAAAGGGCACAAATCATAACCACTAGACTTAGAATTTTCTAACTTTACATCCAGGGAGGTGTATGAAAAGTCTCCTCGGAAACTTGAAATGAGATCTCTCTTCCCCATATCCTCCAAGCTATAACTCTGACTTGAAAACGGTGGACTTGGAATTGAACATCTTTGACTTGGACTTGTTTCTGAGTGGCCTGGACACAGACTTGGACTTGGATGTTGTGGACTCGGATACATCACTTGTGCAATTACAATATATTATATGCTTATGTTATTTCTCAGGATTTAAGAAGATCTTGTTTTTATTTTGTTTCCTTTTATTTTCTTCAGGCAGACCATGGAAATGTGATGAACTTCGTCTAAAAAGCAACCAAGATCTTCATAAACTTTGGTAATATATTTGCTTCTCAACCATGTTCTTTTATTATGTTTAAAACACATTCTTACATGGGAATTAATGACATTTTTACATCAATAATTTATATGAAGTTTTTTTTTAACAAACACTTTTTTGGAAATCTCTTATTATTTATCTCATCATTTCTTTTTTTTTTGCAAAATCTTAAGGATATGGGGTAATTTTTATAACTGTAAATGTTACAATAGACCTTAGTTTGTCTCAAATGAGTATTAAATTTACACAAGTCCATACTAGGGCTGAAACGGGTACAAAATTTTGGACTCGAGTACCCGATAGGCATTACCTGACTCGGACTTGAGTACTCATTACCATGGCAACGCTGTGAAGATAAAACGAACATCTGTTTACCGATGCAAAAAATGCATAAATTTGATATAGTGAAGGCTCAACTTTATCGCAACGAAGGAATAGATATGTGTCATAACAAGACCTTTTAATTTGACTAGCATATGTTTAGAGCCCTACGCCATGCTACGACAATGGATAAATAATCCTACAGACTGTCCTAAAATTTGCAGTAATGTACATATATGCATGTACATACAAGAGTACTCGAGTCCAAATCTTGGACTCGATTACTCGGTAAGTATTACCCGGACTCGAGTACTCGAGTACTCCTTTCAGCCCTAGTCATTACACATATTGATTACATTCAGTCGGACAGAGTTATTTACTTTTAAGGTGTTCATATGTTGTTTTCAACTTAAAGTTTGATTTTCACCTAACAAGCTCACTTTGTAGATGGATATGAAACCTTTTGCAAAAACAAATTCCGGGCAGACCTCATTAGATAAACATCCTAATACCTATAATTTGTGGAAATTACCTTGGAATATTTTGGACTTTTAGGGGACAATAAACTATGTTTTTAGAGCACTTTTGCCAAATTGGCTCCTGGACTATTATATTATCAAGAAAGATTATATGTTAATCCTGTCAGAAATATAAGAAAGACTGAACATAAATTACTGACCATAATTAAAACCAAAGCTTTTGCAGCAAACAAGTGTCAGCAACCTCTCTGTTACCTATACTTTTAAGCATTAAGTACAACTTGGACTTAATTTTCAAGGTCAGTATTCTAGGTATAATTCTGTATAGCAGATTTCTTGTTAATACAGATGGTGCATAAAATAATCAGTCATAGTCCCCCCACTTCTGTGGAATGAGGAACATTGATTTGGGTTTGTCTGTCTGTCCCTCTGTCTGTCAGTCCATCCATCAGTCAGGTTTTAATTTTGTGCTATAACTTTACTTAATATTATCCAATTTCATTCAAATTTGGGTCAGTGATTGCTCTCATGCATACCTTGGTTGGGATCGGTTTTGGAGTGTCTGTCTGAAAATTTATTATCGGCAGCTCCAAAACTAAACAATTTTCCCTTTTGTTCCTAATTCACAACAAATTATGACATGTGAAGACACCTTATTTTCAAGGGAAAATAAAAACTAAAACAGGGGACTTTTAGAGGGAAAGCGGGGGACATAAATTCCACAAATTTGCTTGTTAATCAATCATTGATTGTATTTTTCTTTCAGTCATAGTACATGATTTTACTGCAGATTTTAACCACTAATGTTTACTTTTAACACTGCAGGTATGTATTACTGAAGGAGCGAAACATGATCATGACCATGGAGCATGAATACAACAGATTACAGGAAGTCATGCCGAGCCCAGAACGTCTAGAGAAGGTAATTCTACCTACACACCACCAGGGTATAACAATTTCCTGTTTGCATTAGGTTGTCACAAAACACACCCCCCCCCCCCCCCCCCCTTCCTGTTAAGATTTATTTTAGGTTTTCACACTCTGAATTTTGACACGTTGTACATTATTGTTATAACTCATAACCTGATCAGTTTTTGTAGGATCTTTATGAAATTTAGATCATCTCTGGTTATACAGAGATGCCGAGCAAGAGGTTAATGACTTAATCAATCATAAATTTCACATATATCTATTATTAGTGCCAGGTTAATCAGGTAAATTCAGGTAAGTATAGTGTCTTTGTTATTAAGCTTATTGGTACATGGAATGTCTGCAGTATATCCCAGGGAAGACATAGTAGAATTAAGGAACAATAAGGGAATTACAATCCGCCTGTACCTGGTGTAATGTCATGGAGGAATTAGGTAAAACAGGTTAATGAAAATGATTACGGTTATTTAAGTAATTATAGGTGGGGAGTCCTGAAATAAATTAGACAAAACCATATATGAAACATGGAATTTGTACTTGAAGGTTTACAGCATGTATGAAGTCACATGTATAAATTATAAATCCATCTGTATATTAACTTTTAGTGTTGCAGTGATAACTTACTGGGGCTTTGATGGATTTTCACAAAACTCACCATATCAACTAACCAATAGATCATCTCGCCCTAGTTTAATTATGGGCAAAATCCACTCATATTTAATAAGCTCAGAGGTCACAAGGGTAATTTGTGATGTTGCCTCAATAACTTATGTGGAATATGATGGATTTTTATAAAACATAAAAGAAATGTTCTTCAATGAAGTATCTCACCTAAGTTCGATTTCCAGCTAAATCCACTCGTATTTTATGAGGTTAGAGGTCACCGCATTTTGGATGCACCGTGGTGACTTACCAAAAATCCTGTGGATTTTCATCAAACTAATTATACATATTTACCAATAGAGTTTCTAACCTCAATTAAATTCTCAGCAAAATTCTCTCTTATTTAATGAGGTCAGAGATCATCAGGCTGCTTTGTACAAGCCAAATTGTGGTGTCACCGTGATACTGTACAAGGAATAAAAAATCAATAGAAATATTAATCAACATAATATCTCACCTAAGTTCTATTTCCAGCAAAATCCATGCATATTTAAGGAGGTCAGAGATCACCACACTTTGGTGGCACCACAGACTTAACAAAAATCAAATAACTCACGATGAATATTCACCTATACAGTTTCTCACCTGAATTTCTTTCTTAACAAATTCACGCATATCAAATGAGGTCAGAGGTCACAAAAATGCAACAGGCATATTATGCAACAAATACGGTGCTCTTGTTCATTTTGTACCAATCTGTTGGAAAGGTGAACCCCTAGATGTTTTTTACATAAGTAGCTGATTAGTAGTACCAAACATGACACCAAAAAAATATTTTACAGGTGGTTTTCCACCGACTCCATATATTTCCTACATTTTCCTGTAAAAATGGTCTATAATTTCTTATACTTTCAAGCATTTAGGCCCTCATCTCCAATTTTTTCCTGTTTTTTCACTGCACAGTCCTGTTTCTGATATTAGTGTTACTATTGAAAGTATTCAGTTCTTTTTGCAAGAGTGCATGTAGGATGGCATGTAAGATGGCAGAATCAGGTTAACACTGAGCGAAGTGTGACTGAAAGTTTGATATGATGGTAGGATGCATCTTTAATGAAAAGGCAATTTTTCTGTAGAAAGGCAAACCTATATTAATGTCTTTCCATTGGAAATGTTAAAATTTCAAAATATTATGATCCCTGCCTGATATGTAACTATATCCCTATCAGCAATAATAGCAGAATCAGCAATGTATTGATTATGGCAACAAAAGGGCTGCATATTTCATCTATAAAATTCTTTATCAGTCTCACACTAAAACTGGTCAGAAGCATTTAATTATTGTTCAAAAGATGCCGTCTGGTTCATATTGTAATGAGTAGGGGGCTTCAAAATCATGTGCAAGGAGTTTTATGGGGATCAAGTGTGTAATGTTGATACCTACTAAGTCAAATACCTGTCATGCTTCATCACCAATGAGTTCAAAGTCCAGTTTTTTGTCATCTGCAATTTTCTAAAAAGATACAGAAAATTTAGAATGTTAAGGCCAAAAATATGGTATGGCTCTCAGGCACTTTCTTTCAGAAATCAGTGCAGCAGGTAATATATTTTTTTTCACCTTTTCTGTGTTTCAATAAAAATGTCATATGATCAAGGAAAAGCATGAAAATAATAGAATTTTTTGCTAAACCAGTAAAAACACTATATAACAAAGGAAATCTGATCAAAATTGTATTATTTTATCTTCTTCAAAGATGAAAATCAAAATAAAAATGTTTGATGGGGGGTGGTAAAATTAACGTGGACAGTGCCTGTTTAATTTTTTTGGCCTAAATTAGGTCGGAGGAATACAAACAAAATGAAACTGTGGTAGCATGAATGTATGGTTTTATAAAATTGCTCAGAATAGTTGTTGGGGCTGTTCCATAAAAATCTAATGAATGGTTTAAATCATATTTTATAGGTAGAAGAATCCATGGAGAACCTTTTGGAAGTGGTAGCTGAGCGAGATCGGGCGTACAACCTTCTAGAGACCGGGGAAATGGGGGAACCTGGGAAAACCTTCCTCATTGACAGACTGGGCAGAGGCTACATGCGGAAACATAAAGAATATCACATGCCACTTGAAAGCAACTTAGCAGTAATGCGAACCTACAAGCAAAGTCGTAAAAACTGGCAAATTAAATATCTTAAACTTGACCGTGAAAAGCGCATGGAGAAAACTCGTAAGAATACTAAGAGTTTACGGAAATACCGTGCTGGACTTGATAAACTTCTAAATGTTGATAGAAATGAAATACCTGATGAAGATATTGATACCAGAAGGATGCCAATAAAGGAAAAAGATTTGATTTAGTTCCTGAACACTCCACCAGGTGGCATACATGTTCAAATACAGTACACAGTACACTGGCAATTCCTAATACAAAGGCAGATGTCAAATCAGTTGCATCAAATGTTTCATCACCAGTACCATATATTGACATTTATTTTGTCATTCCATGATGTCTGGATAGCTGATTGTATTGATATCCATTTGATTTATGGCTTAAAATTGTGTTATGATGGGAATCTTTCTTTATACAAGGAATCTTTACATTTAGAACTTTTGTACCTTCATAAGACAAATCAACTATAATTTTATAAAAATATCATAAGTTTGATTCAACTTGTGCTATTGAGAGATCTTTTGTAAAAATAAGCACTAAAGCCCAAGTCTGGTAACAACAATTTCAGCTGAAGTGACATTTTGGATACTGTGTTTGTTTGAAGGGATATGCTGTAGATCCATAGGTCTTTATATAATAAATAAATGTATAGTACAATAAAAGCTTCAGTTTGTACTTTGCATTTTTAGCTCAGCCGACTTTCAGTCATGCTGAGCTATAGCGATCACTCTTTGTCCGTCGTCCGTCTGTTCGTCTGTCCGTCCATCCGTCCATTAACTAGGCACAAATCGTAAACGCTGGAACTAGAATCTTGTAACTTGAGATTCTGAGAGGTCGATAAAAAATCTCCATGGAAACCAGAAATTAGGTCTCTGTTACTCATATCCTTTGAGCTATGGGGCCCCAAAATACCCCCCAGAATAGTCAAAAATTTCATACAAAAACTTCACTACATCACTGATGGTCATGATTTTTGGCATACATATTGATCATGAGATGTTTCATCAGTTTCTGCAGACTGGTGGCGCCACCTGTAATTTTTTATTCTTTACAAATTGTTTTCTCTATTTTTGAGACTGTCAAGTGTTGCTATAGATTTATTTATTAAATCGATTAAAGAGAACACTGAACAAGTTTTTGGGCTTCGGATTGTACAGCACACTCCACATTTGAGAAAGAACAACCCAGGATTGTGATTATATAAGTATATAATTATAATGACAACAAGAGATAATAATACATTTAAAACTATTAAACTGTAAAAAGCACATATGAATGTATCATCACTAAGTCAATATCTATTCTTATACCCTAACCAGGCTAACCTTATTGTCGAATGTCCATTGTTTGTGTTTCTTCCTTGGGTAAATCCGTATATGAATCAAATATAAAAGTTATTCCAGTTTAGCACTTGTATATCTCCATCCATGAGTAAATCCATTTGTGTGTCAAATAAAAAAGTTATTCCAGTTTAGCACTTGTATATTTCCTTTCATGAGTAAATCCATTTGAGAGTCAAATATAAAAGTTATTCCAGTCTCACACAAAATAGTATGTATATATATATATATATATATACACACACACATATATAAAAATTCCTGTTTGTTGCACTGTATCACCTCTGATGTATTTTATTCCTTTTAACTTAGTTTCACGTTATAATTACTTAGGTCCATTTTTGCTTCCTGTGGCCACTCGTATCACTCTTGAATTTTTGCTGGTGGTGGTCTAAATGTGAGCACCCCCATTCTGGATGATTGTGGTCTTTTATAGATTATTTACTTTTTGATTGGCGAGTTCATGCCCCACCTTGAATCACTAAAGACTAACCAATAAGAAAGAAGGAACCCTCTGGTTCCCAGGCGTTATTCCAACCATTTATCTATAGAAACATTAACTAAGTTCAAAGGAAACACCATCTTAAGGAAATGTTACCCCACCCAAAATCCCTTTCATATAAGAGTAGCAACAAATCAAGCTTAATGTATTCTGTCACTGGGACAGTACTGTCCACTGCCCTAATGGTGTGGTACTTGACCATATGGTGCCTGTTACATGCTGGACTACACTGAACAGCTGTACACAAGCCCATTATAGGGAACAGACATACCAAATAGAAATATTAACCACATACAAAAAATAACATAAATTATATGAATAAACAGATTAAAATGAATATTATTTAACCAACACGCCTTGATATTCTTGACAGAGACCTTTTAAAATGTGAACATCTGTTAACAGGGCACAAATCGTATAGACTGGACCTAGAATCTTCATTCTTGACAAAGTGAGAGACCTATGAAAAGTCTCCATGGAAACCAGAAATTAGGTCTTTGTTACTCATATCCTTTGAGCTATGGGGCCCCAAAGTACCCCACAGAATAGTCAAAAATTTCATACAAAAACTTCAATATCTCATTAACTACATTACTGATGGTCATGATTTTTGGCATACATATTGATCATATGATGTTACAATAGTTTCTGCAGACTGGTGGCGCCACCTGTATTTTTCGATTTTTTACATATTTTTTTCTCTATTTTTGAGACCTTTAAGGATGCTGTCATCTGTTAACGTGGCACAAATTGTGACAACTGGACCTAGAATCTTCATTCTTGTGTTGCAAGGAGGCCCATGAAAAGTGTCTGTTGAAACCTGAAATTAGGTCTCTGTTACCCATATCCTTCAAGCTATAGGACTCCGAAGTATCCCTCAGAAAAATGGAAAATTTGATACAAAAGCTGAAGTTTCTGAACAACTAATGCAGAGATCACTATGATTCTTTGCATGGATATTGACCATTAAGTGTTTTTAATAGTTTCTGCAGACTAGTGGAGCCACCTGTATTTTTTTTAAGTTTACGCATTTTTTCTCTATTTTTGAGATATATAAATACAGACACAATCTTGGCCTGTTGGTTAATCTGTTTGATGCTTCAGTTGAATGGGAATATACTACCTTTCAGATGATAAAATTTCCTTTTGCGAATCTCTTCCCAGTCAGCTGAGCGTCATGACCCATGGGTCACTTGTTACTTACAATCTTCTATGTTTAACATTGACACCAATTAAGTCTGCGAGTCCTTGCAACAATCATTAAACTCCTAGGTTGAGTTTAGACAACATCAAGTGAAATAAATTCATGTATCAACTGAAGAAGCCATGAAATGACTCACTAGGCCATTACATTGAACTGGTAAGCCAACTTGAGTTGTGACACAAGTCATGCTGGGAACTGCACTGCCATGGCCATCCATCCGGTTGTGTCTGTATTGTTGTAAATAGTGATTTATCTCCCAATTAAGCTGGGAGTGATGAGTTAATATAAAAATATATGTGAACTTGCACACCATAGCATAAATCCAATCTGTATGGTACCCAGTAATTTCCTGTGTTATTGTCAAAGTAATTGTGCAGAACATGCATGTTTACTGGTGCATGCGGACAGAAATTCAACAAACCTGCATCAAGATTCACCAATATGCTGAATTTTCCTCATTCAAAGTATGCAAACATACTTTTATCTAACAAATGGCCTGGGTTTTTTAAGTGCCTGCATACATGTAAGCCATGAGACATTGACAAAGTGATGTAAATATTTACATCCTCATCAAGCCTTTCAGTATGGCCCTTGACAATACGTAGCATGCCACTCTGGCAGGTCAATAGACAATCTTATGTTAGAGGGGAAAAAAGCAGCTAATGATAATATGATACAGGCCTTTTAATACATGTAAAAGATACGACACATGAAACCAGTTTTATGTGATTTGCATTTTCTTAGATTTTATTGGGAAAAAGCAAAAAAACTTTAAAAATCTTCTTCTCTAAAACTGTCCAGCCAAATTGTTAGATATTTCACAGTAATAATCTATGAAACAATCTCTCTCAAGTTTGTTCGAATTGTTCCAGTTTAGTGAATTTTGGTTGGGTTACAGGAAGCTGAACTTAGTCATTGGGCTAAAAAAGGATACTAAAATTACAATATCAGAAATGGTTGGAGTTATATTCACCAAATTTTACACAAATGTTGGTCACATGACTCGTATATGAATTTTAGGTATTGGTGGCATCAACTTTTCCTGTATGAGGGTCATAGGTCATAAGTACATTAATCCATAATTTCTCAGGAACAGCAGGAGCTAGCATCCCCAAAATTTATGGAAAAAATCTGTCACATATCAAATGATGTGTGATTGAGCTTTTTGTGGCGCCAGCTGCTTTAACTTACATTTTACAGGGGAAAAGCTAAAAAAAAATTTGAAAATCTCTTAAATCATTGTTTGTTCAAATGGTTTGGGTTTGATGAATTTTGATGGAGTTACAGGAATTTGAACTTAGTCATTTGGCCAATCAAGCATACTGATATAACAATCTCAGAAATGACAGAAGCAAGCATTACCAAGATTTGTGCAAATGTTGGTCACATGACTCATATTCGAAATTTCAGTTTTTGTGGCATGACCTGCATCAACCTGTTTTTTATGGACAAAAAACTCATAATTTCGGCCTCTTTCAGTTTAAAAATGGTTTATGATGAAACTGTCAAGCTGAATCATTTATTTTCACAAGAATTATTTTAGGGTAGGGTTCTTTCAAGTGTATAAAATAATTTTTTTTACTTAAGGTTTGGTAGAGTCATAGAAAGCAGCATGAAATTGGTCTTGTGGCCATTAGTAAGCCTATTTCAGTCTGAGGACTGCAAGTCTTCTTCTGCAAAACTCTTGTTCCAACTTCTGTAACATGGCATGAAAATGATTCTTAGGAGGCCTTTGTTCAAGTTTACTTAAATGATTGTTGGCAGAGTAAATTGGACGTTTAACCATGAAAGGACTACATCTTTTATATTCACAACATTTTGATGAAACAATCTTATGGGTATGTCAGCTTGAAAAAAAACATTGTAGCCAAAGTCTTTCAATATGTGTAAACAGATTTATCAACAGGCAAAGATTGTGTCTGTATCTATAAATAGCATGGCAGACTGCCAACTGTTTCAGGTATGGCAACAGGCCAAAGATCAGTCTGGGTCTATATATAGCTTTGCCAACTGTGTCAGATTATGCAACAGGTCAAGAGTCCATTCAGTGCAGCCAAGTACAGATCAAGAGTTCACTCTGTGCAGCAAGGTGCAGGTCAAGAGTTCACTCAGTGCAGTAGCTGCAGAGAGCAATTGATTCCACTTCACTCAGGGCAACTGCCTTCTTTATATAAGCCTGGTCAGCCCAGTTCACCTAACTCAAGAAAAGTTTAATATATATATTTTGATCTATCCATGCATCTTTGATGGTTTTCTTGTTCACAAGACTGGTGGCACCACCTACAGTGACTTTTGCACAATGTATGTGCTTTTTATCTCAAGAGAGATTTAAAATATCAGCCTGAAATTTTGCATATTTATACATATTGAATAGCTTTGTCGTATACAAGACTGATTGCACCACCTACAATAATTTTTACACAGCATATGTCCCTGCTTATTTCTCAGGGGGAGGGGGGTTTATATATCAGCCTGTAATATGGCATATGTATACATCTTGGATAGCTTCATCGTAAACCAGACTGATAGTACCACCTACAATCATATTACACATGCACTTGAAAAGTGTTGGGCCAGCACTGAAGCATTATACGTGATGTATAAACCATTGCACAGGTTTGCATCAGTTTGCATTAGGCCTTTTTTTTTTTTTTTTTTTTTGTTGGAGGCAGTTGCCTCCAGTTTTTAATGCTTGCTTAAATATGTAATATATACATCTGCAGAGTACCAATCTGGTTTCAGAATGGTGTGAACCAGGCTTGGTGTGCCACTCCTGCGGGTCCTGGGTGTGTGTCATCCCCATTGCTTGGTCATAACACCAAGAAACCCTGAAAGGCGCACTCCTTTTGTGAGTGAAACACGACTGTTGGGCACAGACGCCCCATTAAGCCTGCAGAGTGCTTACCCTGGGTGGGGGCTGACTGTGAAGAACCTCACCACCCTGGCTGAAATTCTCCCAACTTTGATCTCCAAACTTTGAATTGTGTGTTCTACCTAAGGACCAGAGAAACTGGTGCTCACCCTCCTGCCATCTTGATGTGGCTGTATGTGGGCTGGTCTTGGCTGTATTAGCTCTGGACTTCTGTGACACCATCAGTGTTATATGTTACACTATTTTACTTTTATCTCTTCTCTCAATATCTGTACCTTATTATATGTTACTCGCTTATCTATTATTTATGTGATATATAAGAACTTGTTTCCTTTCAGGCCAGGCTTTGGTATGTAGGAGTCTGTAAAGAAGCATTTGTATATCCTTGTAATAGAGTGACATCTGGTGGAGTTTTAAAGCACAATAATAATCTTATAATAGTTCAATGATCAGCCACCAGATGGCAGAATAATAGCTCATATAATGCATGAATATGAAAATTAGTGGAAGATCTGGTTATTATTTTTCTTTAGAGAAAGAAATCTTTTGTAATTTTATGTTTCCAATAGGAAGCTAAGGTCATCTGTTAAATTAAAAAAGGTAAAAGTTGCTAAAAAAATGAGGACATGCATCAGTTTTTTCCTTGAATGTTTATACATGTTAGCTTGTAGTTAGTAACTTGTTAGATTTTATAAACTGAGGTGATTTTAATCAAATTAAATGTGTTATAATTTTAATCAAATTAAATAATGTGTTATAAATTGAGCAAATCCATGAAATTTTGTATAAGTGAAGATTAGAATGATAGGGGAGGGCACTTCTGTCCAAACTCCAGTGGACTTTCCTCCTCTCAGGTTTTGTTAGCAAACAAAGTCAATGTGGTAGGTAGTATGGATGGATGCTACGGCATACTTTATTAAAAATACTTAGAAACAGATTAATTAAGAGACCAAACCAATAAGCAGTGTGTAAAAAAATTAAAATTAACTTCCTGACTTCAAACTCAGCTGATTTTGTCATGCTCACCTGTAGCAAGGGTTTTTGTCCATCATCCTTCCTTCCTTCCATCCATCAATCCATCGTAAGCCTTTGACGTGTAAACTTCCAACTCAATATTAAGGGGTTTCTTTGAAGAAATCATCTTGGAAACCCAATATAAGGTCACAGTGACCAATGTTTTATGAGCTGTGGGGCAAAAACACAATTTTGAGCAATCAAAAAATTTATTCATAATGATCAAAAATTTTGAAAAAAAGTTTATAAAAAAAGTTTGTGTTGGTTCATGAAATATTGATAATGTACCCCAAATTCATCCTAAAGACTACCTAGCAGGGTCAGCCAATCCAGTTCTTCAAAAAGGTCAATTCAGTTGTGGTCCATATTTAAGGTGGTATAAATTTCATACAAAAGCTAAACACCACACCCACCATTCCTTGGTACAGTGTGGATGCCCGAGTGCCTCAGTGACCCTGAGAGCTGTGCCAGTGGGAGCAATGGCTGATGGCAGGGCCAAAAAAGCTTGACAGGTCAAAGGTTAGAAGCCAGACTAATTGGACCACCTCGGAGTCAACCCAGACACAAAACAAGGTGATGATTACACAACATGATTTTCCCAGAAAACAAATTTCCGGGGCAGAAAGATTCCACAAAGAACTCAACAGACACTGTGTACAATACTAAGACCACGCAACCTGTATGACCGCGAGTCCACCTAAAGAAATGAGTTACGCTGACTTTGTTCTTCAGAGCATAGTGGGAGAACCTATTAAAGATAACTGGCTCAAAACAAAATTAAATATGGGAAATATTTCAATAATTAATGCATAAATTAAAATGAACTTTGCTAGGCTAATGTTGAACTGGAATAGCATAAAGGGGCCCAATCACCCTTATCTGACCTTTAAAAACTGAGGGTAATCCTTTGGAGCTTTTATAAAAAAGGCCAGAAAATGTGGATATCACGACACATAGGCTGCTTATTTTGTTAATATCAATATGGTTATATGTGGGGACAGGACAAAATAATCAAAACAATTCAACAAGGACATCTAGCTGCAAGTGAGAAAAGCCAGAGCTCAACTCCCAGTAACCTTTCTACCTCTGCATAAATGGAACCTACCACCTTAGGTTACATGTTTTTCCATTTGTCAACATTGCTGTGTTTACAAACTTGTTGTTGATGAACAATTTCATACATCCTTCACAAAGGCCTTATAGGAACTTTTCACAACCACAATTACCCATAGGTCATTAAAATATACACAGAGGAAGCCAAAAATCACAAAAATTCTTTTTTAAAAGGCAGGGGAATGGGCATCTTTAATTGTTGATATGAGACTAGTCCCACTGTCTGTCTGTCCATGGGTCACTTTTTTATCAGACTAAAGCATACTTCTTTCACAGGCTCTTCATACAGCCATACAACTTTATGGACAAAGTCCACTCTCACACAGTATCACAAATATACAGAGGCTTGCATTATTTCAAAGTGTTTATTGAGCATTTTGGCAAAGAAAAGGGGCATACATACAAATCACAGATGATGGCGCACAGCTAGGAATGATAAAAACTATACTAAAAGATGCTAAGCATTTATACATGTAATATCAACAAAACAATTACAGTATGTGCAACAGAACAAGACCACCATATTCAAGAAGAGAGCGTGCTCAAACAACATTACATTTAAATTTGTTTAAGCTGCCCTTCGAAAGCCTCTCCTTTATTTTCTAACAACTTATGTACTTGCGCCTTCAAGGCAGCTTTGGCCTAGATACTAATTCTCAAAGTATAATAATATTGATTATCATCCTATGTTCAAGCATACATTAAAGTGTCACCTTCGGTTTATAACTTCCAAAGTACCAGGTCAACAACAATGTCATTTTGCAGCCTTTTGTAAAATTTTGAAATTTGTAACTTTGAGCCACCTAATTTCAGTTTACTTAAGCGAACTACCAGGGCACACATGGTACATGGTGTCCACCTAACAATGCAGTAAGAATAACCTAAATTCAACTTTTGAAAAGCATAAAAACACTTGTTGAACAAGATGTAATGTGAAAGAGACATGAAAGAACAGCTTAAAATGGTCAACAAGGGACCAGCCATACAACTAAAGACACACATTGTTACCTAAAACCAGTCAGGGCTAGGCCCCTCCATATTTGCTTTATGTTGCTTTGTATCACAATTGTAGTCATTTCCTAAATGATCTAACAAATCAATGAACACAGATGTCATCCACCCTGTACAAATTTCCTATTTATTTCCTAATTAATTTAAGTTTCACTTTTTGTGTCATTGGTTGATTAACTGCTTATCATCAAAGTATCTGTTTATATATATATATATATATATATATATATATATATATATATATATATATATATATATATATATATATATATATATATATATATATATATATGCCTGTATGTGTATGAATAGGTGTTTGTATGTGAATGCATATGTATGTGTATGTAATTAATATGTGAAATGTGTGTATTGATGCATATGTAAATATATATATATATATGTCAAAATGTGATATTTATATGTAATATCTCACTAATTCAGCTACCTCTGTAACTTATAATAGTAGTAATTATAAGTAGTTGGTCATGTCTCATGACTTTTTCTGTTTGTTTGTACGGAAGTATCTATAATATTAAGTATACACACATATATTGAATTATATATAGTCATCAATTAATTTCCTAGATGAGAATCACAGTTGAACTGATAAATTTGTGATGTGACTTGTACCCTGGTACATTTAAGGACCCTTGTATCTGGTCTGTAAGAGTAAACTAAAGCCATTGCCTGCACACAGAATCTAGTACAGCTTTATACAGGTTTTGCAATGAAATGGCTGCTAAAGCGAAGAAAATATATACACATATGTACACACATACACAAATAAATAATATGCACCATGTGCAATGAAGCTGTATAAAATATACAATAATATATAAATACAAATTAAGGTCTTGCCTAAGATTGGTGTTGGCCCACAACATTTTGATGACTTTGCATGAATATTCATAAACCCTGGGTCTATACTACAGTCATCAAAATAAACAACAGAACATTTTGCACAGCCCTTCTGTATGTACAGTTTTAGTTTTGTATCCTTGCATTCTGTTAGTATAAGTTAAACAGATCTGAGTGTAGCTAACCATCGAAATTCTGTGGGAGCATATTTTACCCTGACACAGCTATAACACTTCCTAAAGACTGAAATGTCAGAACTTTTTCTGAACATATTTGTCATTCTGAAAAATGTGTCCTCACCTTGCAACTTTTGATAAATGCAAGGCTAACATTAATTGGCTAAAAAGACCCAATCTTTCACAGTAAGTTCTTCATAAAAATAAACATGATTTTAATAATATAGCATAACTGATAAAGACTATCAGAAGACAAAATTCATAGCGCTGTAAGTACTTAAATGTGATGTTCCAGATATCCTGCCTTTTTAAGTATTCAATGCAGTATAAACCCTGTTTTTTGTATTCACTTTTTTTATCGTAACTATGCCAATGAAGATGGACAGAGGGCATGATCCCACCAATTTTAATCTTTTGGTTTGTCAAATATCCTGAAATCCCGAAATTTACGATAACACTGCTGATCAGGATAACGTACTAAAGCTTTGTAAGGAACAATAGCATTTTGAAATTTTAAGTACAAAACCCTTCTTTAACACTGATGTGCTTTGAGAACTGAAGGATTTTCACTATGAAATTAAACACAAGAACCAGGTATTTTCTTTAACTGTTGTTCTCTCATAAAAAAAAGCCACTGTGCTTAAAGCTAACCTTCTCGAAAAGAAAACGCTGAAGATCATGTGAAATAAAATGTGTCTGAAATTAATAAGCTGAGTGGCTTCGGATTTTTGCAAATTGCTAACAAAATATATCGCCATAACAATTCTGTTTTATTAATACGAAAATAGATATTAGCCTTGTTGTGACAGATTACTGTTGTCTGGTAAAACTGCAATCTGTTAATTGACCTAAGTTCTGCCACCAATATGATGTTCCATAGCCAACACAGATATTCCCTTTTATCAATATTACTAAGTAAAAGGGTAAGACTCTAAGAGGATCATATTTCTTTAGAACTACCAATGGGCTGACACCATGCTCAGGTGGGATTTCATCTAGATATCATATACAAATGGTTAAAATAATACCGGTTATTAATACTGTTGGTCAAGTTTACTCTTTTCTGTTTGCGTTTCTCTGACATAAACCACATGGTACATACCAATTATAGATAAGTACTGAGAAATTTCAATGATATCATCATTTCAGATAATATTATAAATACAAACACCAGAAAAGCTGAAAGTCTAAACGGCAAATATAAATCAACCCCAACCCCAATATACTGCACTGGGAGACCAACTTATTTGGATTATCTCCAACGAACATACAGGTACTCATGTCTTTTAGGACAACCTTTCAAGACTGTCTGTCCGCGAACTGATTTTGTAAAGCAAAGACAGAAACCAGCTCTGGCAGTGAATAAACAGGAATGTCTAGCACCAACATAGGTCAAAAGAGCAAGTTAAACAAGCTTACATGAGAACATGCAACTAGCAAGCCCTAGACAGATCATCTGCAATTAACCATCTGGACATCTTTGACAGATCATATGTTAATGATGTGTTAGAATATCTTTGACAGATCATTAACAGAAGATCTGTAAGAGAACATATGTGTCTGATTATTAACAGATGATCTGTAGAAGTAGGAGATCTGCAACAGATCTCCTCAGTAGATTACATGCAGCAGATCATCTGCAACATACTACAACATTTAAGTTTTTTTTTGTCTATATGCCACTACATGCACCAGGGAACATTCCTGCAACCTTGCAACATGTCTAGCTCAAGGATGTTGACGCCCCTGTGAAGACCATTGATATTATGCAGCATTACTGATGCTGTTACCATGGTAACTAGCACAGTGGAGTTTGTCACCAAGAAGAACAGCCAAGGCACTGGTTTCCCCCGGAGTGACAGATCCATTTACCACAATTTGAAAGGCGAAGCCTACAGCACCACATTTTTACAGGCACAGTCAAGCATTTTGAAGATCTGCACAGGCACTGCACAACATCAAAAGCACTGAAGATATTTCTGGTCACCGGTGTTTTATGATCAGCCCTGAGAGAGGAGTCATTTTTGCTGGCCTTCACAGGATATCCTTAATGACCCTGTTACAAGACCACAAATTTTATCGCAGGGAGTCCCAAGTATACAGGTCAATGTATACCAGAGCCCACAACCCACACGTTCCTCATTAACACCATGTCAAGTTTGTACACAAGGTGGCACCACCTTGCATTCAGTCTTAGCTCACATGATATTCCGTCCTTTGAGATTACGATTAACCATGTGCGTTTGCAGCGTGAGTAAAATAGATCAAAACTCTTAATAGTTTCGTGCTCTCAATTTTTCTGTTAGATTTTTTAACCACACAGCGCCTTCTTCGTGTTTCGCTCGTGAGACACAGTATACCAGGATAAATTTACTGTTTGACTGAGTGATGATGAAGTACTTGGAACCATTGAAAGCGATGATCTGGTTTCCGTCTGCTTTTTTCACGATGTACGTTTTCCCCCCTAATAGTAACGTCTGCTGGGGTTTTGGTTCATCAAAATACTCCCGCAAGGCCTGAAATTAAAGAAACAAAATTAAGAATACAAGTATATTAAACAGGAATCGTGCAGTTCTATTTGAGAATATGGTAACTAAATAAGTAACAAAATCAGCTTTCTGGGAACTGCAATCAGAAAACATTCAAGGGAGTAATTTTCTTCAAAGGCTGCTATTTTAAAGACTCAATACTCTTAAAATTCTGTATTTTTCTTAACTGATGTGTTACCCATTTGTGGAATGTGATCTTGATTTTCAAATTTTCTGCCCCTTGAATGAAAAAAAGAATGAACACATCAAAACACTCAGGATCACACTGATATTGATTCTTTACATGTGGCAGACAACAATGGAAGCGAATTTTCACGTGTCCTGAAAGTGAACAAGTAAACTGGTCCAAAGGGCAGCAACAGTGGAAAAACTTAGTCACATGGTATGACAGAAGTCCGGGTAAATATTTGTCACCTCTATGATAACATTTACCTAATAAGACCGATAACACTAATCTATCATACCTTCGAAAAATTATTTTGATCTTTCGAAATAATACATTATAATCTGTTGACATGTGCTGTAATATTCCTGTAAATTTAAAGAAGCATTCTCTAGTTATATAGAAATCAGCTGAACCGATCACGTGCGTGTTTTTTACCTTATTTAGTTCATATCTTCTAGTAAACCTTGGATCTGAAATATTAGTCATGACAGTTCACCATGAACAATATTTTATAACCTGATGTGGCAGGAAGATCACAGCATTTTCAGCAGCTATTTTGTTGTTTTCAAGTGCATTTGTATGAGCCATGCTTTAGGTGCTGCTGTGTTGGTAAACAACAGAATACTTGTGTTTGACGCACAGACATGCTACACCCGTGAATTATTTGGCCCACTGAGCACCTGGAGCCCAAAGAGGTTGGTTAAAGGGATAATTTCTTCGATCTCAAGTGTTTCGTGACAGCAAAATATGCAAGTAAATCTTTACCCAACTGGATTTATCTTCTTTAAAATTCAACAGTCTTTATACATTGCAGTAATAGCAGTATTTTAATGAAAATTATTTTCAAGGCACCCCACTATCATCATAGTTTTTCTCTCTCATTTTAAATGGGAGTCATGCATCTATCTAGCTTCACTGAAAGACTTTTATCTCCATTAAGTCCAGCTCTTACCATTAACACATAACCAAAAATATTCACTACGTCTATTTGGAAACTTATTTTCTCATTTTTGATAATTTTAAATTATTGCCTATACAAATTAATCTCTATCATGCTAACCATATCACATGGACCTAATCTAAAATTATCAAATATTGTTTTTTTTAACCGGCTTAATGACTTAGCAGTTAATAAGACATGAATATCTTAGATATCTAAATAAAATTTCCTCTTTATTCACATAGGTGGCAAGCTGCCATTTATCTAATTTGTTTTATTTTCTCTGACCAAAAAGCATATCGAAATATCTGATCATGCCTAGCTGATTTATTTGAACAATTTAATATGAACAACCTTGACAAGCATCCAGTTTTGATTGACACTTTCACCTTCAATCCATTTAATCCACGGCCCTGTACAAATACCCAGTTCTCTCGGGTACATTTACACTGACATACCATAGTCTATTTATGCAGACAAAAAAAATTGCACTAATGAGGGGAGCTTGGCTCACAAGTTTCTGCCTCTGCACTTACTGCTGGCTGCCAGCCAAGATCGTGGGTTACTGGGTCAGAGTATCAGTGGTTCAGTTTTTTTCCATCAAGTATGGTAATGTTCTAGATCTTTCTCCATGTGATATGATTACAAGCACTCCTACCTCTTGTAAAGGAAGTACACTTGTACATTAATCTTATGTCTTGCAGTTGGGGGTGTACAACACTGAAACACATTTTTCTCCCTACTCAAAACAGCAGTCAAGACTGTAAAATACATGCTCAGGATCCAAATGGCTCCTGCAGAAAAACAGGATTTTTTAAGAGCACTTGAGTTCATAGGAGTTTTCAGCCAAAATATAGGAAAAAATTATTCACAGGGGGATGTCATGTATGTTTAACTGCCCCACAAAAAGTTGAATGTGTCCCATATTAAATAAGGTGGTCTAAATAACAGTAATTATTCAGTTTTAACAGTTATATATGAAAATTACTGAGCATCGGAAAATACAGGAAATAAAGGAGATTATTGGCCTAAGTACATGACAAAAATACAATTTACAGGAAAAAAAATTTATTCGTTAAAGTGTTCGCTGATCTTAAACATTTAAAAAGAACAATTGTCTGTGGAACTGACCATATTCAATATAAAATATAATTATGTTGGTATATATATCAACAGAATACATATCTCTGCACCTGTTGTGTCTAAACACCTGACTGCTATTTATATCTTCATTTCTTCTCATTCTTCTGGTACAGTATTATAGACAATTGTGGGATGAATATCTACCAGTTTTCACCCAATCATAAATAACAACATTTTCTCTAGTCTATATATATAATAAAATTTCTGGTATATTTGCTTCCTGTTACCTTGCATCTAAATAAATATGGATCAGAAATATCCCAGGTCAATATTACTTTACCTGAATTTTGTGTTCAAAGCTTTTTGAATCAACAAGTATGCATGTCCTGTGACACTACATATACAGTTCCAGACAATTAGATTATAGCATGTTCAGCAGAAATTTCAAGCAGTGAATGTTTGTTTAATTATTCCTGTTGTGTGTATAAATCAGCAGACATATGTGTATCTGGTATTACCATTTCCTTGGCATTTTGCCAGAAATCTTTAGTTCGAGACAACTGGGTGAGCACAAGAAAGTGAATGTCCTTTACAGAGTAAAATCCCCTGCAGGGAAGTGTCACATGTTCCTGCCTGGCAAAATGCCAAGGAGACCCCTGTGAAGACAATTCTCATCACATCCTGGATGGATCGCATGAAAATATTAACCGCTGCTTAGTTTTCATCCGTTTCCTCAGGTCAGCTGCAGATGATGTGTTTTTACAATATTAGTACAAGGATGATGTACTTTTTTCCTTTTGTAATTCTGCTCTTCATTATATAAATAGGTTAAATGCTCTGGTTTTAAGTGGTTCTGGCTAAAACATATCTTTTCTAGGTAACCTGTTTGTTTGTGCCCCCCCCTAATCCCCAAAATGATAAGACTTCTGATAACCCACATCTCTTTACTTAAGATAATCTCTTCAACCTACCATCAGAACAGACCAGAAAACCTTGATCCTACCACACACATTATGTTTGTTTTGTTTATATCCACCTATTTATAACAAGTGGGGGGCTTCTAAACCAATATTCCAAACACCTTTGACCAGGATATCTGGCAGCAAGTCTGAGGAACCAGAGCTTGGCAAAGGGCATTTTGGAACTAGTAACCACATATACAACTGATCACCTTATGTAACATGGCTTTTCTGTTTATCACCATTGGTGCATGTACGGCGTAGATAATAAAACTTGTATATAACCACCACTGAGGCTTAGCAAAAGTTTGTCTTAACAAGAATTACCTACAGTTAATTAATTTTACACACAGTAAGCCGGAAATCACAAAAGATGTATACATAAGAGTTTTAATTATTAAAAGGTAGGGAATAACTGGCTTTAATATTACTCCTACTTGAACGATTTTTATATTCATGCCATTAGTCTGAGAGCTACTAGAGAGAATTGATTAAATTCTTGTCTTGCTTATTTCTTTGCTTAGTCTACTCTTGTTAGTTTTAATTAATATCTTCCTCCTTTTAATATACTCTGCTCAGAGTGGGTCACCGGGCCAGGTAAATGAGATACGAGCAAGTTCAGGCTATAAAAAGATTCTCAGTGTGAGGGCATCTTTAATGTTATCAGGCTCGCAGGCTGTTCTACCTTCTTTGTACATATCTCAGACCTTTATCAGTGATTGAAGTACCTTCCAGATCCAAAAGTAGGCTCCACTATTTATATAAAACATTTGTTTTAGGCGGACCTCGATCAATACAGGAATGTCATCCGAAACAACATGAAGCCCAATATTGCTCCCATGATACAAGGCTGGCAGGCTAAAGCTTTGACCAAAGTAAAACAATCGCAAGATATTTTATACACTAACAGGCAGTTACTGCCCAAGTATATTCATGTATTCCTAGCATTTCATAAATACTTCAGTATAGGCAGGAATAATCATTAGGGTTTATAATGCACATAAAGTATTATGTAGATTAATGTGTAATAAATAAATTAATGTGCGTGAAAAAATTGCTCACATGATTTTGTAAATGTGGTGTTTCAAAGGGGTAAAATAGGGATTCTCCACCATATTTTAGAGGAAGATCTGCAAGATCCAGTGTACCAATATATACACATAACGTGCACTATGTAACACAGTCCTGCTTTTTTAATACATGGCAGTGATCATCTTAACAAATGCATAGCACCACGAGTACAGTTCAACATTCTACCAGACACCCACCAGTATGATTATCTTGTACCAGTATGTGCAGTCCCTGTGGCTGTTACAGTAATAACATCGGCTGGGCATGTAATTGTGCCAGGCCAAGCTTCATCTAGATGTATTAACTATTATACTAGTTTAGCAGGTCAACTGTCTGCAAATTAACTCAACATCCCCCCCCCCCCCCAAAAAAAAAATACAATTTCACACAGACACCCAAAACAGGCAGGGATATTTATCTAAAGAATAATAAAATTAAAATAAAAAACTAAATATATAAAATATGATATTAAGCACCCCCACACACACACACAAGTATGGCTGTGTCATGTTCTTGGTCCATCTGGCCATGGAATTAATGCAATGAACAGGGTTTTGAAGTATTTTGTCTGATAAATAAAACTCCCTTTCACTCAACCAAACAACCCCCCCCCCCCCCCCACCTCCCCCCAGATGTAAATAATACCAAAGCCTGCCGCACTGGATATATAACGAGGGCATGGCATACTCTCAATTGTCCTTGTCAATTTATACATATCAGACAGCACTATCAGCCTTGGGAAAGGAATCTTAAGGATGAAATATTCTGTATCCTTGTCAACCAATAAACAATAACTAATACAGCAGTCACTGGTTGTAACACACAGCCTGATGGCGGCTCACAGGGCCAGACAGTCAGGAACAGGAGCACGCAGCTTACGATTCTTTCTGGACACACCCGGTACATGAAGGTCACCCTTCCTTCCTCTCTCAATATCACATGTACTGCCACTTGTGGCAGGATTAATCCTAACTTTTCCTCTCCATCACATGTACCATCATATATTTAGGTTTAAGTTGAACTATTCATGAATCTTGATCACATGTGCCACCATGTGTTGTAGTATTTAAAAGACCTATTTCAATATCTGGCATCTAGTAACTAAAGATAACCCCTTTACCCTTTTATAAAATTATGCTAGAAAATGCTGATCCCACTAAACAGAATGTTCCTTTTGTGTATATCCATGTGGGGGGGGGGGGCCTACCAAAATAATCCAAATGTATTCAACAAGGACATCATATTGCAAGTCAGTCATACCAGAGGTTTACAAAGGGCGTTTTTAGTGACCTTGAAACTACTGCACACACTACTGTTTATGTAACCAAGTATCCTAGTTCACATCCTAGATTTTTCCTTTTGTCAACAAAATCATGTTTACTTACAGCTTGTACTGGTAGATAATTAAGCTGATATATATGTCACAGAGGCGTTAAAGGAACTTTTCTGAAAATGAATTACCTAGAGTTTATTAATATGAACGCAGAGTAAACAAGAAATAACTTAAATTCTACAAATAAGGCAAGTGAATAGGTGCCTTTAAGTAAAAAGTAACATTTGTCTGTAGGCAGTATAATAATAAAGAAAATTCTTAAAAGGATTGTTTTATGGCATTCCAGGTAATTGTACAGTAAGTTTTCATGCATGGCTCAGCTTGACTCAAATATGAAAATACAGAAGACATTGCACCTGAACTATTTAACCAAAAATATTTAAGTTTGTAAAGCCCAGTTCCTGATCCAACTCATGTAAGTGATCCCTTCATCCCTGAAATATTGAATTTTATATCCTTCATGAATCTAAAATATTTAACTTGAATTTATGTCATTTAGCAGTATAAAAGTTGTAAAATAACCATTTTCATTACCTGAAAGATCTTATTCTGTATTTTTAAAAAATAAACTATGGATTCACATATATGTTTCATTACATAATGAACTGATAAGTATTAGTTAAATGCATTGTTAAAATATTTTTAATATTAAAATGGGGGAGAGTTCATTGATTTTTTTCTATTATAGAAGAGCAAAACTGAATAAATTTCTTTTCACTGAGAAGGGGTCTGGCAAGAATTATCTAACACATGATGTCATCATGTCATGTAGAAAATTAACATCAGAATATTGTGGCCTTCACCCTTGTTTTCTGGTTCAATGAATTCTTTTATTCCGAGTGACCTTGCACTGTCTGCAGCCTCTGTGTGGGCGATTACCACTATTGAAGTCTTGTCTACACCTAATACCCTCCGCAGGTGGCTGACCAGTCTTATTTACCCATAATACCGACCCCTTGAGTCCTATTTGGCACCCAGCCACTACCAATGACCGCAGACCAATCCACTACCAATGACCGCTCTAGAAAAGAACCAAACAGGACAACATATGGAGAAATCAACCAGCCTGTCACCAAAGACGTCATGCGTTCATCGATTTTCAATACAAGCACTACCTCACACTGTTCAAACCCTCAGACATATGTACACAAGTGTTTTATTTACACATGTACTGTTATAATACATTTGGATTTTTTGGTTTGTTTGAATATATACTTTTGGACTGGCAGGGAATGAAATTTTAAGGGGGCTAACATACCAATCTGGTGGTTTAAAGTACAGACTAGATAATTTTCATTGTTACCTGCCCATGGCCAAGTGAAGATTTTATCAGAGTACCAGTGGTGTGTTTAATTAAGAAATGAGTAATTTTTATGGACTACACCGTTTGATATCATATTATCAACAAATACCCAATATTAACTCATTTGTAAGCTGAAACTTTGCAGTATGCTAAAATCTGATTCCTTAGGAAACTGGCAACTCTGTACTTTCTCCTGTGGGGCTACATGGTTCTTCATCTCAAGGGGGTCAAGAACCCCCCCCCCCCCCCCCCTCCACCCTTTCAGAGTCATCACAACCTTTTATTTTGTTAGGTTTTTAAACCAATTTTATGACCTGGAGTCCCCTATCCCTGCTGGACCAGAGAAGCTTTTATTAAGATTTCTGTATAGTCTCCCTGGGCTTGAACCATCCTCCATCCCCAAAATCCTTTATCCACCTCAGTTGTTCACCTGTTTCATCACCTAAGCTGTTATATAAAGTATTACATTTTGTAGTGAGTCACTCTCACTGCTGGCTGCCTGGAATACCAGTGCAAGTGTTCCTCTAAAAATAACCTGTAAGCTGAGACTTGACGTCACTGATCAATAACACTGAACTCTGCCATTGATCCACGCGCAAGTGTTTCCACTGTAATGATCAGACAGCGCTTACCACTCCCCGCAGACACGACCAATAACGCGGAGTACTTGTGTTTTATTTGCCCATCAGGCATAAGATCATTCCGTATACTGTCTAGCCATATTATTCAATATTATATTCACCAATTTATTTATATTTTAATATACATATTTAAATTAAACAAGTTTTGATATTTTGCCTGTAGGTGGCATTGCCTACTGAATGAAGGTGACGGTAATGATATGATAATTGAGGCTATACTTTGATGGAGTCTTTTATATACATATATGAAAGATTCATTATATCAGAGATGGTAATTTCAGAAAATAATAGGTTAAACTACAAGCTCTTTAAATGATCAGTGATGACTACCTTTTTACACATTTTAATTTAAATCTATAAACATTTCTTACATAAAGCGTAAGGGGATACTTTATACACTTTGTACATAACTTGGCAGTAACTGGGTTTTAACTAGTAACCATCAGTCTCAGGGTCAAAAGTATAAATGATAAGTCTGAGTAAATTTTGCAAAGGAAATATAGAACAATTTCTATAACTTTAAATGTTAAGGGATGATTCAATGAAGAAACCTGCATATCATGGTGGTGACCTCTGGTATCCTATCCTCTATCAATTATTAGACTACAGTCATAACAGGGTACCTGGTATCTATGGTGCCTGCTAGCTGAACTGTATTTTGGAGAAAGATCATGGTGTTTTTGTTTTTCTGGGCTGAGATGGGTATGAAAAAATAGAATACACACACACACACACAGTTGCAAACTGGATACTCTGTTTTTGGACAAGAAAATTTAAGTAATAACATATTTCCAACTTCCCTGTTTAACTTGTAAAACCACTCTTGTAATCATTTCACTATAATACCAAATTAGCTGACAGACATGGACAAGAATTGAGACCCATACAATAAAATGAAACAGCTTTCACTTTTTATTATTAGGAAACAAACCTATGTGACAATAAGCATATTACTGCTACACAATTACACACACTAAGCTGACTGAATCCATGTACACTGCCAAGCGAATGGTGACTCATATACCGTTTGACACCAAAACATTCTAGTTTACATCATACTCTAGTCTTGCTACAGGATTTATTGTGAACGGTCTTCCACTTTTGCTTTAAAATATATAAAAAACAAAGGGTATATCTCATTTTTCGGAATATAAATAACCCTAGCTAATAACTGAATGTTCCTAAACAGAACCTAAAACCAAGTTCCTATCTGTACATTCATAACAGTCTGGGTTAAATCTGTAGCTTATGTAAATATATAACTGCACACAAGACTGTCAACAAAAATAAATATTAACTGTAGTTTTCAAATGTTTGTGGAAAAGACAAATTTAATCCATCAGAGGTGAAATTTCTGAAATATGGCACATTTAACGTATATTTATAAAAGGTGTTCATGCCTGTATGGACAAAAGTTTGAAACATGAGCCATTTCATCCGGCAGGAACTTGTTATTTTGTAATGTGCATGTATTTACTGATAACATACTGACCACACAAACATGTAAACAACTAATGAGATGAATGAGTCACAAACACAATGTCAACAGGTCATCTCAAGTAATACTAGTATATAATATCAAACTGAGAATCAAACAAATGAACCCCGTGTCCTCTAAAATGGAGGTCAGGTCCTGTGTTTACTCTCGAGAAAACTAAATGAGACAACAAGAATGCAAGTGGTGCCCTTTCGCCAGAAATATCAAGCGACCACAGAGTTCACGTGATCGATAACAAAAAACATGATCTTCAGAAGAGGATGAGTTTTAACCAGCTGGGATGGTCCCACGTGCCGGCCAACCTTTGATAAGATACCAGTATATATCATGCTTGTCCCCCGTGATAAGAAACTGGCACACAGCCAGCCAGCGCAAACTCAAAAATTTTGATCTACTAGTATGTACAAAGTTGCATCTCTCATTATCCAATGTTATGACATTCAGGGGTACTCAACATCATCAGCATTATGTCATCGGCCATGCAGTTTCAAGAATGATCAATTTAAACTATAAATAACCAATTATTGGAGATACTGAATTTTTTTAGTGTGGTTCTGATTGGTCACTTACTTTAATTAACTAATCACTTATTAGATATTACATATTCACTATGGTTGAAAGTCCCTAAAGAGTAGAAGACCCATTCATTAGCATGACATGCTATATGTAAGATCCACTTGAAATAGATATATGTTTTAAACTTGTGACATACTGTGATACATGTATCAGTTTTATATGAGTAATAATAAGGTGAAATATGCTTAAGAATGGTCTTAGATTTAGAATGATTGGTCAATGATTTAGAATTTGAGCCAAAATGTTTTGGAACTGATGAAAAAAAAGAGTAAATACAAAATGTTTTGGACAAGTGATGAGGGAAATGGGTTAAATATTTATAAACCACCCCTTTGTCTAGTTTCAAAACATTTTGGTGAATATTTGCTATTTGAAATTACAATGAGAACAATCAAAACATTCTGGCACATTTTGGGGTAATAAAAGGTCAAACAAAATTCTATAAAACACCACTCACCAAGATCTCTATCGTTTTGACATTAAATTTTTCGGTGGTGGCGTCTGGGACCCCGTCTCTCTTTCCGTAAAGCCCGGCTTGTTTAAAGCCGTAATTCTTCTTCTGCTCCATGATGTGGTTGACCCAGTGTTTCCACGCGTTGTTCTGGGCCCACGGCACTTTTATCTGAAGCGGAGTAATACCCAGCATCCTCCTCCTGGAACAAAATAAAGTCATTGGTAATCACAAATTATTACTTATATCATATAACTCTTGATGTGCAAATTAATCCTGGTTATTTTCTTTCAAAATCCATTAAATTGGTTGCATTTTTTTAATTATCACAAATGATTTTGTAAGTGTACATACAAATAAGACACATTATGCAGAAAAGAAATATTTTGCTCCTGTCAGTAATATATGAAAGACTGGACACAAAATAGCGAACAACATTGAAACTGAACCTTGTGCTGTTGAGCAGTGAGCAACAACCCACCCATTACCTTGACTTTTCTGTGTGATGTACAAGTTGGACAGGAATTACTGTACTAGGTCAATATACTAAGTATAATTCCGTACAACAAGTTTATAGTCAAGGTAATAACATAATCAATAAATAATCAATCACTGGTCTTTTAGTTACTTTCAAATGATTGAACATGACATTAAAACTAATTCCAAGTAGTAGTTATACACAGAGGCAATTTTTAAAATATTATTAATATTAAAACCGTATAATGAGTTTGTGACATTTGCAGCACCAAAATGATCTGATCAAAAACTTTGCATCACCAAATCAAGAGTGTTGTTATGGCTATAACAATATACCCCGGTAAATGCTTTCTCATGTTTACTAATATATCATGGCTTAACATAACGTAATACCTTAAACTACTGAAAAGACAATATTATAATAAATTGACTAGTTTAATCTAGATCTTTAGGTTAGATACATACATGTATTAATGTATATATATATATATATATATATATATGTATATATACTTGGTCAATATATTAGTTCCCACGTCAGTGAACCAACTTTTCTATGTACATACCATTTCCCTATATGTATGCATATATATATATATTTATATATATATATATATATATAAACATATATATATATAACCAACATTGTGTACTACTATGTAAATACCTACAGATATGATTTGTTTGTAAAAAACCTATTGCTGCACAGGGAAGTATACATATATGTTGAGCCCATTCACTTTCCCTTATGTTTTCACATCCTGGTACAAAAACACCATAAAAACCACCTTATCTAATACATGTTGTGAATTGGTTATATATAACATCAACCTATATATTTTGGTCAAAAATATGATAATGATCAAAACTGCTAAACAAAAACATACAATTACAGTGAATTACAAAATTCCAAAGGTTATCAACAAAAGGTCCGCAACATTCCCTTCTACTAGTATTTTTATATATTATATACTCTTATATATATTAAATATTTAAGGCCAACACAGGATGACATGAGTCTGTCCCCATAATTTCTAAAGAAAAGGGACAACTATTCACAACTGGAGTTACACACATCATTACACTGAGTCATGATGCATGTTATTGTTTAAGTATTACCACATCACGAGGCTGGCTTCATTATGTATACAAAAGTGTACGGGCCATGTGCAGGTTACATGATCAGAGTAACACTGGCCTCATTTTTCTGAAAGAATGTCACACTTAAGTGAATAAACATGAAACATTACATAACATGTTGGGGCACGCATCCTAAACTGGTTACTTCCCGGATATCCCAGCAAACCACAGCCAAGATCCGCCCACATGAATCCACGTCAACGGTGCCTGGCACACTCAAAAACAGACCCAGAAGTAGGGTGGTGTGTTTACTAACAACCTGTTTGTAAATAATAATGTTACTCACAATGAGCGAGTGCGATTAATCCAGGACTCTTCTATAAATAATAACTATTATTATCAATGGATCAATAGAAACTAACTTAGATAACGCTTAAAAAAGAAAAGGCTGAAGTACAATATGGGTGTCATGAGCAAATCAACAGACGCAGTTGAGACCAGTATATTAACCTTAAGTATTTTAGGTTTATTCGGATGGACAATTTAATGTTTCAATCTAAGCCTAAGGATTCATGTTACGGATAAAAAAAAAGTATTAATGACAACAAAATTCTACAAGGTTCCATGTATCTTTCAACTGCTGATATATAAACAGAAGAAGTTTAACTGCTAAAACCATACTACATCCTATCAATTTATGGCACATTCATATTAATTTAATACTGAAGTAATGTTATATAAAAAGATCAAAGTTAAGATTAATATTCCAATAAGGCTGGCTGTTCCCCTAAACATAGGAACATGTGTAGAACAAACCATACTCTTAAATGGGCATTTGTTCAGCTGAAGTGAATTAAATTCAACATTAATAATTAAAAAATAAATAAATTACGACTTAACATGATAATTACTTAATATCTTACAATTACTAAATTTAATTAAAAATGACTTTTATGATTTTAATAAACAACCCAACCTTGTTTCAAGAAGATGGAATATTTAATAATTTATTATAATATCATAACAATAACATGCTACTTGACTACGGTGATGCCACGTATTCATCGATCTTATGCCTGTCATTCACGCAAACACACAATATGTAAATGAGTTCAACACTAAACGGTTACCAGGCAACAAGTGTGGGGTACCACCAAATCTACCCCGGGGTACCCCACGCCCCACGAGGCAAAACATAAATACAAAGAACGCTGGTTTGGGCAAAGATACATAAACATGCTTTCATGTATTTGGTACCCAGGCTCTCCCGCCATCTATAATTATCCAATCACCAACAAAACTCGCTACTCACCGTCAATGTGGCCGGGCTGTCTCACTCTCAGTCAAATGTACGAGTACTTTAAACCGTCAAATTCGTGATAAATTATGAACTTCCTAAAATCCGCTCACAAGATCGGTGTTAATTGGTATCTGTTGTTTAGCTGAAGGGCGGATAGCCTTATTAACAAGTCCAGAGATAAAGAAACTGGTAGTGAACTAACAAGCCAGCCGGCAGTCTGCGTGTCTGGTTTAGAATTACACCGCGTCACTGGCTGGGATCTATATACATGTTTAGTCCGTCTGTCTCCCGCCGGGCACTGGGTCATTGGAAAAATACCAGGCACCGCCATTCATTTTATTTCATGAGACCCGTTAGGATAATCGAATATCAGTTGACAGAAAACTAATATGATTGAAACTTATCAGTTAATGCTTAAAGTAGCTTCATCTGATGAAGATCTGAAGAGATATGTTTAGTGTTACTTTAAAATTCTACAATTGTGTTAAACATACTGAATTTTAATTAAATGTTTGGACAACTTTCAAACCATACGGGCCTCAAAGGAGTGGCGATGCCATAGTAATATGTTTATTTATGAGGCGCATGCGCAAAGCTACATTTCGCTTTGTTATGTATACATTAGTCACATGGACCCTAGAGCCAATAAGGGGGTGTGTTTTGGATGGCGTTCGAAATGTTAATTGGATTCGCGTTAATGTTCTACGAGCGTTTACACGCATATATCGTTTTATCAAAGGACGTATGAATCATAGTTCATCGCGGTCCAGTTTCACGTGATGTTGCGAAATGCGGAATTTGTGGCATGTTTTGATATATTATTATTATGTCCTTCCACGTGCGGGGTTTTCGGGTCTGTCTGGTGGTGCGCGTGCACCAAGTCGTGAATGTGAACGCGCCTCAGAAAACCAGTCATCGTCACAAGAAAGTGATTGGTGGATCGTCAATTTAATGTGACCGTGATATCATGTGTGAACATTTTTTGTGTATGGATGACTGGTGTTACACAAAATTAGTTGATACATAATTATTGATTAATATTATTATCAGCGCTAGATGGCGCTGCACAGCGGCGACGTCGACTTTGCAATTTGAATTGTTTATATTTTTATATTTTATATATGTCGGGCATTATACAAGACGAAGCACACCAATTCAGCTTAAAAGATGGATCTTTCAAAGTATGTACTTTTAGTCTTTATGATTATCGCCTTTCTTGTGTTAACTGGAACTGGAATGCCGCTTTTGGGCGATAATGGAGTACATATTCGTTATTCAGCTAGTGACCTTCATCAACTTCACAACAAACTCTCACATTCTAACAATAAGTTTGATATAAGTATACTTCCGGAAGAATGCAAAAAGATTAGAAGAAGACCACGTGGCAGGAGAGGTGGAGTAAGAGTCAGGTTAAGGAGAAGATGCAGTACTAAACCGTTTGTGCCCACAATAACATTTGGTAACGTCCGTTCACTCAGCTCAAAGATTGACGAACTCCGTGCAAACTGCCGATTTCTTTATCAATATCGAGAGGCTTGTTGCATTGCATTAACGGAATCATGGCTGAACCAAAATATATCTGACACATTCTTGAACATTCCTTATTTTACCTTATTAAGACAAGACAGAACCCAGGACTCTAATAAATCAAGAGGCGGTGGTGTAGCTCTTTATATTAATAACAGATGGTGTCAGAATATAACCGTCAAGTCTAATATTTGTATACCAGACCTTGAAGCCCTATCAGTGAGCCTACGTCCTTCATACGTACCTAGAGAGTTTACCAATATATCTCTCACAGTTGTTTACATTCCCCCCAGTGCTGATAAAGACATTGCATCAAAGAAGATACAGGATATTGTTGCCCAATTAGAAGAAAAGAAACCACAAGCTCTGCATATTGTACTCGGAGATATGAACCACTGTGATCTTGATCAAGCACTACCGAACTACACACAGTACGTGAACTGTAACACAAGAGGTCACCAGAAACTGGACTTATTTTATTGTAATATTAAATCTGCTTATAAATGTGTTCAAGGTCCTCCACTAAAAAATAGTGACCATAATATGATCTATATGCAACCTACTTACAGACGTAAACTTCAAATGCTGAAACCACGTGAAATTAATATTAAAGTGAACTCAAAGGAAGCCTATGAGACCCTACAAACATGTTTTGATCTAACAGACTGGCAAATGTTCATTGACACTTCATATGATTTAGATGAACTTACTGAAACTGTGTCTAGTTATATATCATTTTGTGAAGACATGCTGGTACCAACTAAAACCATTAAGATTTACCCGAATAACAAACCTTGGATTAATAGTGATCTAAGGAAACTTATTGTATGTAAGCACCAAGCCTTCACAAGCAATTCAGATAACAGACATGACTTACAAAAAGAAACTGATTCTGCCATTGAGAAAGCCAAACAACAATATAAAAAGAAAGTAGAAAAACTGTTCCATAGCAAGCAATCAAAAGATGCTTGGAAGGGTCTTCAGGAATTAACTGGTATAACTAAAAGCAAGAAAGAATGCTCACTGCTTGCTGAAAATGGCTATGCTGACAAATTAAATACATTCTATGCACGTTTTGATGAAAGTGACTTCTCAAAAGAAAAAGATGACATTCGGAGCAGTCTGAGAGCAAATTTAGAATCATGTGATGATGGCATCCTTACTGATGTAACTGATGTAAACAAAGTGTTAAGTAAGATTAATGTAAAGAAAGCCTGTGGACCCGACAAAATCAGTGGCAGATTAATTAAAACCTGTAGAAATAGTTTGTCCTTCATCATACATTACATTTTTCAATTGTCTCTCTCCTTATGTAAACTACCAAAATTATGGAAGACCGCAGAAATAATTCCAGTCGCCAAAAATAACTCTCCTAAAGTGATGAATGATCTTAGGCCTGTTGCACTAACATCTATTCTCGCAAAATCTTTGGAGCGAATAGTTCTTAATAAATTACTTCCAATTGTTAAACCAATGCTAGATCAACATCAGTTTGCATATTCATCCAACAGATGCACAAGTGACGCAATTGCCACATTAACTCATTATATTTATCAACACTTAGACAGGGACCCCAGAAATTATGCCAGATCACTTTTCATTGATTATTCTTCAGCCTTCAATACAATACAGCCACACATTATGATCAATCAGCTCTGTAGATATAACATTCCTCTTTCCTACTGTCTATGGATTCTAGATTTTCTCTCGGATAGAAGACAACATGTTAGAACAAGCAAAGAAACTTCTTCAGATATAATCATAAATACTGGTGCTCCACAAGGCTGTGTTCTGTCAGCAGTCCTTTTTATTCTATATACAAATAATTTGTCTGTGAGCCTTTCAGATTGTAAAATTATCAAATATGCAGACGACACTGTCATTCTAGGCCTGATACACAAGAATGATGAATCGCTCTACAGGAAAACCATTCAATATGTGACTGGTTGGTGTGAGGAACACTACCTTCAGTTAAATGTAAAGAAGACTAAAGAAGTAGTATTTGATTTTAGGAGATCAAAATCTGTAATTACCCCAGTTGCTATCAAAAATGAAGATGTTGATATTGTAGAAAATTATAAATACTTAGGATGTATTATTGACAGAAATCTGAATTGGAAAGAACATGTGTTGAATCAATCCAAGAAAGCAAACAAAAGATTATATTACCTTTATTATCTAAGAAAGCTTAATATTGACAAAACCATAATTACCATGTTTTATAATTCAGTAATTTCCAGTGTCCTTACTTATTCACTGGAGTGCTGGTTTACAAATATATCTGATAAGTTAAAGAAACAGTTGAATAATACCAGGAAGAGAAGTAGTAGAATAACTGGTACTTCTCTTGCCACACACCAGGAAATCTGTGAAACCAAAACAATGGCCTTCATATCTAAGGTCATGAATGACAAAACACATCCCCTATATTCAGAGTTCCGTTTTTTACCTTCAGGTAAACGCCTAGATACAATATTCTGCAGAACAACTCGTTTTAAAAAATCTCTCGTACCACACAGTATTAAACACTTTAACTCACAACCCTCTTAGAAATTTAATGTTTTGAATTATGTGTTTTACCTGCAGAATTATCTGTTTTATCATTTTTACATGCTTAATTTTACATGCATCAATATGTTATGTGTGATTTTTATGTATTTTTGTATTATTTTTATGTATTTATCTATCTATTTACTTATTTATTTATTTTTTTTTTTATGTAATGAATTGCAAGTCAACAACAAATTCCTGGAACTGAAGGCTAATAAATGTTATCTTATCTTATCTTATCTTATCTTATTAATTCATATTTTTATTGTTATTATTATTATTATTATTATTGTTATATTTAACTTTTATTTTAAGAACCAGGGCATTCCGTTTACTGAGAGACTTAATTCGTCCTACGCCCATATCATAAAGCGTTAAAAACCTATCTTAATTATTTAACAAATACACGAATAATATGTCTAGGTTATTTCATTTATTTTTATTTCTCTCCCACTTGATGACGACTTATCCGGCATTGCTTGACAGAGTTTTTCTGTATATTTGTTTATTTTGGCTCATTTATAGAGAGAGAGAGAGGGGGGGGGCAGAGACGGAGGAAAAACCGGATGAGCTCTATAATAACCGTTCACGAATGATAGAAATCACGATCATTGATTAAAAAGTTCAGCCAGAGAGAAACAGGACTAAATTAAACACAGAAGATGGGAGTGAATGAGGAATATATGGGGGAATAATAATTGTAAAATGTTCTTCAGTAAAGGACAAAGTATTATTACACCTATCACAACTGTACTGTAAGTTGCATCATTGTGAGTAGAGATAATAAAAGCTGAATCACGGGAGGTCAGGACGCCGGCAGTAGGTCAATTAAAACAGGTCTATATCTGTCTCACGTGCCGCGTGTTAATCAGCGTGACATAGCGAATTTAAACGATTATACAGACAGCATGATCCATGCAGAAACGGTAGTACGTTCAAGGTTTAACATAGGTCAAACCTTCTTGGCATGTTTTAAATCAAGCAGGAACGGTAATTACACTTATCATAGGTCACGTCAGTGCCGGTGTATATATATATATATATATATATATATATATATATATATATATATATATATATATATATATACGGGGAGGGACATTGGAGGTTTGAATATAGGTGTTATATAAGTTTTTACTCATAGTGTCACTTCAGGTGTCACTACCGGGTTTATGTTTAAATCAATAAATGGTCGTTGTACAAGGTTTCCCCATATTTAGTGGCCAAGAAACTATAGCCGTGAATAAATGACTCGGCAGATTTCTATATATGTTACAGTCAATGTGTAAAATCAGACAATTTGCAAAATGCCTGAAATTTTCAGTCAGTTTACAAATTTGTACAAATTAACAAATTTGTTTTATATATCTTACTCTTACAAAATATTGATATATTTTACATCATATTATTGTACAATTTAATGTTTCATATAATCAAAAGTGTCCATTATATATATATATATATATATATATATATATATATAAATTTATATATATATATATTTGGCTCAATTCTAATCTTGCATAAATAAGTAATATGCAATCATATGAGATGAAAATATTATATATATATATAACATATAAAATATGTCTCAGGCGTGTAATTTTGTTTTATACTTTGGGAGTAGGTGCGAGTGGTGGTGCCCCCCCCCCCCAGTGCGGGAAAATTGGATAAATTTTTACAAATTTCGTTCAAAATTTCAGCAATTTTAAAGAACCTTTGGTGTAAAATAACAGGGACTATTCTCGCTTCAGACACGCAATGTATCAAAATGGTTATACCTAAAATTACACTTAAGGAAGCAAACGCCCCTTCAATTTAGAAATTTACTGATTTTACAAATTGACTGAAACATATATACTGGATTGATACAGGCCTCTGAGAGACAATCAGCCGCTAAAGAAATAAACACAGCAATTTTCAGTATATGGGTCGTTAGAATGACTGCCCTTGAGTCCTAAAATATTGATACATCATACCTTTAATACAAAAAGTGAAAATAATAAAAAAAAATGGTCCCGGTCGGATCGTCCTCCGCCCTCTTATGGCCACTGGCCAAGGTCCTTACCACAAGGATGCGCCCTCTCCACCCAAGCAAGAGTAAATATAGACACAGGTCATAGGGACAGGTAAATGTACGTAACGTTCTATAGCTACTGCTGTGACTGCTTAGTTGATTGTATGCTCAAAGAAGTGGAATGGGAAATGCTAAACAACTTTAAAATTCTACAGGCCCGAAAGTCAGGGGGCCTGATGGGACTGGCATCGTCTGCATGATATGAGACAGAGACCATATAAACCAGACCTTTAACTTTCACGATGCAAATGAATAATAATACAATTGTAATGTGTCCGGGGCCGTTTAAAGGCCTGAAACACCAGTTAAAACGAGTTAAAACGAAGTTTGTAAGTACATTTTACTGCAATATATATATCATAGAGATCTTTCAATGCATGTTTCATTTAAATCAGGGCTTCCTAAAACATTGTATCTCTGTCATCTCGGTCATTCACCGTCCCGGCACTCAGCCAGCGACAGGTTTGTACAGGTAGACACAGATAAATATACTCACTGTACGTAAATATATATTAAGGAAACATTTGCAGGTCTGGTGTTGTACAGCCGAGAGATCAGATGGTCTGTGTATCCGGAAAAAAACTCACTCTCTCCGCGTATATGTTCATAACAACAAAATTATAAACAATGTATATTTACATTTAATTTGCCTGAGAACGTGTAAGAGGGCATTATATATATACTGTCTGATAAAGTAAATCATCACTTGAATGTGGTGTAACCGCACGCTAAAGTCGTTCACCTTTATTGTGGAGCATTTAAACAAGAGAGCCAATCATCAAATGTTAAAATACATACCAACTGCTCTCAATAGAGCACGCATGTATGTATATATATATATATATATATATATATATATATATATATATATATATATATATATATATATATATATATATATATATTAAATAAATTACATTTCATTTGTTCAAATGCTCACATTTAATTTCCCAACTTTGCGTGTACATAATTTATATTATTTGTAAAGAAACTATATCTTATAATTAAAGAAAATATAAATGATCAAAATAAGATATATATATATATATATATATATATATATATATATATATATATATATATATATATATATATATATATATATAAGGTAAACATGCAACGTACATAAAGTCATCTGATACAACAATTAAACGTCATTGTATTCATCCTAAAAGTCGTACAGTAAACAAAAACATCACCGTTCTTCTCCAAAATACAGAGCAGCACACAACCAACACAGATATCAGATAACCTGCTGTGCATGTTTCCGCGAGATGTTATATCATCTGAACACCATCAATAAGCGACCTCGTCCCGTCTTTACTTTCTCATATTGAATAAGCTGTCGTTCGAGCATGCATGGGCTTGCTAATTGTGATGCTGAATGGAGATTTCATCACATTCTCATGAATTGGATAAATAATGCACGATTGCCATGTTATAAATTGATGATTTATGCTCCCAACGGGTATGTCAGACAATATAAATGCCTTTTTTACACGCTTATAGCCAAATAAAATGTAACTATATACGTTGTTTGTATGAACATATGCGTGGAAAGAATGAGTTATTTTAGGAAACACAGACAATCTAATCTTTCGGATACAACTCCAGCCACTCAATGCTTTTTAACATAAATCAACGTACAGTTGAGTAAATGTACCTCTGTTTATGTACACACTTGTCGCTGGCTCGGTGAATGACAGAGATAATAGGAATACAATATTCTAGAGGAAATGCTGATTAAAATGAAATATCCATGCATATGGAAAGGCCTCTCGGGCTATATATATATATATATATATATATATATATATATATATATATATATATATATATATATATATATATATATACATACATACATATATGCATGGTCTTACTTGTAGTATACAGTGTACATACAAACTTCGTTTTAACTCAGTCAAAGTGAAAACACAATGTAAAAAGTGCAATAATTGCATTAATATTGAAGTTGAATAAAACCTTATTCATTCAAGGTAACAGCATATACTGCGCACGCCTAGATTAAAGGCCTTAAAACGGTCCCGGACGTATTATAATTGCACTATTATTCATTTGCATGGTAAAAGTTAAAGGTTTGGTATATATCTATCTGTTTCATATCATGCAAACGATGTCAGTCCCATCCGAGGACTTTCAGACCTGTAGAATTTTAAAGTTGGTAGCATTTATCATTCCACTTCTTTAATCTTACAATCAACTAAGCAGTACTTTAAAACGTTACATATACCTGCCCCTATGACCTATTATACTCTTCAATGCATGGTAGAGGGGGCGCATCCTTGTGGTAAGGACCTTTGCAAGGGGCAAAAGAGCGGAGGACCGTCCGACCGGGACCATATTTCTATAATAATTCTTTTTTGTATTAAAGGTATGATGTATCAATATTTTGGGACGAAATAGCAACCATTTTAACGCCCAGTATACTGAAACTTACTGCAATTTATTCCACACTCAGGCAGATTTTCGAAATATATATTCAATTCATGAGAATATGGTGAAATCTCCTTTCATCATCACATTAAGCAAGACCGTGCTCAAACGACATGCAGCCTATTTAATGTTATGAAGTAAAGACGGGACAAGGTCGCTTATTGATAGTGTCATTATGATAATATGACAAAGGAAACATGATCTCGCGTATACACAACAGGTTACCTGATATCTGTGTGGTCTGTGTGCTGCTCTGTATTTTGGAGAATAACTGTGGTGTTTTTGTTTTCTGTACGACCTTTAGGATGTATAAAATGACGTATTTAATTGTTGTATCAGATGGCAGTCATGTATGCTGCATGTTTACCATATTACATATATATTTATATTATTTTACCATTTATACTCTCTTTAATCTAAGATTTTTTACAAATAATATAATTTATGTACACGCAAAATCTTTAGATCCAGGAGAAATCCACCAGCCGCGCCAGGGTGCGAACCCGGGTCCCCGCCGGAGAGAGCCGGGCGTTTTACCACTCGTCTTTGCCGATGACGAAAAAGCTTTGCCGATGACGAAAAAACTTGTAAACTTGCATAACTGGGAAACTGGTTTAACGGTCCAAATGACCGAAATCGCAAGTAAAAGGGCTTTGCGTCTCGAAGTAAGGGTCGTTCACAAGGATCGAGTTCGGTTCTCGAATGGCATGGCTGGGTCTCCGCTGCTGGGATCGGTGGAGGGAATGCGGGTTGCTTCGGGCTTTGTGGCTGTGGATGCTGTAGCTTTCTAACAAGGACTTCAACCCAGGAGAGAAGATGGCGCCCTCTACGGCTCCTTGCTTGGCTTGGTGTGGCACTGCGACTGTTGGCTCAGAAAACATGCTTAAGGAGCGCACAGGGCTGAGGTCTTGACCGCAGCAACCTGTAGCTGCTCGATGAGCGTATACTTCTTTTGGCTTGGACCACTCGTCTGTATACAAGCCCCTGAGTAAAGCGTAAATTCCACGGAAAAGCGTTGCATGTGTACATTTTCCAGTTTCATTGCTCTATTATATTTCAATAAATATAATTTATCATGAGCTAGATTACGCTTGCAATATAAAAAGCATACTTTATGCAGTCACTGTAAACAAATTATGTATACCTAATATATTGTTTAATTTCTATAAAAAAAATAAAAAGATAAATACCTGTGGTATATGATTATATCAATACGTACATATACCTTATATATACAATCCATAAATGCACATCCGGTTACCTTATTCACAGAATGTATATATACATGATTGCTCACAGAGTGTGCAATTTCGATAATCTGCCCGCATGTGTGTTGCAGGCGTACTTCTGCGGGCCCATACATATTCTTATCTTAAATATAGACGTGACTTGAAAATCTACTCTTTCTTCTTCACAGTTTTGTATAAATACAAACTGACATAAGCACGCTGCAACACTTTGAAATTTAAGGATAATTTGGAATTTAAATTGCATAGTCTGCAATTTAATATAAATGATAATTAATTTACAATGTTAAAGCGGCCCAATCACCTATAAAGCATGTTGAATTAATACGACAAATAGCTTCTTCCCTTCAAAATAAATATGTACCAGCCAAAATATTGTTTTGAAACCGTTTGTTTACTCCGGTGAACGAGTGTTAAAAACAATGTATCGGGCGCGACCACATAAACACAGCGCGTTGGGCCATGTGCATCGCGGAACCATAACACATGCAATCAGGAGATGCCTGGAATGACTTGGCCAAAAAAATGTAATACATGTTCCCATGTAATACATGGCTAAAACATCACGTGTTAAGGCTCATATTCGGACCTCCGGTCACGTGGCCTTGTTATGTTAAACAGACACACGCTGACTGTGTTTACCAACACGGAGAGCCTTTACAAGGTGTTAAACAGCCGTATGCGAGGTACTTTATGGCTGTGTGCTGGGATGGTTTTGCAAGAAACTTTTGTATAAAGCCAACCTGAACTGAAAGAGTGAAAGAAAAAGAAATAATATTGCTCCTTATTGTGTCCCTTTAAATGTGCTCTCTCACTAAGAAATGTAAATGTTGTATTTTAAATCATTTGAAATTTCCGTTACGAGCAACAACTATAAGGAGTATTGATTAAGAGATTAAAAGAGCTCAAATCAACCACTTGAAGCCAACAAGGGGTATAAATAACATGTTATGTTTGATGTACGTCTCTTATTGTCTGAGAACGGGACCGCCGATCCATTGTACTATAAAGGGTTGTTTACGCCACCATTCTTAGGGTTGTTTACGGCATCAGATATATCTATCTTGCCCACCAGGTGTCCACAAATGGTGCCTAAATACACACAACACATGAATGTTTCCCAATCCCCCTTCACACACGCTTTGGGGGGCGAATATGTACTTTTATGCATGTGCTATAAATCTACATATCAGTCAAAGGGACAATACCCCCAGGCAGTCTATTCAGATACAATAAAGTGTACAGAAAAAGAAAAGCCGGTATGTTTCTGGCAGGCAATCTTTTAAGTTATGATGTTTGCAAGTATAAATAATGGGAAATTATATGAATATAATAAAACCCCTTGTTATACTGGTTAAGAAGGCCTATACTACAACACACCGTCTGTCAGTTCAAGTCATGTACGTCTAACGATGTTCGATATACATGTAGGGTACATTATAACACTGGCAATGAAGCTGTCTTAACTTACACAGTACAACAAATGGTTATTTTGAGTTTTTCAATGAGCTTGGTTGAGATACATCTAAGCAGTAATGGAAGCAAAGTCTCGGTTGTTTTACAGAACTATACTACAGTTAAGAATTAATACGAGATATGGGTAAATATGAGATGTGGGTACTACGAGGGTAGCAGTACTACGAGATATATAGGTTGCAGTACTACGAGATTTGGGTAACATATTAGGCCAAATACGAGATATAGGTAGAAGTACTACGAGATATGGGTAACAGTATACTACGAGATATGGGTAGCAGTACTACGAGATATGGGTAGCAATACAAATTTTAGAGAACATTTCTTGAAAAGGGATGCCAGCCTAATGACATTTTGATATCATTTAGAGCCTTTGGCATGCACGGTGAAAGTTATCACAAGAAAAACAATGATAATAATTTTTAAAGTATTATAGCGATTATCTTCATATGCAATCAACATTTATGAATATATTATGATTTATTTCACTTTTGAAAAGTAGCAGGCCTACTAGTTATAAAATATTAAAGACATGCACATTTTACTTAAGATATTTATGCTTAACATTTCTAGGATATAAAACATCCTGTAGACTGGTTATACACAGTTTTCTGTACAGATTCTGTGCACAACGTGACCTTGATTGATTGCAAGAGGCACTTTCAGGATATAATTTTTTTTGGTTAACAGAATGGTATTTCTGAATGGTTATCATGTATTATAAGCCCTTGCGGGGAAAAGGAGCTATAGATTTTTATCGATGTTTAAATGAGATGTGTATTTTAATTGTCAAAGATTGACACAGGAAAATTTACCAAACAAATGAAATAAACTCTTCAAATAAAAAGGCTCTATCCACAAACTTTTTTTATTTTACCAATGAAAAAGCCGATTATTTCGCAAATTGTTCACGTGACGGGATGATGAACGTGATCACGTAGCTGGTCTTCGATCACGTGTTTTGTACATGAAGACGGCATGACTGAGGCAGGAGTGATGTTAAGGATGTTTACAAACTGGTCGCCTGACTACTACATGGCAGGCTGCACGTTGCTGTGACAGCCTGGTATTCCCACGAAACCTTTCCTCAGCGTATAACCATCAAATTTCCCAGTGCTTGCAGTTCAGGTCAATGCTACTAAGGCTGCACCCGCCTGCCAATATAGTCACGTGTACATATTACTATATATAATATATAGTCTGACCCACCGCCCTATATAAACCTGCTTTTGGTGACAATTTTCAGGAAAGTATAGAATTTCGTTTAAAATTTTAGAAAATTGCAACTATTTTGAAATCGTAATTTTACTGCATTTTACGATAATCTGGAATTTCTCATTTAACTAGAAAATTCTTTCAGCTTTTTAATGTCAATGCACAGTCACCTAATTTCGAATGTTTTATTTGCCACCAGCAACCCTGACAGCCAAGTATGTATATTACAAAATAATAAAATAATAAAATAGGTGAAGATTGGTTTCTCAGGCAATTTTTTCAGGAACCAGCGGGGTGGATGATTTTCACTTTTTTTGGCCCAATTGAATTAAAATTTCATAACATGATTGTTTTCTCTGATATTTGATAAATTTAATTTATTGAGCATTCTAGACTTTCGGTGCTTTGTTTCCTTCATATGTAAATGTCTTTGCCTAGGTAATTTGCTTTTGCTTTTTGATGAATTAAATAAAAAGTTGTATATTTGCTCATTACTATAGACATTAGCAAGTGCTGCATACGTGTTAAATTTTTGTCCCCGCACTAAATGATAAGATTTATCAGTCGGGGTTCGATAAGAGCGACGTACGAAAGTACTCCATGGACAAAGTCTCGATGGAAATGCATGTGTTGGGAAGGTTTTTTTCTCAATGTTCATGGGATGTGTATCGGTTAACTTAAAGGCGGAATAACATTTTTCCAATACCACGCCAAATTAACAAATTAAAGAAAGATGCGGGTACAGTAATTTGTCACTGGTAAAGAATGTTTACTCTAACAGCATTGGCGGTCGGGGCTTTATTGCTTGTCTGTAATTTTCAGAAAATTTAATCAAATTTTAAAACAGTAATAATACAATCGGATATTTCTTATCTTGTAATGATGTACGTATTTGTACGTATGTATGACCAAACATGATGGAAAACACATGATGGCAACATTCACGATCTATTAAAAACGTGACTAATGGTTTGTTGCTGTTTCATTTTAATTAAAGGTCATTTAAAGACCACCATGAGAATCCGGAAAGGAGGAAATGAACGTGAATAAATAAGATTTGGTTCATGTTCACATCAAATTGCCCCGAATTTTATTTATACACGGCAACTATCATAATTAAATCAGCCAAATATGGAAAATTATAACAGAGGCTCAAAGAAGAGAGTGGGTACAATAAGGGCTCATGAGGAACCCATATTTTAGAGGATATCAGTAAAGAAGGGGCCTATGTGGAGCCCATGTTTGCGTGAGATTGTGACAGTACAAAAGGGGTCCATCTAGAGCCCATGTGTGAGAAGGGGTCAATACAGTAGGGTCCCACATGGGACCCACGTGTTAGAGGGTGTCAATAAGTGAGGCCGATGTGGAGCCCATGTGTGAGATTGAAAAGTGTTTCCTCAGTCTAAGAGGGGCCTGTGTGGGGCCCATGCTTAAGAAAGAATTAAGGCATTGTCAGTCCCAGAGGATCCTACGTGGGTTTCACGTCAGGCACATGTGTAACCCGATGTGCTACACGTGGGATCCCATGGGGGCAATGGGTGCAATTTTCATGGGATCCCATGTGGCTTGCCATGTCTTGCCTACTGGGCTGGCCCATGAGAACCACACATTAGGCCCATGCGGGGCTGCTGTCTGGGTATAGGCTATTATAGCTGTAATAATTAATACATTCATTATTTATTATATGATTTACCATCGATAATAGCAATAATATTACACAATAACCACACAAATAGAACTGCATGTTGACTGAGCTTTCTGTGGTCCACCAATCTGCCCGGCTTCTGAGCTGTTATGATCAGGGTAGGTCAACCAAGTAGGCCTACCCGTCAGATCACAAGTTGTTGTCTTCATTCGACAATAGTTTTACCTTATCTGTGTTTGTAAGGCAATGGGCGTACACGAAAACATGCAAGACAATATTTGTTTGTATTGGCTGCCCTCGCGATCTCTTTCTCATATATATAACAGTGTTGTTTTTCTTGTTTTTCTTCAGAGTTATATATATATATATATATATATATATATATATATATATATATATATATATATATATATATAGTAAAAATTAAAGGTACTTTAGTTATATTTCATGTGAGAAAAGCACCCGCTGTCATTTGCACCTGTGTCGTCGTCGTTATTAACGTGTGTGTATTTATATATATATATATATATATATATATATATATATATATATATATATATATGTACCGGTGTATAAAACTAACTCACGAACTCGTCCTCTCTACCCGTTCTCACGTATTAATTATCACCTGACGAAGAAGCCTGTGCGCTTCGAAAGCTCGTGTGTTAATTAACAAGCTAGTCTATCTAAAAGGCATCACTCTTTCTCTTTACTTATAAATATATATACTATGTATGTATATATATGAAAATATATATATATATATATATATATATATATATATATATATATATATATATAACTTTTGGCCTACATTTTCGTGCCTTAATAATTAATCTAACCGAACGACCTGAAGAGTCCTTGATAATTGTAGCCTATTTGTGACCAAAATATGCAAATTAAAAGGTAATTCTATGTCTTGATAAACGTTATTTAGTCTAGAAGTGTTTGTCCATTTTTATACCAGCCTGACGACCTGTGTGAAATATAAGTAGATCGCATGGCCTGACCGGGGGGGTAAGCCGTCGTTACACGGCCCGTCATTGTTGTGGACTTCAGTCGGTATCACATAGAGGGATAAGATCAATGTAATATATTTTTTTAATTAATGCGTCATACATTATAGAACGCTGGTACATGTAAAACGTCAAATGATCACGGGATGACGGAATGGTGAGTTCCCATGCAGAGTGTGATCACGTGATTGGACCTTGATCACCTCACTTATACATGAAGACTGCATGAAAGATACAGAGGCCATAGTTAAGTTCAATTATAAAGCTGTAATATAGTTACATTATATGCCGTTAGATGGCAGTACCTCTCCCACACAGACTTTGGTGATGCCATGGATACTGCAGAGCGGAACCCTCTCGTACCGACTGGACCAGTCTGTCTCATACACAATAGGACCGTCATTGCTGGCGTCATAAAAAAAACCCCGAAATTTTAAAGCCACGTAACGACAGACGTTAATCTTGATATATTTCAGTTTTTAATATTTGTATAGAATGTGGGTTTGGTAACGACCACTCAAGTAAAGTAGTAATTATTACTATGTTTTCCGCGAGTACGAATAATAATTTATTGAACGTTAAATATTCGTGGTAACTCCACAAAGTGAAGCAGATAAATTAAATTTCATTCAAATGGTGATAAACAAGCAACATATTTTGCATGAGCTTTATTTTTGGGACACTCTGTGATTAAAAAAGATAGTCAAGCACATTTTAAGATTGCCACCAGTTTTCAATAATGCTGCCATGCAGGAATGGCCTTGAATAAAGGTAGTTCTTATATATAATGAAGCATTTAATTAATTTCGTTCCTGTTTTGCAACAGTTTCTTTCTTTTTACTCTCTCTCTCTCTCTCTTTCTCTCTCTCTCTCTCTCTCTCTCTCTCTCTCTCTCTCTCTCTCTCTCTCTCTCATTCTCTCTCTCTCTCGTTTTCATGTAAAGTCAAATCTGTAGCAAACCAAAATGCTGAAACAAAAAACACTGTAAAATAACACGCTAAGTGACTGATCAGAATCAAGAAGCAATTTAATTGTGCTAGCAATTTAGCAAAAAATCGATTTAGTTTTATAATAGACTGGTGATCTCATCATATTATCCGGGTATATCTGCAGACAATTGATATAGATAAACATTGATAAGCACAATAGACTGGTATCTGCATATATTATATACGACGAACATTACAGATAAGCAGATGCATAATGATATACGTGGGTAGATTTGTGATAAAGGTAGATACATCATGCAGTCACTTGATCTACATGCTTATAAATCAATTGTGGTTATCAGAATATATATAGTAAACCTACGATTTTAGCTAAGTGTCTGGACATATACCATACAGGCATTACATCATATTTACAATTACAATGATAAACGTTGATACAGATGTTTCTGGAATAATATTTTAATGTGACAATAGATTTGAAACACCTCTGATTGACCTGATAATTTAGATCGGCCTGTATGCTAATTAAGTTACCGGTGTATAATTTTATATAATTTGCCGCCAGATGACAGGACCTAGAACATATTCTGTCAAGTAACGACAGACAAGCATATCGATTGGGTCAGTCCATTGAACATTGTGACCTGTACATTTCCTATTTCAAATGAAAGTCTCCGTTTTAGCTAGCTTAAGGTAATCTGAGCTATAGCGATGACCTTCCTCTGTGAATAGGACCAGTTGTGATCATAATGTCTATAAACTTCCTTTTTGACATTCAAAGAGTTCATGGTGAAATCTTGGAAACAATGAATAAGGTCATGAATACCTTTTCTGCAAACTATGGGTTGTTATGATTGATCTAAAGCACAGAAAGTCAGAATGAGTTCTAACTTGCTGCTAAACATTGCACTAGATCATCAACTTTCAAATATACGCCTAGTTTATTCCTTTAATTTACACTCTATTTATTAAGTAGACCAACCTTCCTTTAAACGCTGCAGAAACCCATAAAGATTAGGGGGACCATATGTGGTCCCTCTAATATTTTAACAATTTTATTAATGATAAAACTTTGAAAATTTGTCGATTTGCCATTAGCAACCATTATGTCTAGATTAGAATGACATTTTCTTTCACATTTTCAAGACCGAATTATGCCATATATATATATATATATATATATATATATATATATATATATATATACATATATATATATATATATATATATATATATATATATATCCTGCAGATTTCATGAGCAATTTAACCCAATGTATTATAATCCTGAATAACCTTTGATTTAAAATTATATTGTAACATATGCGGAGGTATTAGCTCTCTGAGAGGTCTTTATATACTTTCAATATATATGGCGGTCGGGTATACACGACAGAGCAACACGTGTGTTAACTCCAGACAACATAAATCGTCTCTGTCTGTACACCAGTGACGTCAGGTGACATCTAAATTTATCATCTATACGCGGTAGTACACGTACTAAGCACCTGATGGTCGATCTGTAGCCTACTCCGCCACCTACACCCCCCCCCCCCACACACACAAAACAAATCTGACTCTCTTTAAACTTTAAGTGACGATAAATGTAAATGCAGTTTTTTTGTATTAAAATTTTATATTTGAATTGACATTTAATAGATAAAGCTACAAGTAAGTAACTCTGAATTCGGATTGTATTTCCCTTTGAGTTAACTGCATTTCCAAGGTCTTGCATACGCACAGAGTAGCGTATAGGGAGAGAACAAAGGAGCTAGGGCTACCTTTGAAATCTCAAATTTAGTTCCTATATAGTCTATAATTTATCATATATTAAGTTGTTCTGGGAAAGCTTGCTCATAAATTATTACTGTCATATTTGATGAACTCGGCAAGTAAATTTAAAAATTAATATTTACTATTCATATACCACCGTATGTTACGTAAGCACATGCATTTGTTTTTCACAATTTTCTTGACTCTTCATCTGACAATGTTTTAATCGCATTTGCATTTTCTTTTGAATACTTTAAAGCATTTGCATTTACATAAGAGAGAACAGGAGAGAGAGAGAGAGAGAGAGAGAGAGAGAGAGAGAGAGAGGATGGGGGAGGGGTGGGGGCTGGGGGGGGGGGGGGGGGGGGGGCAGGAGCAATGAAAAGCTATTGATTATAACTGACATACCTGAAACTTGGATATTTTGCAATCGCTGAACCAGTCCTCTGTCCAATTGAATAGAATCAATATTGATTTCTTCCAGGTGTTTCCTAGGACGCAAAATCCGAGAACGGGATCAGGGTCTTTGACCAGTTTCTGCAGAGCAGACGACATACGCACCGGACCTGTACAGCAGACGACAGGTGGACGTCCAGCTCCCTGCTCTGGTGTGCAGAGGGCAACTGACCAGACGACCAGGTTTACTGATCGGAAGGTGAGCCTTCACAGTCCAGAGTGACAACTGCTGACTTGTGGATACTAAGGTCCGTGATGTGAATCAAAATCACTTTGGGGGGGGGGGGGGGATGTTGAAGACATGTTTTCAGTGTCATCGTCTGTTTAGGATATCTTTTGCACGAGATAACTTTTGAAATGTTGCATATTTAATCATGATAATTAAAACAAAATTGTTTCTTCAAAAATCGAAGTTCGCAAACTGGAGACTTTGGCCAGGATCTTCAAGGTCAAATAAGCCAAATTATTGCAACTTAATATTCAGTGCAGTACCACAGCCTGGGGGGGGGGGGGGGGGGGGGGGGGGGGGCGTTAGCTAAACTGAGATCTGAGCATGCTTAGGTAAAAAATGTTTGCTTTATTTGCAAGAAAGTTCGATTTGACTGGTGACTATCACTCAGTTACCCTTAAGCCACGTAAACAAAAGCAAGCAATATACTTAACAGAGGACTGTAACTTAGATATTGTATTGCATAATTAAATAAGGAGAATAACAAGATGATTGTTTTATAATTTATTATATATTAATATGGGGTATCATGTTTAGATGTTAGCGTGAGAACTTAGTTTAGGGTACACAGGTGCTTCATTTGATGGTAATTTCAGTAGTTTTATTCCGAGGGAACCGTTTCATGTCTAGGCGGTTCCTATAGCATGCAACGTTATCTATTGTAGACTTCAAAAGCAACGCACCTGCTAATTTTGCATTTTCTAAGGGTTTGCTCTCTAGAGTGTCACCAGGGGACTGTTACATAGTTATTGTATTGCATGTTCAAGTAGGCAGTATAACCAGGTGAGTGTTGTGATAATTTATTGTACATTAATATGGAGTATCATGTTTAGATATTTGCATGAGAACTTTGATTAGAGAGCACACGTGTCTCATTAGATGTTAATTTCAGTACAGTTTTATTCCGTTTGAGCCCTCTCTGTTTTGCGGTCTCTTTAGAAACGATTGTTTCTTGTAGACCTCAGGATGAGCACCTGTTTAGTTTGGTTTTCTCAGGGTTTTGGCTCTGCAGGCGTGTCCATATTAAAATTTTGTAATTATTAAACGGTCGGCATAATAAAAAGTGAAGATTGGCCAGAAGACGGTCAGGACTTGTTAGCAAGCATATATAAGACGTTATCAAGAAGAAATTCTCTGCAATTGTCCGATCAGCGCGCCAGTTCGTGTAGCCTGACGATATCTGCAGTGTAGGGGCAGGTTTGCGTGCATCAGAGCCTAAACAGCTGAGCGATGATGTCTATAAGCGTAAATAAACGGTGTCTGAGGAAGGCCACGGTAATAACTCTGTAAACAGTGGCGGATCCAAGGGGGGGGGGGGGCAGCCCCCCCCCCCCCCCCCCCACACTTTATACAGAGACTCAGAGAGGACCCTTCATTGAATTAGCCAGCATAAGACCATACATCACTAGATTTGATATTGTGAACTCTGTGGGATACATATTATACTGTATCAATTAGAAAAGCTGGGAGGGTTCCAGTGTTCCTTTCACTATCCAACACTTAGTATCTAAATCTCTTTCGTGGGTAAATATTAATAAATCAGCTTGTCACTGGTCAGGCCAGGACCTGCCAGGTTGGGAGCCTGTGACCAGCTGGGCCTTGAGACTCTTGACACCCCTTAATGTGACATTACCGAGATCTTTTAGTAGGCTCATCTTTGCCATTCATGAACTGGCTTGCTGGCAGTTGCAGTCACATCAGCAAAAAGCAAAAGATTTCCCATTTCTAGCCAAATCTTAAGATTCAGCCAGTGAGCCAGTAAGGTAAAATCATGGTGTTCTTAGCAGTCTCTAACTAGATAAACCTTTAAGTTAATTTCATTTTATGATTTTTAAGCTCAGCTGACTGATGGTCATCTAAGGTTCAGCGATAACCCTGATACACCCGGTCTCTTAGTAGTCAGATGTTCATTATTAGGCAGAATCAGAGTAAATCAAATGGAGACCATTTATGAGAGACTATAAGATTATTTCTCAAAATTGTCGCTCCACAGCGCAAGCTGAAAATATGTTGCTGTATAGGTAAAATGTATAACTGGGCTGACATTTTAAAATTATTGATAGTTAAATCAAGAGCAAATGTGTTCCTGAAATACAGCCCCTGGCCTTCATTTACCAGCCAAAGTCCTCCTTTATAATTATGAACTGCGCTGTAAATTCCACAATCATCACAATGTTAACATGGCACAAATCACAAAACTGTAAAAGCCACGTTTTTCAGTTTCAAATTTGACATGCCTTCATATGTATACAAGTTTTCACACCTTACCTGAAACTCATTTCTTCTTAATAGACACTTAAAATCCACTTAAGCCTTTTCTTCAAATTTACATACATATTTTCTAAAAAATATCTATAGTTCTAAGTGTATGCATCAGCCACTGCAGGATTTTTTTCTTATTTAAGAAGGAACTAGTTAAATTTAAACGTGACAAAATAAATTCCCGGACAATTTGTTTATGCAACTATTTCTTTCTGCGGGCATTTTTTTATGTCATCTTCATTTTCTATACACATTAGAATTTCGACTGACAGATTCTAAAATTTTTAACAAATGTTTCTGGTATATCAATTTTTAACAAATGTTTTTGGTATTTCAGCCATTACGAAACTAGAAAGTGAGAGCATATTGAAATAAATTGTTCATAGATTAAATAATCTTATGACCATTATTGTATTGGAAAGGGGGGGGGGGCAAAATTCATCTGGGGGCTCCCCTGCTGATAGGGTTGGTCAGCAGGGCTACGTGCTACCTGTCTACTGACGACAGGTGCCACATACAAAAAAAAAAAAAACGCTTCCATTCCCTAATTTGCTTCTGTCTTATATTAGACAGATAAATCCAGAATTTTTGTATGAAGAAACGGATATCAATGTTCCCACAACCTTATAAAATGTTCATAATCTTCTATAATGTTTAATTTTTATTTGTTATGACAGTTGATTCAGTTTTGGATAATTTTGAATCAAAACTACTTTATATTTTTTTTTATAAAAGTCATGTACGAGAAAGATACAACAGAAGTCATACTACATCATGAGCCATCAGGTGCCATGGTGATAAAAAATAGGATTTTATACAGGAAAATAGTTTCTGTGGTCAAAATGTCATTACGACACCATTCTTGGTGTGCAGAATTAAAAGAAGGTTCTGATAGTTGTATTTTGGCAGTATATTTTAATAAAATTGAACAAGAACCATAAAAGCAATTGTTTAAGTCTGTTGTTTCTCTTTTATCCCCGTGTTAACATCTGAAATGGAATGAAAATCCTGAAATGATTCAGTAAATGCAAATTTACGTATATCAAACTGGGTAATTGTAGATAGAGCCCAGTTTTCCTAGATCAGCTTTCCGCTCTCTGTAAGTCATATTATTAAAAAGAGAATTATCCCTTTGTTTCTCCTTTTAATGGATATATATATATATATATATATATATATATATATATATATATTTATATATATATATATATCGGATAGGATCCGCCCCTGGTAACGGACTTCAGAGCGAGTATCGCCTTTTGACGACAGACTTGTAATCTGGCGATTAATCACTTTTGTGAGCGCTTCCAGGAACAGAGGGCATTATTTAAACGCGTGATCGGGAGCAGTGTAAAAAAGGGACTTCGCTGTGCAGCGTGATTAACGGAATTGGTGTTTTTTTCTGTGTTTATTATTATCGGACGTTTGTGTTCATCAGTGTCTATATGTATGGAGCGTCTCTCCAGAGAAATGTAAGTGTATTTTTTTAATATATTGTATTGTTGCGTTAACTCATGTCTTATTCATCTTTTGGAGTGTACGTATATGTATGAGTTTCAGCCAGTTGGGTTTTCATTTACAAAAACCTGGTCGTTCACATCTTTAGTTTTATGACATGGAGGCGTGGTCATTTTAGTATTCATACAGTTAATGACAAACCGTATAGTTCTTTTAGATGATTGGTCAGAAGACGTTCTTGTGACGTCAGTAAGCGTATATAAGCCTTGGATACAAAGCTCTCGTTACAAACGCTAAGGTCAGCGCGTCAGTTAGGTGTAGTCTGACATTTTTCTGCGGTCCAGAAGTGGGTCCGTGTTTGTGTCTATCTATACAGCTGAGAAGACGATGTTCCTGGGCGTATAACGTCAGCGTCTGAGGACGGCCACGTAGATACTTCTGTAACGGATTTCAGAGTGGATATCGCAATTGCCAACGGACTGGAAATCCGGCGATGTGTGTCTAATGTGAGTGCATCCAGTAACAGGCCACGGCAATACACTAGAAACTAGAGTGACACTGAATATTCAGGTACTTCTTGTTGGATGAATCCAGGCGACATCAGCTGTGAGACACAATTCTTCTTCAGTCCTACATAGGAGGCTGTAAGCAAGCGCTTGCTCCAGTGAGGAACTGTGTTGATTTGCAGCGTGGGGCGCAGGCGAATCCCTGTGTATGTACGTATACAGTGAGGACGGACTAAGCTAAGAGCTGACATAATATTCCGATGTCTCGTGTGTGCGTCGATCATGTGATCCGGAAAAGAGAACTTTCGTGTGCTGTGATACAAAGAAGTTAACAGGACTTAGTGATTGTGTGATTATGTGGACTTTTGTGAACATTGAGGAAACCACCATCTTTCGTGTGTTTTTAGGTAATTTGCATAGATCCCCCATTTAGTATGCATGAAATTTCCATTTAGGGTTACGTCGAATCAGAGGGAAAACTCCCCCCCCCCACAGGTGTTCGGACTCAATTCCTGAATGAAGGCTGAATGTTTGGCCCATTACTGAATGGAAGTTGAATGTTCGGTCCATTCCAAATTGGACGCTGAATGTTCGGTCCATTCCTGAATGGAAACTGAATGTTTGGTCAATTCAAGATTGGAAGCTGAATGTTCGGTCTATTCCTGAATGGAAGCTGAATGTTCGGTCCATTCCTGAATGGAAACTGAATGTTCGGCCCATTCCTAAATTGAAGCTGAATGTTCGGTATATTCATGAATGGAAGCTGAATGTTCGGCTCATTCCTGAATGGAAGCTAAATGTTCGGTATATTCCTGAATGGAAGCTGAATGTTCGGCCAATTCCTGAATGGAAACTGAATGTTTGGTCTATTCCAGAATGGAAGCTGAATGTTCGGTCCATTCCTGAATGGAAGCTGAATGTTTTGCCCATTCCTAAATGGAAACTGAATGTTCGGTCCATTCCTGAGTGGAAGCTGAATGTTCGGTCTATTCCTGAATTGAAGCTGAATGTTCGGTCCATTCCTGAATGTAAGCTGAATGTTCGGCCCGTTCCTGAATGGAGGCTGAATGTTCGGGCTAATTCCTCCCTCAAATTCGACACACAAGTTGTTTACTTGAGCTTCCAGGAGAGTCTGCGTTCAGCGACAATGACCTTGATATTCAATTTCAAATCTACGGATTAATATGTTTTCTGTTAATGCCTTAATTTTGAAATACTGTAATTTATCCTCAAATATTGAGAAGGGGGACCATGGGGGCATACATTTGTTTTCGCTACTACAAGAATAAAGCCACTCTAGTTCATTTTTATTTCAGTGAGAAAAAATAAAACATTGCAGCCACAAAAAGCATTCTAGAAGCGGATCCAGGAGACCCCCAACCCCCCTCTTTAAGGGCCTTAGGCTATACTAATAGCCTAACAAGTAAATGGGGCAAATCCCTGATATTTGCATATTAGTGTATCATAAGGCTTTTGAATGAGCCGGAAATTTCCTTTCATTGCATATTGCCAGGTTTTTTGGGCCATGCACGACTCATATTGAATGACCTACACTGTTTTCTGTTAATGCCTTAATTTTGAAATACTGTAATTTATCCTCAAATATTGAGAAGGGGGACCATGGGGGCATACATTTGTTTTCGCTACTACAAGAATAAAGCCACTCTAGTTCATTTTTATTTCAGTGAGAAAAAATAAAACATTGCAGCCACAAAAAGCATTCCAGAAGCGGATCCAGGGGACCCCCAACCCCCCTCTTTTTTTTCAGCCCGCGCAACCTTTTTTTAAGGGCCTTAGGCTATACTAATAGCCTAACAAGTAAATGGGGCAAATCCCTGATATTTGCATATTAGTGTATCATAAGGCTTTTGAATGAGCCGGAAATTTCCTTTCATTGCATATTGCCAGGTTTTTTTGGGCCGTGCACGACTCATATTGAATGACCTACACTTTATTTGCAAAGAAAGCCCGTGATTGAGCCCAGTATTGCCGACCTATCAAGAAAACGCCCTCAGTTCTGGTAGGCAGCGACAGGGGACGCTATCTACCGCCTCGTCCACTTTACCAGTCTGCAGACCTGCAGTCGTGTTTGGTCTAACAAGTTGTATTATATCTAGAAACCTATTATATCTAGAAGCAAATTCTATGACTTACTTATTGGCTGACAAATGTTATTTTTATGGACACTGACCTGGCCTTGAAACTGGTCGTCTATGAGTATCTGCAAGACGTAATGTCTTGTAGTAGACATGGAGTCCTTTAAAAAGATAAAGCTGGAACTCGTCGACTTTTGAAAGTATTCAGATCTAGGTGAACATGTCAAGGGGACTCAAGACATCGTAGGAATGGCAGATATTTATTGCTTCAAACCCTGAGATTTTCTGCTATTTTCTTCGACGTCGCTTACCTATCAATTTATTTAAAAAAATAACCTGGGAACGGTGTTATCATAGCAACAGTGAGCACGGCCGCATAATAGTATAAAAGAAAGGCGTATATATATATATATATATATATATATATATATATATATATATATATATATATTGGTACCATAAATAGTCGCAGACAGTTATTCCTAATGTAAGCGAGTATTTACGGTCGCAATGGATAGCGATGTAGGGAGGACATTTCAAGAGATTGCCTTAAGGTACCTTATAATTTGTAACAATACTTGTATTATCTCACGCTGTTAATTTATTTTGGCTGAATAAAGATATTCTCCGGTTTACTATCCGAGCACACTGACGTAATGTCTTCAATTCGCCAGTTATGTACGTTTTAAATTGGTTCTGCGTGTAATGGTTCTTGCACACCTTAGAATGCAGATTTCTAGTTGACTATTGATTCACTCAAAATTAACGTGAATTCATCAAATGTCTCCTCTGTCTGTAAGTCTGGTTTGGCAAATGTCTAAAAAAAGTCGTTGGTTAAGAGCGGGGGGGGGGGGGGGGGGGGAGTGGATCCGCGCCTGATTTAGGTCTTGTTTTTTTTTTCAGCTGTTTTTTAAATATACATGAAGTATAGTGTTGTCTACTTTAGATATTATGGTATCTTCTGTTTGATCGTTCTGACATACATTATTTTCATGAATGGTCCATACAAAACAGTGTTGTGCATTTACTTGCATAAATCCCGTATATTCTGGCCTGTATCACTGCTATTAAATCGGTCAGTAAATTGCCCTTCGATTTCTCCCTTTAAAGATAAGGCTCATAAGTATGTATGTAAACTTGTTTATCTATGCGACAAACAATAGCTAACAATATGCGGCTAACAATAGCTAACACACCGACAAGGACGCTCCAACCACGATAGCTCACACCCACAATAGTTGTGGCCTTGTTGTTTCCTTCACCTCTCAGCGACCACTGAGTACTTCTGGTTTTAAGAACCGATGTAAACAGATTGACCTGGGGGTCAATACACTGTACGTAAGTGACCATATAAAATCTGATGTAATATCATCATTAAACACAGGTAAAGGTTGGAATTATAGACTGATAATAGCGATGGTGTCAGTCTCATCCGACTTCACACTTTGACTTCCTGGTCTTTGGGTCCTTTTTATTCTTGTAGTTTTCCTCGGCTTTCGGGTGGGAATGAGTAACCTCAATTTATAATATAATTATCGGGTTGACATAAGACCGTTGTCACGAAACTTTCGTTTTTGGTGTTGAAGTGTCGGGACCGATGTCGAGTGTGTTCTAAGGGGGTTAGTTTCCATACTTTATAAAGTATTCTTCAATTCGCCTGTTTCGTACGCTGTTATGGTTCTGCGGGTGAATAAACACAATCCACGTGCATCTTCTACCTGAAAAACACTGCATGATTAAAGCTCCATCAACTCCAAACCCAGAAGATGTAATATAAAGAAGAAAGACCTGTTTGATTTGAGAAGTTCCGCTACGACTGCTATAACGTGTACGCTGTGTTTATGCTAAGCGCCACTGAGCGCGCCCGATGCAAGCCAATGAAGAATCGATTGGATTCTGGTATTGTTTCGGCACATGGTCCGTTTTCAGGAACGTCATCAAAGAATATTCACAAATGTACGGCCGCTTAAGAACGAATGATCCTGGGAATATGGGCCGAATAAGTTTAGGAGATCACGGTTTTGGGAGCATCCCACATAGTGACCAACCACATGGCGGAGGCTTGCATTCCTTAGAATGCCGATTTCTAGTTGATTAAATCAAAACTAACGTGAATTTCTCAAATGTAAAAAATCTGTATTCACGCATGGTAAACCTGCCTTTGTCGTCTGGGAAATTTATTTGGTGCAATTAACTGTTCCTTGCACAACAGTTGGGTCTTGTTTATGTTTACTTCACCTGACAAAGACACCTCTGTTGACAACGATGTACCTCTGTTGAGGTTGGTAATTATATATACTTATTGTGCATCTACTATTTGGCAACTCTCTCGTTCCTACCACTAAACTTGGCGACTGCTTGGTTTAACTTGTACAAACTTGAACCAAAGCCAAAGTGTACTTAAAGTAACCTATTTACATACCAGGTATATATGTTTACCAAGTATAATAAATATACATGAAGTATAGTTTTGTCTACTTTAGATATTATGGTATCTTCTGTTTGATCATTCTGACACATATTTGGTTTCATTATTGGTCCATACAAAACAGTGTTGTGCAATGACCTGCATTAATCCCGTATATTCTTGCATGCCGTGTATCACTGACATTAAATCGGTCAGTAAATTGCCCTCCGACCTCTCCTTTTAAAGATAAGGCTCATAAGTAGGAGTGTAAATTTGTTTATCTGTGCGGCTAACAATAGCAAACATACCGACAAGGACGTTCGGACCGCGATTGCTGACATCCACAATAGTTGTGGCCTTGTTGTTTCCTTGACCTCTCAGCGACCCCTGAGTACTTCTGGTTTTAAGAACCGATGTACACAGGTTGATGTTTCGGTCAATACCCTGTACGTAAGTGACCATTTAAAATCTGATGTAATATCGTCATTAAACACAGGTAAAGGTTGGAATTATAGACTGATAATAGCGATGGTGTCAGTCTCATCCGACTTCACACTATGACTTCCTGGTCTTTGGGTCCTTATCATTCTTGTAGTTTTCCTCGGCTTCGGGGGAGTGAGTAACCTTAATTTATAATTTTTTTATCGGGGTGACATTAGACCTTTGTCACGAAATGTTCGTTTTTGATATTGAAGTGTCGGGAACGAGGTCGAGTGTGTCCTAAGGGGGTCTAGTTTCCATACTTCAATTCGCCTGTTTAATACTTTTATATGGTTCTGCGTGTGAGTAAAAACAATCCACGTGCATCTTCTACCATAAAAACACTACATGATTAAAGGTCCATCAACTCCAAACCCAGAAGAAGTAATATAAAGAAGAAAGACCTGTTTTATTTGAGAAGTCCCGCTACGACTGCTATAACGTGTACGCTATGTTTATGCTTAGCGTCACTGAGCGCGCCCGATGCAAGCCAATGAAGAATCGATTAGATTTTTGTATTGTTTCAACACATGATCCGTTTTCAGGAACATCATTAAAGAATATTCACAAATGTACAGCCACATAAGAACGAATGATCCTAATAATATGGGTCGAATAAGTTTATGGAAACACGGTTTTGGAAGCATCCCACATTAGTGACTAACCACAAAGCGGAGGCTTGCATTCCTTAGAATTCGATTTCTAGTTGATTATTGATGCACCTAAGAATTAAAGTGAATTTCGCAAATGTCAAAAGTTTGTATCTGAGTGTGGCATGGTAAACCTGCGTTTGACGTCAGGGAAATAGTTAAGGTGCAATTGCTATCCCTTGCACCACAGTTGTGTCTTGTTTCTTTTGACTTCAACTGACAAGGACACCTTAATGACTCCTGCTGGGGCGGGTATTTGTAGTTATACTGAGCATAGACTACAAACAACTCTCTCATTCCTGCAGGCCAGTAAACTTGCTGACTGCTTGGCTTTACTTGTACAAACTTGGACCAAAACTAGGGTGGACTTAAAGGAACTTCTTTACATACCAGGTATATATGTTTACAAGATATGTTAAATATACATGAAGTGTAGTGTTGTCTACTTTAAATATTATGGTATCTTCAGTTTGATTGTTCTGACATACATTATTTTCATGAAGGGTCCATAAAAAACAGTGTTTTGCATGTACTTGCTTAAATTCCGTATATTCAGGCATGTATCATTGACATTAAATCGGTCAGTCAATTGCCCTCCGACCTCTCCCTTTAAAGATAAGGCTCATAAGTATATAAGTAAACTTGTTTATCTATGCGGCTAACAATAGCTAACATACCAATAAGGACACCCGGGCCGCAATTGCTGACACCCACAATAGTTGTGGCCTTGTTGTTTCCGTGACCTTTTAGCGACCCCTGAATACTTCTGGTTTTAGAACCGATGTAAACAGGTTGACCTGCACGTAAGCGACCATTTAAGGTCTGATGTAATATCATCATTTCACACAGGTAAAGGTTGGAATTAGCCTTAAGACTGATAATTACGATGGTGTCAGTCTCATCCGAATTCACACTTGCCTTCCTGGTATTTGGGTCGTTATCATTCTTGTCATTTTCCTCGACTTTCCGGGGTGTGAGTAACCTTAATTTATTATATTATTATCGGGGTGAAATTAGACCGTTGTCACGGAACTCCCCCGTGGTCACGCCTTGGAAATGCAAGTTTTTGGTCTAAAAGTGTCGGGTATGATGACAAGTGTGTCCTAAGGGGGGCTAGTTTCCAAACTTTCTAAAGAAGCGCTGAGATACAGATGCAGTATTACATTCATTAAAAAAATGAAGTATCCCATAAGCGCTCTATGTTTTCCAAAAGACCTATATTTGAACTTCATTTTGACAAGTGTTATTCAATTCCAACTAATTCAAATGTTTGTGTAACCATTTCGTGATGTCAGTTAGAAACAAGTGCGAATGTATCAGTGTTAAGGGATGCTATACTTTAGTCTGGTGCTAAAGTCTTATCCTACCTAAAATACATAATGATATGTTATTTTGATATACATTCAACGACACAGTGACAGCATGTCAACCAAAGGGTACACCCCCCTGACCCTATCTATATCCTACCTTCGAATTTCGGGTCAGAGTTATATTTGAAATTCAGCATGACAGCAGTGTAATTTCAATTAAATTAATTCAGATGTTTGTGGAATCAGTGTTGCTAAAGTGACAATAAAGTACGATAATATCTTTTATATAATATCTTTTATATAGGGACAAAGCCATGTGTAGGCCTATAGGCAGGTTGTTTTTATCGGATATATTAACATGCATATACTGGCGTATCATAAGTATACGAACACCAGTCTGTCAAGGTTGCAAAATGTGGGTACACTCCTTAACACTATTTATATCCTACCTTCCAATTTACAATGCATGTTAATAAATGTGTCAACAGCAACCTCCATTAAAAAGGTCACGGAAGGAATTCAGTTTGTGAATCTCACTCTATCTGTCACTTTAAATAGTTTCTCCTTGAACTTTGTGACCCGTGCAGGGGCGGATCCAAAGGCGGTAGGGGGGGGGGGGGTTAAACTCCATGCCCCTTACTGCGAGAAAATTACTTTTTTTTCTGTGTTTTTTCCCAAATGTATAAGGCTACCCCCACCCCTCTTTTCTGGGATCTGTGAACCTTTATAAGGGCATTTAACCTTTGGGTGTAATAATGAACGTCCCCGCCCTTCCTAAATTCTTGATCCGTCCATGTCGTGTGTACTTCAATTTTCTTCAGATAAACAGCTTTGATTTAACTGTCGTATACTGGCAGCTCCCTGTGAAAGTGACATCTGTCAATATCGATGTTTGAACGTATGCTTGCATTTCATAATTTTACAATATGATAATACTGACAGAGTTTTAATCCAAAGGCTTTAATTGAATGGCTTTATAGTTGAATGTGTTCTATATAACATTGCTTAAGCGTTCGTGTAATTTTTAACTTTCTATTTCAATCAATAAGTGTAATTTAGGAGTTTATAAATTATACATATAAAATGTAAGGTACCTGAAAAGATAAAGGAGGTACGTTCAGTATTTTTATATTCTTTAAATCATCCATGTTAAATATGCATACCAACTATCAGGACAATACACGGCCCCAGTTTAGTGAAAATAGCACGACCGTTGCAACCTGTCATTACCAAAATAAAAATAAAAATATATGCACAATAAATTAATATTCAACACAGGTAACATTCCATGATCAATAAAAAATAGTTTTCGTGCCACTCATGGATTTAATGGCGAGAAACTGACAAAAATACTCACAAATAATATACTCTTTCAGTCTCTAAAATACAAGTAATATATGCGTAAATAAGAGAGATATAAATATGGGTGACATCACCAACTCCTAAATTTATTAAACTCTACATTATCAAAAATCATACCAAGTTTTAGGACAATACATGAAAGCGCATCTGAAAAACTCACGATTGTTTTAACTTTGGAATCTCAAAAATACAAGCCAACATAAAAAAATACAAATCATACAGCTTGCAGAACTGGCCTCGTTCAAATGATGAAACTATAAATGACCAATATGAGAATGAAAACAAAGTTTGGAGGAAGTGAGCAGCTGATTCAGTTGCTGTGATACATCTTCACACTACAAGGTCTGTGGCTACGCTTTCACAGACCTTGATTCAGTGAGATCTTCTCTGGCGTCTATTTCATGAATAACAGACACGCCTCCACGTGTTTTGGTTGAAATCACGACTGCTAATCAAATCCAATGAATAAAATGCAAACAATACAGTGTTCACACGCTGTCTGAACAAGAATACGTGTACCGAAAAAGGAGGCAGGCTCATTTGATTAGTTAGGTTGTGGATGCCTTCCTGCCAACGCTAGGGTTTGATAAAAAACATTGCACCAGACGTCCGCGTTAAACAAGTGTACGCGAGTCGGTTGAATGGTTCCATTGCCTTATTCATAAAATAGACACCAGAGAGGGTCGAAGAATCAAGGTCTGTGGAAATGTAGCCACAGACTTGGTAGCATATAGCAGGAAGAAGCTGTAGTTAGGCAGTCTAAAAATACAAGTAAAATGTGTCCTAAATGATACCATATAGCCTTATAGGTGGCGCCACTGGTCTAACACCAACAATAAACCTTTCCAAGAGGAGCATGAATAGCAAATTCTTTACCAGTCCATTCATTAATTATTGAGATACTGGAGGTTGTATGTAAATGTTTACTCAATATTGATCAATCGCAGTGAAAGTTGACGGGTTTATGTAACATTTACTGAGAACTAGATGAGCGGATTTTGTTCAATTGGCCATGTACAAATAATACATGTTCGCCGGGTTATAGACCTATGTGTACAGGAGGTATATTATTCTAATTTTGTAATCCCATTATTTGGAATAATTTATCTTTCTATTTAAGCGTGTTTTCGGGAACTCACGGAGTCATGAGGGGAATCTTATGGAATTATCAGATCATTTCGGGAATGCGCCAATAAAGAATTGAATAGATTATGATGCGTATCCGGAACATGGTCCGGATTCAGAAACGTTTTCAAGGAATATTCGCAAATGTAAAGTCACTACAATGAACCTTGGCCGAAAAGTGAACACAAACAGGGTTTTAAAAGCATAATACAGTAGGGAACCCACACATGGCGGAGGCTGCTTGCATTCCTTAGAATGCAGATTTCTGGTTCAGTCTGTAACTTATTTGAATTTACATAAAAAGGATGCAGGATATGTCAAACGTTTTTTCACGGGCAAGCAGCTTCACTGGCATAGTGCCTGATAAGACCACAGGTATTACAAGAGTTGTCCATCAAATAACGTAATATCTTGATTATCAGTTTAACGGCGATTTGTGAAATACGACAAAGGTGTTACGTCATGCTCAGGGGACCTGACCGCACAGGTTTATTTTATCAGTGACAGATTCTTTTTGAATGATAGGGAGACTGAACCAACGTGTGTTATGCCAAGCTGTTGGTATTTCAGGAATGTTAAGTTTCATTATTAAATTTTCTTGATTGGAGACAGACAGTATAGTTCTCCAGTTTTAGATCTTGAACTGTAATACGATAATAAAAGTTCCAATTTCCTATATTCCAACTTAAATCAGGAGAAATTTCACATTATTTCGTGAATGGGCTACTGCAGCGCCATCATCAGGAATTATGTAAAAGGACATAATAACAGGTAAATATGTTACACTTCTCTAAAATTAAACGGACTATAAGGCAACAATTTAACCTAAAGCTAAAACTGTTATGAACATGATAAAAATATTAAAATTCGGGACAACGGCAGCCGTTATATTATATTTACTAGTATAATCAGAGCACAATGAACATTGAATTTTTCCCCCAATCCAAATGGGTCATGCTGATCCATTCAGCTTGGGCGGCTTGCCAAGTTTTTTTTTTCAGCAGAAAAACACGACAACACAGGAAAATCAATATTAGATATTTTAATATGTGAAACAAGATAGCATTTGACAACTTTGTTCATCACATTTACAGCAACAGTCACGTGACTGAAATAATCCTATAACGACATGCGAGAGACGAATTATAAAGAGCTTCATGAATAATAAAGAACTTCATGAATAATAATGAGCTTCATAAAAGGATTATCGAACGAGAAACGTTGACACGCTCATAAATGGAAACGAGAAAATCTTTGTGAATCACACAAGAAAAATGTAATGATAAAATAAGCATAACCATTAGCATGATAATATATGAGAACACTCACTCAGATAGGGGGCTAGGGAAATGACTACTGAGGGCTCTTTTCTGAGCTATAATTTTAAGCCTAAATATTGACTTAATAAGGCGCTATTTGTGAATCATTTCTAATAACTATCCTATTTTGTATGAAAATGATGCAATGTAGTGTATAATTACATTCACCAAAGGGGCCCTTCACTAAAGATCATGAATTGGATGAGAGGTTACATAACAAACTTGTGTGAAAACAAATAGTTCCCCACATCCACACGAAACAAGATCTGGAATGTAAAAAGGCAACAGTTGGACTGGTGCAAAAATAATTATTTTGAGTATTAAACATAATATTCACCGTTTCACAGAAGGTGGAGAAAGAGATTTATCAGTTGCTCCAGTATAGCTCTAAGCAGGTAATTTATTCAAGAGACCATTGCTCGGTTACCTTGCTGATGTGGATTTAATTTTTATTAATTCTTCTGTGATAAACAAATCGCACATACACACAAGCACGCATGCATACACACAAAATGGCTCAATAACAGGATATATCACCTATATTTAGAACTCATATACCACCTTAGTGATACCTACTACCTGATAACTACTATGTATACACCTGTAATACCTGTGACGCGCGGTAGATATATAAACACCATTCGGTTGTAAAAGAATACATACGTCACAGCCCCCTTACTTAACCCAAACTACAAACAATAAGTTGCTACAATCAATAAGTCCTGCAGATCACCACATCCGATAATAATAATAAATTGAATTAACAAATGGAGGGCGGATTTTACCCATATGAACATCAGCGGAAACTGAACTGTCGTCCTGTAAAACCTGAACGTATTTGTCAGTCTATTTATACAAACGGCGCTGTTGCCCAGCAAAGTGCGCCTTTAAAGAGAATTAGTCGAACACTACCGCCCTCTAGTGGTTTGCGCTAGAAACATAAACTGCACAGTTTTTCCTCATAATACACTCATCAAGGTCTGTTAACTGGGCATTTCCTTTAGCAATTAACAAATACTGATAAACACTTTCATTACATGGGGCAATTTAGCTAACGTGATACACTTTTTATGTTTAATCAGTTTTAATTTTTACTTTCTGTCTCATGAGGTAATCTTCTGGAAACAACATATATATATATATACTCTTTATTCATTACCTATCCATTTTCTTTATCTGGCTTATCCTGGCTTATCCCTTATCTCTATTACCATCTTTGAGTCCACCTTTATTATGATGCATCCTGATACCAGTTTTCAAATTTAAATTTTAAGCAGAAAACTTCAGGTGTTACCACATTACTTAGGACAGCAGTATTTCACTCATTCATTCCATATATGGATTTGGCCAACAGGTATGCAAATGGTTTGTGCATGATGAGACTCATTTTATCAATAAATGTATGAAGCTTCATAGAAAAGTAAACAAAAATATTCTATGAATTTAACCATTATAAATTTTCAATGACTTTTCCCAATCTCTTCTGAAGTACAAAAATTGTCTGTATTAGTTTCATGATAAACATAATCTAATCTTAAGACAAAAGAAATGATATAATTTTACGTGAAAGACACACAAATAATCCTCCCAGTTAATGGATTCAAACAAAAAATAATCCTCTGACACTCTTTAAATACATTAGAAATTTATCCTGGACCAAAAACTTGAAAGAATAAACATACACAATATAAACAACAAACATATGTCACAAAGTTCTTGTATTTAGAACAACAGTATTATTATCTTGGCAAGAAAAATAATAAAAGATATTAGAAGAAAAATAAAATAAAAATACTTGTATTCTGGAAGAAATTCATGGCAACAGTACTTACTGTTATTTACATAATAAACTCTAAGACACTATTACAACAAAACAAATATTTCTGTGAAAATATCACTGATAGTACATATTATAGCTTTGGAACCTTTAATGCAGGATTTTTAAAACAAAATTATTTAACATATATATGTGACAATATAGTCCAATTTATAATCAATACCCCATAATCATAATCAGTATATACACGAAAGATGGGGGATGATATAATGATACTGTGTAACATCATTCCTTTCAACTGAATAACATAGGGATGAAAGTCAAAACTATAGTAACAACAGTACAGAGGTAATATCTGCCTTTGACCTCTTTTGCCCTTTGACCTCTTCTGACCTTTGACCTAGACCAATGAAAATGCTATGGCTGACTAGTATTAATTGAACATTTCCTTGACTTTGTTTTTGTTTGACCTGTGATCAGTCTCTTGATTTGTTCCTATAATCTATATGTGAATTAACAAAACCTGAAGCTGACCAGACAATAAACCTTGACCCATCAGTGGTCAGTTGACTAATTTACCCCTTGTAACTTTTTTTTATATGAAAACTGAAAATATGTTTAAGATAGCAAAGTCATATAAAGTTAACAATACTAAGGTCAACAGTCACATGTTGCAGCTAATAATATCTTGCTAATAGTCACTCATGGCAGTTACAGGAATATTGCTATACATTTATATATATTCATACTTAATGAGTGGCACTTTGGGAAAACTGTAATCAAAAGTGACTCAATATTTTTATTTCCCTTTGAAGTGCAGTATATTCCCTATACCATTATCATTTACAGAATCAAAATTCAAATTCTAGAGACCACATTCTTGTATATGTTCTACTGCAAACATACTCAGTCACAATGTATGACAAAGGAACAGCCCCACATACAGTATAAGCAGTGATTGATAAGAAATATGTCACTGTACAATACTTAAGGCAATATTTTGTTATATATTCGTATTACTGGTGTATATCACAATCAATTAATGCCTGGTAAACTTTGAAAACACAACCAATGTGATCACTCTTATATAAAGGGATGTAATCCCAACAAAACATGTTTTGTAACAGAACTATAAATAAGGCTGTAGGAATGGCAATGGCTTGGCATGCAGCAGCAGTGCTTAACAAAATACAGTGTTTTCTACAGACACTGACATGAACAGGAAATGGTACAGTGCACACTGTCACTAATCTACCACTAGGTGTTTATGCATAACCAAAGACTTTGCAATGTGCCCCAACTTTACAATGTTGCAGCCAATGGTGTTCCATAGATGTTTATAAGATGTTCATGAAATTAAGATGTTTATGAAATTTATTAACCTCTTATCTAACAAGGCAAACAACTGTTTTGTATTACCAGGGCTTTCAGGAACATCGAGGATATGCATCAGATATTCTCAAAATCAGAATGGGATGCTCAGATGTGGGCCCCGAGCATCCAAACGGACTGAACTAACCAAAGATCAAAGTGGGCTGCCGTCACAGATGAAGAATGAAATGAAAACCATACCTTGCAAAATATTTCAGGAATGCCATAAAATCAATATGTCAGACAACAAGTCTATTATTCACAACAACATCCCAACCCTCTCTTGTGAAGGTCAAAGTCAGTGTTCCCAAGTGAAAGAACATCGCTTAAAAGCTACTGGCTTTTTCAGAGTCAATAATATTCCAACCAAATTAACTTTCAATGTGAGGCTTGCAAAACTGTGAAACACACCATATCACTTTGCCACAAGACTCATAATGACCAGCAATAAATGAAATATAAATATTAGTTTTTATATGATTTTTTTTTATCTCATCAGGCCTTAAGTCCCTCAGGCACTTTTGTGTTAAACTGTGTGATCAAATATTATCACAAAATTTAAATGGGTGTGCCCTGGTGGAACAGATCATAGTTGTTAAACTAACACTGAAAACATCTATGCCTAACCTATTCAGAATTACTGACGGATTTAATATTCCAAGTAATCGCGAAACCTCCAGAAGGATTACACTGCAATTACTGCAGAAAAAAAGATAGACACATTTTGAGATTATAAATGTGCATGTATTGTCTTTAGTTTGGGCCTGTGTGATCTATGGCTAAATGAGTGAATGTTAAATTGTTTTCCATGTTTTCTTTATGTGAGAAACAAGCTCTCAGATGAAGGAGGTAAAAATGATCAATGTCCTGTCACATTTCAAATTGAGTACAAGGATTACATTAAGTGTTTTATGCACTTTATTTATTTACATATACCTGTAATGCATAACACAGTTCCCACCCCTAGCTTAGAACAATAGAATTACTACCTATGAGCAAATGATATAAAACTGATACAAGGTAATACAACTGATATTATCTATATATTCCCTGCAACTGATAATACCTACATAAAATACACCTGGGATATCATGGAAATGACAACTGCTTTGAACGATATTACTATAATCAAGAGATTCATGAACAAAACCTGATGACAGAAAAATAAGAGTAAAATGGTCTCTTTTCAACCTCAATGACTAGAGAGCATGTGTCTGATAAAGCAATTTTTATCTCAGGCCAGCAGCTGGCTGAAGCGGGTTACATTTTTGGGTCTAACTCAGTGAGTCGGACTTCGTCTGGCGTGATAACAACATTTTCCTCGATATTTCCCTCTTTGTCTTCTTCTTCAGCTTCGTGGTCTTCTCCTTTAGCGATCTGGGACACGAGACGGAAGCAATGTTAGTAAAATAAAGCAATTAACGTAGCTCCCTCTGTTGACATACATACCAAATGCACTTATTTTAAGCCAAAACAAAATAAAAGGTATGGTACTGCTTGCGTCAAAACCTTCCCCCCCCCCATCAAAAATTTTTTATTTTGATTTTCATCTTTCAAGAAGATAAAATAGTAAAATAATACAATTTTGATAAGGTTTCCTTTGTAGTGTAGTGCTTTTACCTGTTTTGCAAAAAAAAACCTCTTATTTTCATGCTTTTCCCTGATCACATGACATTTTTATTGAAACAAACAAAAATAGGTAAAAAAAAAATTGCCTGAGAACCATACCTTTTTTTTTTTACCTTAGCCAGAACAATTTTTTTTCACTAGTAAGTGGTGATGTATTGCTTACACTATGCAGGCACTGAAATAAACTGTAAATTTGACAGGTCAAGATAATCTCTGAATTTGAGTTTTCACTTGCCAGCTAGGAGTCTTAAGGATTTTTACCACTGTTTGACAAGAAGCATCAACAATATAAAATTTTCATTTCTCTTCTGTATACATGCATACTTTTTGTTTACTTTGCGTGTTTTGCATTTTTTTTAACATAAAAAGTATTTACACTTTGGTAGGTATGTCAGAAAAGCAATGCACAGTGAAAACATTACGAAAACATCACATCAAGATGTGTTAATCATACACAAGAACAAGTTTATACACCAATCAATTAGACAAACAGGAACCTGAAAACAAAACATTTACTGCAGGCCTCACATGGTTTTGCTTCCTTTTTACTTTAAGACATAAAAAATTATTAAAATTCACTGGATGTAAATTTTTTTAAATGTTCATGGATCATTCAAAGCAACAAGTACATAATCATGGTTGAAGAGATCACAGAAATTCATGGTTTAAAAGTTTCAAAAGCACTTGTGGCATGTGTCAAGAAATCACAAGGCAAAATACAGACATTTTTTGTCTCCACCAGAATGGCATGTGTTCATCCTCATTTGTGTGTGTGTTTGTGTGGGTGTGTTTGTTCACAACATAACCCACGCAATCATGAATGGAATCTCATGAAATTTTCAGGGCATTTCAGGAATTGGCCAATAAAGAATTAATTAGTTTTGGAGTCATCAAGGAATATAAACAAATGTACAATCACTAATTCACATATGAACCTGGGAATATGGGCCGAATAAGTGAATGCAAACATGGTTTTGGGAGCATCCCACAAAAAAAACTAACAGACAAACCAACCAATGACCAGTGGGGAAACCATGGTATAAATATGATTCATGTAAGACCTGCTTAAGCAATGGTATATATACAATATATATATATATATATATAAATATATATATATATATATATATATATATATTATTTAATATATGAAGCATATACTACAGTGACATAAAAATAAACGAGACAGTGAATAAGCAGTGCTGACGTCATCCATCCCAGCTTCCTGGTACACAATAAATACATGTTGATGCAGTCAACAAAACATAAAGGATTAATTAGAGACACTGAACAGGCGACTGTGATAGAATGGCCCCAGTTTTCTGTTCCACAAACAGGTATATGTTAATGCTGTGTACAAAACATATAAGATTAAATAGCATCACATCACATACACAAATTACAAAGCGCTGAATATTATACCATTTCAAAATATGGAAAGTGCTTCCCTTAGAATACATCTAGCATTTGTCTTAATGGTTAAAGGCTGATAAATGTGCCTGTTGTGTGAGGTAATGGATGAGTAATTGAACAAAGTTATCTATAATATCAATATGGTAAAGAAATGATAAAAAACAGTCAGAGATAAAAAAAAGTAAAATATAAGTTTTATGTTGGACTTTATATTTATTATTTAATATGTGCGATATTGAAAGTAATTTAAGAAAAGTATAAAGTACAGATTGTTTATGTGAGCATATAAACTGTATCAGAAACATTCCTGAAACAATAGAAAAAGTTATTAAAAAAAACTATATAAAGAGGCAGTTGTTCAAATTTTAATTTGCTGGAACTATTTAAAGTATGTACAAGCTATAATGACATGAAAATGCAGCCCGTGAATGTGATTGTCATGTGTAGGATTTACAGAATTTAATTAATAAATATTCCCTTCGTGCAAAATGTGACTGCCATATATGTAAGATTGAGATAACTGGATTCAGAAAGGTTCTCTTGGCCCTATCCCATTAAATTTGTTGGAGTGATATTTTTCCCCATGAGGTAAGAAGAATCTATAAATGTCAAACTATCACAATCATGTGGACAAAAAATGGACACTAATGGATTATGAGTTGTTGACAGTGACACAGCAAATTGTTAGTTTTCAGACCTGAAACAAAACATAACCAAGCAAGTTAGTTTGTTGGTGTAAGTATTTGATCAAACTTCTGATACTAATGTGGAGGAAATCTTGCACTCCACAAGTGCATTTCTAATGGTACCTAATGGCTATCAGAAAGAAAGGTGATCTCACATTAAACACACCCAGGTGACAGAAATCTTGAGTATATTTAAGTGTAATTACAGAATACTGAAGGGGCTGTAACCATGGTGAAATTGCCAGGGTAACTGGCAACTGAAAATGTAACCATGGAGATATGGAAACCACTGCTATGCAGTTGCAATTAGAGATTTGACCTGGTGGTTTTGTATTCTGTATACAAATACGGGATTGCAGATACAGTTAGCCCGGGAATGGTGGAAAATTAAGACTCAGATAAAATTTCAGTCAATGTGGATGGCACTGCAAGCTGCTTTCTTGCTTTCTCCTCTTTCTCTTCTTTCTGAATGTGACAAAAATTTGTTAATTAATATGACATTCATAATCTGATATATACAGCACAGAGGTTTAGCCTCACATGGCCAGCACTGTATAAAGACCTTAATGTTGCTACTAACATCATGTTTGGCCTTGACTAAAACAGCATGCCTTGTGTTTCAAGTGTACATTTAGTCGGCCTAAAATCAGTCTAATGATTGATTCTTTACCTTTGCTAAAGTTCTCAATTCAAATATTACTTTCATAGTACATTTCAGACTTACTTATGAAAAAATATTTACCATAACAAATGTAAGTTAGTTTTATCGAGTAAAAGAACAATGTACCTCTTCCTCTGTGTATTGCGGCCATTTTCACCATATGTAATTCTATAATTTAAACATAATTAAAGATACTCATGTTACCTTCATTATGGTGTCAGTATCAGCCAGTGCTTGCTTGGCGAGGTATCGTTCCCGCTTAATCTTGATCTCCAGGCTCTCTGGAACATCCGGCACTAGGATGTCAATCAGTCGGCAAATTCCAAACACCACGTGCTGTAACAGTGAAGGCAGAACAGATCTATAAATGATATCCTTGTGCATGGCTAAAGCATATAAAGGGACATAATCAGGAGCAATATTATGCCTATTATATCACACTATCAGTTCAGTTTTGCCTTATACAGGAGTCTCCTCGCAAAACCTTTCCAGCACACAGCCTTAGTACCTCGCATAAGGCTGTTTAACACCTTGTTATGGCTCTGCATTGTTTGTTAACACAGTCCAAGTGTGTCTGTTAACCCTTAAAAGGCCATGTGACCAGAGGTCCAATTGTGAACTGCAACACGTGATGATTCAGCCAGTGAGAACATGTATTACGACTTTTTGGCCAAGTCAGTAAGGGCATCTCCTGATTGACATGTATTGTGGTTCCAAATGCACATGGCCTTATGTGCTGTGTTTATGTTGACAACTGTGATCACGCCTGGTCCACTGTTTTTAACACTCATATACAGGAATAAGTAAACGTTTTCAAAGTAATATTTTGGCAGGTACAGATTTATTTTAAAGGGAAGAAGCTATTTTTTTGTAATTCAACATGCTTTATAGGCGATTAGGCCTCTTTAGCTGCCAAGTGGATGGTCCTGGAGTTACAAGCATGTGGATATAAACAAAACAAACAACTTGTGTGCAGTGAGTCTGGCTTTACCTGAATTTTTTTTTATAAAAGGTCAAATGGATTATCATTTGTTAATAGACATCAGATTTCAGGATAGGCCCCTTTAACATGTAGTAAACAACACACTCACCTCAAATACTATAACAAATGCCAAGCGAATTGCCAGAAGATGCCAGAAAAATAATGAGTAGCTTCCATCATTGTTTCGGAACTCCTTATATCTGGAAAAACGATTAGGTATAAAGAATTATCATCAACATTATATACTATATATAATATTATATAACATTATATATATTAAGAAAGTCCTGTCATAGACCAAGGGGTCTACCTGATTACAACAGCTGATACTTTTACCATCACAGATTATTTTAATTTATTTGTAACTTAATTAAGTGCTTACTATTAAGTCATATAATTTCAATTATCATGTCACAGACTCTTTAAAACTAAATAAAATATTCAGTGTTTGTTCCAATGGTCATATTGCAAAACAAAATAGCTCTGCGCAGAATTGGACTAACAAAAGTCAAATCTGCTGGTAAGGGTTTGTGGGTATCAGAATCTGCCTCCCACAATGCACCACAGATTCTAAATACACTACTGGCATCTAAGTATAATTGTACGTGAAGAGGGTAATGTACCATAGTCCATTCAAATATGTTGGACAAGAATCGTTTCGTAGGTGTTTTTGAGGTAAGGACTTAACAGAATAAGTATTATTTTGTAAGCATGCGCAAGAGAAATGTAAACAGGTGTTTCATTGAAATGTTACAAATTTTTACTCTGAAGTTTGAGAGTTGAGACATTAGTAGCCCCAGCTGTCCCATAGTCCCTTCTGGAAGAGAATTGTTGATTTGACGTTGTCTGTCCCTCTGTCTGTCCAACCATCAGGTTTTCATTTACATGAGATAACTCTCCAAAATATTGTTCAATTTCATTCAAATTTTGGTCAGTGATTGCTTTCATGCATACCTTGGTTGGAATTGGTTTTGGAGTGTCTGTCTGAAAATTTATTATCACCAGCTCCAAAACAAACAAAAATTTCCCTTTTGTTCCCAATTAACAACAAAAATTATGACATGTGGAGACATCTTCAGGGGAAAATGAAAACTAAAACACAGGCACTATAACATGTGGAGACATCTTTATGGGAAAGTTAAAACTAAAACATATTCAGAAGGCAAGAATGAAGATCACAGGAAGCTAAAATAACAAGAGGCTGAAGCAGATGGAGGAACATCTGGGTTAAGGGTGGAGACAAACCAGACAAGAAAAGACAAGATAACCTTTTTCTGACATTGATCATATATTTTACTTCATCAACAGCTATTACCATTCAGACTCTACTCACCGACAATCTTTGGTAAGTGTACCATTAGGTGCATGGGCCAGAGTGAAATTGACGTAACCGTCCAAGTTCCAGTTATACATATACTGGTATAAAAGTCGCGGCAGAAACTCTGATGTGAAAGCGATCAGGAATGCCTGAAAATATATAAACATATCCAATGTAATTCATCAATCAGACATTAAAACAAGCATTAATATAAGCATAAACTCAGCATAATGAATAAATTTATTCTCAATATTGCATACAATAAAAGGGAATGGCTTGCTTTGTTGGCATAAAGAAAATCTGATGGTTATTCATTATGAAAATTCAAGTGGTTTTGTATAAAAGGGTACAAGCTCTCTTGGGTATATATGAATATATAAATTTCTTTCTACATTCTAGATAGACGGAACCTATAAATTCAAATTCATACCCCACATTTACAATTAACACTTTCAATTTTTCACCTCTCTGATATACTGACTCATATCCCTCCCAACCAAACAATAATATTGAATAATCCCTGTTTATTAAAAATCTGAGGTGATAAGATTGAAAGATTTCCCCATACAACCCTCAGCTAAATCCACTTTTGACAAAAGTGCACTGTTTTGACCAATTTGTGCAACTAGTGCATATGTTTACTCTTTATATAATTAACTTAAAAATTACACGTATAAGATAACTCACATTACTGATAACAGCCAGCTGAGCCAGTGCGTCGAGGATCGTGAACCACACGCCGATGTCCTCCGCTCTCTCTGCCACCGGTCGTCGAGTCTCACACACAAACTTTATCGCATCCAACCGGATCTCCATCCAGTTGTTGAGGAGAGCAAAAAGTGGCGCTAGCGGGAACGCCGCCACAAAGATGGTGATGAAGCCGAATTGTAGAACTGTAAGTAACAATCGGTGGAGAAGGTGGTAAATTGACCTATTCACAACAGCCCAAATGGTCCGCCCTTTTAACCTGATTTTTATTATAGGGAGCCCCCAAGACACTCCTACACAGTCTTCCATGCCCATGGTAGCGAGAGCTGCTTACAACATAATAATGACGTCACAAAGCTCGATGACATATAATGTCACATTGACTGACGTCATGAACTGGTATCACTGTCATGCATTGTTTAATAAATTGCAGTCATTGTGAATTGTTTTGCAATATTTTGGGTTATTCATCTCATACGAATTGAGTGCCAGGTAAGACATTATTATTTACTCAGTAGTCAGAGGAATGGCTCCTGCAACCTATCGCCTAGAACATTTTATACTGTCTCCTTTGTATAAAACAAAATATCCCGCAAAACAAGCCAACATGGGTACTGGTACAGATTACACGTGTTCTGTTTGACAGAGCTCTCTCAAATTATGCAAATTTTGTTTTTGTCGGATGACTGACACTTTACAATGTTAACAGTCACCTGATTGGTTGCTCCTTAGACCAATGCTTATGATTATTCATTGAATGAATATGTGATTAAGGTCACATAGAGTTCATGGTTAAGTCAATTCTTAACCCTTCAAATTCTTGATATTTAGCAATCAGTTAAAGGTGCTAAAGTAAAATACAGCAGTGATGTGGTCGAGCCCACACCATCCCAGTCTGAGTGCCATGCTGAGTCCTTTAGGTTTGAGTCCAAGACCACTGTTTTTAAGTCCAACAGAAATCTTAATATTACGAGAAACTGAAACAGGGAAATTTGAGACTATCATGTGTACAATTTATATGAGTTCATGCTTTTTACTTGAATGTGTAATTACATTCATCTCCTGATGCAGTGCTAAAACTCGATAATATTATACATTGCCTTTTTTGTAATGTTCGATTAGTAGTTTGGACATGTATAACTCTTCATAGTATTTGTCTAAAGTAAAATTTTGCTCATTCCTGGGTCTAGGTCCATGCAATTATACAAAGTTTATATTAATAAATTTTCTTCAGGAAATGTTTTACAAAAAAGGATCATACAAAAGGGTGGAGTAAAGTAGGATGGGTGGGTGAGGGGTCTTTGTCTATGATTCTCACATACAGCAGTATTATAAATAAGGGAAGATAAAGATGAAAGATGCTAAATCTACACTGTTTTCAGGTATACATATATTGTAAAGAGTTGAAAAAGCTAGTATCGCTTGTAGGGACCTGTCTGACATGTTTCCCGTCGTAAAGCGGGCTTCCATCTGCATACGGCTTTCCGCTTGTAAACTTGGCTGTCGCTGGGCTTTTATCCTTCCGTTCGTCAAACGGGTTTCCGGAAGGGAATCTATTTAAGGGGCGTCTGGCCATGCCTAGGTAATTTAGATCGTCGCCAGAGCTCAATGGGTGCCTAGACAGCTAACAGCTGTCGTCTAGACATCCCAGCTTGAAGCAACACTGAGTTAACCACCTCAGGGAGGCCCTTTTCTTTTAATAGTAACTACAGGGGCTAAAACTAAATAAAATCCTTTTGTTAAATTACATTAAGGGCGATGTAATATTTTCTCTTTTCGGTATTTGATCTTTGTAATTACCTGGGAATAACCCGGAAAAGTTACTAATTTCTCATTACTTCTGGCAACTGTTTCTCTGTATTTTGTTGACTTAATAAATGTTACTAATATTTATCAACGTCTCATTTTTTTAAAATTATCTCTGCATGCACTTAGCATGACCTTTGACCTGTAAGGTCATGGTCACATTACAATATTGTTCTCTCCCAGACTGATGCATGCAAAGTCCCTGTGTCATCACATGTAGTATGTATAATACCCTGTCATCACTTTGCTGGTTCCTATGAAAGTGTGCTGATACACAGAAGGGATGGGGATCCCTGTTAGCACAGTGGTACAGCAGATGTCTGGCAATGGGAGGGTCATGGGTTCGATTCCCATATGGGGTCATCCAACTTTTTCTGTGTATTCTTGTTCTATATCTCTTATTTCCCTGATTGTGAGATCAAAGTGTTGGGGCATGCATAGTTACCACTGGGTACCCCTTTAAATCAATCTATATTTTATATGATAAAATAATGGGATATGGAATATACTCAAAACATGACCTGTATTCTGGCAAACATCAGCACAATAATAATTATTGAGTCTCTCTTACCCATCTCTAGATACTCGTCAAAAAGCCCCTCATTGTTGATGAGACTGTAATCCTCCTCACACCGCGTCTTCTCCCCGACATTCGCACTTACACCAGACTTCATGCGATGTATCCATGTTTTTAATTTCCTTGAAAAATATACCAGATTAATCAGCTTGATAAAAAGTAATTTTGTACTATATGAAAAATTTTAATGAACTTCATGGTTGGAAATCATTAGCTAATATTTAAAATTTTTCAACAGCATTTTTTTATATATGTTTTCCCCATGCATTTACTTCTATCTGTTACATATGGCAATTTAATATCCTGTAAATATACTGCAAATTAAAGATGGAGGATTATCAAAGTAAAGATGGGGGTTTATAGTCAGTCTCATCCAACTTTACACTTTGCCTTCAAGGTCTTTCAGGCCTGTTCAGTTTTGTAGTTTTACTCAAGTCCCTGGGGAGCATACAAAGCAAGTAACTGTAAAAGGTGTTTTAACATTATTTGTTCTTCACTTGTCTGCTGTCATAACCCATTAACTCCTGGGTCAAGAGAGCGCATTCTCTTGGTAAAAAACTTTGGCAAGAACAGAAGAAGGTCAGAATAGGACGAGAAACCACAAGCTAATGGTCACAAGTCCAGTGCCTAGCTCACCATCACCCACCATGCTCCAAACTTTTTTTGGAGAATTTTGGCTCTAGGATTTCTATTTTATTTGACTGTCCTTTTTACTTCATCCTCTTCTGGCTGGAGATGTGTTCAGTGAGAATACAGCTAACATTCCATTGTGTATATGTAGTATGCATGTGTATGGGGTATGTATGTGTCTGCAGCTGGAAAATAGGCTGCTGTGACTGTATTAATAATTCTGCGTATGTGGTACATATATGTGTATGGAGTTTGGGAATCAGACATATTACATTCTCTTGGAGTGATTCCATAAATATGTATGCATATGTAGTGTGTATGCAGCAATTTAATTGAAATAGTAAGGTAGTGCAGGGGTAGAGAAAATCATCTGACAGAGGAATACCCTATTACTAATGTCAATGTGTGGAGTTCCCCCTCCTTTTCATGCATATGTTTTCAATGACTATAGTGAGCAAACAAAATGTGCTGGGTGTGCATATGTATATATGCAAATATATCCACAGAATCACTAAAAGAAAGTATTTGTTTGAGTCCTAGCTGCATATGCATTCTTACCACATATGTGTGGAATGCCCCTTTCAGGTCCTACATAAGACCTCATACTACACCTTAATTTCCAGGAATAAAAAAATTCTTGTATGTTTTCTAGAAAGAAGCTGCAATGTCAGAATTTTTTTTTTAATAAAAGGTGTAGAGTAACAGACACCAGGGATTAAATTTACTTCTGATAAACCAAGGTTCCACAGGTAATTTTTACTTACGGGACAAGTATTTCTTGAGCATTGTTGATGAGTTGTTTACCAATCATAATGACAGCGAGTTGCTGGGCAAGCTCGATCAGGCAGCCACCGTTCTGACACTGAAAACATTTAATAGGTTAAGATAAAAAATATTCAACTTTCTGTGTACTATACACATCTATTTAAAAAATGTCAAAAGTTCATATTACCAGACCAGAGGCTACTGAATCTGTAAAGTTATGAGTGTTCGATTAGGCTATGATATACGTAACTAGAATACTACGTGTATCCGCCAAAATCAGAGTGGGACGGGTGAAGTGAGGCATGGATTGAGTGGCAAGGAGAAACAGAGTTAGGTGTGTTGTATATTAGCATGGATGTCTGCAGCATAAATGTGTACGTAGGTGGCGCCACCTGCCACAAAATCCAGAAAGCTATCCAATTTGTTTACATATGAAAAATTTTAGGCAGATAAGTCAAACCAATGCTTGTATATTAGTGATTTTATCCCACAGCAGAAAAAAGAAAGACCCTGTGCAAAATGGTTGCACGTAGCGCCACCAATTTTGTGTATGATACAGAGCTATGTGAGAACTTTACACATGCAAAATTTCAGGAGGATATGTCAAACCAGTCCTGAGATATAATAAGCCTGGATGTCTGCAGCCTGAACGTGAATGTAGGTGGCACCACCTGCCACAAAATCCAGAAAGCTATCCAAGATGTATATACATGCAAAATTTTAGGCAGAATAGTCAAACCACTGCTGAGATACAAGTGATTTTATCTCATGTCAGACAAACAGACGGACACTGTGAAAGAATGGTTGAAGGTGGCACTACCAGTTTTGCGTATGATAAGGAGCTATGTGAGAACTATACAAATGCAAAATTTCAGGATGATTCGTCAAACCAATCCTTAGACATAAGCCTGGATGTCTGCAGCCTGAACATGTAGGTGGCACCACCTTTCATAAATTTAAGAAAGTGATCCAGGATGTATACACATGCAAAATTTCAGGTGGATAAGTCCAACCATTGCAGAGATATGAGGGATTTTATGCCAAGGCAGATGAACAGATCGATGCTGTGCAAAAATGGTTGCAGGTGGCGCCACCATTTTTTGTGTATGTAATAAAGCTATCCAAGGGCTTCATTTGTGCAAACTTTTTAGCCTGATTGGTCAAACGAGTCTGAAAATATTTGGGTTAAAGTGTCAAAACAGACGCACAGATGGACACACGGGAGGGAGGGAAGGTCAGAGGTCAACAAAAAATATTTTGGCACCAGTTCACATGTGACCCGATAATGGTGTTAAGTTTTAGAAAAATCTGTCTAGTGGTCTCACAGTTCCATTCTGGAAACAAATGCGGCGGCAGCAGCGGAATCCAGTCAAAAATAAAGTATCCACTAAACTTTGTTTTGGCGGATACAAATAGGAAAATGATCTGCTCTGCCTCTTTTATCTACCAGATAATTTGATGGTTACATTTATGTTGAAATTACATTGACAAAACTTAAATTTCTATTCTCTCTAAGACTGTAAAAAATCATTGAAGCACTTATACATTGGGCTGAAAAATAAAATATCACATGAAATCTAGTGCTACTTAAGTGTAACTTTTTGTGTATTTGTATCATAAAGACTCTATCTTAAGTATTAAATATGAGATAATGCTTCATTACAACCATAATTTGGTCAACAACTACAAAATAATATTTCTTAAACAAGCTACTTACCTCTTCATTCCTCAAACCAAAGAACTTATTGTAATGGCCAGGGTACCCAACAAATCTGTATCATACAGAAACAGTCATTTTCATCATAGTTATTACTAAAGTGGTAGGCATTTTTTGTTAAATTACACTTGATGCTGGAGAAGAATCGGACAACCAATGATCAATTATGTACCTTCCATAACATCATGAAACCTCTCAAGTTTATCATTCTGTCATCATTGTCATCCTTTTTATTTATTTATACTTTCAATTCTTTAGTGCCTGTAACACATTTAAAAATTATTTCTGTCATGCATGTTGTTTATTCCTACATAATTTTATTAAGTTATTTTTCATGCTGTTATTTCATAAGTAGATCTTGCATTTTGTGTGGAGTGTTTGTGCTGAACATTACTACAAATTGTATACTTGCAGTCTACATGTATCCTTTAATTAAGGCCTACGATGCGTCTAGTCAATTGTTCTCAGGTCTGCCATGACACTTTGTTTCTTTTGCTTACATGGAAAACAATTACATATAAAATACCTGCTTTCATGCTGAAATTTTCACTATCACAATGTAAAAGTTTTAAATATTTGGACCAGTATATGTTCATGTATATCTTTTCTGTGTTGCCAATAAAAAAATTTCATTTATTTATAACACATATTTTATCAGGATAACATTTTCTGGGTTTTTTAAACATAATCTGGTTAAATGTTGTATAATGACTCTTTATCTCAACTGCCCCCCCCCCAAAGTGGCACCTGTTTGTGTGTGATACATAGCCATGGGGCACAGAAATGGGACCAAGCCTACAGAGCCTCAGGGAGCAAACCCTGAAAATTTTCCCATCAAACCCTAACCAGCTGTGCTCAGCTGAGAACTCCTGATCTCCCTGTTTGATTCTTGTGGTCTAGCCCTAGACAAAAAGATGGTAAGAGTTACATTGTTGTTAAACCAGACATACTAACCTTCCTTTGAAGAATCCCACATATATAATAGATGAGTAGAAATTGACGAACTGAAATACAAATACTTTGAAGATGAGCTGGTCCTCAAACTCTGACTGTGTGCGGTGCATCTCTGAAAATCAAAAACAGACAAAGCTGATCACAACAAACACTATACATACAACAGATTCTTAATATAAATGTTCTTTTTAATTTTGCAGATCTTGAATGTGTGTTTATTAAAAGTCATACAAATTTATTATCTCCCAAATAGACACTCTCAGAGGTTTGAGCTGAAATTGTTAACCTTCGCAGTGCGGGGTTTTCACCCTGTGATTACCCAGGATTGACCAGATGAAACCTAAATTTGTATAAAACAACAGATAATACTGATATCAAGTGGCTTTTAATACCAGATCCAGTTCAACCAGAAGCTCTCATATGCATAAACATTGGCTGGTTGCTTTAATACAACACATTAGGGCTAGGGCTGTTAAGGCACAGTCTATAAAAAATAAATAAAATTATGTTCACAATGTTGTCCGCTGGCTCAGTTTAAATCCTGTATTAACTGTCTCTATCATATTATGAGGCCATAAAACAAGTTGGTTTCTCAAGTATTTTTTCCATAATTCAGTTCCAGCTGGCAAATTTGTATTTACATTTTTATTATAAATTTTCTATAAATATTTCATGTGTGCATGGGGCAACATGATAAACAAGTAAAAGCACAACATAACAAAAGGAAATTTTATCAAAGTTTAATTTTATTTTCCTTGAAGAAATGACGGAGTGGCTGGAGTTAGAGATCATTAAATATTTTAACTGAAAATAAAAATAAAATCTGCATGTGGATGAAAAACCAACCTTCATTAGGCATTATGTATCAAATTTTTCCTCAGATAATTAACCCCCGCTGCCTTTGACACAATTAGCAGGGTTTACTTTATATACAATATTTTGTCTCACCCCACTGAGTAAGCTTGAATGCCAGTTTTTCGTAAACTTTTCCGAGTGCCATAATAAGGATCAAGTTGACGATGGCTGATGTGATGCTGGCCACAGTGCTGGCTCTGCTGCGAAGCAGAGGATTCTGGAACAGCGGGATGGCAATCAGCACTCGGTAAATGATCACTGCTGTAATGAAGATGGCCACCAGCACCATCTGTTGGGGAAAACAATAACTAACTTAATGGTAGGATTCATGACATTTTTCTAAACAACATATAAAGATGTAATTTTATTGAGATTAGGTCTATAAATCCTGCCTTGGTACCCTTCTGAAATGGTCATAAGTATGTTTTTTTTGCTGAAAATCTGTATTCCAGTCAAATCATCATTTTTTACATTTATCTTTTCACTTTCTTTCTCTTATATATGGATCAATCTCTCAAGATTCAAGATAAATCTGATAGAAAAGATAAGTTGTTTAAAAATATGGAACCTATAAAAACAATAAAAGTTTTTAAAATTTATTCAGTATTCATTTATTATGTTAACTAATTTGTTGGCAGGTAAATTAAAATGAGAGAAAGCAAAAAGAACTTAATTTAAAACTGACAGTATCTGACTTCTTTGTACAGATATGGAAAAATAATCACAAGTATATCTTTTCCCTCCTGTTTCAAAATGATGGACTGACTGTTTTAATGTGTGAACTGCCAGCTCTCCTGGTGTCTTGGCAAATTAGTTATCCACAATTCCTCCAGATGGCAGCACACTACATCCTCACACTCCATCACACAACAACTCACCATGATGATAACCACTCCAATGCCAGAAAGGATTCTGGGAATGCGGTCTCGCGCCGGGAAGTGTGGCTCCCGAACTCCTGTGATCGGATTTTTCTCCATTGTTGGTGCCATCGCAGCATATTCCGGCCTTGGTCTCTCCTGAAATATACCATTAAAGTTATTGTTACTGTTAAACCACTGTGTCATAGGCTGAAGCAGCCAGGCCCTTTTAACAAACCATTATAGTATTGTTAAATTGTGGTGTTTTATTCTGTTGTGTTCAAACTGAAGCATTTAGTATTGTACTGACAAGTCAAGTCTCTTGGTCTTTTTTAAATCATCTGATATTATATTGCATATAGTTATACAAGGAATTCAATATTTGTGACAGATATGCCTGTGGGTGACCTGGTGTTTTCTTTGATATTTGGAATTAACTTTTTCTTTTTTTTTGCATTTTTTTTTAAATTGGGAATAACTGATATACCTTAAATGAAATGTACACTCTTTCAGACAAAACATAATGATAAATATGATCAACTGAGATCAATAGATTCTTTCACTCTTTTATCTCAGCATCTTACTTATTTTATAATTGCTTCTTAAATTATCAAGTAAAGTACCTCTCCTCCTACCTTAATTTTATAAATTCTAACGAGTTTTCAAGGAGCACTTGAAGATAAATTTTTTATCAAATTTACAGCAAATAATTTATAATATTTGAAACTAATTAAGACCAATTTAAATCTCAGGTTGAGAGCATACAAAAGTATTTCTACTGAAGATCTTCTGTAAAGCTTTAGCAACAAACACACTGAGACTACTGCATGAGTAATGAAAAGAATCAAGAGTTCTACAACTCTCATGATTTAACATTGAAATTTAAAAAAAGTAAAAAAAAAACACACACACACATTTTATAGTTTGCAAATTATCATGAACTCAGGTCTCTGGTAGTATACTGGAATGGTTATATCAAATATCAATAATGTATTAATCAAGCATCTAACTGGGGCATGTTCTATTGTGATGGTAGAAATCAAGACTCATCCAAATGGTCTTGTCCATCTGGCATGACACCAATTGATTCTGCAGTATGGCATTCCACATTTCTATGACCCCATTGTCAGTATCATAACTGCATTATGTGAAAGTAATATTAGACGTCTGTTACTCTCTTTGAACTGGCATAGAATTCCACCATGGTTAGGTCAACTTAAATATAATTATCATGAAGTTGCCATGGAAACTGCCTCTACCTCCTCATCCTCAAAGCCCAGACAGTCCCAGTGATGAGCTAAGCTAGCATTCTTCCTCTTCCAGTACTCCAGAAAGGTAACAGCTACAAGGTCAAATCATGTATCAAATATAATATAGGAAATTTCTCAAATAACTTCAAGTAAATAAACAGCCCTGTTTTTCTTCACTTGATCTTAATTTCCATCATGAAATCCATCTCTTAAATTTCAGTGTGAACCTAGAAAATCCCTAATTACATATCTGTGTTTTATATTAATGACTTTAAAACCTGTGCTTAAGCCAATCACTTATGCAAATGAGATAATTTTGACCGCCGGATTTGTTATTGCCGAGGTTCACTCTCAGCAGTGGTGTCATTTTGACACACTGGAAATTTGGACTGAACACTAATGATTTAAAAATATGGAATACTGGTTAATTATCACTGTGTCTAATTTACAAAATATTAACAAGCTCTCAGGAACATGGGGGGGGGGGGGGGGGGTTAAACGTCTGTGATGCTCAAAATCTCTTCTGGATGCTCAGATCTGGATGTCTCAGCATCCGGTGAGACTTCATATTAATTGGCAAGACCAATAAGATAAAATCACTGGCCGATGCTGACCCTTGCATTTTACTATAATCAGGTATTAAATCACAAAATGAGACCATATATAACTATTAAATAATACGATTATGGTGTGAAATACTAAAATGATATATCAATTGATTAAACATTTCATAAAACTACTCCTAAATTTTTCAGAATACAATTCCCATTAGGACACTCAAAAATAATACGCAACTCTCTAGAATTTTGGCCTAAGCATCCCAGTCTCTTCTATTTTTCTTGCTATTGAAAGCTATGATTACTGATAAGCTTATTCTAGAACCTTTTTCGTCTTAGTCTTAAATGTAATATGAATCCTAATGTCATTTAAAATTTCAACCTTATTTTTTATCTAATTTTTAATCTTATCTTAGCCCAGAATGCCAGACATATACTGAAGAAGACAATTCCAGGATGGTCAAATCAATCCTAATGTCATTTAAAATTTCAATTTTATTTTTTATCTAATTTCTAATCTTATCTTACCCCAGAATGACATAAATATACTGAAGAAGACAGTTCCAGGATGGTCAAACAAGTAGCTGATCTTGGTGTACGGGCAAACATCTGACAAGTACCAGTACTGGCAACCAATCTCCTCATCGCAGAGCGGACACATCACAAATGACTTCCCACTATCACATGTCTGTTTGCTGCGGAAGACAACACATACACACCCTACATGATAAAGCCTATGAATGTAATTAAATCAGAAACCACTTCACGTCTGTTTGCTGTGAGAAACAACTACATGCACACTATCACACTACATGCTCAAATTTAAAAATGAAACTGATTTAATTTAAAAGATTTCATGTCATCATGTTTGTACGCTGAGAATACAATAATACCCAATGGAATAGAAACATGACAGAAAATATGGTAAAATTCAATTTTAGGTCATTCTGAGGACAGACAGGTAGTATGTGTCTCATGTACTTTTTAATTTGATTTACAAATGATGATTCTGCAAATAAGATAAAAGATTTACAATAATTTTTAAATTTTAGTTATGTCTATACTGAGATACCTATTGCATACACACAGACAGACAAACAAACAGGTATAAATACTTAATTAACCTTCTGTATTTATATTACATCAAATAAAGTTTAATTAAACATCTACACATTTATTATCTAATGGACTCATGCTCCATTTTTTCACATCAATCACTCTTTTATAATGATCTACCCACTGGCAATTGTACGCCTAATACATCAATGCACAGCTGGAAATGACAGCAATCACAATCTCTAAAAGTCATCAATTGGCACAAAAACTGCTTGTTGATTTTAAAACCTGCAGACTGTACCATTATATGACAACATGAATAAAGGGTAATGTATAAATATATATGGCACCATGTGGTCATACAACTGTTAGCACCTGGATTGTAAAAGTTGTGGAAAAGGTTTTATGAATACAAAATAACATACTGTTACTGAATCTAACTTTAAAAATTATTTTGGTGGAGGTACCCACCTCCATTTTTCAATGCTAGTTTAAATTAGTTTGTACAGCTTCAGAATCATATTTTCGTTTAATACTATGTGACACAGTGGTAGCCCAAGCTTTCTCTCATTTATATCCTGGTGTTTACCAGGCTCAGTGACTACCACACCTAAAGGCCAGCTGTGTAAGTAACCATCACTTTTGCTGGGTCATAACAATGAGGAACCAAACAAAGGAACACTCATTTGTGAGAGAAACACAGCCATGGGGCACAACCTCACCCTGGGTAGGGGCCAACTGTGATAAATCTCACCATCCTCGGCCGAGATCTGAACTCACCATCTCCCTGGGCTCTACTCTGAGACCAAAAAAGCATTGTTATAAGATTCTGAAAAAAAGATCATGTATTTACATGTTTTTTTTTCTGTTTAAAGATTTGATGAATTGATTTTTATTAATTTCAGGCCAATGATCTGTTTGAAATGAAAAAGTCTGATCCAGGATAATTTTCTTTTTGTCTATTTTTTTTTATTTTGCAGATGTGCATTCAGAGCATGTGCACATGGAAACAGACAAGAGGAATACTGACTATGGAAACAAACCAGATTTATGCTGTGCAGTTAAACAGTCAAGCCCGCTTTTTGTCATATTGGTGGTGCATGTTTAAATTATGATAATAACCGGTATGTGATATTATGCAGGCTTCAACATTGATGTTCTTTTGAGTCATAGAAGAAGCGTTATGTCTCAATTGATATTAAATAAATTGTCAATAAAAAGGAAACAGAAATGTTTATAAATACTTTTACTGCATAATGGCATACAAATAACGTTTATGCGCACCTGAAAATTGATTTCCTGAAAGTTTTGTGCTGCATGCTGCAATAACTGACCAAAATCTGACTTGCCAACAGAAAGAGACAAAGCAACTGGGTCATGAGGTCAATTGTCTGGAAATATGCATCACAGATATAACATTATAGGTAGGCAAACTATTTTACTAGATAATTCTTTCCAGACTATTGCGCCTTATTTTCAGGATGTCTTTTTGATGACTCAAACTTCCATGATTGTCTTTATGATAGGGCTGTTCAGGGAGAAGGCATCTTCAAGCCATTGTCAACATTCTGAAGTTTTGCAGGGATTGAGGTTTTGGACAGAATATCTCCTCTGGTGCTCACAAAACCTCCAGCTTTTCGTTTACCCTTATAGGGGATTTCCAGTCATAAGTTTGTTAGAAGCACATGCTTCATATCATCTCAGCAAAATGTCACCGAGGTGTAAACCGTGGCCTTTCAAAGGCTAGGAGTTCATTATGTATGACATGTGATCACAAACATCGCCCTTGCTAACCTACGAAGAAACGCAATGATCTGTATTACTGTGGTACCTTAAGACCTTAATTTGTTAAATTACAGGGAGTTACCCATTTGCATCATTACACTTTCCTGCACCACACAGGTGAGAGATGTGATCATTTGATATGCCTGACTGATAATTGTATCCGCCAAAACAGAGTTTTGCGGATACTATGTTTTCAGCTGCACGCCGCCGCCGCCGCCGGGTAGGTGTCCGGAGAACCCCTCCGTAACCGCTGGGCGGAATTTTACGAAACCCGTGATTATGTTCGGGTCACATGTGAACTGCTGCGCCCCGATTTTGTTTTGACCTCTGACCTTTCCTCTGTGCTCTGTTTCCACACATAAACCCACATATCTCGGGAACCGTTTGACCAATCAGGAAATTTTTTTTACACAAATGTAGCCCTTGGAGAGCTTTATAACATACACAAAAAATGGTGGCGCCACCTGCAACCATGTTTGCACAGTGTCCATCTGTTCGTCTGCCTTGGGTTAAAATCACTCATATCTCTGCAGTGACTAGACTAATTCACCTGAAATTCGGCATGCGTAAACATCCTGGATAGCTTTTCTGATTTTATGACAGGTGGCGCCACCTACATTCATGTTTACGCTGCAGACATCCAAGCTCATATCTCAGGAACCGTTTGACCGATCAGGAAATTTTTTTTGCACAAATGTAGCCCTTGGAGAGCTTTATAACATACACAAAAAATGGTGGCGCCACCTGCAACCATGTTTGCACAGTGTCCATCTGTTTGTCTGCCTTAGGTTAAAATCACTCATATCTCTGCAGTGACTTGACTAATTCACCTGAAATTCGGCATGCGTACACATCCTGGATAGCTTTTCTGATTTTATGACAGGTGGCGCCACCTACATTCACATTTATGCTGCAGACATCCAAGCTCATATCTCGGGAACCGTTTGACTGATCAGGAATATTTTTTTGCACAAATGTAGCCCTTGGAGAGCTTTATAACATACACAAAAAATGGTGGCGCCACCTGCAACCATGTTTGCACAGTGTCCATCTGTTCGTCTGCCTTGGGTTAAAAATCACTCATATCTCTGCAGTGACTAGACTAATTCACCTGAAATTCGGCATGCGTAAACATCCTGGATAGCTTTTCTGATTTTATGACAGGTGGCGCCACCTACATTCACGTTTACACTGCAGACATCCAAGCTCATATCTCGGGAACCGTTTGACGGATTGGGCCAAAATTTTGCATGTGTATAGATCTCACATAGCTCTTCATCATACGCAAAACAGGTGGCGCCACCTGCAGCCATTTTTGCACAGCTCCTGTCTGTTTGTCTGCCATGGGATAAAATCACTCATATCTCGGCAGTGGTTTGACATATTTGCTTAAAATTTTGCAGGTTTATACATCCTGGACAGCTTTCTTGATTTTATGACAGGTGGCGCCACCTGCATTCTAGTTTATGCAGCAGACATCCAAGCTCATATCTTGGGAACCGTTGGACCGATTGGGCCAAAGTTTTGCATGTGTATAGTTCTCACATAGCTCTTTATCATACGCAAAACTGGTGGCGTCACCTGCAACCATTTTTGCTCAGCGTCCATCTGTTTGTCTGCCACGGGCTAAAATCACTCATATACATGTAGTGGTTTGACTTATCTGCCTTAAATTTTTCATATGTATACAACTTGGACGGCTTTCTGGATTTGTGGTATGGGGGGCAACCTACATACACAATTTGGCTGCAGACATCCAGGCTAATATGCAACACTCAATTTTCCCTTGCCACTCAATCCATGCCTTACTTCACCCATTCCACTCTGATTTAGGCGGATACACGTAGTCGCTTGTCGACTACCCGTATTCTAGTTAGAATTTGATGTGATATCAACTGCAAACTGGTATCACTGCCAAGGGTTCCAACAATGACAATAAGGGATTATGACAATACTCCATGATATTAAACAGTAAGATTTTCCACTGTTTATATAGGAAAAAGTTTGGGATTTCAGATTTATGTGAAAATAAACAAGATTTTCTATTAACTGATATGATACAAAGTGGGGTCGAGAATATATTTGTATGTGTGTGAAAAATGAGCTGTGTTTCTTTCTGCCTTTATTATACATATAGGTGTAAACTGGCAGAAGTATTGAGAGATAAAGTGTATCTAGTAGATCATTATTATAACAGATGCAGAGGTGACAATTTAAATTGGGAATACCCAAATTCATGCAGACCCTATGCTAGAAAATTGCCCATGTTGCAATTTTCACAAATATATGCACTTACACATATATTCTGATGGACACATGCAAACATCACAGTTACAAAATCATATGGGTGGTTTCTCATTCATGTACACCAACATGGAAACAGATTTAATTGAATATAGAAAAGCACTACTTACGCAACTGGATTTTGATCGATGGTGATCACACCATACAAGAATACAAAGAATCCCACAAAGGATGCTGGGAGAAGCCAAGCTGTATAAAATCCTGAAAAACAAATAAAACAATAGGACTTAAATTTCATCTATCTGAGGGAATGTTTCATGATTAACTATTCTACTAGATCTCATGTACATTGATGGTGTAATAGTTAGTGTACTGGACTTGTGAATGTGAATGAAAATTGTGAAACTATAATGGCCAATTCATTATATTCATTACTGGTCATGTCAAACTTCTTATCTATTAGTAGACCTTACCTTTGCTCCATATGTGTCATGCTTATTTTTAGTCTTTACATTTTTACCTGTCACCCACCCTGTGACGTCTGGATTTTAGTATTTCACAAAGAAATTAGCAGCACCAGGAAAATACTGTGGAAGTTGTTAATTTGGCGTGTCTGAATTTTTCACAGCATTAGCGCAGTTCGAATTTGTGCATATCCGTATGTGTAGGTAATTCATTTTGTATCAAATTATTTAAAATGTTTTAACAATTACATAAAAGACAGGTTTGCAGCGCAATCTTTTCTCACCTAACAAGCTCCGGGTGACAGTGTTACAAGCTATATGGGCAACTGAGTACCGTGACCACAAAGTGTAAACGATACTTAATTAACCAGAACTAATGGTAATCGTGCAATATAACGGACCCATATTTCATGGTCTCACAAATAAATGTGACCACATTTCACTAAAATTTTTTTTGCATGATAAAGTTGACGATCCGGCGCATCTAATGATATCATATTTTTGTATGTTATTTATACATTTATTTTGCTACAAACTGTCGAAAAAGGGTAGTTTGCTGAAAATACCCAAAATGACGTCGTGTCAAAGACGTCCTCAGCCGCCGTCATGAATCCACAGTACTGTACATGCATACCATGTTAAACAAAAGGATGATGTCTAACAAAAATTACAGTCAATATATCTTTTTATGCATAGATAGAGAGACAATTTTACCTCTAAATATCCATATTTCCAAAGATTTAATAAAAGTTGACGACGTCGTGCCGCCAAAAACATAAACATGCAACTGTCGTCATACTGAATGTATTCGACTGATCACGTTAACTCTTGCTCTATTCAGCTTTGTCTCTATGTACGTTTTATATAAAAAATAAATATAAATTGTGTAATAAACAGTCATTTTTGTGGACAGAGTATAAATACTACATTTAAGACATGTCATTTATCTTATTTATTTTTTTTTGTCCTGTTAGACTACTTTATGTAAGGACAATCAGATGGGAACATCCCCTCCCCATGAGTAACATACCGGTAGTCCTTAAAATCGAGACGAACGCGGGAGAAACACGGGACCATGTTGGGCATATCATCCATATGTGACCACATTTTATAATATTATGTATTTAATACAAACTTATATTGCTGGTCAAATAAAATGTGGTCACACCTTATTTTTGTTAATATTTATTGGTAATAAATTTGGTCACGCCATACGTGACCATATTTTATAATATTATATATATAATACAAACATATATGGCTGTTCAAATAAAATGTGGTCACACCTTATTTTTGTTAATATTTATTGTAAAAAATGTGGTCACACCATATGTGACCACATTCTAAAATGTTATATATTTATTACAAACTTATATGGCTTGTCAAATAAAATGTGGTCACACCTTATTTTTGTTAATATTTATTGTAAAAAATGTGGTCACACTATGTGACCACATTTTATAATATATTAAATATATATATATATTTATATATATATATATAATACAAACTTATATGGCCGGTCAAAATGAGGTCACACCTTATTTTTGTTAATATTTATTGTAAAAAATGTGGTCACACTATGTGACCACATTTTATAATATATTAAATATATATATATATATGTATATATATATGGATATATATATATATCTTTATATATATATAATTATATATATATATATATATATATATATATATATATATATATATATAGCTGGTCAAATAAAAATACGGTCACACCTTATTTTTGTTAATATTCATTGGTAATAAATGTGGTCACGCCATATGTGACCATATTTTATAATATTATATATATAATACAAACATATATGGCTGTTCAAATAAAATGTGGTCACACCTTATGTGACCACAACACCTTATGTGACCACATTTTATAATATTCTATATATAATACAAACTTATATGGCTGGTCAAATAAAATGTGGTCACACCTTATTTTTGTCAATATTTAATGTGAAAAATGTGGTCACACCATATGTGATAAAAAAAATATTATATATATAATACAAACTTATTAGGCTGGTCAAATAAAATGTGGTCACACCTTATTTTTGTCAATATTCTTTGGTGAAAAATGTGGTCACACCATATGTGACCACATTTTATAATATTCTATATATAATACAAACTTTTATGGCTGGTCAAGTAAAATGTGGTCACAACTTATTTTTGGCAAAGTTTATTGTAAAAAATGTGTTCACACCATGTGACCACATTTTATAATATATTAAATATATATATATATATATATATAAATATATAATGCAAACTTATATGGCTTGTCAAATAAAATGTGGTCACACCTTATTTTTGTTAATATTTATTGTTAAAAAATGTGGTCACACTGATGTGACATTTTATAATATTCTATTTATAATACAAACTTATATGGCTGGTCAAATAAAATGTGGTCACACCTTATTTTTGTCAATATTTATTGTGAAAAATGTGGTCATCCCATATGTGACAACATTTTATAATATTATATATATAATACAAACTTATTAGGCTGGTCAAATAAAATGTGGTCACACCTTATTTTTGTCAATATTCTTTGGTGAAAAATGTGGTCACACCATATGTGACCACATTTCATAATATTCTATATATAATACAAACTTATATGGCTGGTCAAATAAAATGTGGTCACACCTTATTTTTGTCAATATTAATTGTGAAAAATGTGGTCACCCCATATGTGACAACATTTTATAATATTATATATATAATACAAACTTATTAGGCTGGTCAAATAAAATGTGGTCACACCTTATTTTTGTCAATATTCTTTGGTGAAAAATGTGGTCACACCATATGTGACCACATTTTATAATATTCTATATATAATACAAACTTATATGGCTGGTCAAGTAAAATGTGGTCACAACTTATTTTTGGCAAAATTTATTTTTAAAAATGTGGTCACACCATATGTGACCACATTTTATAATATTCTATATATAATACAAACTTATATGGCTGGTCAAATAAAATGTGGTCACAACTTATTTTTTTATTGGTAAAAAATATGGTCTCTTGGTTTGAAAAAAAAAAAATCAGGATTAAATTAAGAAAAAAATAAGGGATATGATGATGTAAGAATATATTTAAATGTGGTCACAACACCTTTTTTTACTATTTCTAACTACTATATGTGGTCACACAATTTATAAAAAAGAGATCACACCTTAATAATGTCATTCATTATAACTAATAAATGTTGTCACACTTAATAATTATTTTATTAAAAATAAGGATATTATTATGTTAGTATAACAAAAAATATTGTAACATAATGCGGACGAACGTGTTTCTCCCGTGTCTCTCTTGATTTTAAGTGCATGACTTGTCACGTGACACTCGACATTTGTTTACGTTCTGGCGGCAGGGCGTCGTCACCTTGAACGTACATCAAGTGAAATGTGGATAAAAAGAGGTAAAAAAGTATAAACATATATGGGTAATATTATATATTGACTGTAAATTTTATAAGACATCATCTAAATGTTTAACATGGTATATATGTATATTACTGTGGATTCCTGACGTCGGCTCAGAACGTCTTTGACACGACGTCATTTTGGGTATTTTCGGCAAACTACCCTTTTTCGACAGTTTGTAGCAAAATAAATATATAAATAACATACAAAAATATGATATCATTAGATGCGCCGGATCGTCAACTTTATCATGCAAAAAAAATTTTAGTGAAATGTGGTCACATTTATTTGTGAAAGAGAGTAACATGGGTCCGTTATATTGCACGATTACCGAACTAATCATGTTTAATGATCAATCCAATAGTATTGCACCCAGCCATGTTGTTTGACATTTGGGTAAGTTGTAGAATTACTCAATAACAACAACTGTGATTATTAACTAGAAGCAGCACACTATGTGTAAACAACAAAGAGAGCTAACAACAATCGCTGCTTGGTCTAATAATTGTCATACTTAAAAACGTTTGTAGGGAATAATAAAGGTCCCCAAAGACTACTAGAGTTTTACAGATATTTCTACAAATCCCTATAAATCAGAGTGGATTTCAGCTGAGACCTGTCTAGGTTGCCTGAAATAACATGTTCTTAACTAAGCATAAATCTAGCTCCCACTATTAGTGCAAAAATTAAAAACCCCAGCCAACAAAACCACTTCCACATTACTTGAGAGAAACTGGGAATAATAAACCTGTCAGGGTCCAATAATTTTTCGACAAGAAAGTACTCCAGGAACATCGTCCATGTGAGAATGTACAGATCTGCAGAGACAGTGTGGTGGCAAGGGGCCTTGTATCAGTGATGTTTAGAGAGGAATAACACTTTGTTGAGCCATGCCCAAATCATCAAATTATAGCAGGATGCTTAGACCTGGGGCAGAATTAGGGGGGCACACCCCAATCTTTTTTTCACCAAACAAAATGTTTGTGTCTATTGGCAAATAATTAGTATGAAACTGCACAATCAACAGAAATTTAACACAAATTCTGTCTTACATGTATAATGACAGACTTCTATAGTTAATCTAATTTATAGTGTATAACCTATGTTTTCCTGAGAAGAATGAGTTTTATAACTCATAAGTAATAACAGTTGTCAGAAGGTGATGTATTATATATTATCACTTAAATTCCTTACTTGGATGGTTTATCTTTTAGCAACTTTACTCAAAACATCATGATCAGAATTTGATGAAATTTTATGGAGGGTTAGGCTGATAAACAAGGAACAGTTAGTAAAATTTTGGAGGTTATTTGGATATCTATTATTTAATCATTCAAAGGGTGACATATGGCTATTTTTTTGTCAAGGCTGATAGAAACATAGAAACAGTCATTAACAAGCAAATTTGTGGAATTTATGTCACCTGCTTCCAACTTCATGCCTGCCCTATCAATGTTTTAGTTTTTATTTTCGCCTGAAGATTTCTCCACGTCATAATTTTTTGGTTGTAAATTTGGAACAAATTTTAATTTTTTTTTTTTTTGAGCTGGTGAAAATAAATTTTCAGACAGACAATCAAAATCCAATCCCAACAAACATATGCATGAGAGCAATCCCTGACCAAAATTTGAATGAAATTGGATAATATTTGGCAAAGTTACTGCATGGAAAAAACCTGATGGACAGACAAACCCAAATCAATGTCCCCCATTGCGCTGTATTGTGGGACAATATGTAGTAGAGGGTGGCTTTGTACAGGCTTAACCATGTTAAGCTTTAACTGTAAATCTTTGTAAACAGGGGCTGCAGGAGATACTCAGGCTACAACTTTCCACCTACATAATGTAAGAAACCACTAACTTAAGTTTGTTCCACCATCCCTGTCCACCTGTTTTTTTCGCAAATTTTTTTGCAAGTAAAAGACCGCCAAAATTGTTTGCCCCTATGACAGTGAGGGAAAATGTGAATTAACTATTATGGAAATAAAGGCCTACCTTATGCCATTTTCCTGTTAACTATTTAAAACCATTTTATTTGTAGTCTATTCTGGAGCGACATCTTGCCACCAATCTAAAAAATTAGACATTTTCTTCTCTTTGCCAGTGGTGCAAGTTTTAGTTGGCAGGATTGTCTTATGTTGAGATAATCACGAAAATTCAGGTTGACAGGGGTAGTGGAACGGACTATAATTTAATATTAATGATAACTCCTTTCTATCATATATACTGAATCAGAATTAAGACTTACCCAGCCATGCAAAATAGACTCCAATCTTCTCTCCAAAGTAATCTCGAATATTGTCCAATGGCTGGTATTTGTACCATTTACCCCAGCGTGCCCAGTATTCACGCAGGATCTGTCTGTTGTTCATTTCACTGTCCGGGAAAGAAGGGTCAGGCTTCTCAAATGGCCCCTGCAAGAAAAACAAGCAAATTGATACGGAATATCATGAATAAATAACAAATACATGTATACTGAGCAAACATGCATGTCATTAGTACTATTTATTCACAAATTACCAGGTGAAGATTTATATAGTAAAGATAAACTATTCTTTATGGGCATCTGTCAAATAAGACTCTTGTAAAAAAAATTTCTTGTAAAAAATCTGTCTGTATTTAATATTAAACTAGAATACGGGTAGTCGACAAGCGACTACTTGTATCCGCCTAAATCAGAGTGGAACGGGTGAAGTGTTGCATATTAGCATGGCTGTCTGCAGCCAAATTGTGTATGTAGGTTGCGCTACCTACGAAAAAATCCAGAAAGCTCTATACACATGCAAAACTTTGGCCCAATCGGTCAAACAGTTCCCAAGATATGAGCTTGGATATCTGCTGCATAAACTAGAATGCAGGTGGCGCCACCTGTCATAAAATCAAGAGAGCTGTCGGGGATGTATAAACTTGCAAAATTTTAGGCAGATATGTCAAACCACTGCCGATATATGAGTGATTTTATCCCATGGCAGACAAACAGATGGGAGCTGTGCAAACATGGCTGCAGGTGGCGCCACCAGTTTTGCATATGATAGAGAGCTATGTGAGATTTATACACATGCAAAATTTTGGCCCAATCGGTCAAACGGTTCCCTAGATATGAGCTTGGATGTCTGCAGCGTAAACTTGATTGTAGGTGGCGCCACCTGTCATAAAATCAGAAAAGCTATCCAGGATGTGTAAGCATGCCGAATTTCAGGTGACTTAGTCAAACCACTGCAGAGATATGAGTGATTTTAACCCAAGGCAGACGAACAGATGGACACTGTGCAAACATGGTTGCAGGTAGCGCCACCATTTTTGGTGTATGTTATAAAGCTCTCCAAGGGCTATATTTGTGCAAAAGAATTTTCCTGATCGGTCAAACGGTTCCCGAGATATGAGCTGGGATGTCTGCAGGGTAAACGTGAATGTAGGTGGCGCCACCTGTCATAAAATCAGAAAAGCTATCCAGGATGTATACGCATGCCTAATTTCAGGTGAATTAGTCAAGTCACTGCAGAGATATGAGTGATTTTAACCCAAGGCAGACGAACAGATGGACACTGTGCAAACATGGTTGCAGGTGGCGCCACCATTTTTGGTGTATGTTATAAAGCTCTCCAAGGGCTACATTTGTGCAAAAGAATTTTCCTGATCGGTCAAACGGTTCCCGAGATATGAGCTGGGATGTCTGCAGCGTAAACGTGAATGTAGGTGGCGCCACCTGTCATAAAATCAGAAAAGCTATCCAGGATGTTTACGCATGCCGAATTTCAGGTGAATTAGTCAAGTCACTGCAGAGATATGAGTGATTTTAACCCAAGGCAGACGAACAGATGGACACTGTGCAAACATGGTTGCAGGTGGCGCCACCATTTTTGGTGTATGTTATAAAGCTCTCCGAGGGCTACATTTGTGCAAAAAAATTTTCCTGATCGGTCAAACGGTTCCCGAGATATGTGGGTTTATGTGTGGAAACAGACGCACAAACGGACGTAGAGCGCAAAGGAAAGGTCAGAGGTCAAAACAAAATCGGGGCGCAGCAGTTCACATGTGACCCAAACATAATCCCGGGTTTCGGAAAATTCCGCCAAGCGGTTACGGAGGAGTTCTCCGGACACCTACGCAGCGGCGGCGGCGGCGGCGGCGTCCAGCTGAAAACATAGTATCCGCAAAACTCTGTTTTGGCGGATACAATTAATTTTCTCTATACAGTCTTCCCTTATTTCATTTATAACTGGTCGCAGGACTTGACCTGATAATCAATATTAATATATTCTGCTGCAGCCAACCCTATCATATTATAAATCTGTCTTGAAAACACTGTATTAAAATTTCACTAGTTTATGTCCAAGAGCTTGAATGGGTAACAGAGACTAACATCATGAAGGGGGTATGCAGCTGTGTAGACTCCGTCTTCTAGTAATCTCTCAATCCCAATCTCAGCTCGTTTTTTCTTCCCGTAGGACGATGTTGCAAGAATTTCATACACGATCCTCTGGCGGTCCCGGTTCGAGAAAAAGGACTCATGGTTCTCATGGCCTAAAAATCTGAAGAAAAAAATTCCATTTTGCTTATCATGTGCAAAAATGATATAAAAGCATGAGCATGGTTAAAAAAATTTCTTTCATTACTTTTCCCAAACTTTGTGAATATTTGCATCGCATGTTATGGACAGTGCACAATTTAATACATTTAAGCTGGTTTGTAAGCTGATGTGACTCTGCTGGAGGTGGAGGTATGCGCTCTATGAGTGCTATCTAGTTTGAATGATACACCTCTCGAGAAATCCATACTGACACATGAAGCCTTAACTAACAGGGCCAATGCCTGAATTCACCACAAATTTCTTGCCCTTTTAACAATATATTAATTTAAGATTTCAGAAAAATTCTTGAACTCTTTGCATTTACATAAAAGGTAATATTTGTAATGATATTGTAGTAATATTGTAAATTATTAACCAGCAAAGCATGTTATCAACTGAATACTGAGCCCCTAGCATATGGAATATCACTGCCTGGTCAATATTGCTTGCACACTTAATAAATACAGTCGGCTCATTATGGCCCTGCAATCAAGTGACAAAACACCTCTGAATGAAATCGACAAGCATCATAATGTGTGACATCACTGGGCTGTGTGGCTCATCGCACTGGAATGAATGGAAAAGCATCATGGGACATATGACGTCACTGTGCTCTGTGACGCATCGTCCAGAATGAAACTGACAACAAATTGGGCCCCCTGTCTGTGTGAGATGCCAGCGCATGAGCACCTGGTTAAGTGTTTCACTTGAGTACTTTGTGTAAACGTGTGACTCTAAAAGGTTGGTAGTGCTGATAACATTTAATTAAGATATTATGAGCTGCCTTATTGGGCAATGTCTTTGTATTGGCCTTTCAGCAGCTAGGCAAACCTTGGTGGAAGGTATACATATGGCTTGGCAGGTATCCTGGCTCCAAAAACAACTTACCTGTTCAACTTTGATCTTTTAAACTGGCATGTGTAGAAGTCCTGTGGCCGGTTAGGAACTTCTTCTGCCATTGCGTTGGGGATCTTGAGCATAGATAATGCCTTCTCAGACCAGTTACTCGTAGGGTTTGGATGAGCCTGTAAAAATGTTTGGCAGAACTGTGACAATCTGAACATCTTGGGGGTGTAGGGGTGGGGATATGGGGGGGAGGGGGTACATTTGTTCAGTGAAAGGGGGATCAGGTATACAAGTTTTGACCATCTGATCATTATATGAAACTTAATATACAAAAGTACAGTCAAATCTGGCTATCTGGTAATAATTTAACTAAAGCTAACCCAAATATGATTGATACTTCGACACAAATGATATGTTTGGTTTAATTATATAGGTTAGATGTTTTTTAAGAATAAACAATATCTTACTGAAAAAAGCCTAGAAAAGTGAAGAAAAGTAAGCATGTGTGCTTCCTTTGTTTAAAAAAAAAGTGGCAATGTATATATTTGTCGGTACAAGTATTACTAAAAAAAACAAAGATGATAATTGGTCCTCCTAAACCTGAACAGGATGAGTTTTGGGAAATACTAACTGAAAAAGTAAACGAATACACAAAATCATTCTGTATATATGTGAATAGTTTTTGAAGATGTGACCTATATTAAAAAAAGATATCTGTATTAAAAAGATGTTACCTGTAAACATTCTGCTTACATAATACACAGCAAGAAATAACTAAATAACCCCAGTTCATGTTAAATGAACATTACCCTGTCCGTTATTTTTCACAGTGCCAAATGATGGCACAGCAAATCACTGGACACCCAATATTAGATAATATTAGATTTTGCTTTTTCATACATGTCTGGAAGCCTACACAAGGCTTCTCTCAGTTTCAAGAACCAGCCATATTGCAAACATTTGTGCTCATATTTCTTACATTTAGATTATAAACTGGGTGTTTGGGTGTTCATTACAGCTGGAATATTAATTCATCAAGTCCACTGGAGGGATTTGTCTCTCTTGTGAGACATACCTGTAGGGGAGCCCTCATGGCCAGGTCCTCTGCATGGTAACACAAGACGTCCCAGGGGGCGTGTATCTTTATATAATACCTCATCTGTTTCTCTGATTCAACCATATCCTGGAAACAGATCACAGTTATATGCATATGTTACACAGTCTAAGTCTGTTATATGTACTGTTAAATGTGGACATTATTTATGCATGGATTGTATTTAATTAGAATCAATATAGGGTGGTCTGGAGTAGATGTTATACATATGTTTAATAATATGGGATGACTTCTCCTTAATCTGGAAGCTGTTATATGAAGAGGTTATGCAAATTTTACATATTATAAATGTTATACCTTCTGTATATGAAAGTTAATATATGAAGACATAAATAACACATAATATTAAATTATGATGTTATGATTATGCATATTATGTAAAGGTATTCCTAATGCATCAAGAGTCTGTTATACTTTGATGTAATGCATATATTATGTGAGGACATACTTCCTATTATACAAGTTATGTGAGGACATATTTCACATTATACAAATGTTAAGTGAGTACGTATTTCACATTATACATATGTTATGTGAGGACATATTTCACGTTATACAAATGTAATGTGAGGACATACTGTTATACATGTTATGTAATGACATAATTGCTGTTATACATATGTTATGTGAGGACAAACTTCATGTTATACATGTTATGCAAGGATGTACTTCCTGTTATAAATATGTTATGTGAGGACATATTTAATATTATGTGAGGATATATTTTATGTTAGGACATATTTAATATTATGTGAGGACATATTTTATGTTATGTGAGGACACATTTTATGTTATGTGAGGGTGAGGACATATTTTATGTTATGTGAGGACATATGTTATGTGAGGTCATATTTTATGCCATCTGGGGACATATTTAATGTTATGTGTGGACATATTTTTGTTATGTGGGGAAATAATTTATGTTATGCAAGGACATTTTATGTATTGTGAGGTCATATTTTATGTAATGTGAGGACATATTTTATGTAATATGAGGACATTTTATTGGAGGATTTATTTTATGTAATGTGAGGACATATTTTGCTAGATGAGGACATGTATTATGTTATGTGAAGACATATTTTATGTTATGTGTGGACATATTTTGTTATGTGAGGAAATAATTTGTTATGTGAGGACATATTTTATAAATTGTGAGGATATATTTTATGTTATGTGAGGTCATTTTTTTGTTAAGTGAGGAAATAATTTATGTTATGTGAGGACATTTTATGTATTGTAAGGTCATATTTTATGTAATGTGAGGACATATTTTATGTAATGTGAGGACATATTTTATGTAATGTGAGGACATATTTTATGTAATGTGAGGTCATATTTTATGCCATATAGGGACATATTTTGTTATGTGAAGACATATTTTATGTTATGTGTGGACATTTAATGTTATGTGAGGAAATAATTTATATTATGTGAAGACATATTTTATGTAATGTTAGGACATATTTTGCTAGATAGGACATGTATGTTATATGAGGACATATTTAATGTTATGTGAGGACATATCTTATGTTATGTGAGGACATTTTATGTATTGTGAGGACATATTTTATGTAATGTTAGGACATATTTTATGTAATGTGAGGATATATTTTATGTAATGTGAGGACATATTTTATGTAATGTGAGGATATATTTTATGTAATGTGAGGACATATTTTATGTAATGTGAGGACATATTTTATGTAATGTGAGGACATATTTTATGTAATGTGAGGACATATTTTATGTAATGTGAGGACATATTTTATGTATTGTGAGGACATATTTTATGTAATGTGAGGACATATTTTATGTAATGTGAGGTCATATTTTATGTAATGTGAGGACATATTTTATGTATTGTGAGGACATATTTTATGTAATGTGAGGATATATTTTATGTAATGTGAGGACATATTTTATGTAATGTGAGGATATATTTTATGTATTGTTAGGACATATTTTATGTAATGTTAGGACATCTTTTATGTTATTTGAGGACATATAACATAGGACATATTTTATGTAATGTGAGGATATATTTTATGTAATGTGAGGACATATTTTATGTAATGTTAGGACATCTTTTATGTTATGTGAGGACATATTTTATGTTATATGAGGACGTACTTCTTGCATCTCCAGACCAGCCTTGGTCAGACTCTTCATGAATTTCTTCCTCCACATTTGATGACGGACCTTCAGTGGAAGCTGCTTCCCTCCTTCTCTTGGCTTCTCCATTTTCACTTTCTTCTCCTCCTCAAAATCCTCCTCCCACACCAACACATAATCTGAAAGGTACATAATCCTTGAGGAAAATCATCTCCAAGTCCTTCACCCATAGAAACATATAATCAAAATGTTACACAATCTATGGTACAATCCTTCTCCAAATCTTCCTCCGACACCTATACACACAATGTCAAAAACACATAGTCCATAAGAGATCTAGCTTATCTTTAAAAGCAACAAATAATCTGATAGACCCATAATCCTTAAATTATCCTCTTCGAATACTCTTCTCAAAACCCAACACATAATCTGAAAGACACAAAACCCATGAGATGTCCTCTCCATACCCTCCTCCCATACCAACACATACTCTGAAAGAAAAAAAGCATAACCCATGAGATATCATCCTCAAACTCCTCCTTCCACACCAACACATAATCTGAAAGGTACATAATCATGAAATATCCTCCTTTGGAAAATCTTTTATAATTTATAAAATCTAAAAGCCATAATCAATGAGAAATCCTCCCACAAATGCCCCTGCTACATAAAACATCAAAGTATGCGAAATCCGTCGGTCCTGCGGACCTGACCTGCTAGATATATGAGGGTCCGATAGTATCGCTAACTCAGCCGGACCTATTGTCCGCCTAAGAAAAATTTTTGGCTTTGCATAAACGGGTCCACTGGCCTTTTTCAAACAATTTCATTTGATTCAGAGACCTATTTTCTTAGATTATGATAAAGCATGTGTAAAAATCTCTACGTAAACACTCCCACGTGCACTTTCGTGTTGCTCGTTGCATTTGATCAGCAAGCGTGTACAGAATAAAAATATAAGTGTCTTGATACACTAGTGCAGTTTTGATTTCTCTATAAAAGACGAATTCGCCGAGAATCACACTAATTGTTGTTAGCATCGACAATTATTAGTGTGGCAATCGAAGGTGGCATATTGAAACAGAGGCATCAAGACCAGACAATTCGGTTCCCGAACCATTCACAAGATTTTCACAATTTCGCCACGCGGGCAACACACTGCAAAACCAGAAGTTTTTCCCACTGGTTTGATCAAATTAGAGATAATAATAGGCGCACATTGCACTAAAAATTAGGCAAGTAGCGGTTAAACATCAACAAGAGGAAATCCTTTTCATTTGCTCATATATAATGTGAATGTTCATTGCCTTTCAGCAAAAAACAGAGTTCTTTTCGTTATCCATATTTGTCAACCAGCGATGTAAGTTTCTATTTTTAACATCCAGACAGACCTTAATGACTGACTGGTGATTTGTCACGTCTTCTGCAGCAGGACCCACTGTCCTGCTGAGGACTGGAAGATTTCGCAAACTCTGAAACATATATTCTCAATGACAGTGTTTGAGGTATCCTCCTCTTTTTTTACTAGCAAACAAGCCCTGAAAGCATCAGAAAGATTTCATTCTGTTATCTCATGCTGAATATTTAAAATATATGGTTCTCCTATGTCTTTTCCTACCTAAACACCAGAGATACCAAATGCTGGACAGCAACATTATAAAACCCCGGAAATTCATCATTTATGACTAATTACTATGACTGTGGAAAAAGCCTTTTTAATTTGCCAGGGAACTTAGAATAATTACATCAAACTGAAATCTCATTTTATTAGGCACCAAACAAAATTAATTCAGGACTACACAAACCACTTAATTTTCAATCCTTTACCTGAGATTTTTTTTATGTTAATTAAGCGCCTGTGTTTTATTCCTTTGTAAATGTCAGCCATGTTGACCAGGCAGGGATAGGGAATGTTTTAACATAACCTAAAGAGGAATGTTATAAAAGTTAACTAGTGTGTGGGACATAATCATACTCAAAATCACAAATGTCATGCGAAGCACATCCACAAGCAATACTGCTAATAATGTGGCTAGCTGGTTGAAATTTACTGATCAATATTTAGTTTTCCATGAGGGTTTCCCGGTAATTCTTTATTGAGATCCAACATGGAACCTACATAGAGGATTTGTATGTGAAATTTTCATAAATGACAGTATCTCACTTTCTATTCTAGATTTAGTTAAGATGCAAGTCTTGCCACAAAAATAATAAATGTATATTTGGATGATAAAAGTTAATGCATGTTTTTTTTAACCCTTGCATCCCTAGGTCAGTTCTCATATTGAACACATGCTACAATACCATGTTTCATTCTCATTTCTCACCAGGAAGAATTTGATTTAACATTATTTTCAATTTATACCTATTTGTAAACATGAAATCCTCCTCAATCTGCTCCTCATATTACGGCCTTAGAGCTACACTCTCCTCTAACTGAAAGAGTCCCTGCATGGGCCCTGCCAAGGGTCAATTAATCCTTCAATATATATCCCTTCTTCAGTCTTGTAAAGTTATAATTTGTGCTCTAGCTGCCTCTAAAACATGACAGACAAAGGAGGGGAGGACAGACAAATCGTGATTGTAAAGGCTGGTATGACTCTTAAGTCCACTGAACTGATGGAGAGGAAAGTGAGCTTCAAACAGACATGACACATTAGGTTTGTAGGGAATGCCGCATTCATCAGCTAATATGATTCTTAGAGAGCTCAAAGGGGAAAAAAGAATTTTCAGTTCGCTAAGAGATCTGGAGAAGACAACAGACAGGAACATAAAGAGTACAGTGATATCTGGTTCATAAGTCCACCCATCAGACTGGGCAAAGTGGTCTTAATTCATAGGTGGTCTTATAAAACAGGTCAGTTATAACTACACAATATGAATGTTTTTTTTTGTTCACTCAAGGGTGGTCTTAATAGACAGGTGGTCTTAATACACAGGTGGTCTTTACAGACAAGTTCCAACTGTATATACGTGTAAAAGTCGAGGTTGAAGCTATAAGAGATGAAACAATCAATCTGAGGACTGCAAAGCAGGACAGGGGTCCCCTACAGTCTGTCATAGGTTTAAGCACAAAAAATAACCAGGAACTGTATTCCGTATGGTCTGTCAGCCGACAGGACTGGAGGCTTCAAGTGGTCCACAGCATGCAGCAGCATGGATCACTGTCTGCTGCAGAGCTTCGGTTTATGCCAGTAATACATATCCCAAGGCCCAGAGGATGTTAGATGTTTCTTGGACATTCTATGCAGGACGTGATGTAATGCTCTCAGATGTACTGCCCCTGATAAACACACTGTTTAGTCAGCTAGTTTATACCGCCAGACATGCTGTATATAAAACAGCCCCACAACTAAACCAGCCATGCAAAAAATACGACCAAATCCACCACAAGATTCCCAGAATTCTCAGCTTGGGGGAATGTGAAGGTTTCACTTTCATCAGACATAGGATCATATCCTGTAACATTTTTAATGAAAAATGGGATTTTTATCTCATCTTTGTCATGTATGTTGATCATACTTGGACATTTTTCCTAATCATCCCAGCATTATCAATCATACATCCACACTGATTATCTTTTCATTTATATAACATTGTTCAGTGAACATAAGATACATGAACCCTCATAATATATTGGTTTATTAGACAATTTCATGACTCCAAGCTCTTTGGACCATCAAACTTACACCATTCTTTTGAGCTACTGCAAGGTTTAAACCAAGTTTTGCAGCCAGCATCCCAACTTTTTCTTTAAACTGATCTGCCAATAAATGAAAATATTCCCATATTTCAAGGGGTACCCTATTGTGAAACAAACGTAATCTGTCCCTATGACAAGAAATGTTTGGTTTTAAACAGAACAGGCATAACTTATATCAGAGCCCCTTGAGATGGCCTGGCATTTTCTCTTTTTTCTTTTACAATTATAATTATATTAATATAGCTTGATATCATGATGTAAAGTTAATTAAAGGGACCTTTTCACAAACCAGGTAAAATATACATAATAATACAGAAGATACATGTAATATTTACTTCTGGTTTTTCTATAAAACTTTCATATTCAGTCAAAATGAACTAAAAGCATAAGATAGTACACATATTTCTGTATAGCAAATGTTTATATATGCCTTTAAGACCCAGGATTATTATCAAGACTAGCCCCAGAGTGGCTTTATATATTTGTATAAAGGAACATATTACACCTCTATATATAGTGATACATGCTATCTTTGTAAAAAGTTAAGGACCGCTATATACTCATATAAAGTGCACAGTTTTGTCCATTTCGCAATAAAATAACAAACACAAATAGGGATTCGAGCGACTGTGGTACGAATAAACATGACAGCAGTAACGTCTAGTTTAACCACACCATATGTACTGTTACTATATATATCTGTAAATGCCAGCGTTCCATCTGCATCTCAGATGACTTTCCCTCAAGCCCACAGGAGGTGGATTACAAATTTCCCTCCAGACAGCCCACAATGAAATATTCATGGGTCGGAGATCAATCAGAACTTTATTTCATGGGGCACCATTATTCCTGGCTTGTTAGTAGTTGCTCTGTCTGGAAAAAAACAGGTTGACATTTAAACAATGTGGCACCCCATGTTATTTCCAGTTCCGATTTCAGTCACCTAATCTATATATAACTCCATTGCTTTTCTTGATATTTGTTCACCGTTTTTGAGGTCACCATGGTTGAAGAAGGACTGTCAGTGAAAATGATGAGAAATATTTACAACTGTTTCAGTTTATTTAATGCTCCATTTTTCCCATGCTTATGCCTTTAGGTATTTGAAACATATAAAGCATGTTAAAATACTACCAGTAATGTAGCCATACCTGTGTTCTGCTATATGTTCACTATTTGAGTCATCACTTTAATAGGACCTTTTTACAGGTTTTTTTTTTTTTGGGGGGGGGGGGGGACAACTCCATCTGATCTAATTCTTAATCTAAGTATGTACATCTACAGAGTTCCATTTCATTTCGGGACAAGCACTCAGTTCCCATCATGCAATTTTGTGTCCTGGTGTCATGCAGGCATCGTGTGTTCTTCAGTTACTGGTCCTGGAATTGTTTGGTCATGATATCCCAGGAACCCCCCCTCCAGATGTACTCATTTGTGAGTGACACAATGCTGATGGGCACAGCCTTCCCATTAAGACTGCTGAGTGATCACCCTGGATGCAGGCTGACTGTAAAAAATCTCAATGGTCCTCCATTTTACCACTGCATCGGTTTTACATTTAATTAGTTTGTGATTAAACATAGTATATATTTTATCCTGGTGGTTTCATAAGCCAACACTTTCATACTTACACAGGTGCAATCACTGTTTCCTTTCAGTGACAAGAAACGAAGGAAAAAACAAATCCTGAACATTTGTTTCAGGCATTTTTAATTGTAAAAGATTTTTTTTTTTGGTATTATATTTTACTCAAGCCAAACTGATCTGCACCAAATCGGCTCACTTTGGTTTAAAGAAAAATCGCCGCCTCCTGATAAACTTGGCTGGCAGAGGCACAAATTGGCTGCGGCACCTGGCTCTACCACAGTCATTCCTGACTAACATGAAGTGCCTCATGATAATGTCATTCTGTGTACAGTCACTTGAATTCCTAACTGTGGTTGCGTTTTTATCAAGAAATGGACGAGACTCATGTGCACTATAAGAGAATATAGTCGTGCCTTACATAATTGGTACAGAGATACTCAGATAGCATGTATCACTATAGAGGTGTAATATGCTCTGTTTCTTCCCATTTCTCCCTGAAATAGGGATTCGTGCGACAGTGTTCTTTGAAAGACTGGAGGTCTGTATATAAGTAACCATATGTCTAGCCAGCTAATGTAATGAGTAACCTAGCCATACATTTAGCTGGCCACAACCATGACCACTAAAGTCATTTAAGTGGTTATATGTTGTCTGCTTTAGTCACTGAGACAACAGTTCTGAGAGAATTACCCTAGTAATGTGTCTTTTAATTGTGTGAAAATACCACATTTCACTGCCACAAACAGTAAAAGCCAGGACAGACAGTCATCACTGCGGCTGCTAATTGCAGTTCCGCTATCCACAGCACAATAACAGCACACAGCGGATACCATCGTAAATCGCTGGTGTCAGTTCTGTTGCCTGTACTGTAGTGCGGGGGGGACATGTCACTGCCTTCAATTAAACAGTCTGGGGAAGGCCCTGAATGTCAGCCACTGAAAGACTCAGGAAATATTTACATTGATGTTACTGTGCTTGGAACCCTACGTAATGATGAATTACATGTTACAGCCTGTAATGCTGTCCTGTAGACCTGAGAGTAGCGCAAACACTGTCCCACAGAAAACTACCCGTTAGAATAAAACAAGCAACAGAACACTAGGCTAGCTTTGATGGCTACATATATTTTTAAATTTTACCTCTGAGTTATGCTAGCTGCGTTATTGCTATTGGCTGATTCTGTGTGTGACTGCAACAGATCTGGTGAACATGCACGCAGCTCTATTAATCAATTGTCACATCAAGTTGAGTTGTCTGAAAATCTTACATTTTATTACATTTAATAGTGCTTGGTAACACTGTTAGTCCCTGATTTTCAGATTTTTTTTGAGGAAACCACCTTAAATTTTTAATGCCAGCTTGACTATAAGTACATGTATACATCAGCATGATTTTAATCTGGTTTCAGACTTCATGATTGGGCAGTATATCACATGCTTTCTCTTATTTTACATCCTTGTGTTAACCATGCCCAGTGACTACTGCACCTGCAGGCCCTGGGTGTGTAATCTTTCCCACTGCTGGGTCATACCAGCTGAACCCCTGAAAGATGCACTCATTTTCACTACATAGCCTTTGGGCATGCATGGCCTACCAATTAAGCCTGCAGAGCACTCACCCTGGGTGGGGGGCAGACTGTGAAAAATATCACCTCCACGGCTGATATTTGAACGCACAATCTTATGCTTTAAGTTGTGTGCCCTACCCCTGATTCACAGAAGCCGGTTTTCAGCAAATTGCTCACAGCTGCAGGCCTGCATGGACTAACAGAAGGGATGAAAAGAAGTGACACTTTATAGGTCAAGATCACTCTCTATATAGAGGTAATAACCAAAATTTGAATAGGTTTCCAATATTATACTCTTGCCTGAAACTATGTACTTGCATTTGAAACAAAATCTATTCATTATTTACTTAAATATTTGACTTGACAATAATGCTTGTGGTGATAGTGACAGCAGTGGAGAATCTGTAGTAAAGCCATGGTATCCTCAATTTTCAGGTCTGGAGATATATAATTACCAGTAGATACATGAACCATCCCAATTATTCAGCCACCTGACCACAGCTAAAAATCTAAAACATATCCATGTCACCCTACATACGATTAGGAGCACCACAAAACAGAGGTAAAATGTTTGGGGCTCCCCAACGGCAATCTGGGTTCAATCCCGGTGTATCTATGAGAGTCGGTTGTAGTGGCCTGGCTTACGTGGGTGTTTTCTCTGGGTCTTTGGGGTTCCTCCAACCCCACAGACAGCCAAATGCCAACCCCACAGTCTACGGAGTGCCTTGTATAAGTTATTGTAACTAATTGTACAATCCGTGAAAAATAAATGTTTATATTAACATATGTCAAATGGGTCAAGGTTATTACACAATGCCAACCCTGCAGACTATTGAATGCCCACCCTACAGAATACTGAATGCCACCAATTAAGCCACATGGAGAGTGCCTTGTATAAGTAATTGTTACTAGTTGTACAATCCATATAAAATAAATAAGTTTATATAAACATATGTCAAATGGGTCATGCCTTTAATGACAAAAAAGTCACGGTTAATATATGGCATACAGGTTCTCTATTCCTGTCGGTTCATTTATTGAAGAGTACCAGTGTAAGCAGTGTGGGTAAACCTTTTTTTTCATTTTAGACTTGTAAGCAAACCCTGTACACATCACATGAACTGTGATTACCTGATATAGATACGATCATTGAAGTATGTACAGTAAACATTGTGTGGGTGTCTGATAAGATCAGAAACCTGACCACATTGGTATGCAGCATGCTCTGCTCATATTTATCAGTACTCGCTATCAATCACACATTAGTAATACAAGTGTAACATCAACACTGTTCCTATGGTTACATTTAGAGTATCACTTCTCTGGATTTTTGAAAAACAGAAAATTTTTTTCCCCCAGAAAAAAGTATTAGAATATTCAAATATACTGAAAACATGCTGACTGATCCAACAATATACTGATATTCTTACAATAATCCCCGGGTGATAAATGAAATTAAAATTTCCCCATTACTCAGCCTTTATCTTATTAATAATTGATCCCCAAACCTTGGCTGAGATAATCAAGTTTAACATTTCTACCGGCTGACAGCCGTCTTGACTGTATGCTTTAATTGTGTTCCTGTACCCAGGGTGTGCTTAAACAAGCATAAGAGCTGAATTCCATTAAAACCAGCTTAAAACAACACTGAATTATTGATTATCTCAGGGTTAGTAATTACATTTTTCACATGAATGATAATACACGGAATCACCATTTTGGTCTAGCTTATATCTACACAGTTACAACAATGCCTCTGCAATAACAAATTTATCATGCGGTACTAATAAATCTATAGATATTCCGAGAACACTATATCTTCAGTTTATCTGGAGATTTAGCAGAGCTAGCATAAAAGAATCCTGATGATTTTAATAACAGGGGCTATTGTTCCCCAGATTCATTTCTCACGTCAGTGGGTTTTATAAAATGATCTGCCCGGAGGCGGAATAAATCGAGACAAGGACAAGGTTGTGTTAATCATTACGTGTAGTCATTAGTTTCCTCATTATCTCAAGAGTTCCTTGGTTGTATCTGTGTGGAGAGAATACATTCAGGCATGCTGGTGGTCGGGAGTTTACATGGGGACTAATTTCAGGGATTTCGCCCTTGGGACATGTCCCTGCAGCAGTGTTGCCATGGCAACAGAATCTGAGGTCTGTATACTAGAACCTGGAGCAGAAAGGATAATAGAAAAGCCGCCAGGAAGAGTGGAAGAAAGTGGACTCTACAGATTAGCTCCCCATCCAGCTTAGGTCACTAATAAAATGCATGAAATGTAACAGATGCCTCTGACTAAGCCCTGAATAAATAATCTTCAAGCAAAATCTGGGAAATTTATGAAAGCCTTCAGGGGCCTTCAGAAACTCAAACATATCAGGGAGATATTGAAAATAATTTTTATAGGGCCCCTTGTTGTGCTGTGGATATCAATAATATAAATGAAAACCAGTCTGTATCTTCATCTCAATTTTTTCTCAATTCCCTCAAAAATTCAAATAATCTCAGCTTCTTAAATGCCAAACTCGGAACCTCCTCACTACAGTTTGATATCTCTCTGTGTTAAAATTATCACCGGTGGCTTTTGTAACAGCAGATTAAATTCCTTAAAACAAGCACCTGACATAAAGAAAGCAAATGATATGTTGAATATATCTTAAATAAGAATTAATTAATTTTATGTCAAATAAAATATTTCTCTGTCTGTCTCTCTCTCTTTCTGTGTGTCTCTCAAATGATAATATGGCGCTTGATTCTTTGGTCATGCAGGTATGAAAAATCACTAGCAACTGATGGATATTAACGCTCAAATGAAAAATTCTTAAAAGACATAAAAATAATATATGTTACAGAAAAAGTTATGGAAAATGTAAATTTTAGAAAAATGTGCAAGAAATGAAATTTATTTATTATTGGCAAAAATTGGTAATAAAAGGAAAAAAAAATTGTAATAATAGACAAAAGCTCCACATGAAACTGTTGATTATCTATCACAGCATGGTTTTTCATGCATATATGATATATATGCAAAGTATACTGACAGATATATCTGTATTCCATTTCATCACTGGATATTGCCTCTCAAGATCCCATACCTTTGCTTCAAAGAGCTTCAATATAGGATTCCTAAAGTGCATCTACAATATACAATACTCAGGAAATCAAAGGTTCTTTCATAGATTAAGTACAAGCACCCTTTTGTTGCAACATACCCCTGTGCAAAGGAGCTAGGTCAGGTTTTCATGTGCAAGTAGGGAAATCACTACGGGACAAGCATGGCTAAATTAGCACATGAACCCAAAAAGTGAAACACCTTAACCATCATATCACCATTCTGTTGGACATGTTTATAAAGAGTATATTGATCATGGGAACAAGCCTACAGGGGTTCTCTTCACATATTGACAAAACACAGGTGTTTATTTCAATACCGCTGTCACCTGTATTGTAAATGCTAGTGTTAATCATGGACAATCACTGATTTTCTTAACACTGCATCCATCTACATGTTTATAATTTTCTGCCTTTTACTTTTGGCTCCTACTGATTTAAAAATATTCAGCTTTTTCAATCACATGACTTTTTATCCCCTTCATGCAATCTTAATTTTAATTGTTATTCTTTTGTCAGTTGGTTTCAGTAATTGACACTGAAGAAATGTACAGGACAAAATGTCCATAGACAAAATACAAGAGTGTATTTTAGTTAAAATTTCATGAAAAATGTTCAAGAAATGTACAGGACAAAATGTCCATAGACAAAATACTAGAGTGTATTTTAGTTAAAATTTCATGTAAAATGCTCAAGAAATGTACAGGACAAAATGTCCATAGACAAAATACTAGAGTGTATTTTAGTTATAATTTCATGTAAAATGTTCAAGAAATGTACAGGACAAAATGTCCGTAGACAAAATACTAGAGTGTATTTGAGTTATAATTTCATGTAAAATGTTCAAGAAATGTACAGGACAAATTGTCCATAGACAAAATACTAGAGTGTATTTTAGTTGAAATTTCATGTAAAATGCTCAAGAAATGTACAGGACAAAATGTCCATAGACAAAATACTAGAGTGTATTTTAGTTAAAATTTCATGTAAAATGTTCAAGAAATGTACAGGAAAAAATGTCCATAGACAAAATACTAGAGTGTATTTTAGTTGAAATTTCATGAAAAATGTTCAAGAAATGTACAGGACAAAATGTCCATAGACAAAATACTAGAGCGTATTTTAGTTAAAATTTCAAGTAAAATGTTCAAGAAATGTACAGGACAAAATGTCCATAGACAAAATACTAGAGTGTATTTTAGTTGAAATTTCATGTAAATTCAAGAAATGTACAGGACAAAATGTCCATAGACAAAATACTAGAGTGTATTTTAGTTATAATTTCATGTAAAATGTTCAAGAAATGTACAGGACAAAATGTCCTTAGACAAAATACTAGAGTGTATTTTAGTTGAAATTTCATGTAAAATGCTCAAGAAATGTACAGGACAAAATGTCCATAGACAAAATACTAGAGTGTATTTTAGTTATAATTTCATGTAAAATGTTCAAGAAATGTACAGGACAAAATGTCCATAGACAAAATACTAGAGTGTATTTTAGTTGAAATTTCATGTAAAATGCTCAAGAAATGTACAGGACAAAATGTCCATAGACAAAATACTAGAGTGTATTTTAGTTATAATTTCATGTAAAATGTTCAAGAAATGTACAGGACAAAATGTCCATAGACAAAATACTAGAGTGTATTTTAGTTAAAATTTCATGTAAATTCAAGAAATGTACAGGACAAAATGTCCATAGACAAAATAAAAGAGTGTATTTTAGTTATAATTTCATGTTAAATGCTCAAGAAATGTACAGGACAAAATGTCCATAGACAAAATACTAGAGTGTATTTGAGTTATAATTTCATGTAAAATGCTCAAGAAATGTACAGGACAAAATGTCCATAGACAAAATACTAGAGTGTATTTTAGTTGAAATTTCATGTAAAATGTTCAAGAAATGTACAGGACAAAATGTCCATAGACAAAATACTAGTGCGTATTTTAGTTAAAATTTCAAGTAAAATGTTCAAGAAATGTACAGGACAAAATGTCCATAGACAAAATACTAGAGTGTATTTTAGTTGAAATTTCATGTAAATTCAAGAAATGTACAGGACAAAATGTCCATAGACAAAATACTAGAGTGTATTTTAGTTATAATTTCATGTAAAATGTTCAAGAAATGTACAGGACAAAATGTCCATAGACAAAATACTAGAGTGTATTTTAGTTAAAATTTTATGTAAAATGTTCAAGAAATGTACAGGACAAAATGTCCATAGACAAAATACTAGAGTGTATTTTAGTTGAAATTTCATGTAAAATGTTCAAGAAATGTACAGGACAAAATGTCCATAGACAAAATACTAGAGCGTATTTTAGTTAAAATTTCAAGTAAAATGTTCAAGAAATGTACAGGACAAAATGTCCATAGGCAAAATACTAGAGTGTATTTTAGTTGAAATTTCATGTAAATTCAAGAAATGTACAGGACAAAATGTCCATAGACAAAATACTAGAGTGTATTTTAGTTATAATTTCATGTAAAATGTTCAAGAAATGTACAGGACAAAATGTCCATAGACAAAATACAAGAGTGTATTTTAGTTATAATTTCATGTAAAATGTTCAAGAAATGTACAGGACAAAATGTCCATAGACAAAATACTAGAGTGTATTTTAGTTGAAATTTCATGTAAATTCAAGAAATGTACAGGACAAAATGTCCATAGACAAAATACTAGAGTGTATTTTAGTTATAATTTCATGTAAAATGCTCAAGAAATGTACAGGACAAAATGTCCATAGACAAAATACTAGAGTGTATTTTAGTTATAATTTCATGTTAAATGTTCAAGAAATGTACAGGACAAAATGTCCACAGACAAAATACAAGAGTGTATTTTAGTTGAAATTTCATGTAAAATGTTCAAGAAATGTACAGGACAAAATGTCCATAGACAAAATACTAGAGTGTATTTTAGTTATAATTTCATGTAAAATGCTCAAGAAATGTACAGGACAAAATGTCCATAGACAAAATACTAGAGTGTATTTTAGTTATAATTTCATGTAAAATGCTCAAGAAATGTACAGGACAAAATGTCCATAGACAAAATACTAGAGTGTATATTAGTTGAAATTTCATGTAAATTCAAGAAATGTACAGGACAAAATGTCCATAGACAAAATACTAGAGTGTATTTTAGTTATAATTTCATGTAAAATGTTCAAGAAATGTACAGGACAAAATGTCCACAGACAAAATACAAGAGTGTATTTTAGTTGAAATTTCATGTAAAATGCTCAAGAAATGTACAGGACAAAATGTCCATAGACAAAATTCTAGAGTGTATTTTAGTTATAATTTCATGTAAAATGTTCAAGAAATGTACAGGACAAAATGTCCATAGACAAAATACTAGAGTGTATTTTAGTTAAAATTTCATGTAAATTCAAGAAATGTACAGGACAAAATGTCCATAGACAAAATACAAGAGTGTATTTTAGTTATAATTTCATGTAAAATGCTCAAGAAATGTACAGGACAAAATGTCCATAGACAAAATACTAGAGTGTATTTTAGTTATAATTTCATGTAAAATGCTCAAGAAATGTACAGGACATTATGTCCATAGACAAAATACAAGAGTGTATTTTAGTTATAATTTCATGTAAAATGCTCAAGAAACGTACAGGACAAAATGTCCACAGACAAAATACAAGAGTGTATTTTAGTTATAATTTCATGTAAAATGCTCAAGAAACGTACAGGACAAAATGTCCACAGACAAAATACAAGAGTGTATTTTAGTTGAAATTTCATGTAAATTCAAGAAATGTACAGGACAAAATGTCCATAGACAAAATACTAGAGTGTATTTTAGTTGAAATTTCATGTAAAATGCTCAAGAAATGTACAGGACAAAATGTCCATAGACAAAATACTAGAGTGTATTTTAGTTGAAATTTCATGTAAAATGCTCAAGAAATGTACAGGACAGTATGTCCATAGACAAAATACTAGAGTGTATTTTAGTTGAAATTTCATGTAAAATGTTCAAGAAATGTACAGGACAAAATGTCCATAGACAAAATACTAGAGTGTAATTTAGTTGAAATTTCATGTAAAATGCTCAAGATATGTACAGGACAAAATGTCCATAGACAAAATACAAGAGTGTATTTTAGTTGAAATTTCATGTAAAATGCTCAAGAAATGTACAGGACAGTATGTCCATAGACAAAATACTAGAGTGTATTTTAGTTGAAATTTCATGTAAATTCAAGAAATGTACAGGACAAAATGTCCATAGACAAAATACTAGAGTGTATTTTAGTTGAAATTTCATGTAAATTCAAGAAATGTACAGGACAAAATGTCCATAGACAAAATACTAGAGTGTATTTTAGTTATAATTTCATGTAAAATGTTCAAGAAATGTACAGGTCAAAATGTCCATAGACAAAATACTAGAGCGTATTTTAGTTGAAACTTCATGAAAAATGTTCAAGAAATGTACAGGACAAAATGTCCATAGACAAAATACTAGAGTGTATTTTAGTTGAAATTTCATGTAAAATGCTCAAGAAATGTACATGACAAAATGTCCATAGACAAAATACTAGAGTGTATTTTAGTTATAATTTCATGTAAAATGCTCAAGAAATGTACAGGACAAAATGTCCATAGACAAAATACTAGAGTGTATTTTAGTTATAATTTCATGTAAAATGCTCAAGAAATGTACAGGACAAAATGTCCATAGACAAAATACTAGAGTGTATTTTAGTTGAAATTTCATGTAAAATGCTCAAGAAATGTACAGGACAAAATGTCCATAGACAAAATACTAGAGTGTATTTTAGTTATAATTTCATGTAAAATGCTGAAGAAATGTACAGGACAAAATGTCCATAGACAAAATACTAGTGTGTATTTTAGTTGAAATTTCATGTAAAATGCTCAAGAAATGTACAGGACAAAATGTCCATAGACAAAATACTAGAGTGTATTTTAGTTGAAATTTCATGTAAAATGCTCAAGAAATGTACAGGACAAAATGTCCATAGACAAAATACTAGAGCCTATTTTAGGTGAAATTTCATGTAAATTCAAGAAATGTACAGGACAAAATGTCCATAGACAAAATACTAGAGTGTATTTTAGTTATAATTTCATGTAAAATGTTCAACAAATGTACAGGACAAAATGTCCATAGACAAAATACTAGAGTGTATTTTAGTTGAAATTTCATGTAAATTCAAGAAATATACAGGACAAAATGTCCATAGACAAAATACTAGAGTGTATTTTAGTTGAAATTTCATGTAAAATGTTCAAGAAATGTACAGGACAAAATGTCCATAGACAAAATACAAGAGTGTATTTTAGTTAAAATTTCATGTAAACTCAAGAAATGTACAGGACAAAATGTCCATAGACAAAATACTAGAGTGTATTTTAGTTAAAATTTCATGTAAAATGCTCAAGAAATGTACAGGACAAAATGTCCATAGACAAAATACTAGAGTGTATTTTAGTTATAATTTCATGTAAAATGTTCAAGAAATGTACAGGACAAAATGTCCGTAGACAAAATACTAGAGTGTATTTGAGTTATAATTTCATGTAAAATGTTCAAGAAATGTACAGGACAAATTGTCCATAGACAAAATACTAGAGTGTATTTTAGTTGAAATTTCATGTAAAATGCTCAAGAAATGTACAGGACAAAATGTCCATAGACAAAATACTAGAGTGTATTTTAGTTAAAATTTCATGTAAAATGTTCAAGAAATGTACAGGAAAAAATGTCCATAGACAAAATACTAGAGTGTATTTTAGTTGAAATTTCATGTAAAATGTTCAAGAAATGTACAGGACAAAATGTCCATAGACAAAATACTAGAGTGTATTTTAGTTGAAATTTCATGTAAATTCAAGAAATGTACAGGACAAAATGTCCATAGACAAAATACTAGAGTGTATTTTAGTTATAATTTCATGTAAAATGTTCAAGAAATGTACAGGACAAAATGTCCTTAGACAAAATACTAGAGTGTATTTTAGTTGAAATTTCATGTAAAATGCTCAAGAAATGTACAGGACAAAATGTCCATAGACAAAATACTAGAGTGTATTTTAGTTATAATTTCATGTAAAATGTTCAAGAAATGTACAGGACAAAATGTCCATAGACAAAATACTAGAGTGTATTTTAGTTAAAATTTCATGTAAATTCAAGAAATGTACAGGACAAAATGTCCATAGACAAAATACAAGAGTGTATTTTAGTTATAATTTCATGTTAAATGCTCAAGAAATGTACAGGACAAAATGTCCATAGACAAAATACTAGAGTGTATTTGAGTTATAATTTCATGTAAAATGCTCAAGAAATGTACAGGACAAAATGTCCATAGACAAAATACTAGAGTGTATTTTAGTTGAAATTTCATGTAAAATGTTCAAGAAATGTACAGGACAAAATGTCCATAGACAAAATACTAGTGCGTATTTTAGTTAAAATTTCAAGTAAAATGTTCAAGAAATGTACAGGACAAAATGTCCATAGACAAAATACTAGAGTGTATTTTAGTTGAAATTTCATGTAAATTCAAGAAATGTACAGGACAAAATGTCCATAGACAAAATACTAGAGTGTATTTTAGTTATAATTTCATGTAAAATGTTCAAGAAATGTACAGGACAAAATGTCCATAGACAAAATACTAGAGTGTATTTTAGTTAAAATTTTATGTAAAATGTTCAAGAAATGTACAGGACAAAATGTCCATAGACAAAATACTAGAGTGTATTTTAGTTGAAATTTCATGTAAAATGTTCAAGAAATGTACAGGACAAAATGTCCATAGACAAAATACTAGAGCGTATTTTAGTTAAAATTTCAAGTAAAATGTTCAAGAAATGTACAGGACAAAATGTCCATAGACAAAATACTAGAGTGTATTTTAGTTGAAATTTCATGTAAAATGCTCAAGAAATGTACAGGACAAAATGTCCATAGACAAAATACTAGAGTGTATTTTAGTTATAATTTCATGTAAAATGATCAAGAAATGTACAGGACAAAATGTCCATAGACAAAATACAAGAGTGTATTTTAGTTATAATTTCATGTAAAATGTTCAAGAAATGTACAGGACAAAATGTCCATAGACAAAATACTAGAGTGTATTTTAGTTGAAATTTCATGTAAATTCAAGAAATGTACAGGACAAAATGTCCATAGACAAAATACTAGAGTGTATTTTAGTTATAATTTCATGTAAAATGCTCAAGAAATGTACAGGACAAAATGTCCATAGACAAAATACTAGAGTGTATTTTAGTTATAATTTCATGTAAAATGTTCAAGAAATGTACAGGACAAAATGTCCACAGACAAAATACAAGAGTGTATTTTAGTTGAAATTTCATGTAAAATGTTCAAGAAATGTACAGGACAAAATGTCCATAGACAAAATACTAGAGTGTATTTTAGTTATAATTTCATGTAAAATGCTCAAGAAATGTACAGGACAAAATGTCCATAGACAAAATACTAGAGTGTATTTTAGTTATAATTTCATGTAAAATGCTCAAGAAATGTACAGGACAAAATGTCCATAGACAAAATACTAGAGTGTATATTAGTTGAAATTTCATGTAAATTCAAGAAATGTACAGGACAAAATGTCCATAGACAATATATTAGAGTGTATTTTAGTTATAATTTCATGTAAAATGTTCAAGAAATGTACAGGACAAAATGTCCACAGACAAAATACAAGAGTGTATTTTAGTTGAAATTTCATGTAAAATGCTCAAGAAATGTACAGGACAAAATGTCCATAGACAAAATTCTAGAGTGTATTTTAGTTATAATTTCATGTAAAATGTTCAAGAAATGTACAGGACAAAATGTCCATAGACAAAATACTAGAGTGTATTTTAGTTAAAATTTCATGTAAATTCAAGAAATGTACAGGACAAAATGTCCATAGACAAAATACAAGAGTGTATTTTAGTTATAATTTCATGTAAAATGCTCAAGAAATGTACAGGACAAAATGTCCATAGACAAAATACTAGAGTGTATTTGAGTTATAATTTCATGTAAAATGCTCAAAAAATGTACAGGACAAAATGTACATAGACAAAATACTAGAGTGTATTTTAGTTATAATTTCATGTAAATTCAAGAAATGTACAGGACAAAATGTCCATAGACAAAATACTAGAGTGTATTTTAGTTGAAATTTCATGTAAAATGCTCAAGAAATGTACAGGACAAAATGTCCATAGACAAAATACTAGAGTGTAATTTAGTTATAATTTCATGTAAAATGTTCAAGAAATGTACAGAACAAAATGTCCATAGACAAAATACAAGAGTGTATTTTAGTTGAAATTTCATGTAAAATGCTCAAGAAATGTACAGGACAGTATGTCCATAGACAAAATACTAGAGTGTATTTTAGTTGAAATTTCATGTAAATTCAAGAAATGTACAGGACAAAATGTCCATAGACAAAATACTAGAGTGTATTTTAGTTGAAATTTCATGTAAATTCAAGAAATGTACAGGACAAAATGTCCGTAGACAAAATACTAGAGTGTATTTTAGTTGAAATTTCATGTAAAATGCTCAAGAAATGTACAGGACAAAATGTCCATAGACAAAATACTAGAGCGTATTTTAGTTGAAATTTCATGTAAATTCAAGAAATGTACAGGACAAAATGTCCATAGACAAAATACTAGAGCGTATTTTAGTTGAAATTTCATGTAAAATGTTCAAGAAATGTACAGGACAAAATGTCCATAGACAAAATACTAGATTGTATTTTAGTTGAAATTTCATGTAAATTCAAGAAATGTACAGGACAAAATGTCCATAGACAAAATACTAGAGTGTATTTTAGTTATAATTTCATGTAAAATGTTCAAGAAATGTACAGGTCAAAATGTCCATAGACAAAATACAAGAGCGTATTTTAGTAGAAACTTCATGAAAAATGTTCAAGAAATGTACAGGACAAAATGTCCATAGACAAAATACTAGAGTGTATTTTAGTTGAAATTTCATGTAAAATGTTCAAGAAATGTACAGGACAAAATGTCCATAGACAAAATACTAGAGTGTATTTTAGTTGAAATTTCATGTAAATTCAAGAAATGTACAGGACAAAATGTCCATAGACAAAACACCAGAGTGTATTTTAGTTAGAATTTCATGTAAAATGCTCAAGAAATGTACAGGACAAAATGTCCATAGACAAAATACTAGAGTGTATTTTAGTTGAAATTTCATGTAAAATGCTCAAGAAATGTACAGGACAAAATGTCCATAGACAAAATACTAGAGCGTATTTTAGTTATAATTTCATGTAAAATGCTCAAGAAATGTACAGGACAAAATGTCCATAGACAAGATACTAGAGTGTATTTTAGTTGAAATTTCATGTAAAATGCTCAAGAAATGTACAGGACAAAATGTCCGTAGACAAAATACTAGAGTGTATTTTAGTCATAATTTCATGTAAATTCATGAAATGTACAGGACAAAATGTCCATAGACAAAATACTAATGTGTATTTTAGTTGAAATTTCATGTAAAATGCTCAAGAAATGTACAGGACAAAATGTCCATAGACAAAATACTAGAGCGTATTTTAGTTAAAATTTCATGTAAATTCAAAAAATGTACAGGACAAAATGTACATAGACAAAATACTAGAGCGTATTTTAGTTGAAAATTCATGTAAAATGTTCAAGAAATGTACAGGACAAAATGTCCATAGACAAAATACTAGAGTGTATTTTAGTTGAAACTTCATGAAAAATGTTCAAGAAATGTACAGGACAAAATGTCCATAGACAAAATACTAGTGTGTATTTTAGTTGAAACTTCATGAAAAATGTTCAAGAAATGTACAGGACAAAATGTCCATAGACAAAATACTAGAGTGTATTTTAGTTGAAATTTCATGTAAAATGTTCAACAAATGTACAGGACAAAATGTCCATAGACAAAATACTAGAGCGTATTTTAGTTGAAACTTCATGAAAAATGTTCAAGAAATGTACAGGACAAAATGTCCATAGACAAAATACTAGAGTGTATTTTAGTTGAAATTTCATGTAAAATGTTCAAGAAATGTACAGGACAAAATGTCCATAGACAAAATACTAGAGCGTATTTTAGTTGAAATTTCATGTAAAATGTTCAAGAAATGTACAGGACAAAATGTCCATAGACAAAATACTAGAGTGTATTTTAGTTATAATTTCATGTAAAATGTTCACGAAATGTACAGGACAAAATGTCCATAGACAAAATACTAGAGTGTATTTTAGTTGAAATTTCATGTAAATTCAAGAAATGTACAGGACAAAATGTCCATAGACAAAATACTAGAGTGTATTTTAGTTGAAATTTCATGTAAAATGTTCAAGAAATGTACAGGACAAAATGTCCGTAGACAAAATACTAGAGTGTATTTTAGTTATAATTTCATGTAAAATGTTCAAGAAATGTACAGAACAAAATGTCCATAGACAAAATACTAGAGTGTATTTTAGTTGAAATTTCATGTAAATTCAAGAAATGTAGAGGACAAAATGTCCATAGACAAAATACTAGAGTGTATTTTAGTTATAATTTCATGTAAAATGTTCAAGAAATGTACAGGACAAAATGTCCGTAGACAAAATACTAGAGTGTATTTTAGTTGAAATTTCATGTAAAATGTTCAATATCCACCAAAACCTGTGTATTGACTACCTGTCTATCATTTTAAAATACTGGGAATTTCATTTCCATTTTAAGCATGTCTTCTCTATTTTCCAAATGTTTAAGTCCAGTAAGTCCACCCTCCAAATCTATCCCTGGTTACCTCTGCTAGGAGGGTAAGCTTTCAACCCTGTGTGTGTGTTGTTGTGTGGGTTCACAACAAAACTCCGGCGATCATAAACAGAATCTCATGATATTATCAGGGCATTTCTGGAATCAGCCAATGAAGAATCAATTAAATTTTGGTATGGATCCAGCATAAGATTTGGAGTCATGAACATCACTAAAGAATATTCACAAATGTATTTGAGTCATTTATGCTCAAATGAACCTTGGAATATGGGCTGTTTAAGTGAATGTAAACATGATTTTGGAGCTTCCCTCAATATGGACCACCCACATGGCAGAGCCTTGCATTTCCTGGAATGCAGATTTCTATTTAAGAATTTGGACTGGAGAACTGAAGGTCCCCAGTTCATAACCCTCCAGTACCTCTAAGGCAGAAATGTAACAAAAATTTTGAAAAAAAAACTACAGAGATTCAGCCTGAGAGAGAGAGACAGAGAGAGTGGAAGGGAAAGAGAGTCTTGCCCCTCTGTCTGTGTTGGCCTATCCTCATGTCAAAACCTGGCAGCTCCTTGAGAGACACTGCAGACAGTATCTAAATTGAAGAATGCCTTCTAAAGTTCCACAGTGAAAGAGAACTGCCATTTACATGTCAACTTAAGAGTGCTATCCCAAATCAGATTCACTGTTTAAGAGATCTTCATTGAAATGCAGTAGGTTTGTCTATCGGAGAAAAAAGATGCGTTTCCTGATAAGATGAATCAGTGGGTGTTATGTGGTCTGCTGGTCTAGACGTTCTATTAGTGGGGCTAGCGAAATGCTGCCAGACACAGCTTCTTCAGGTAGTCTGTCCAGTCGAAGCCAACCAGCTTTAGCAGACCTGACATGGTTACATGGTCCAGTATCAGTCACCAAGAATGCTGTTGTATCAATGCAACTGACCAAAGGTTATGGAAAGGAGACATTTAAAATAAATAGAGAACATTTGCTTCAGAAATTAAAAACTGAATTTTTGACACAATATTTCAAGTAGGATTGATGTTATCCAATGACAACAATAAAAGAAATATTATTTCAAGGGTTATGAAAAGGAGTTATTAAAAAGACAGATAGACATTTTCTCTTAAGGAATTAAATACTGAATATTTTATGCAATATTTCAAGAAAGATTAATGTTAATAATTGACAACAATAAAAGAAATGTTATTTCAAGGTTTATGAAAAGGAGCCATTAAAAAGAAAGACAGACATTTTCACTTCGGAATTTACATATTGAATTTTTGACACAATATTTCAAGAAAGATTAATGTAAACTAGAATACAGTAGTCGACAAGGGGAAATAGAGTGAGGTGTGTTGCAGATAAGCATGGATGTTTGCAGCCGAAATATGTATGTAGGTTGCGCCACCAACCACAAAACACGGAAAGCTGTCCAAGCTGTATACATATGCAACATTTTAGGCAGATAAGTCAAACCACTACTAGTTTATCAGCAGACAAACAGAAGGACGCTGTGCAAAAATGGTGGCAAGTGGCGCCACACATTTTGGATATATTTAAGAGCTATGTGAGATCTATACACATGCAAAATTTCAGGGGGATATGTCAAACCAGTGCTGAGATATGAGCCTGAATGTCTGTATCATAAACATAAAAGTAGGTGGTGCCACCTGCCACAAAATCCAGAAAGCTATCCAAGATGTATAAACCTGCAAAATTTTGGGCAGATATGTCAAACCCCTGCCGAGATATGAGTGATTTTATCCCACAGCAGACAAACAGACGGATGCTTTGCAAAAATGGTTGCAGGAGGCAACAGCAGTTTTGCATATGATATAAAGAGCTATGTGAGATCTATACACATGCAAATTTTTGGCCCAATCGGTCAAACAGTTCCCTATATATGAGCTTGGATGTCTGCAGCATGAAAACATGATTGTAGGTGATGCCACCTGTCATAAAATCAAGAAAGCTATGCAGGATGTATAAACCTTTAAATCTTCAGGTCGATAAGTCAAACAACTGCAGAGGTATGAGTGATTTTATTCGAATACAGACGAAACGATGGGTGATGTGCAAAAATGGTTGCAGGTGGCACCACCAGTTCTGCATATGATAAAGAGCTATGTGAGATCTATACACATGTAAAACTTTGGCCCAATCGGTCAAACAGTTCCCGAGATAGGAGCTTGGATGTCTGCAGCATAAACATGAATGTAGGTGGTGCCATGTGAGATCTATACACATGCAAAATTTTGGCCCAATCAGTCAAACGGTTCCCTAAATATGAGCTTGGATGTCTGCAGCATAAAAACATGATTGTAGGTGATGCCACCTGTCATAAAATCAAGAAAGCTATGCAGGATGTATAAACCTTTAAATCTACAGGTGGATAAGTCCAACAAATGCAGAGCTATGAGTGATTTTATCCCAAGTCAGATGAACAGATGGATACTGAGGAAAATTCGTTGCAGCTGGCGCCACCATTATTAGTGTATGTTATAAAGCTATCCAAGGACTACATCTGTGCAAAATTTTCAGCCTGATCCTCAAACGGTTCCTGAGATATGAAGGTTAATGTGTGGAAACAGACATACAAATGGATGCTGGGCAGAGGGGAAAGGTCAGAGGTCAACCAAAAATGAGGGCCAAGCAGTTCATATGTGACCCGATCTAAATTCCGAATTTAAAAAAAATTCTGCCCATTGGTTACAGAGGAGTTCTCCTGAAACCTATGCAGCAGAGGTGGCGTCCCACTGAAAACATAGTATCTGCAAAACTCTGTTTTGGTAGATACAATAATTGACAACAATAAAAGAAATATTATTTAAAGGTTTATGGAAAAGAGCAATTAAAAAAAAGATTTAATTCACTTCAAAGTTTTGACTTCAGAAATGAAATACTGAATTTTGACACAATTTTTTCAAGAAAGATGAATGAATGTTAATCACTGATAGCAATAAAAGAAATATTATTTTGCAACTTTTAGATTCTGGGGGTAGGACATAGCATTGTGGCTGAGTAGACACTGGACTTCATAGCTAAAGGTCACCAGTCTGAAACTCGGTTGGACTTAAATGGCATAAGGGTAAAATCTTGATAGAACTTCAAGATTTCCGCACTGATGTCTTAATGACTGGTTATGACTTTTGGATTATTCAAAGTTTCCTGGCTAAACAATCCCAGTAGACAGTCTCAGTACCTCGCATATGGTTGTTTAGCACCTTGTTATGGATCACTTTTTGGAATACACAGTCCACGTGTGTCTGGTTACTTAAATAAGCCGTGCAACCAGAGGTCCAATTGTGAGCCGCAACATGCAGTGATTCAGCCAGGGGGAACATGTAATACATCTTTTGAGCCAAGTCAGTCAAGGCACTTCCTGATTGACACTCTTGAGGCTCCGCGATGCACATGGACCCACATGCTGCATTTCTGATGACACTCACTATTACACTCAAAATGTTACATGAGTATAAAATTTATTTTAAAGTAAACAAGCTATTTTTGGTGTGGTAATTCAACATGCTTTAAAGGTGATTGGGAGGGTTTATTTTTCCAATTGAGGCATTTGCCAGGCAAGACCCTGTTAAATTTTGGTCCACAGCTGGATATTGTGGTTGACCTAGTACAGTCAAAGCCTTAGCCAAGGTATGCGCCCTCAACTAAATGCCATTCTATTAACCTCTACATTTTCCAAGCTTCTAAACCTCTCCTGTCATACATATGTACCTTTTAGAATTTTTTATGATTTTACCCATATCCCCAACTTCTGGATCAATATAAGAGCATGTGTTACATCAGCAGTGCTTGCCCTGCCTCACCACCCAGCATTATCCAGGTGAAACACGGCACCAAACGACCTGATCTAATCAATCCAACAGGAGGTGATGGTGGCCCCTACATACCTCAGGGTTACCATTTGCACTGGAGCAAGATGTGTATTGATCACAAAAGCATTATGTCTGCAGCCTGTTACATGGCTTCCATTAAGTCACATATTCTCTGAATCAGCTCAACCGGCTTATCTCCTGAAACCTAATATCCTGAAACCTTTCTCATGGACTAAGCCATATTTCAAGGGTCATGCTCACATATGCCTTGAATCTAATACATTTTTTAAAAAATAAGTAAGAGAAATAAATGTATTACTTCTTCCATCTAATATTGGCATTGGAAAAGGGCAGGTAGTGTCATACTCTGCCTTTTTATGGGTGACACCATGCTCCGTCGGTTTCAGTCTTCACAGGTTTTTTTTATCCCATATAGCAATAACCCTGCACCCTCCAACTCATGCTGACATTTTATAAAGTGTACTTCCATATGATCTTTATGTTCAGCTGTCTATTGACTGTGGATCAAGGTAAACTGTAAGATGAATAAAAGGTATTGTTCTCAGGCACCGCCTACACCAATTTAAACCCCCTGCATCAAAAATTTTTAGCAAAGTTTTCCTTTTTAAAAAAAGTGCCTGAGAACCATAACTTTATTTTTGGCCTAACATATTATATTTAAGACTTCTGGATTTCAGGAGTAATTGAAATGCAGGGCTGGATATTATCATGCTATTATTCCCCTGTGTTTCTATTTGGATAACAATATTTTATGTTGTGGCAGTAGCAGAGGCTTTATCTCTGATGCCTTAACCATCAATATCCCTGAGCAATAAAACTGACCATTGTAGCGCTTCCTGTAGTTTATAAGAGGAATAAGATCATGTAAAAGGAGGTCAAATATAATTAACAGAATCATGGTAATCTTTATAAATGATCTTATCAGGTATAAACAGCATGGAAGAGCCCCGCAAAGGTACATATCCTTATAAGCTTTTCATAGATCTAGTGACCTCTGACCTCATTAAATATGTGTGGATCTTGCCCAGAATTATATTCAGGTGAGAAACATTATTGGTAAATATTTATAATGAGTTTCATGAAAATCCATCAGATTTTTTGTAAGTGATCATGGCAAACCCCAACATCTGGTGACCTCTGACCTCATTAAATATGCGTGGCTTTTCTCAGGAATCTAACTTAGGGGAGACATTATATTGGTTAAAATTTTACTAAAAGTTGAGGGATGGACAGAAGGACTGCTGACATATATTTATACCATAATACATCCCATCTAAGACAGGCATATAAAAAGTGATTATAAATTAATAATAAGCACCAAAATATTACATTTTTTCATATAAAGGAATAATCTTATCTTATCTCAAACAGCTATGGTGTAACAAAATACAATATAAATCAAAATGAGCTGTTTAACAAGTGTGTAAATTCTGTAGAAAGGGAATGTAAATTGCTGTAAAAGGTCATATAGCCTATAGCTTCACAGTTAATCCTAATCTAAAATGGGCAAGTCAGGTCTTCGTTTTGACGAGTTATACAAATGATTTAAGCACCAGTTTGCCTGCGAGGACAGCTCATCAGGAGAGGTAATGTGTATATCCATGTGGTCATTATGAATGACCAGTATCAATACAGTCTGTAATGACCAGCCATCATCGGCCTTTAGGGATCCTTCACCAGTCAGGCTAATAACCCCTGGACCCGCTGGCATGCACTGATGGCTGATGCTGATGTTCGCTTCCCCCTCCGCTCCAGTCATTTGTCCTTAAGGCCTTGAATGTAATTTCCTCTGACTAATATTTGGCGGTCGCGTTAAGCTAACACTGTGTGACCTGGGGTTAGTGGACAATCTGCTTGGACAACATTACAGGTTCATTACCTCCTGTTAACCCAGGCCACTCAGCTTCTATATGCAAACTGTTCTTTACTTCCTCATGATAAATTACACACAGTTTATCTGACCAATCACGCAGATTAAATTCCCACCCTATCTGGATACACTCTGCCCATATATTAACTCTCTTGCTGCATTAATATCACACAGCATCACAACTTAATTGTTTCCCCATAACCTTGGATACAGCTTATACCAGCGATCTTGACAAATATCCCAAAGGTAAACAAACATGTTTATGTGAAAGAAATTTAGTATAAAAAGTACCCAAATTAGGTCACCAGTGCAGGGAATCAAAACCTTGATCAGAACTGTGGTGAGCACACAGGATCCCACAATAGCTCCTCCTGGTTCATGTATACATCATGTAGGTCAAATGTGTGGAATATTTTCTTGGGTTGGTATCCAGGGCTCAAATTTATATAACTTTTGAAAGTACTTGCCCAGTGGGGCAAATAACCTCTAGCTTTAACTTGCCCTACATGAATTTTTATTAATCCTACAATTATCAGTGATCACAGCCACAGGCACAAAAAGTGTGTTCTACATGATTATTTTGCAACAATGAACGTGTTCAATTTAGGGCAAAAAAAATTATAAGGTCCTCAGGCACTGGCTGCGTCAATTTTAACCCCCTGCATCAAAACTTTTGATTTTGATTTTCATCTTTCAAGAAGATAAAATAATACAATTTTGATAAGATTTCCCTTGTTATGTGTTCTTTTAACTGTTTACTCAAAAAAATTTGTTGTAATTATCATGCTTTGCCCTTATCATATAACATTTTTATTGAAACATACAAACAAAACGAAAAAAAAATGCCAAACCCACACTGATTTCAGATAAAAAAAAGTGCCTGAGAACTATATCTTTAATTTTTTTTGGCCTTAGAGTAAGCAAGAACAAAGAAAGCAGTCAACCACACAAACTAAGATGCACGAATACAACTGTTTCTGTTTTGTATTGTTTTGTACTGTATTTTGGTTGATAAAAAAAAAATAAAAATGAAAGAGAAAACAGGTGTAAGAATACTTTGTAATATGGATATTTAGGTTTTCTAAACATGACTCAGGAAGTACTTTAAATAAGAGCACAAGTAAAAGTAGATAGTAATTGTTAATTTCCAGGACATATGAACATATAATAGATTACAGTCAATTATGCAATCACACAGAGGTTTTGTACATATCCCTGCAGGGAACTGATGCCTTTCAAGGCCTGATAGGCAGCAAAACGCAGTCAAGATATAAACTTCGGTAGTTATAACAAGCTTGGTGCACAAGACAGATAGCTTGTCAACGTAACGTAAAATTCAATCTGTGCTGCTGTACATTTCAAGGTCATAAATAAAGGGTGGTCCTCTGTGTCACTCTCACCGAGGGCGTCTTCGAGGATCAATCAGATGACATAAAACTACCACGGTGTCAGCAGAAGGCCGGCTTCGCTGCCTCACTGGCTCCCAATGACAATTTTATCGCATCATCAGTCATCACTGGCAAATATGAGTGGTGTAAATCTCAACCTTACACCAAGCCAGTGACAGTGGCCCTGATAGACTGACGCTTTGTTATATCAATCACACAGAAGGAGAAGAAAACCCCAACCTTATGCTATTCTTTACTGTCTATTTTTGCATACGGAAAGCAACACAATATAACTCCATTGTCAAATCTGGACTGTTCATAAATATTTCTGTATCAATATTATTATAACTGATAGTTCTGCAAAAAACAATACATAGTTAAAGGCTATAGTATTTAACAAGAGCTAAAATAAAACTTTTTTGGAGGGAAGTGGGTTTCTTTAAGAAAGAAGATAAGCATAGGATTTAAAAGATATATGCTACTATCAGGCCTCCTGATTTTCAGGTTTCATAAATTCTAGGTTTGAATCAACAAGAATCATAAAAAGTCATTGAGACATTAGAGCTTTTCTCTCTCTGTGGTGATGCAAGAGACATTGCATCACTTTTGTCTTCTGGGGCCTCAGCATTGTTCAAACTCCGGACCTACTGACCCGAGACAGTTGCCTCAAATTAACCATGCACTAGACTTCATCCCTGGCACACCTTGCCTGAAGTTCTGACACCACCAGTTTTCCACATTTTTTTTATCAGTCTGCCATAGATGGTTATATTAAGGCAGATTTCAAAATACTCAATGTCTGACAAAACAGAATCATCACACAAAAAAAAACTTTTACATAAGATATCTCATCCATATAACTCATCAACACAGGATAAACAGTCATTTACAATACTGGTAGCCTGACTGGCTTATCCTGTACATCACTCTTTGCATAATGGGTTAAATGTTGAAAGGCACAAGATTGATATAATGAATAATATTAAAATACATAACATATTTTAATTATCATTTTACTGATAAATACAAGGTCCATTTTACAAGTACAATCAAGACCTTTTGAGCTTAATTTCTGTCAAAAATTAAAAAGAACTTCCAGTCATCTGATATTCCTTTCAAATGGTTAACATGAAATTAATAAGATTTTATGTGCATATTGAAATAACAAAACTTGTCCTGACTGGGATGATATAATTCATTTACTATTAGATCCTGTTCAGGTTTCTGCCAGATGAAATCACAAAAACTGGCTGTCAAAATAAGGGAAACTGTGTACAAATGTTTCATGGTACAAGGAATTTGATAAAATAAGTAATTTTTTTTTCACTGTGAAAATAATTTTTTTAGTGTTTATTCCAGGAATGAGGTTATGGTAAAACCTGTATCAGATTTGACTGTCTACAGTACTTGTAAATATGTTCAGATGGCTGCTCAGAAATTCTATGGGGGGAAATCCTTACTGTTCCCATGACTTATAGTCAGTTGAGCTAAAAACATATTCCAAAACATGAGAAAAAAGAACTATCATACAGTGACCTTCAAAGGTGAGCATGTCCCTTGGGTCACAAAGCTTTTAAACTGCCAAAACCTGCAAAAATAACTTTCTAAAAAATATATCATAGATTAATTTTGCATACTATGACTGCAGATGTCTCAGACTTTACAAAGAATAGACAAGGAAAAGAAAAAAAGACTTTCTTTAAAGTCTGAAGCCAATTCCAACCAAACACAAAGACAGATGAAGAACATCACTAAAATGACAGAATGTCCCGAGCGGGCGTTCCTCCCAATGTGGCTGTTCTTTGAGGAGCGAGAGCTACAGGAAACAGTGATCTATAATCCTTTAGCTGCATATAAACCCATCCAGGGTACTCACTACAAGGCAAATGTCAAAAGGTCTGTTCAAACGTTAGCTTTGCCAAACCTTTTTTTGGGAGATAGGATGATCTTGCTTCGTCTTTAAACATGCTTTACTCTTGTGGTAATACCTGCAAAGTACTTCTGGGAATTATAAGCTTCAATAAAATACCCTCAAGATGACAGTGGCCTAGTTTAGCCAAAACAGACCAGCTCGCAAAAATGTCACCTCCAGACTGTTCTATGAGTCTGACCTGGACTGTCCTTGACAAAAAAGATGACCTTCCTTGACAGTCTGACCTCTAACATTTGATCTTAATTTTTGCTGAATAATATCTTATATAAAATAGACATGTATCTTCCTTGAATTTTGTCTAAGAGCAGATTTTTTTTTACAAATTTCACACGGCAGAAAGAAATGTTCAGGATGGCAATAAGGTTTCTATACTGTAAAGATTTAGGTCACATTGTTACCAATAAAACTTGTGCCTTTTCTGTAAGTGACTAGTTCAGCCTGTATAGGTAGTACTGGGACTTGAATGAACAGGAAGATCAACATAAGGTACAAGTAATATGTCATCAGTGGGACTTTCTTGGGAACATGTTACATAGATCTGCTTACAAATAATCCAGAATTTTTTTTTTAAAGATACTTGTTCATTAAATTTGTCCATCTCCGTCCTGAGAGAAAGGCAGACAAACAAACATGTTTCATATTCTTTACTAGAACTATCACATCCTTCAGCACAGGGAATATAAAGTTTTTTTTGTAAAATGTTTATACCTGTGCAAGTTCTTTGTCTTAAAATGTACAACTTACAATTAAATCAAAATTAAAAAGTTATTGTTTGTATAATCTTCCATGTGCAATGATGTCTTATTTTTAATTATAAATTACCTTTTTGTGACTTTTGAACATTTTCTGAAATCTCATGACTCTTTGAGCCATTTAACCTTTAGAACTTCTCTTCATTTATCTCTGCAAGCACTGTGGAACACTACTATAGATTGTTGCATTCAAATAACTGAGTTTTTTGGTGGTTATGCCAAATTAAAATTGTGCAAGTTCCCTCTATTGATCAAGAGAATACAGCTTACTTTTTTTCTTGATGTATTTACCAACATGCCATAGACCAATTTTATTCCTGTAGTAACAATTAAGATGACACTGACTAATTTCTTGCTGTAGTTACCATAATCTACTTGCTACCTCCCGCCTCTTCGCAAAGTTACCACAAAGACATCACTTACCAATTTTCATACGCTCCTTATCTTTGAAGAAGAAACATCCTGGGTCTTGTTTGAGCTCTGTGCTGTATGGAGTGAATGCATCTTCACTAGTGGTAGTCTGGAATGATAGAAGTTTTGTTGATAATACACAGGCGTGTCAATACAGGGGGGGGGGGGGGGTGAATATCCCCCCCCTCCAACTTTTAGCAAAGGGGTTGGGGGGTTGGGGGGGGGGGGGGAAATGGTCAATTTATTCATCCACGCTGCTATCCAGAGAATAATATTTTTATATTGGAAATGAAATATATTATTAATTAGAATTACTGACTTTGGTTCCATTTCTAAGTTTACTATATAATAAACCTGGTTTAGAATTAATATACCTGTACTGGAAACATAATGATTTTTTTAAAACCATACACTTTATTGTAATTTTTTTAAAATGTTGCACACAGACAACTTAAGGTATATATATATATATATATATATATATATATATGTATGTTTATATAATAATTAATTTACCTCCAATGCCTGCGAGTCATCCCCCCACTCTTGACGATAAACTGACACCACTGATAATAAACCATCAGTTATGAAAGACAACAGGATAAAGTATAGTGTATTCCACTACCCTTGTCAACCTGTATTTTTGTGATTACATGATCAACCAAGCACAGAATTGCAACAATAATGCAGAAAGCTCATTTAATTAATGCATTTTCAAAGACAGGACATGCACTACTGGGAGACTGCGCAAGGTGTTCACTATAAGAAAACACATTTATAAATACATAATATAGCAAGTATCTATTTCCCCTCATCCACTTCCACTTTTTTCCTCACCTGTCTGCTATTGTCTGGTATTGATTTAAATGTATTCATATGAAATACTAAGGCAAAGACAGAAGGACAGGTTACCAGAATTATCACAAGTTACAGACACCATAGTACTTTATTTATTCACCGTGTGTCTCCCCAAGTAGTAGTATCTTGATGAGAGACAGAGGTATACACAGGATCCTGTTTCAACATTTTACTTGAATGCTCCTTGCCTCAAAGAAGGCCCTCCCGCACCCCAAACACCCCCCCCCCCTTCCGCTAAAAAAAAAATAAAAATCACTGTATGTAATCTAAAGCCCTGAGAGTTTACACAAACATGTAACAAAAAGGCAAGAAAGACAGGTGGACACAGCTGAAAGCAGAATCTTGACAAATGCAATGGTAGTTCTTAGCAGTAATAAGCTTAATACAAGAACAAAATGAAAGAAATATATAAAAAAATTTAAATTACCAGTTTACATGGTACAAAAGAATAATATTTGCTGCTTGAACTTTAAAAGGAAAGGCCCTGCATCCAGTTTCTGATGTGTTACACACTCGTTTGGCTTGGGCCCATTAGTGTTGTATGGCTCCGGGGCACAACCTTCCTTGGTTAATTAGGTAGGTACGCTGGGGGGGAAGCTCCTTGTGAAAGCAATGGTCATTTTTGTCATGAAGTTGACCTTTTCACTGAAGATTCTCTAACAGAGTGGCAAAATGAGAAAAGAAAACCTACAGGTGTGGCTCTGTACGTGGCCATGTATTTTGTATTAAATTACACAGAATAGAAATTATATACACCCACACCATGGTCTTTCCTGCACTCATCAAGCAGCGGTTATACATTGCAGTCATTCCAGATCTCCTTCATCTGGCAAGTTTTTTTGGGGTCTCACCTGAGTTGGCATAGATCAAAGAATTAGACCAATGAGAGCGAGATGTTGCGGGAAAACACTCTGAGTTGGATGCACTAGTGATATCATGCTTTCATTGGTTTAATTAATTAATGGTGCCGGAGATGTTTACTTCTAGAGTTGACATGGAGGTGACACTGCAGTAGGTAATTTTCTGCGTTTTCTGTTTCGAATCCACATTGGCATTTTGAGTCATTTGATAAGTGTCTTCTATATAAATCATGGTTTAGATTACTGCACTGTGTTCTTAGCCGTGTGTGAATTATCTGGGCTCTTCTTGATCCTGAATTATAATATTTAGGTGGTTTGTTATAGCAATTTCTCTTGATATATTATTTTTTAGCAATTTACTGGTCTGGCAGTGTTTTAGTCTATCATCTAGTTTGTTCCATAGTCGTATGTATGTGCTTACATATATTTTTAGCACAGTAACATGTGACAGGTAACAGGGTCAATATGATTAGAACAGCCACATGTACCAGTAAACAATCAAAATAGTTGGAACAGTCATGCAACAGTTGAGAAGATAAAAAAAAAGTTGAAACACCCATGTGACAGTTGAGAGGATCAAAATATATGGAACAGTCATGTGACAGCTTGAGAGGATCATAAAAATTGAACCAGTCGTGTGACAGTTGAGAAGATCAAATTAGTTGGAACAGTCATATGACAGTTCAGAGGGACAAAATAATTGGAACAGTCATGTGACAGTTCAGAGGGACAAAATATTTGGAACAGTCATGTGACAATGGGGAGGATCAATTTCTTTGGAACAGTCTATGTGCCTATTGAGAAGATCAAAATAGTTGGAACAGTCAATGTGAGAGTTGAGAAGATCAAAATTGTGGAACAGTTGATGTGACAGTTGATAGGATCAAAATAGTTGGAAAAGACATGTGACAGTTGAGGAGATCAAAATAGTTGAAACAGTCGATGTGACAGTTGAAAGGATAAATACTTGTGGCAGTTGTTGGGATAAACGAGCCAGAGTATAGAATTCGGTCTTCATTTCCAAGATAGGTCTAAACTGACTCATATTAGTAGGATTAACATAAGCCGTGACATGCCTGATGATATGACATCGACATGCCTCTTACTTCTCCATTACATGAATCCTTAACATCATTATGTCCATCTGTATACACCCATAACCTCGTCCATGTAGACAGGATTCTATACATGTCTGATAAACGTTGCAAATAAGAACATTAACATATATGAGCAAGGAGGTTCAGTACTTCTATATAACTGCCTGAAAAGGAGTATTCTACCCTTTGTTCTTAAACCAACTTAGGAGTTCAGGCCAGTAATCTGATTATGTGATATTGATAATAAATTTTCATCGGTTCAGCTGTGAGCGAATGTTCCATTATGTATTCATTCAGTGAACACTATAACTCTTACGCCGGTTCACGACAAAATACAGAGGCTCTTATTTATTTATTATCCTTCTACGGGCTGCCATGAATAAATAATATCATTACTGCTGAGCTGAATGTCAGATCAGGTTCGTTACCACATCAACAGGCAGGCAATGTTGACAACCTCCAATGCACCTGCTCAACTGGTAAACAAAATCATCGCCATAGTAACACGATGGTTATTACATGTCGCAGTGACATCCCGGATACCAGATGGGACTATTACAGCCGGTGTGGGGGCAACGTAACTCAGATAATCCTGACATATTCTCATTTCATTTCCCTTTCTGGGAACATGAACGGCCGGGAAGGATTCTCAGTAACACCTATGTTTAATGAACAAAAGTCCCCAGCACTTGATGGTTTACAGAAAACCACCCGAGAGTCTCATCCGATTGATGAATTCATCAAATTTTAAAATAATCTGTAGCAAGCATTGCGGAGGAAATATTAGGCATCCCAAGAGCCCTGGTTATTGATACTACCATAAAGCAACTAAATATGTCCCAGGCATAAACTCTGAGAATATATTATCAATGGCGTAAAACGCTGTCTCAAAGGAGTAATTCAATTTTGGCAGAGCTTAAACATGTATTTCATATTATCCCAGCTGATATATTAATACATATACTTACTGAATCACTAATTAAATATTTACTAATCCATAATGGCTATAATCTAATATGATATTCATATTTCTGAATTATTACAATTAATTTTAACATCAGCCATTTATTTCTAATTATACTCTTGCCAAGTAGTGGAAATATGTTTTTCCCTTGGTTTGTCAGTTTGTGAATTCACACAAAAGAGCAGATTTTGATGACATTTTTTAGGGCTAAGTTAACACCTAAGGAACTAACCATTAAATTATGGAGGTGATCTGAATAAATGTAATTTAATTTCAAGGATTCTGTTCCATTTTGGAGAATCTTAATCGGTGTTAGGGAGCTTGCTTTGTTCTTCAGTTCACAAGTGAACTGGGTTGGTGTACTGTATATAACACTATGTATACAGGAACAGAGGAAAGCATTTTTTCTACGGCCTATATAGACTCATTTATTGTCGTTCAATCTCAACAGTTAAGGACCACAGCATCCCTGGCTAAATCCCCTTCAATAAAAATCAACCTAAATATCATTTAAAGTTAATATCAGATCCATGAAGCATATAGTATTTTAAACCTGCTGTAGTGTTCTTTCTGATGGCAGATGTATTCATGAAATTAATATTTGTTTTGATATGATATTTCAACATTTCAAACATTTTAAATTGTTAAAAGGTACACCATTTTAAGCAACCAGTATAAAAAAAACACATTTTAGTAGGTTTATATCAAACTATATGAATATATCTAAAAATGTTTTGTGTGTGTGTGTTTTTTTGTAAATTTAACTGAACTGCTTCTCTTTATCTTTCTTTTTTTTTCATTATTTAGTCCAATTTGTCTTAATTTTGAATCAAGTCTGCTCCATCTAAAGTGTCAAGAATGGACTTTACAGATCATTAGTAGGCAGCAAGGGGTCAAATATCTGATACGAACACTGGATACTTTCACAAGCCTCTGGAGTGCATTAACTAATGAGGATTGGTGTACGATCAATAAAGAACTCCCTCCACCAGCCCCTAAGGAGTCAAACCATCAATAATTTGGTTGGATATATCAACTATATGGATTAGCCTAAGGAACTCACAGGATATTAACTGGATGTAAGAAACTTGAGGTGTAATACCCAGTGAGTCCCAGAGCTCCACCTGGTGATGTTTCAGCATTACTAACTTTTTCACGGAGAGACAGAATCATGCATAAAAATGATCATATTCATGAACTACCACTATCATGTATATTTTAACCTCTGATGCTATCCATACACGATGTAACTCTCATCCCTGGAACTAATAGAAAAAAAGGTTTGTCCTTCTATAGCAGAGACTGCATACCAGCTAGGTCTTTGAAGAAAACCGATTTCTATTCAGAAATACAGCAACATTTTTGGCACTTATTGGTAAATAACAAATATTACATATATTCCCATCATGATATCATGCATTCTGCTGCTTAGAAATGGTTCTCTGTTAATAAAAGTTTGTTAATAGTCAAAATACATGATTTAAATATCATTCAAAACTGATCTTCTGCCATGTCTTCCACATCAAAACCATATGTCTATTGACTATATCAAAATCCAATGCAAAAGAGCTTACAAGATAATGGTAGTCAATGTCCCAAAAATTCAAAGAACAAATTTTCAAATTTGTTTTCCATGAAATCAAGACATTTAGCCAGAGTTTGATACATGCAACACCCTTTTGTGGTCCAATTTCCAAATATCATACTAATGTTTTTGAAAAATATTGTTTTTCCACTAATAGAAATTTAAGTTTTGACAAGGAAAGTCTTCATTTTGACCTGAAATTTATTAAAAAGCAAGTAAATGTCTGACGTCCAAGATCTTTTAGCAAAATCTGCCCTTGAGTATTAAATAGGTACAGATGATATCTGCATTTGTCATAGAGAACTTGAGAATCTGCGCCTTGGGGCCATGTGTGTGATTGAATTGGTTGGCAGACCCTGTCATCAACCAGCTAATAGTGATCAAACAGGATTTCATGTCTGACTCATATTGGCAACGGTTAAACAGTAAAACCAGTGTCAATATTAGGGTCAATCTAATCTTGGCAATCATGATTGGAGTTTTATTTGTTTGATACAAAACTGACAGTCAGTGAAAAAGAGGCTTCACTGCTGTTGTTTCAAGCCTTATAAAGGCTGTTTCACTGGCCTCCTGGTAAGATCAGGAACAATTTTTCAGGGATGAAATAAAGGCTGTTCCTCCAGATTTTTTCTGATGAAAGGTTCCTGGTATTTCCTTAAGGGAAATTCCTGATTTAAGGGATGCATTCTGAAACTTTCTGGAAATTTTTTTTCAAACCTTTGGGGGGGGGGGGGGAGGCAACACTTACATTTTATCCTTTGTGTATTTAAGTAAAATGTGTTTTAAAAAAAAATGGTATTGTTTTTTACTTAAACAGAGGAAATAGATTTAAAATTTTTGTAGGACATTCATCAACAGAATCATATCATATATATTATGCATTGTGACTGAATTGGTTTTACTCACTATTTTTTTAAAGTATGTTATTTATTTATTATTATTATTATTAAAATTATTATTAATTTACTGGAGAACCTAAATATAATCTAAAGAGAAAAAAATTCTTAAAAGGAATGATCTCTGTGTGTACACAAATCTCCAAAACAAATGAGAACTCTTGACAATAAGGTATTATTAATTGGCAAAAAAGGTTTCAGAGTACACAAAATCTTTGTTTGTCACAATCAGAACAATACTGTCATAGCTCACACATAAAAAGATTAGAAGTGCAAAGCTTGTCAGGTTACTTATATGAGAAATGTAGCAATCAGGTTGATCACAGATGGATACAAATCTGCTTAACAGAAAGTACCACAAAGACTTATTTTTATTACTACTGATTGTTAATTTTTCAAATTCCTATTAAATAAACAATTTAAGTATAAAAATAAAGAAACTATATTACCTATTTTCAAATGATAAAGCTCCTAATAATAATTTAATGGTTGAGAAAATATTTATAAATTTTTCAAAGGATAAAACTATAAATTATAATTATCAGAGTTCATGTTACAGAACATTGCTCATGGGTCTATGATAGCTGTATATATGTCAATTGGGCTGTCAATGACAGCTGTTAAACCAGATGAAGTGATGACATCTTGGCAGACATTCAACAGTCAATATGGCAGCCATCAACAGTGCTTGAACACCTGTGTTCTAAACGCTGCTGTATCACAGTTCAATTGGAATCACTCCACAGTCTGACAACTTTATTGCATTCATAGAGTAAACATTAGACAGCAGTCAAAAAGCACAAACGTCTACACACATGTCCGACATTATTTTAATTACTTCCAAATTACTCTACTAGATGTCAAATGCATGATGTGGTAGGTTAAAATTACTGCAAGACAGATTTATTGACAAGAAAATGAGTCTATGTATGCATGACTGAATTAGGAATAATCTTAAATAATCAAATCTCACACACTTGTCCTTTTCTCTGGGAACACTCCCAAATTCCCTGAAATCTATAAATAATGAACGAACGTGGTGGAGTTGCAATAAAGACTTCATGACTGCCCTATCTGAGCTTACTTAAAATGAAGCTTTGTGTAACACTGGATATATTTTGTGTAGATAAGTTCACTGAAATCATGAAAATGGAACCTTCCTGAAAAAATGAGAATGTGAAAATCACAAAATATTTAAACCCACTAAAATGAAGCTAACCATGGTTTTGTCTTTTCACATTTTGACCTTCTCATCCATTTAAATCTTTACTTTGCAACAATCATTTTTTTTTTTATTTATGGCAATAATAATTAATTAACATATTGAGATTAAAGAATGATCAGTTTGTCTATACATTCATCCTCTGAACTAGAAAAGCTGCATATATTAAATACATATGCATTACTACCGGTACCGTAAAATCTCCACTTAAAACCGCGGTTTAATCAAGAAATTCAAAATCTTGAAATCAGGTTGATTTCCTGAAAGCACTGTGCGGTTTATACTAGAAGGGTTTCCTGAATATCTTCCTGACAGACATCATTTTGGGGCCAGCGAGTGGGTGATAATATTGCAACGTTCGAAGGCCGTTCTTAGCAGCAGTCTCGCATGCATGGGAGCCGTATGTAAATGTATTATTTACGATTATTTGTTATTTATAAATTAAATATTGCTGATTAGTTTTTGTGTGATTTATAACTTGTTATAAAATTTTGGTTATTGTCACCAAATAATACGTTTACAACAACCCTGCTGTAACACACAGTGGCCCACTTCATTGGGCATGGTCAAGCAAAATTGAAAAAAAAGCCTACTTTAAACCAATTTGCGGCATTATTTAGCAATGATTATTTGTTTAAAACGTAAAATAAATAAAAAGCTGACATCGTAAGGAGTCACACAATGGCTGACGATCGTTTTAAAATCAAGTTTGAGTGCCGCCATATGCTGAAACGCCCCGGTATTCTGCTAAGAATATTTTGAACGGCTGAACGCGGTGGGTGGTAAACAGAACAGCCACCTATTTCATCCCAGCGTGCTTTGTGTGAACACTGCCTTGACAAAATGGCTCCCAACACGGAAACTTTCTTCAGGAAAAAAAACTTGCTTACCCCGACTGGCCACTTTAATTTTACCTTAAAATCACTCGTTATCAAGCGTCGTGTTTCCTATACGTGCGTATCTCGACAAGGTAACTTCAATTACTTTGATATTTAGTTAAGTTGACCAGCGATGTTTTCAAACGCGCCAGCAAATTGTGACATGGAGCGATGTCAACATACGATGTGACGATGATAATACCGAAGTAACCGGTATGAAAATGATTTGAATCTTCCGAGTAATACCAGAAAATGGAATTTTCATCAAAAAATTTTTAGAATTAAAATATACAGTGACTTGAAATGGATCAGCAGAAATTTTTTTTCAAAATATAATGACAAATCAGTAGCAAACAAGAATACGGCACGGAATATAAAATCTGGCATAACCTCTGGTATAAACAGGCAGAGGTTCATCGGCCCTTACGTCTTCCCAAACTTCATGCTTGAGTGACCCTGCAAAAAAGTGTTATGATGTGTTTAAATAAAATGCCCAAGGAATTTAAAAGTGGACAGGAATGGCCGAGTCGCAACCTACGCGTGTTCATTTCTAGATGATAGCTTGATTGTGTCTTTTGTCAAATCATTCCGTAGCGAAAGTTGGTGCGGTTTTAAAGGGGGGTTCTTAGTATTTGAGCCCCTCGCGATGTCTCACCTGGAATTTCGGCAAAGTCTGGGTGCGGTTTTAATCGGAAGTGCGGTTTTAAGTGGAGATTTTACGGTAATAACAAATCTCCAAACATTGATTGACAGGTCTACACCTAATATGGACATTCCTCTCATATTTAAGCTGGCCACAGTGAACAGATGACCCAATGTTTAAACAGTTCTTAATAACCTGGCTAGCCACAGAAAGCATATGAACTTTTCTTTACATATACATATCACCATGGTAACAAGGTTCAGATAGCAACATCGTTTTACTTGCCCAGCATCCAATGTCCAATTGTGTTATCAATAGATCAGAACATTATGAAGATCTGCAAAGGCACAAGGGACTTTTATCACTAAAGCAATGATAAAGGAATTTAAAGAATAGAACAACAAAAACAAGAATCATTAAGTCTGCCTACCCAATATACCTATTTGACAAACGAGTATACAGTCCCATGATATGCTGTCCCCTATTTATATGCTTTGTATACATGCTGCCAGACATACCCTGCTCTGGGGAGATTCGTGTCTGTCAAGCTAGGTTTACTGATCAGGACCTCCCGGGTTTGTATCAGACCTAGCATACTAATTGGTATCCCAGAGGTTTAAAGGGGAATATTCTGATATCTGACTTCTATTTAACTGAAGATAAAAATAGGCCAGCGAATGCTGATCTCCACCATACACTGGCTGTTTATTTAATTTGTTTATATCCACATGTTTATAAGATGTGGGGAAACTGCTAAAATAATCAAAACAAATTCAACAAGGACATCTGGAGGCAAGGCAGACAAACTACAGTTTTGCCAAGGACATTTGGCAACTAGTGGCCTTAATTACAAATCCCGCAAATATGCCACCCACCACCTTAGGTTGCATGGTTTTATTGTTTGTCAACTTTGGCTCATGTACCATGTTTACAAACAAGCTCATGCATCCATCACATGCAGAGGTGTTTTAGGATCTTTTATAAACAGGAATAACCTACAGTTCATTAATATGTACACAGAGTATGCCAGAAATCATATAAATTCTACAGAAATGGTAGGTGAATAGCTGGCTTTAAGACAAGCCTGTTACCATTGGCAACAGTAAGGGTTTTAATAAAAAGTCCATCATTATTAAACTTTAGCTAAAACAATGAGGAACTGTTCTTCAATAAAACGGCAGATTCATCTCAGACCAACTATAACCTGATTAAATTACTGGTAATCAAGGTCTCGTTAAGCCTTACCCCCTACGTCAAGGTGTCTTACAGTGCTTGTTGAGTTTATTTCTGTATCAATATTTGGATCAAATTTTGTTTGTGTGTGGACTTTCTTAGGTTAACAAGAGTACAATACCTTTTCTTTTTCTTTTTTTTTTCTTTCTTCTGCGATCGCAGTTTAGTCCGGCCAGATTAAGATCCTGTCTTTCTTGCTTCAGGATCGCAATCTGGGCTGGACAGATCTTAGATCTGTCCAGCTGAGATTGCAATCCTAAACTTGACCAGCCCATATTGCGATTACTATCACCGGAGTGAAACATTGAATGTTTAACCAACTCATTTAGTATTGCCTGGTTCCTTTTACCCATAATAAATACATTTATACTACACATAGGCAGTTAATAGTAGTTGGTTGGCACCAATCTTTTCAGCCTTGAAAATGGCGGTTGCACCAGTGCTTGAAGTGTGCTCTATCAACACACGTTTCCCCTTTGGAAGTCTACAATGGCAGCAATAAACAATATGGATCTCTGCACGTGTTTCTCTGCTAAAATTTTATGTTTTAAAAATTAACACTGTGAGTTTACTTCTTACAGAGCTGGATGATAACAAACATCTCATGAAAAAGAACTTATTTTTTTAGCATTTTCAATAAGGGCATAATAAAAGTAGCATAAAAATGCTGTGCAATTGCCAGACCTATAGAAATAAGAGTGGATCTTAAATACTGTTTATTCATGTTACAAGGGGTTGCACTAAACAAATTGGTATACAAGGTATCAAACAGTATCTCAATGATTGGAGTTTGAAATATGACTTCTTTCATTAAAGATCATGAAATGGTCTATAACCCTTCAAGAGTACTTTACAAAATTGGGCCACTTTGTTGCATGTAACCCAGTTACTGAATATTATCCAATGCACTCATAAAATTACATGGTTATGCACTTATTATGTTTTTCATGTTTATAGTAGACAAATTTTGTGAAAGGTATTATAAAACATGAATCAAGAACACAACAATTTATGTTTTAATATAGCTTGCTATAGTTATTAATCATATCAGTCAGTTTATTTAAGCACATGGAAAGATCACAGGATTCCAGGCACCATTAATAGGTAACTAATTAGTCAGACCAAATCCGATGAGTAAAGCAGAACAACTACTAGTAACAAATATATATAATACATACTATTAAGGTTTATAAAAATATTGAATTTTTAAAAGATAAATGGATTAAAGTATAATATTTAGATGATAGCCTCAAAGTTAATTTCAAAATAATTACTTGGGATTGCATGATGACTTATGTAGCGAACCGGGGTTTCACTTCCCAGCGCTATGTGGGTTCGGACTTCGGGGGTAACGACTAACATGGCAAATGACAAAACAAGGCAAAAGTTCATAACTGTTCTGTGCAGCGGTCACTCTGATTCCAACGAAAGTAGACACGAAGACAGTAGCTTGATTAGAATAATTATTGACAATAAATCATAACAAATTACAGTTATACCAGACTCGGTATGATTAATAACACACAATTATACTTTCAATCCACGGGTCCCCGTATCACCTGCTCCAGGGGCCGATTGTCCGCCATGATCTTAAAGCGGTGGGCCGAGATATTAAATCAAGCCAATGTTGAGGTTCCTCGCAAGATCACGGCCCGTACTGTGTATAAAATACGTTCACAATACCTAACCTTCACAGATGTATAGTTCACCAGGCTGGGACACACTTTTTTTTCTTAGTTCTGTTCACGGTTTTCTCCCCGTCTGATACTGGCCATATCTTCGTGCCTGGATCCCAGCCGCTTCTCTCCTAAAACTAGTTCAGTACCGTAAAAACTAAACTGTTACCATAAAAACTTGGCCGACTACCAAGGGGGGTTAGCCACACTTACATGGGCTTTGCATTTTAGCAACTGCCTAAAATTGTTTCTTTTTACCTTTTTCAACAAGCAGCATTTTTTGCATGAACCTTTTTGTATTAGGCCTATAATTGTATTTAATATGGAGAAATGGTACCATGCAAAACTAATTAAGTTGGTAAAACATCCCATGTTTCACTCCTGTGATAGAAAGGAGTGAAAAGTGCCTTTTTGTATTATAAGTGTATTTATTATTTGGAAATGGTACCATGAAATACCAAATAAGTTGGTAAAACATCTAATGTTTCACTCCTGTGATAGTAATCGCACTATGGGCTGGTCAAGTTTAGGATTGTAATCTAGGCTGGACAGATCTAAGATCTGTCCAGCCCAGATTGTGATCCTGAAGCAAGAAAGACAGGATCACAATCTGGCTGGACTAAACTGCGATCGCAATCTGGGCTGGACAGATCACAGATCTGGCCAGCCTGAATTGCGATCGCAGTTTGGGCCAGCCTGAACTGCGATCGCAATTTGGGCTGGACAGATCTAAGATCCGTCCAGATTGCGATCTGGGCCTTGACATATATATGCTTGTACACACACAAATATTCAAATCCGAACTTATTTCCAAGCCTCCACTACCCTTCTAAGCCCTAATATATAAATATAAATATACACACACACACACATATATATGTATTTTTGTATACGAATGTATGCATGCAAGGCACTAGTCAATATGAACACAGCTGTGCAAGGCTGTGGCCACCTTCAGTCCTAAAGGATTTTTACTGCCATCAATAATGTATTGACAAAGCTGCTACAGCAACGTCAGGTACAACACTGCATAGACAGAGAGCATCTGTTTCATATTTTACTGCACTGAGCAACACCTCAGTTCATAACACCATTGATGTTATGATAAAATAAAGTTATGAATAAAATATAAAAGAATATGTTATATCCTTCGTTATGGAAGAGGATCTTAAAACGTACATCATTTTTCTTTTAACAAGTCTAAACCACAGTTCTTGCACTGAATGCATTTAATATATAACAAGGTACATTAGCCCAATGAGTCATTGGTTGCTGTGTGGGTGGCTGTACTCTACTGATTAAATTAATTTTTAATGATATACTACATTGAGTGACACCAACTTCATACACAAAATATCTCTCAGAAGGAAATATAAAAACAAGGAACATGTGTACCATTTATGGTTCCAAAGTGGAAAAAAAAAATCTAAAAAAAAAATAGAATGTTTTGTCCAAGTATAGAATAAATCATTCATTTAAATTTAAAGCTTAAAGAGCTGTCACTGAGTAGGCGCAATACCAAAATAGGCAAAACATATCATCCCTGATCCACAAACCTCACATAATAAAGCTACCAGTTTATTGCATTACTCTCAACAGACTTTTTCTTGGCTTTAAATTTCTTGACTCTTCCATTTACTTCCAGGCTACGTTGTGGTTTTTGCCTTCCTTGACAAAGTGTATTATGTGTAATTAGATTTCTTCCCACATAACTTTCATCTTCCTGCTTCTTGAAGCTCCCCTAAGCTCTGGCACAGTTCAGTACACTAGAAAACTAGAGACTAAAACACTGTCCTCACGAAGTTGATTCGTAGGAAAACCATCTTTTGAATCTCAAAAGGAAAAAAACAAGCCCCTGGAGTATAGCCACTGTAACTCAGTTTAACAAAAACATCTATTCAAGCGCACAAAAGAAAAACCTCCACTGGAAAAACCTTCACTAGAAAACCATCAACTCATACTACCAACTGGATGGTCCCTGCAATGTTGTAAAACCATAATGGGAATTTTATGGAGGGAACACTCAAGTTATCTTAACATCTAATTCAAAATGTTAAATTTTTTTCAATGGGACAACAGATTTTGTAACATTTTTTTGGTGAAGGATATGCCTGTGGATTGTAGGTGGAACCAGCAGTATGTTTAATGAGGATGGAGGCAAAATCATGTGATAAGAATGATATGTTCTAACCAGACCCGCTTGCTTTATGTTCTTTAAATCCTGTTTTTATAGTCGACCTCTGTTTATAGCCACACCCTGAGTTTGCAAGGTCTCTTGAAGGAGCTCCCACTAAGGTCCAAATACCCAAAACCCTCTTTAAGGCCACACCCTGACTCTGTCTGTGGCCTGAGGGTACGATAATCAGCTGCATGTAGCAAAATAAATCATGACATAGCTGCTATAATGATGACTAGAATAGAAAGTATTAATTACAGAAGTTGAATATTTTTGATTTTGAGTTTGTTTTTTAGGCCGCGGCAATAAAAACAGGATTTACGCTAACTTATATATATCAGTAATGCCCACTTTCATGTAATTTGGTATAGAAATCAGAAAAACTATATATTTCAATATTAAATAAAATTATGGAACATGAAAACCAGCAACTGTGTATTTCTTGAAAGGCTGAAGTATAATTAGTGTGGTGTATAATTGTTTCTGGACAGGGGCTGCCCGGATTTATTTTTTCTTGGATTTTGGACTTTTATATACACTATTTTTTTGAGATCTGAAGTTCTACTCCTTTCACCACTTTGCTTTTGAAGTGATGGTGCACTTTGAAATGGGGATTTCCACTCCATATTTTTTCTCAAAGGTTTAAATTCATTTTTTCCCCAAACCACAATACATGGTAACATTTTAAAACAACATACAAAATATATTAGCTACTTGACTGATGCCAAGAGAGAGTGAGTGTAAATAATATTAAAATTCAAGCCATGACAAAGGATATGGTCATTCCATAGACAAGCATGCTTAACCGAGAGGTAATTTCTATGCGAGTCAGGATTTCCTGTATATAATCAAGCAAGAAAGCCCTATCTCTTACATTGGTCAATTACATAACAAAACCTTGCATAAAACAGATACCAATATAACCCTCTAGAGGTGATGTTTATTGTATTACTGGTAGCACCAGGATCTCTCCTGGCTTAATTTCATGACTGTTCAATGGTCTAGCCACTTCGCTGGGTGTTCCTTCCTTGGAGCACCAATGTATTAAGTGTAATGGGATTTTGTCCTCCAGATCCTGTTCATCTGCTTAATATTCTACAGCACTAGACAGTCCCATGGACTTTGTTGTGGATTATGCTAGAGCACAGCTACTAGAAAGCCATCCCTTGGTAAAACATACATGGTAAACCACGTATTCACTGGGGGATAAATTATGGGTAAAAAACAGCTATTTTCTTTATAAAAAGGTAGCTTAGGCCAAAAAAAGGTATGATTCTCAGGCACATTTTTTTTCAGAAATCAGTGTGGGTGGGTGATTTTTTACCTTTTTTTGTATGTTTCGATAAAAATGTCATATGATCAAGGAAAAGCATGATAAAAACAGAAATTTTTTGCTAAACAGGTAAAATCACAGGAATCTTATCAAAATTGTATTATTTTATCTTCTTGAAAGATGAAATCAAAATAAAAGTTTTTGATGTGGGGTGTTAAATTTGATGCAGGTGGTGACTAAGAACCATTCCTTTATTTATTTTTGGCCTTAGAGAGAAAAAAATTTCAGTTTATCTCATTTGTTTAAAATTTATTTTAAAAATAAAACTTGTACAAAGGTGGTCATTTCTTTCATAGATACAAAGGACTGTATTTTGATATATCTGAATGATATATCTAATTTAAATTGATTTTTCTTTCAGTGACATCAAAGACCAAGATTTATCAATGAGACTGGGACAAGAGGATCTTGTCATTTTTACTGAGATTACTGTGGTCAACAGATGGCCCTGTCTGCCATTTGATAATGAATGATATTTAACCATTTGCAACTGAGATTGCTCCTCCTGAATAACACGTACAACTCCTTGCTTTGCCAAAATTTTCTTAGGCTATACATACTGTACATAATTTATATTCAGTTAAAAAAAAATACCATTAACCTAAAAGCAAATATTGGATTTAAAAAAAAAGAATGCAAAGGAGAAAGTTTGGAGATTCTGAGGGGCTGAGAATGGCAACTGGCAGCTTATGAATATATTTTTATGATCATGTCACTGCCATTTAACTTAAAATATATCATATGGGATACACTGCTGGGCCCAGATTCAGTTCTGATAATAAGTAACCAAAGTTCAAATATTTAAGAAAATTTAATGAATTCTGTGTCATGTTTAACAACATTAAGAAAACGGGTCTATAACATTTGTATATGTCAAGGGAAGAATGAGGATCAGGGAAAATCCAGAATATTCCCAGGAAAATTGAGAATTCCATGAAAAATAAGAATTCTCTTTCTCCCAGTGATAAATGGGAATCAGTTCTTTATATCTCTTGATTCTCATTTTTCCCTGGGAACAATAGGAATTCTCTTTTTTCCCAGAACTAAATTAATTGTACAATGATATCCTTTTGCAGGTACAGAAGGTTCATTAAATGAAAATAAACACCTAAACTGCACATTGTAACAATGTTGCAGCATTAGTTGATACCACTCCTGACCTTTGAAAATATGCAAGAACCTGTATTTATTTGCCATTATTAAACTGGTGGCACAAAAAGAATAAAGAAATAAAGGAATTTGAAATTTGATACTTATCCCAACTTCCAATTTTTATTTAATCAACAGAATTTCATTTTTTGGGTAACGAAATGACTCCTGTTCCTTCTGGGATGAATGAGAATTCTCATTTTTGCCTGGTTTGAATTTCAAAACTGAATTCCAGTCTCTCCTGGGGAATAATGAGAATTCTAAATCCTCTTGAGAGAGACGGGAATTCTCTTTTATCCAGGAAGAATGAAACAGTGATGTAGTAAGGTCCACAACATCAGAGTGTGAGTGCAAATCCTAGTTCAATACACATCTCTTCATCTCCTTCTTAAAAGATTTTATTTTAAAGGATCTTCTAGATTATCATGAGTATTTTTAAGTTAGTTTACACATGCTTTTTACTTGAATGATAAATTAGATTTGATTCAGGATCCTCCTCCATGAGTCCCAAGACATCACAAGACATCCCAAGACATATACATGTAAAGATTAAAGAATGTATTTATGTATTTTTTGGGATTAAACACCAAATTTCCTGAAAAAAATTATAACTGGTGGGTTTCCAAATCAATACTTAATACACTGGTATTAAGGCAATTAAATGTTTCTCATAGAGGAAGCGAAGAAATGACCAAAAAACATATAAGCAAGAAACATTAGGTCAATCCAGTGCACAGCAAGTCATTGAAATAGTGAGGACTTAATTGAACTGAGAACATTTCTCTGGACATTATTGAGGACTGAAGTGATGCACTTGCAAAAGAATAATAATTGCATGATTTCTTCTAAGGTTAACTTTTTCCTGATCCTTTTAAAATACTAGACTGGAACCAAGTAAAACAGATACTTGTAGCAGGGCACAATTGCTACATTATTTAAGTCCTTAAGCTTTTTCTATATATACTGTCTTTGATGTGTAATTTATTCTCACTCTTACAAGAAATTAAAATTGTCACGTCGAAAGCAATTCCAAACTGACAAAAAATTAAAAATGCCATGATTGTACAGCATTTTTTTTCTGGTTTCAAGTGGCAATGCTGGGCTGCAAAATGAGACCTGACACACTATAACTGGTGTGTACACCACCTGCATATATGTTATCACGCTAAATGCAAAAAATCACCCACGAAATGTTAAAGTACACAAAGATCATTCTTGCACCTTGTAAGTGAGGAAAAACACGAGAGTGGAAAACAAGACCATCAAATAAAGGAAATAAAAAGATGATTTGACAACGTCAAAGGAAACTAAAAATGGTTACGCACACACATTATGAAGAAGGTGAAGACTGTGGTTTCAATGGTAATCAGATTTAAGGATTCAAATGAAAAACATCACTGTCTGTAAACAGCCACCCATTTCCTGATGAGTAATCTGGAACGTGGCACCGTGAAAGCCAAGCGAATACCCTTGAGAGCCTGCCTGAGTCTGACAAGAAACAATAATGGAACTGAATCAGCAAGATACGATGGACTTGTTCCTGCCCTCAGTAACGTAGGTGACGACATCACGATAATAAGAAAACCAGAGAAACAATTGTCTGACAGAGAATAGCTCGCAGGTCACCCACACTGATCTGGCACAGAAGACTCAAAAGTCCCAGGGGTCCACAGGCGAAGATTGAAAATTAACTGATGCTGGCACTGACAGATATCCAGGTCATGTCAAATGTCACTGTTTTCAAGAGTTCTTGAAATTTAGGTTTCGTCGATGAAGCTTTGTTTCTATGGAAACAGTCACTGCAGTTATGATTTAAATTCTCAGAAGAGTAAAAGGGTGTTGATATAACTGGAACATCACCGCAATGGTTATTTACTGATTTCTGCTACAATAACATGAGGATGATCAATATATTACTGAAAAGAGTACACCCTGCTTATTTTTACTACATATAACAAATTATACCAAAATATCTTAAATATATATTTGCAAATAGCTAATATTATGCTAATTACTTTTGCAATTAGCTAATTTTCTTGGTAACTGAAGAGTTTAGTTTATTTTTATATATTTTTCCTCTTTATGTTTTCACTTCTTTAACATGTTAAATAAATTTTCAGGTCATTCACATTCTGTGCACAATTGTAATTTTCTTTAACATGTAGTGCCATTAAAGTTTCTACATCTTACACATTTTCTGCTTTTTACATTTTCTGGTCTTTGACATTTCTAGTGCTTCACACTTTTTCTTCTTTCCCTCACTTATCAAATGTTTGATCAGTGATTCACATATCATGTTACTGTGCTTCATAGATCCAGAGGCCTGGAGTACCTGGGGCTTCAGGCAGATATATTTCCACCATCTTGCAAGATTACTCTTAATAATGCCAATAAATCCCAATACCGGCAACAATATATAATTACATCAGGTGGATTACCTCTTATTGCAGATGATCGATGGTATCCAAGGATCCCTGAGGCATGCCAGAACACCTGCTGACTATGAAGATTAAATAATTGAACTAGTTGGTGTGTTACTGTCAAATGTCACGGGATTTATCAAGATACTCTAAAGGTCATGTGGTCGGTTCTGTGGGTCTTGGTAGTATCGCCCCTTGGCTTTTTTGTAATCGTGAACTGATGAGGACCGGGATGCTGGATTGATGCCCGATCATCGGAGATCAACGAAAATCTACCAAGTCCATAAACGCTAATGGTTCCCTCAGCGAGAGGGTAATAAATCATTTCTGCTGAAATCCTGACATTAACTCATACTAGCCCAATTAAAGTAGAGCAGAAAATACATTGAGTCAAGTGACCTCCCATCTAAGCAGGGGTGGAAATTCTACTTCAAAAGATTGAATACTATGATTGCAACTTTCAATCAAGATAGACTAAGTGGCTTACAACTGATTAGCTTGCCAAAGATGTAATACAGGTTACACTTAAGTGATACTCGTTCAATATTCCATGGATACTAATTGAAGGCACAAATGGATATTGTCTGAGAATTTAAAAAAAAAAATCATCTTCTTGCCCTGTAAGAAATTGAAGCAAACATTAACTGCAGGCAAGTATCCATATTTTTAGGACCAGACTTGACACTTTTCACTTAGGGACTATGACTATAATGATACACGTGCAAGTTTGGTTGGCTCCTTGGTCAGAACTGTTATTAGTGTTAACAAACCAAATTTGCATGTTATTGTTAATCTTTAGGTATAACCTTTACATTTTATGAAAATATGTATAAAACCTAAACAGTTTTATGCTTTGAAATCAGAAAAAAATATTGGTACTTATAATATCCATCAAAGTCTAAAACTTTACAATAATACAAGGATCTGACATAAAATGTTTGTGTACAATTTTACACATTTTTGACATACAGCTAGAAATCTGCATCCAAATGGATACACGCCTCTGCCATGGGAGCAGAAGTTTAACAAGAGCACTGCAAATGTGCATAATATGCCTGTCGTGTATCTGGTGACCTCTGTCCTCATTAAATATGCATGAATTTTGAAAAAAATGTAATTAAGGTGACAAACTCTATTGGTAAATATTATATATATCATGAGTTTCATGGAAATCCATAGAAGTTTTTTCACCTAGGTTTTTCCAAAGTGTGGTGACCTCATTAAATATGCATGGATTTTGCTAGAAATCAAACCTAGGCAAGATATTTTATTGATTTTAAACATTTCTTATGAGTTTTATCAAAATCCTTCATGTTCTTCGTAAGTTATTACGGTAACACTACAAAGTAGCATTGTGACCCATGACCTTATTAAATTTCATATGCATGAATAAAACTTAGGCGAGATAATATGTTGGAAAGTAGTTATGGTGAGTTTTGTGAAAATCCATCAAAGACCCAGTAAGTTATCACAAAAAGTTAACACTAAGACAGACGGATAGCTGGACAGATGGTGGGAATATCATATGACACTCCTGGCATATGACTGGCATATAAACAAGGGACCTATGGGTCACGGCGCTCAGCTGTTATATATGAAAAAAAAAATATGATTTAGAAATGAGGCATTTTCTGGTTTTGTGTGGTAATAAGTATAAGCTGTATTATGAGTTGTTGTTGTTTAGCTTATGTATGATTTTGATAGTACCTTTGGAGACAGAGAAGAGAATTGATTTCATTTATTTTATTAACAAATGGAGTACTATTGTCACTCAGATTTTGACTTGGTCATATATAAGCAGAACATATAATATAAGAGTTTAACTATTTATTAAAAAAAATTACAAATATTGTCCCAGATATAATTTTTATTAAAAATAATAAGAGAATCGTATGATTTTTAAAATGAAATATAACTGAAATGATTATTAAAATAATATTAAAGAATATATTCATGAATGCATTCATGAATACATTTTGAAAGTATTTGCACTGGTATTCATATACTTTCATTTTTACCTGAATTCCCATTCTTTATGCAAGAAATTTTATAATGGAGTACATATTCATATTTGTATTTAAATACAATTACAAAGTATTCCCACCATGTCTGGTATTTATTCAGTTTTCACCAAACAATGGTGTTGAGAATCCAGAATGTACAAAATTCACACATTTAAATAATGATCATAAGTACCTGGTTTTATGGCTTTTATTGATATATATATAAAAAAAAAAATGTGATATATTCATTTTGGACTAATTTCACATCAATGTACACACTAGACACAGTAGGAATCTAGATTAATATTATCAACTGCATCTTTGTCTATCATTAATTTCCTTCATATGATCCCTAATGATTAGTAATGAATAATATGATTTACTTTTTTATTATTAAAATTGAACTGAAAAATGCCATAGGTGACTGCATGGTGTTATTTGGAATACGTGACATTCTATCCATCGATACAAGATTCTTATATCATCAGTAACTGCAAGTTAATTCCCTATTATTATAAACTAACAAATTCCTTTTCTATTTTTCTTTAATTTGTTATTAAAAACCAATAAAAATTGATTAATTTATTGTTTATTGTTATGTTGTTGGTTAAAACTACTAGATGAGTTGGGTTGGACACCTGGATCAACTGTGGCTGGCCATAAGCTGCCTGGCTGCCCAAGTATATGCCTCGCTTGAGGCGTGCATAATTTGCTGAAAGTTCAACAAGGTCAGCATACAGGTGACTCAAGAGTGGCTGGAGATAGCCAAGGTCTGACATGGTCTCATAAAAACATTAATAAAAGCTACAATTTTTGGCCAATTTCTTTCAGCTTTCTAAACTAAAAAGCTGAAATCCTTATGTGTGCATGATATGAAAATTATATAAACAGAGCTCACATGAAACAAAAGTGAAATGGTCAAAGTTGGGCAAAATTTAAGGTACTTATTTTATATTTATACTAATAACTTATAAAATTTTAAAAATTCAGAACTAATTTTGGGTATTCAATTGAATCTTGATTAAATAATGTTACATCCCTGACAAAAAATCTCTAGCTTCAGCAAGCCCCTTGTTAAGGGAGTAAATATATTTCTTGATTTTTTACAAAGTGCATTATGTTTGGGTCCATAACTTAAAACAATTACGCAATACTGATATCATTTCTGGCATGTGCACAGAGAATGTATAGAAAAACATGTATATTATATATGATTAAAGTCAGATCAGTGATTTTTATATTAGGCAGTACTGAAGTGTAACAATGGGTTTTTAATTGAAAAATGAAGTTTTTCATTAATATCTCAAAGGTATTAAGTCCTAGTGACCAAATTCTTGGCATGATAGGGGATTTTGGAGACATCTAATTGTATGCCAAATTTTACGAACTGAGAGCTTAAGCTGGGGAGCTGAGCTCTTGCAAACAGCATAACACTAGCCTGATGTAAACAATATGTTACATGGTGCTTGAAAACTTGAATAAAATCTACAGTTTTTGATCAACTGGTTTCAAATTTTTGGTGTTAACAGACAAAATGCTAACAAACACATGCTGAGAAAATTAAATCCACAGTACTTACTAGAAAAAAACGTGCCATGGTCAAAGTAAGGCAAAATTTAAGGTACCAACTTTTTATTTTTGTTAATATTTTAAAAAATTAAAAGATTTTGATCTAATTTTGGGTATACAATTTAATTTTGATTAATTAAAGTTATATTACTTGAAAAAAAGTTCATAGCTTTAACAAGTTTTGTGTTAAGTGATCAAATATCTTTCCTGATTTTTTACAAAATGCATTATGTTCTGGCCCATAACTTTCTTAAATTATATAATACAGACATAATTTCAGGCATGTAAACAGGAACTATATAGAGGAATATTTATGGCAAATATGAGGAAAAACAGATGAGTGGTTTTGATATTAGGCAGCCCTGAAGTGTGAAAATAGGTTTTTAATAAAAAATTGAGGTTTTTCCTTAATTTCTCAAAGGAACAAAGTCGCAAAGACCCAGTTTTCGGCTTGGTTGGAGATCTTGGGGACATCTAACACTATGCCGAATTTTGGATTCCTAGGTCTTACGGTTTCAAAACGTGCCACATCTACGGACGGATGGACGGACGGACGGACGACGGACAATGGACCACGACTATAGCTCAGATGACTTATAGTCAGCTGTGCTAAAAATGCTATGTGAACACACTGGTCCCTCCGAGGTGTTGGGTGCTCGGCCATGACCTAAACAGGTGGTTGGGCCGCTTTATGGTGCATGAGGCCAGACCTTCTGTGCATTCACTTATTTTGGCCCATATTCCCAAGTTCATTCATGCATGAGTGACCATAAGTTTGTGAATATTCCTTGATAATGCCCCTGAATCCAGAGGAGATGCTGGATCAACACCATAATCTAATCAAGTCCAGAAATGCCCTGAAAATTTCATAAGATTCCTTTCAATCATGACTGCAAGAGTCATGTTGTGAACAAACAAAAACACACTCACAAACACACAAAAACAGGAACGATCGCATACCATCCTGGTGGAGGCAACAAACATGACACTATCATGCCGATCAATTAGCGGAAATTGCAGTACGGAAACCAGCACTAATACTTCCTGCCAGATAACCCATGGACGAAAGTCTTTCTCTGACAGTTTTATCACCATGGCAACAATTCAGAAATCTGTGGCTGATTTGGACTTCAGCTGTACTATCAGCTGGCCTATAATATTAAAGTCAGGGGACATCAAAGGTTATTTTTCCCCGGCTACCTGCCAGGACCTGACCTTATTACTGATGCAGGTGGGACCAGCGCTGGTGGGACAGGAAGGGGCAGTCTGCATGACAAGCACACCCGCTGTCTGCAAGATTGTTATTCTTGCTTTTAATGATAAGTCAATGGCCTACTGGCCTAGCTGCCTATCAAATTAAAATTAAGAAAACCATATGATAAGAATCATGAGTTTTTATAAAAGGGACATATTCACATGGTCTGTTAAATATACATGAAGTACAGTGTTTTCTCCTTTAACAAAAATTCTATCCGCCAGTATTTGATTCAGAAACCTTTTACTTATTTCTACAAGCAAGGGGAAAGAAGCTTGCATTGGGCAGGATCAGTGGCAAAAACAAAAAAAGCATCCATGCCACCTTATGTCTGTACCATGCAAATTCACAAATTAAAGATTTTTTTCAAACTTCCATTTGGTGTTCATCAATGTTTCTTCTTTCATGGTTTTTCTCCATGTTTAGTTGTCACGCATGCCAAAGATTGAAGTTTTATATACTTGACACTGGGATTAATCCAGAGGTCCTGACATGTTGTTAAGACATTAGAGAAAGGTTCTACTATGATATTAATATTTGGCCATTTGAAGCACCAGCCTGAGAATGTTCTCTACAAGAAAGATGAATTCTGTTTATATTGTGCAACAAATATCCAAGTCATTTCCAAAACTGTTTTGTGTTTGCTTATAAGCTCATGTTTTACAAACAAGCATATTAAATTTCAGTATTTCTTTATATAATGATCGTGATGTTGAGGTAAACCATAGGAAACTAACTTCATGAGAGATAAGAGTAATTTTTTTTCCAGTAGATGGTTGAAATCTACTGGATGATGATGAAGAAAAAAAAACTCTAATCATGAACTGATGTAATGATATGTAATATGGAAGAACATATAATAAGTAGGCCTTCTCGACTTGGGGTATTTTTTTCCAGTGTTATACATCTAGATGTCATTTATATAATTAAAATGGAAATATCCTTCAGTTTCTAATGCAATTTCAACATTATGCCTCATAGGCAATAACCATCACAAAACTATAGAGCATTTAACACCTCTGACATAAGGCAGCATATCAATATGTCAAAGTGGCATGCCTTGCACAGAGAAGAACTAAGGCAGTATATCAACATGTCTGAGTAACATGGCTCCCAAAAAGAAGAAAATTACACTTAGGCTTAAAACAGGTTTTCCAGAATTCATTCTTCCAAATGCATTTTAGGCAGGGTTAAAAAAATCATAGTGCGACTTCAAATAGACATGCTGCCTTATCAAGAGAATATATGGTACTTCTCAGTGAGGATGCAAATATTTTTGTCCTTTATCACAATGCTTCTTTGCCTACACAAATAGAACGTCAGTTAATATAAATCAGACAAACCATTACATTTACAGTGAAACCTCATTGTGTCGAAGTCAAAGGGACCCTCAGAAAACTTTGACACATCTGAGGTTGGACACAAGCGGGTTTTATTTGGTAATAATTTAACTAGAGTTGTCCAGAATATCAAGTCTGTAACTTCGACCTAAGCGGGGTATTTGACTTAAGCGAGTTTGACACAACAAGGTTTCCCTGTATTTGTATAACTTGTAACAACACCTGCCCTGTGTGAGAAAGAGCTTGATACATATCTCAGTAGAATGGTAAACTCTGCTTGTTTGCTTAAGTATTGAGCACAAATACAAGCATGTCTCAAACTGCCTATGTGTATGACAGTCTTGTGAGGGTGTAATGGAAGAAACAACAGTGATCACTACAGAGATGGGTGTATCCTGATTAAAGGCCTGTCCCAAACAGGATGGATGGCCATGGCAGTGCAGTTGTCCATATGACTTGAGCCAAAACAAAAAGTAGGCCCTATCAGGTAAACATAAATGCACCTACTGAATTGTGAACCTGCAGCTACGAAAGGATTGGGGACCTTCAGCTACAAAGTACCAATATTCTATACATCTTGACCTTTTGTGCCCTACTGATATATAAAATAAGAACCCTGGTTAACAATGGGATGCAATCATACACTGCCCCATTATCATGGAGAAAGATTTCGAAACCCCATTGAAAAGAAACTAGTTTTCAGCACAGTATAAAGCCAGTAACAATCAGCCATTGAGAGCTGGATACTTTGAAGCTGGTGGCTTGACAGGTGATGCCTTGTTCATTTTGTACATGTACCGCCCCAGTTGGTGGAAAATGTATAAATTAAATGTCAGTGATCAGGATTAGATGTGACAGCACGTGATCACTCAGGGGTGACCATCTCTTAGGTGCATGTTAAACGCTTGCTCCCTTCCTCATCACAAAAGATTTGGTTTTGACCTACGTACTGCAAATGTACCATCAATTGTCCCTAAAATTATCATCAATTGTCATCATGCACTTCATCATTCTATAATCATGCACTTGCAAGATGTAATTACAAAGAATGTTGAGAAGCATTAAGCATTTTCTATATTAAAAAAAACATCAACTAATGTACATGAAAATAACCAGTGTTAACGTGTCTGATCCCTAAAAATAAAACCAATATTTTTTATATATTTTCCTACTTTCAAATCCCAATCTTCATGCATAATATAAAAATTCATCAATTAAATTAAATTTTACAGCAAAAGCTCTGTGATATTCCGATATGATGCTTTTTTTATATCATATTTTTTGTTTACTACTTGTTATCATATTCTATCCTACTTTGTTAGTGTTCACTATGGTAAATAAAAGAAGAATCATGCTCTACTAGCTTTATACAATTTGACAATACACACAGCAGTGAAATGTTTATACTGGGACATATTAAGGAAAGGGAGTGATAAAATTGGCATTAGTATAATTTTTAGGTAAACTATAAGATTGTTTTGCAGGAGCGGATGGTGGGCATGCATGCAGCGTGGGAAGCATCCAGTCCCAATCCAGCCTTTTTCTCAGCCGCCACAACCTTTTTTAAAAGTTTAAGACCATTATTTGCAGCTTAGGCTGGACCCCCCTTTTTCCAGACCTGGGGACCTTTTATTAGGTTTTATCATTGGTCCTCCTAAGTCAGACCCCTTCTTTTCCTAAATCCTGGATCTGCCCCTGTTTTTCAAATACCAGTACTTCCTTATAAATATCGTATCTGACACAAGTGCATGTTCTTGGTGAAGCACTAATTGGCCCTGAAATTTACCCACATGATTATACCAGCATGTTCCCTTATACAGGTCAATTGAGTCATTTTGACCTTAATGAACGTTGACCACTAAATTAGGTATATTATACCCCCTTCCCCATATATGTATATATATATGTGTGTGTGTGTGTGTACACATTTACCATAGATTGTAAATACTTTGTAATTTCTTTTCTGTAAAATATTCAAATAATTGAAGTGCTTCATCATTTTATGTCCTTAAAATTTTAAATGTATAAAGTGTGTACATGTATATCTCATAAACTTCACCAAACTGTTCAATGTATCCAAGCATGATAAAGAACAACAGAAGGATAAAGTATGACACCTCCACATGAAATGGTTCAGATTATTTATTCTTTATCATCTAGGTATATTTTTATAAGATCTAGGTATCATAATTTATCATCTAGGTATATTTTTATCATCTAGGTATATTGCAATCATCCAGGTATATTTTATCATCTAGGTATATCTCCATCATCTAGGCATAATTTTATCATCTAAGTATATTTTTATCATCTAGGTATAATCATTTATCTTCTAGCTATATTTTTATCATTTAGGTATATCTTTATCATCTAGGTATAATTTTATCATCTAAGTATATTTTTATCATCTAGGTATAATCATTTATCATCTAGGTATATTTTTATCATCAAGGTATAATTTTATCATCCAGGTATATTTTTATCATCAAGGTATAATTTTATCATCTTGGTATATTTTTATCATCAAGGTATAATTTTATCATCTAGGTATATCTCTATCATCTAAGCATAATTTTATCATCTAAGTATATTTTTATCATCTAGGTATAATCATTTATCATCTAGGTATATTTTTATCATCTAGGAATAATCATTTATCATCTAGGTATATTTTTATCATCAAGGTATAATTTTATCATCTAGGTATATCTCTATCGATCATCTAGGCATAATTTTATTATCTAAATATATTTCATCATGTAGGTATAATCATTTATCATCTAGGTATATTTTTATCATCAAGGTATAATTTTATCATCTAGGTATATCTCTATCATCTAAGCATAATTTTATCATCTAAGTATATTTTTATCATCTAGGTATAATCATTTATCTTCTAGTTATATTTTTATCATTTAGGTATATCTTTATCATCTAGGTATATTTTTATCATCTAAGTATATTTTTATCATCTAGGTATAATCATTTATCATCTAGGTATATTTTTATCATCTACGTGTTATCATTAACCATATGCCAGCAGTGAATCCTTTAATCACCTTGAAGCACCTTTAATCTGTCCCTTGGTTATCTGTGGTGAGCAAATTCTTAAACAATGAACATTTCTATTTTATTCTGTTGATTTTCTCAGCTGAGTCATTAATCTTCAGGTACTTCAAGTCTGGACAAATTACCTTTTAATCAATTTCCCTGACACTCCAGTAAGTACTGTACAATGTGGTAAGACATTTCATTAATATCAATCTTGTTCGGAGTATCTCCTGCATCCTGTGAATGTCCATCTAGCAATTTCAATTTATCTTATTTTTTATTTTTCTTCCGATTAATCTTATTTTGAGGTTCTACCAAAGTCAAAGAATTGAGCAACATCATATAAATGGCATCCCTTATGCTACATAACATGTAGTAAGATGTAAATATCTTTGGATTACTACGATATGGACAGTTTCACCTATTCATCAAACAGGGGTTAAATGAACTATTTAAAATGAAATTTTTAATCATTTTTAAGCCATGTACACATACAGTTTCACCAATTAATCTGGCAATGCCAATGGCGAAGACAGCAATGTTTTTTTGTGTACATATAAATCCAGCAAACTTTATAACAGAGACTAAATTGCATCTTTTGTTCTTATGATGAATAACCCGCGCATCAATAGCCTTCTAAATATTTTGTCTTAAATTATTATTCTGACAAGATTCAGAAGAAGAAAAGATACTGGATTTATTCTATCAATCAAAAGCTACAATGCTTGGTCAGGAGATATGACCCAACCTTTATGCCAGAGGTAATTTCAACAGGAAACAAAACTCTTCTGTGTGGTAAGGAGGGGATTATACTTAACTGTCAAACTTCAACATCAAAACTGTTTACATTTCAAGAAGACACCTTCTGTTAACATTCCACATGCTTACAAAATATTATTTATTCCATTAAGTCCACAAAAACACCCATGCATGTTCATGTAATTTGCCTTAAAACTGTTCTTATCCAACACACTTGAACAGACTACATTGTCCTCTTCACTATATTTATACCTATGCCACTGGTGTATTTAGGCGCCCTGGTGCATTGTGGGGGTCAGATTTTGACTAAACGAATCCCTAAACGGTCAAACATAGCCGATGAACATTGTAGTGATGTAATTTCTATAGTAGTGGTGCCATTAATTTCTGGTTATATATATAAATAACTAAATTAACATTTGCAGAAAGTTTCAGCTGATTACTAATCATTACTTTGACACAAGGGGTACTTATCCAACCTGAGCAAGTTTTGCACCATATGGTTTCACTACATACTTGAGTATTTATTTTTCATTTCTTAAATACACTTTGGAATCAAATGTGGCACATACTCTTACGTTAACAGCAGCTCTTTATACTTGGGGTTTGTGTGTTTTATGGCAAAATGCAAATGATGCCTGGTAAAGTATCAGTTTTGCTATCAGAGACCAGACACTTCACTACTTACAGGGATAAAACATGGATCTTGAGGGCATTAAAATTATGCCAAGTAGGTTTGTGGGTGTTCCGATGGCACAGGTTGTATTGAGACCTACAGATCCATGTATTGAATCATTCATTGTTGATATGCATGTGTATATCTATGGTAAAAATTAGGTTGTGAAAAGGTTTTGATGATTGAAAATCCAAAAATGACTGATGATTGATTATAAATCAATTACTTTATGTACCTTTAATATAAAATAAAACCTGTGTTATAGAATCATACCTAAAATACTGACTGAGAATATTCAGTCTAATTTTAACCTGTAATCTTGCTAAAAGGAGAAGGTCATGGTCAGATTTTTTACCCTTGTTCATTGCACAAGGTTCAGTTTTAATGCTTTTCACCAGTTTGTGTCATGTATTTCTTATACCTCTGTCGGGATTCAAATATATTTTTCGAGATAATATGACATTTCTGCACATGCATACATAAACTTTTGTGATCCATTATGTGAAAGTGCAAAAGATTTAATCAATTATGAAATAAAACCACCAGTCATTAACTACTTGTTTGATTGGCACACCCCTAATATATATATATATATATATATATATATATATATATATATACACACACACACAATTATTATTACAATAAAATATCAAATGGAATCAGGAAGCATCAAAATATAAAACACACTTGTAATCCATATATGGTTGAATTTGTGGGACCAATCAATGTAAGAACATTCAGTCTCCCATAATGGCACATTCTATCCATATATAAATATTTATTATATAATACAGTAGTACTCCTACACCTCCAACCTAACATACAATGGTGACATCATATTCTTCTCTGTACATTTTTGTTGATTCCTTGAATATATTATGCAGAAGATTTTGTCTTGTTTTCTACATCAAACTTTGATTTACGAGTAACATAAAATATAGTTTAATACACTGGATATGCAATATTAATTGGTTTGCCTTTTCATCTTTTTATGCTATGGATAACAGATGATATGTCGATGAGGGAGTATTAAACATGACTTGTTCACTGGTGTATAAAGATGAGACATCCTGGTGACGAAGGTTTAATTTTCTTTCATGAAAATCACGAATTTGAAACTCTCATGAACTAAAAGCCAACCACTGTATGTGCATGCAGCTGTATATGTTTATCACACCTACGTACATGTTTATATGAATATCTATCTGTCTGCCTACATCAGTTTGACATCTGCAATACCACAGCTGTACAAGGTGGGATTTTTGTAATAATACCTCCTACCAAAAATTTGACTGCTAATACGAATCTAACAACAAGTCTCTCTACTGTGTTCCTCCCTCATTTTCAGATTCATCACTGAACCACCAGATCACATTTTTAAACTTAAAACAGAAAATCTTTAAATTTGTCTTTGGCTTGAATAAACTAGGATTAAATTATTTTTTAAAATTTTGCATTTTTCATTCATGTGGGAGGTTTATCATTTGATAAAAATGAACAGAACTTCAAAATCAGACAAAACACATGCTGTCATGATCAGATGGGCCCTACAAAATTAGTTACTTGAAAATACAAGAGCATTACATGGGTGCATAAAACGCCACTCATACGTTTTCTCCTCTGATAAAAAATCAATTCAGGTGGATTTGGTATTGGGAATATTTGCTATATATTGGTAAATATTTACAATGAGCTTCATGAAAATTGATAACATTTTGGTATGTTATCATGGCAACACCACAAATAAGCCTGATGACCTCTGACCTCATTAAATATGGGTGAGTTTTGCATAGAATTGAACTTGGGTGAGATAATGAACTGTTAATGAGTATCAATCAAAGCTCTGTTAATAAGTTTTTGTGGCGACACTAAAAAATTAACTGACAGACATGTGGACGGAAGGACCAAGGGTGCATATCTATCATAATATTTCCCAACAAAGAGAGTTGCATAATAATTAATAAATTTGCTGAAGTTAATAAAAATTCATGACTTACCAGCTCATCATCTGCTAAAATATTAATTTTTTCCTCATCCTTGGAAATCGTCCCATAATTCTCCATGGCAAACACTTTCCCGTTGATGGCATTATGTTCCCCTTGCTTGCGTGACCTTGACATTGTGATCAGATTGACATCACTTTTTATATAATCCAAATTAGCCTTGTTCCCTCTTCATGCTCCTCCCTGCCACCATATTATCTGATAAGAGCTCAGCAGAGCCTGAAAGATGTAAAAATAAATAAATATTACCATGGAAACAATCAGAAAATCACAAACATGTGAGCATGTATGGCACTGTGATATACTGTGAAACACTGCACACAGGATTCACATTTGACAGATCTATACATGTGATGTGGGACATTTTATGTTGTAAACATATCTATTATAACTCAGCCCTCTGTGTTGTACTAATTTCTGTCTAATGACCTTCCCTTCAGGTAGGTTAATACCTGTGCGTGTCTGATGAGTAATGCTCAGACCCAAAGATGATGAGAAATTTTCGAAGAATTTTCTGAACTGATTTTGTTCTGGTTGATTAGATATGTGTCGGACATTTATACTACATTCCTTATGCAGCTGGATATACAATGCAGTTGTTCTATATCTCCTTCGCTTAAACCGCTGCTTTGTACAGCAAGTTTTTCTGGGTTTCTACACCAGTGCTGGCACAGGGCCAAGAACCGTAATCAGACCAATGAGATTGTGGTATCACCTTACTTGGAAGAACACAATTCAAGTTTGGTTGATTTAAACATTGTCAGTTTAACTTAAACCTCTCTATAGTTAAAAAAAAAATTTGAAAAAATATTAAATAGTCATTTCTCATAACCTTAGGTGACAGAATCTACAGACAACACTTTAAGCTACGTTCCTTCTTTTAATTATACCATTTTGGTTGAACTCTCTGTGTTATAAAAGTGTCCTGTTCATTAATTCTTAAAGAATTATGAAAATCAACTCATTTCATTAACTAATTAAATTATTTAATTAAAAAAGGTGACAGATTTTACCTGACACTTGCCTTTATAAAGTTAAATATGTAACCATTAATTCACAATGTAGGCTTTTCCTATGCTTTACTCTGTAACTGGTTATGATTCCAGAAAATATACACATAAAATTCCTGATGTCATAAAATACTTTTTGTTGACAGTACTGAACCTATAGTTTTGCCTGTGAATACTGACTGAGAAAAAAAAAATATATATATATATATGCTTCTTGTACAGTAAGCTGAATGCAAGCCAAGGTAACCATGATAGCTGGCCTTGAATTCGGCTGGGATATGATAGCAGCTTTTTCTATCATGATAATGATATATAATTTATCTCTGTTTATCAGGATATCATATAATACCAGTATATGGTGCTGGAACTCCAGCATATCATCATATCACCCTCGCCAGTTACTTTACACCATTTCTACAGGACTACCTATGTGCAGGCAAATCCCCATTGATATTAACACAATATGTCAGGATTGTCATTTTGAACTTGTTTATACCCTTATATTTTTTACATTATAACGATTATATTTTCTTCAGAATTACATGTGATTCTTATAAATAATGATTTTCTGGACACAGGAGAACCCTACAGTGATGTCAAATAATCCTTAAAGGGCATAATTTTGTACAAAAACAGTGGACAAAATATTATACATACAATGATTAAATGTAAGTTTCTATACAGTAAACAGAGCTGTGAGATATTGACAGTCTCAACCAAAAGTACATAATTACTGATGGTCACATCACAACACATTAGATCCTGTTAGAAAAGTAACATCTTAATGAATAAGGGCTAAGATCATGTGGATGGAACACAAAACAGGCAAAATGGAGATCTAAGTACTGCAGATCACAGAATCAGTTCATAAATCAATATTTTTTATATTTTTCATTTTTTTACTGCAACTGATTCATTGTATTGAATTTTTAATAAGGTTTCTGATACAAATGTGAATTTCTAAATAGGTTAGGATTAGTGAAAGGCAGAGAGCCCAAGTTATTCCTCACTGTGTCAACATACACTCCTGGAGTAATGTGGAAGAAACTTTTCATGAAGACTCAAGTAAAGATCCAACAGCTTGGGGATCAATCTACTAATTTGGTTAAAAGACAATGAGAAATTGAAAACTGTTTTCTTCAGTGGGCAGGCTTTTGTGGTGTAAGATAGGGATTAATCTGAAATGAACTGAAGCATCATATTAAAAATATCACATACATTTCACAACACTGTGGGATGTGTTACATACACCTATGTGGATTTCCTGTTCCAATTTATGACCATTACATGTAGGATGATACCAGTACACAACCATGTGGGATGATGGTGGTACAAAAATAAGACAAATATCATAAAGCGGGGACTGAAGCATGCTGACATTATACTGAACATAAAAAATCATTTAAACAAAAGCAATTTAATAATCAAATAAAAAGCCATGCTATGAAGGCCTCAGTGTTGTTACAGTTTTATAAGTCTAAATAAACATGGTACTTCATGAAACCATTTAAGCTTGGGAAAATATAAATTGCTCCTTGGTCCTATGTAGTATACTATCTCGGGATTTCTCCCTTGACCTAGAATAAGTATTGTAACTGCAGAACTTTGTTGTATGAAAAACTGTCAACCTGACCTGTCATGTGGACAGATTCAAAAGGGAAGCCTCTAAGTCAAAGGAAAGACATTTAAGTTATATATAAACACATGAAGAAATGTTATGGTATGTTTTGCTATCAGTTTATTACTGTTAGGAAAACCTTCCCTGCACATTAACTTTCTACCTCCAGTTCATCTGTTTGGTACATTGTTATGGTCCTGTGTGTGAGTGAACACAGTATGTTTATGTTTTGCACCATTGCTTGTGTCCAGCGCAAGTTTATTTCCACTTGTGTATTGCAGTAAGGAAATAGGTTTCAGAATGGAATATTGGCAAACATCATAAAATTTCAAGTGGTAATGGTTTAAATAAATACATTTTAAGGCCTTCATCTCTTTTTTTTACTTTGGCAAAACAGGGATATTAAGAAAGAGAGGCTGAAAAAAGAGGTTTTATTTGATATATAAATATTGGTTTTTTTTATGCCTATCCTGGCTTATAATATACCAATCAGGGCAAGAATCTCTGATGGACAAAATGAGTTAAAGAGTCATGCTTCTGAATGTCCAAGCTTCTGATGGGATATGGATTTCTGGCTGTTAGGCCGTGAGAAAGCTGGTTCTTGTAGCAGTTCCTGACCTTTGCCAACTATCTCAAAGAAACTAGCACTGACAACTGACACTTAAATATAACTCTCATCAGATAATATAACTAAGGCACAATATATAGCCATAATATAATAGGATGATCAAGTATAATACTAAACAAATTATTAAAATTTTCATAACCTTCAGAATTTGACACAGATGGTCAAACATTCTGTGAGGCTCTAAAAAATCTAGGCTTGAGTGTCAACCAGGACTCTCCAATTTTGTTCCTTTTGAAAGCCCTGGCATTTCATGTTTGTATACATGCACCTTCAGGGAAAACCCTGCATGGCCACAGATGTCATGGTTAAAGTAAAGGAAGAAGCTGTCTTGTCCAGAAATAACTTGAAATAACATGTCAAAACCAAAATCAATTAAAAAGAAACTTTGGTCCTTGCATGGGTTTCATTACAATTTCATGAAAATTTCCTGTTTCAATTTACAGTAATTGAGCACTGCCTCATTCTGTTCCTGAAATAAACAATATCACAAAAGAATCTGTCCACATAGGACAAACATCTATATAACTGCATTTGAAGGACTCTGAAGAAAATGTAAGAACAATTATTGGTTCAACAAGAACACCCAGGTGTGGATACAGGATTTGAGAATAGGGGGGGGGGGGGGTGCATAGAGGGGGAAGTAAAGGAAGAGGGTTCCCCCTCAGAGTGAAGAAACAATTTGAAAATTCAGCCTGTAATGGCACAAACTGTGGCAGTTTTGGGCATCATGGTACAAAATGTGGCTCTATTATTTTGTATTAATATAAGTGCTAATATTTTTCTATTTCCCAGCTTTTTTCCTGTTTTAATTTACAGTAACTGAGTACTTCCTATTTTTTTCCTGAAATATATGCAATATCACAAAAGGATCTGTGCACATATATAAATAAATGCTTCAGGAAATCTTCTGTAAAACCTCATATGAATTAATCTGAAGAGAAGGAAAGAAATTTTATTGGCTGAGTAAGAACATTTCTGCAGTGTGTGACATTAGAAAACCTCTACAGAGCTCTTGCTGCGTACATCAGACAGTGCTGTGGAAAAGAAAAAGAAATGCCAGTTCTGTTCAAATTAGGTTAACATACACCAGCATCACCATCAGGGATACCGGCAGAATAATACATAGCTTACACAGTACCAGTATTGACTTGTTCCTCAGCAAAGCCAACTGTAGAACATTACAAGGATAGTTGTCATTTGTCTATATGTATGGTATACTCTATAGATGTCATTACCATAACGACTGTATCAACCTTTGTTCATCTGATTTTTCAAGCTTCCATATGTAAGTCACACTATACTGCCTATAGATATGTCAGTCTTGCATACAGACCAGTTGTATTGCTATAGCAACTGCCAAAAATATTGTCTGTGAGTCAAATGATAAAAGGTTCAAGAAAATAACAATATCTGTCCTGACGTTAAAGTCTTACAAAATGATAGGTTTTATCAAACACACACACACACACACACACACACACACACACACACATATATATATATATATATATATATATATATATATATATATATAAAACAAATGCTCACGTTGAATATCAAATACTACAAAAAGATTAGATATATTCAAGACTAAAACAGGATTCATGGCTTATTCATTGTATTTTTTATTTCTACTCCTTACCCAAAGTAAGCTTCACATAATAATTATTCTGTTCACCAAACACCTAACTTATTTTTGCCTGTACTGAAAACCCTGTAGCCTTTCACTGATATTTTTTTATCATTGTCAATTAATTTAATTGTTTCATTTAACCAAACACCATGTGGGCCATTTGGTAAACCTATCAATTATAACATGGTGCTGAAAATCAATAATGCCAAACTCTGCAGCTCAAATTGAGGCCAGTGGTAAATTAATATTACACTCACTGTTTTATATACACAGTGACAAAGGGTATCCTAGATGCTGAACACTCTTTGTGTATAATGTCTACCAAGGCACATTTCAGGTAACAGAGCTAGATACTGTACTGGATAAAGGCACAACATTACATAGTGAATATATAACATGTTAATGTTTCCATTACAGCATTTGGGACACTAGCTGTAGGAAGCTGAGTAAAATGAACCAAAAAGAGCCCAAAGCATCAATTTATGTCTACTGGGAGGGGACAGGGGTGGATAGAACAGGGGTATGGAGTGTCAGGGGATAGTGTGGAGAGGGGCCAAAAGAGGGGGGGGGGGATTGTGTGCGAGAACTTCAGCATCCAGTTCTTGACTGATTTATAATATAAATTAATTTTTTGCCGTTTTCTATCTTTTACATTATAATCCAATTCAGGTGATTTTATTCATTTTTTTAGGACTGTTTGGTAAAGAGTAATAAAGGTTTATATATATTTTTGTATATTTGTGTATAAATACCAGTAATAATCAAATGTTTTCAGAATTTACACATATTTTTTAGACATATATATATCAATTAAAACCCTGACATTAACATATTTGCTAGGTTGTTTAAAATAATATATAATTACACATATATACCTTACACCCTTTTATTAAATCAACATACAACATCATAAACCATACACCAACATACATAGACCTACACACATACATATGACTTAATTATTATAATTATATAGTGTACGTCGAGTAAAAAATACCAACACAAATACATAGTAACATTAACACAGGTACATATCTGGCTCAGTTTGGACATATGTTGCCAATTTATTCTTTAAATCCATAAAGAGAGAGAGAAAGAGTGGGTCCGATGCGCAGTCCGTTTATTGATATAGCTGTAACACGGAATACACATAAACACTATAGCACGCCAGGTTCATCCCTGACACACACGGGCCAGTGAGGTGAGCTGGGACCCGGTCACACTGAACGATAAAATACTCACACCTGTAACTAGGTTGCATGTAACGTCCTGAACATGAAAATCACAAGAATATATAAATATAAGTTATTACCTGGTTGTAGGTGCAATAATCCCTGGTTAAACAGGTGTGTGAAGCGCTGTATATGCCTGGCTCTGGAGCGAGGTACCTCCAATATTGAGTGTCCCACCGTTGGTATGATTGGAGCGAGCTTGCCCACGTAGAGAGGTCAGCTGCACTCATATACGCATGGCACAGGGCGCGCTTTTAGCAGACGACAACTCGCTTTCAGCAGACGACACATCGCTCTCAGCAGACGACATGCAGTTTGTCAATTCCATTGATTTCAAGACCCATATCTAACTTTGTGTTTTCGCCTGGACTTTCGTTTTCATGCCAACTTGTCTACGGGCATGTTATAATGCAACTAACTGTACTAAATGGCACCCGTGGAACTTGCAGGGCCTGGTAACGTTGTGCGCTCTAACGATCAATAAATCTGCATGATCAATCCTGTGTTAATTGTTACAGGAGTACTTGTGACCGTAATGACGCTATTAACATTTAAATAATTTCAGATTTAATTAAACACTTTTCCTTAATGCAATATGTTGTAATTTTAAGTAGCTGCCTTACTTTTGTGACAATCCAGATAAAATTATAGACCTGCCTATTGCTGTTTGGCGGCCAATCTGCAACATAGCAACGCATCAATATATTAAGTAGCCGTCATCGACGCCACTTCCCCGTGGTCGTGAGAGCTACGTTCGCTATTTAAACATCATGGCCATTTAATACACCACCAGCGAACCACGGGGCGTTAGATTTTAGAATCACTCGACCATATATATAGTCCTCACTTGAGCAACTGGTTCTCAGAAGAAAACTGTCCTACAAAGGATATCTTTGCTAGTAGCCTAAGCCTAGATTATTTCTATGTAGGCCTTCCTTGCATGAATAGTTTAATTTTAACTACTTCTTATTTTTCTTCTAAATATAGGTTCGAATGGGGATGGGGTGTCATTTGGTCTTCCTCCGTGTTTTACCCAAATTTAAAAGGTTTTTTATTTCATATTTATACATGCACCTTTTCATATTCGGATCTTTCCCTGCATGATGTACTCGGGTGATTCCTCTCAGTGAAATTTGGTGCAATGTTAAGATCCTTGTGGGAATTTGGTGCAGTGTTGATCCTTGTGAGAATTTGGTGCAGTGTTGATCCTTGTTGGGATTTGGTGCAGTGTTGATCCTTGTGGGAATTAGATGCAGTGTTGATCCTTATGGGAATTTGGTGCAGTGTTGATCCTTGTGGGAGTTTGGTGCAGCGTTGATCCTTGTAGGAATTTGGTTCAGTGTTGATCCTTGTGGGACTTTGGTGCAGTGTTGATCCTTGTGGGAATTTGGTGCAGTGTTGATCCTTGTGGGAATTTCGTGCAGTGTTGCTCTTTGTGGGAATTTCGTGCAGTGTAGATCCTTGTGGGAATTTGGTGCAGTGTTGATCCTTTTTGGAAGTATTTACCAATTTTAGGCGGTAAATATAAATATTGTAGAATAAATTTGTTCGACTTTAGGCTTACGAAGCGTATACTAATGGACGACTATATTAACTAAAGATAATCATTTGGACCATTTATAAAAAGGGATAAGAAAACGTCAATCCCACCACACATAGGCTGCTTATTTTGTTTATATCCATGTGTATAAACGGGGGCCCGCCAAATTAATCCAAACACATTCAACAGGACATCTGGCAAGTCAGACGAATCAAAGTTTTACTAAGGGTGTTTTGCAACTATAGCGACCTTTCAATTTCCACACATATGCAACCAACCACCATTGCGACATTACGGTAGTGTTAGATTAATAGGTCAAAAACGAATGGACAGATTTCTTTCATATTATGCTCATGCATAGATATGGGTCATAGAATGATCTCTTTGTAAACTCGGGTCATGACCTTCATTATGAGAGTGCCCTTGACCTTGAATATTTCCATATTTGGTAAAGAATAAACAAAACCATTATATTTCTCAAGTCGCTGAATATATTTATCTGAAAATGAAAGATTTCAGATGGTAAGTTTTAGAATGAGTTCGACAACCAGTGACCTTAACCTTTATATTTGATGTCAAATCAACCAAAATGAATGATTTTTGTGAACCCCATAACTTTAATAACGGCAGGTTTCCCCTTCAATATTTGATACACAAATGGTTCCATCCAAGTTGTCTGACAGTTTTGAAAACTGGTGACCTTGACCTTACACTTCATGGTCAAATCTGCGGAAACTTTAGGAGTTTTATGAATCCATATTTCATGAAGGGGTGCATATTTTCTCATCAAATTTGACACATAAATTGTTTCCAGTAAGATCCTGTATTTGACAGGTTTTTTTACCTTAGTTTTAAAGGCGATCTGTGCCAACCCTTTTCAGCCACCGCTACCTTTCTCAAGGGTTTCAAACCAATTTGCGAGGCCTGGATTCTCCCCTTCTCCGGACGTGAGGACTTTTTTTAGGTGTATCTTAAGTTTTCCTGGCTTGGACCCATCCTTCCCTATAATCTTGGATCCGCCCCTGCACCGTTGTAATTTTGTGTCCCCCTCCCCATTCCTAGTGGTTATAATCCATACATTGTTATAATCCCTTTTCTTATTCCTTAACTCCCTCGTTATTTACTGGTTTAAATCTCTCTGTGCTCCCTTGGCCGCGACTCTCTTGTTTCCCCCCTCATAATTCAGTCTGCCAAATCACTCTCTTTTAAAAGAGTCGCTCTTTCTTTTAAGGTTTCCTGAAAATGACGCTACTCTTTTTGCAGCAGCACTTTTTTCTTTTTTTCTTTGATGAAAAAATTCCGATATATACTATTTCTCTCTGCTGTAACAGTCCAGTTAGAAAAAGAATGGGACATTTCACAATCTTTTTGTCCAGTGGAATATGCCCTTATCTTCATGCAGGGGGATGTGCTCGATGTATTTTCCTGACTTTGGAATATGCGTCGATATGTACACAATGTTGTATGCGAAGCACATCTTCATTCGGTCTGTGATATAAAAATCGGGAATTGACACTAATTTTACTCTTTTTGTCGCTCTTTTTTTCAAAGAAGTCTACTATTTTTTTCTTGTAACACTTACTCTTTCTTTGGGTCATTCACCTTTGGCAGGCCTGTTATTCTTTCTTCATCCTTTGCATCCGCTGTTTTTTTGGTATTCTCTGCATTTATTCATTTGTAATGTCTCCCGTCGTTATTTTAACGATATTCCCACCACCCCACCGCCTGGATTTTCATATTTTTGGGTCGTCCGCACACGTTTCTCCAGCAGCTACTGCATAAAGAAAACATTTTTACAGCAACTAGCATAATATCCATTTTGCGTAGTTTATCACACTTTGGATAAATATTAAATTTCTCGGTATTTAGGTGAAAATAGGTAGTATGACTCCCCTTAGGTCACACTTGGCATGGTTTCCTGACAGTGCAAAACCATAAACGGGCATTTCCAAAGCATGCATGACCACTAAAAATGCAGAGGCGTTCCATGACAGAATAAAATAGAAACAACCCTGTGCAGAAAGGGATTCAGTGCATTTATGTGCACATATTTAAGTCAGGTATGTGTATCCTACATGTATTATATAAATACGTGTATACGGAGACAGTTTTGTTTCCTTCCATACCCCCGTTGGTTTGTTTGTTGCTGTGCAGGATTACGCCAAAAAAAAAAAAAAAAAAAAAGAAACAAACAGCAACATCCAAAACCTATTGAACTTTGTAGAAGAAAGAAACATGCAAGCCAAGTGAAGACCGCACGAATTGTTGGTGCGGATTCGGTCACTCTTTAATCCTATCCTTATTACGATCTTACAGATATTTTGCTTGAATTATTTCCTTTTTGTGGAAGCGCCAAGTTGAAACTTCCCGAAATAAGGACAATGTTATTTTGTTTGGAAGGAGGGAGTTGTGTGTGTGTGGAGAGAGAGAGAGAGAGAGAGAGAGAGAGAGAGAGAGAGAGAGAGAGAGGGACCAACGTTGATGTAAACGTGAGGAAAAATAAAAGACATATTTCTCAATCGTAAACCAGCGTATACTTTTTTAAAGTTCCGCTAAAAAATAGAGGTAATCATGTTCCAGAAATTCGCACATGTACTTTAGATGATATGTTAAACGTTGGCATTAAACCAGATGATCGTAATAACTAAATATCAAGAGCTAGGAGGCTACCAGTAAGCATGATCATGTATTTATTTCAGACGCATGGGGCGTGCTGGTTCAACCGGAGCCTTGATGAACACATAATACATTACCCAGAGCTAGCTATCATAGGGCAAAGTCAACTTAGTTTCGCATTTAGTATCATCTGGAAGTACCACTCCACAGCCACCCACACGACACTTCACGAACTTACACTGAAACGCCGAGTGCAGGGGCAGCTATAAGGAGGGAGCAGGGGGTGCGGACCTCCCTTTGTCTAACTAAAATATATGGGAAACAGAAAAATAAGCGCTGATAGACCCAAATTTCGCATCATGATGCTTTTAACCTACCCTAGATTGCACAATATCAGCAACAAATTTTGAAGTGTTTCTACACAGTATGAGAGGGGGTTGCCCTCACAACACCCTCTCGTCTGCATCCCCTCTGTTCTAAAATCTTGTATCCGCCCCCGGAGTGCGTGGGAACAGATACCTCGCAGATAAACGAAGTTAGACGGAGGTTAATTTCACCCACGCTTGTTGATATCCTTGTGTTTGTTCGTCGATGTACAAATAATATTTAAAAAAATCGTAGTTAGAGATTGAGCTCAAGGTGTCCGGTTCATTCCCCACTTGAGCTTTCGAGTCAAAATTTTGAATTGTGGATAAAACCTCAATGATTCACTCCTGGCTAGGTCCCCACTATAGATTAAGACTTCCGGCTTGTACTCAGCCTGTGCATACAATACTTTCATTTCAGATTAGTTAATTATTAATATTTCATATATATATATATATATATATATATATATCTTTCTGTGTGATTATATTAGTTTACATTTGATAAATTTTGCTGGGATGCGACACGAACGTAGTCCCCTTTTTAAATCAGGAATAACGCTTTTTGGGACCACGCCCAACTGTTCAAATTTAAGTAGGATAAACAGCGGCTCTGTTCGAGCAGACAAAGCGCATATACATGTGTGCGACAGATAATGTCGTCTGCTCAAGTGGGCATGAACCTAACTATTTGCTTTCGATATACAATTCGTCTGACGACACAAGACGGCTTCTTTACAGTGAAAGACTTCAGCGGAGGACATATTTTCTTTCGTTTTTTCCCCCTGGAAAAGAAACCATCACTTAGTTTTCAAGGGGGTTTCATTCAGCTTGGTAGATTTTTAAAGGATTTTGTCAACATACCGTAGGTTATGGATTCTTTCACTAACATTTGATTTTTCTCAAGAGTACACGTTAAAAGTTTCACATTCAGACACATATTTGGTGAAAATAATATTTTTTTCCCCTTGGCATACCATGTCTGTCCACCCATATCAGGGCGTAGCCAGGACTGAGGGATGGGAGGGGACCGAAATATTTGGCAAAGGCAATTGAAGCATATATACTTATATACATGTATGTTTCATTTCCAATAATAAATATCAGTTTTACAAGATGAAAATAAAATATCAAATTTGCAGGATCAAACCTAATGAAAGGCAGAATTATCAAGGAACAGCGCATTAATTACTGCATGTGCATTGCTTTATATTGAAAAAAGTCCGAAATCTGCGGACATCAGAGACAAGAATTTCATGATTGTGTTTTAGAATACACCCGGTATTTAATCATTATTTGACTAAGTGAAATTCCGGGATGACGGATAGTTCTGGAGCGACCGGGGGATAGGGGCAGTGGCCCCCTACGCCCCTCCTACACCCGGCAACGCCCCTGGCTATAGGGGATCAATGGCTTTTTTTTAAAGTTTATACTCGACAGACAGTATGAGATAACCCAAAGCTTTAATGTGGACAATTTTTTACAATAAGGAACTTATACACGTAATTATTTTACCATTTTATATTCCAGTCCTTGTCTCTTCCATAAATCGAATGGTGACAGGTTTAAGAAAGGTAACAGAAGGTATTATAAATGCCCCTCCCCATATTATTATTTCCACCTTAAGCTTTCCATGACCACCTTTACGCCACACACAGTTCAGTACCGTGCTGCCATCTAACCACAACTTTAATAATTAACATTTGATCTGCCAGTCTAGGTTTCGGAAGGATAAGAGGTCGTTCAAAATATGAAATTTTATGTAAAATTAGTTATTAATGTAGGGGTTAGGACTATTGGTAAGAAACTTTAAAGACCAGTATAATTATTAAAATATTATCAATCAAGGTCTGATTAAAGAATAAATGGTATAAATTAAATGTTCACGCCCAGCCTTTTTTCGACTGAAACACTGAAAAACTGAAGAAAACTGAAAAATCTGAGAAACTGAAAAACAAAAGCTTAATATCTAAAATCAAACCCAGATTATGCATCATGATCCACAAAGTGATGTAAAGTCAGTTGTCAAAGTAGATAAGAGCCTACAAATTCAGCAAATAAAGGTTAAATGCACCCCAATATAATAAGTTTGATGAAGTTGTGTGTCGCTGCTTTCAACCAAGTTTTAACCAAATCGGATCAAACTCTGAAAGCATGGTTCATACACTTTTGAGAAAAATTTCAAGCACTTTTCAAGGACCTGAAGAATATTTCCAAGGACATCAAAATTTATGTACGGTCAGTGCTCGTTCACCCATGCATGTTGCCAACATCGAAAGTCTTGCAACACAAAATGCAATATAATATTTATAATGAGGAGATGGACCATATAGTGTGATAAAAAGGCTAGGAAAGGTGAAATAAGTAAAAGTTATAAGGAAATGACCCAGAAAAGTAGCAAATTTAACCGAAATCTACACTGATAGCAATTGAAGAGCCTGTGAATTACCCTTCAGTATAGCCAGTTTAATACACAACAGCCCATTGTTTTAACTTTACAACTTTAAATGATCAGTCATCTTCTGCATGACTTTGACAGACTTATCTGTTAACGAGGGTCTAAAACCTATAATATGTTGACTAGGGCTCTCTGATAACCAAAATCTACACTAACAGCAATTGAAGCGCCTGTGATTTACCCTTCGGTATAGCCAGTCACAGTTTAATACATGACGGCCCATTGTTTTAACTTTACATTCAATATGATCACTCATCTTTGCCATGACCTAGACAGATTTAATTAATCTGATAACGAGGGTCTATATTATAAAACCTATAATATCTTGAAAAGGGATCTCTGATTTGCCGACTAGCTCAAACTTAAGCAATTTTTATACTCCGGCAGAAGGGTAGCCGAAAAACTCCGACAGTTTGGCGATCGTTGGGAATATTCATTCAAGTTTTCAACGGCAACTAATTAAACTAGAATACGGGTAGTTGACAAGCGACTACGTGTATCCGCCAAAATCAGAGTGGAACGGGTGAAGTGAGGCATGGATTGAGTGGCAAGGGGAAATAGAGTGAGGTGTGTTACATATTACAATGGATGTCTGCAGCCTAAATGTGTATGTAGGTTGCGCCACCTACCACAAATCCAGTAGCTGTCCAAGTTGTATACATATGCGAAATTTTAGGCAGAAAAGTCAAACCACTACATGTATATAAGTGATTTTAGCCCACGGCAGACAAACAGACAGACGCTGTGCAAAAATGGTCGTCGGTGGCCCTCCAGTTTTGTGTATGATAAATACCTATGTGTGATCTATACACATGCAAAATTTTGGCCCAATCGGTCAAACGGTTCCCGAGAAATGAGCTTGGGCGTATGCAGGGTAAACTAGAATGTAGGTGGCGTCACCTGTCATAAAATCAAGAAAGCTGTCCAGGATGTATATGCATGCCGAATTTCAGGTGAATCAGTCAAATCACTGCAGAGATATTAGTGATTTTAACCCAAGGCAGATGAACAGATGGACACTGTGCAAACAATGGTTGCAGGTGGCGCCACCATTTTTTGCGTATGTTATAAAGCTTTCCAAGGGCTACAATTGTACAATTTTTTTTCCTGATCGGTCAAACGGTTCCCCAGATATGTGAGTTTATGTGTGGAAACAGACGCACAAATGGACGCTGGGCAGACAGGATAGGTCAGAGGTCAACGCAAATAGGTTAGGCACCTGTTCACCCGATAATTGGTGTATGTTTCGGAAAAATCGGTCCAATAGTCTCAGAGGAGTTCTCCGGAAACGAACGGGGCGGCGACGGCGGCGAAACCCGGTCACACACATAGTATCCGCAAAATGTTTTGCCCCACGGATCTTTTTAAGCACTTTTCAAGCCCTTGAAATTGAATGAATAAATTTAAGCACTATTCAAGGTGTTCAAGATGCGTACGAACCCTGGAAAGTTATCACGCTAATTAGTAAATCATGTTGAAAGACCACTGTCCCTTGGTCTTAAGGGCTACGGTCAAGGTCATGACTAAAACAGTTAGTTTTTAAACACTGATAAAGACTATTGTTTAGTATAACTGCAGATTAATTGGTGTTAAAGATGAAGCCAACAGCACTGTTAAAATGATGCTGTTAGACTTGGTTTTATAACAAAATTGGGTCACAGCTAGTGGCGTCATTTTATAATATGGTGTTAAAATGGAAAAGTGATAATAAGTTCCACAAATAAATGTCAAGGTTACCCAAAAGTTAATGAGTTATAGGGACTTGAACACCGAAGCTTTCCACCAAATTTGAACTAAACCCAATGAAACTGTGGATGCTATATTTTGACCTAGTTTTTAAGGCCAGATTAGGTCACAGTGACCTAATTTCAGAAAATGGTGTTAATTTGATACATGGCAATAGTAATATAAAAGAACAATTTACTTACGCACCCAGAAATGCTTACAATGATAGCATTGCAATGAAATCAGGTCAGTGGTCATAAAAGAAAACTGCTTATAAATTCTTCAAATAAATGTCAAGGTCACCCAAAAGATAATAAGTTCGAGGGAGTCATATGCCCTTACGTTCCACCACTTTTGAAACTAATCTAACAAGGGACCTGTGGGTCACGGCGCTCAGCTGAAATTGATTCTGAGAACACTGGAATAAAATCCTTGTGGTTGTGTTGATTGTGCACTTTTATGGACTACAAGAAAGATCACATATTTGTAAGAGTTTCAGTATTTCTACTGAGTGACTGGAAGATGTATGTAAATATACACAGGGAGCACTGATGGAACCTGTAAATTATAGAATAATAGATATGAGCCAATAGTTTATTAACTGAAATAAAATACTGTAAAAATAAAATCAGCGAAAACTAAATTTGACAAGCATGTTAAAACAAGCAATTTAGGTAAAAATTGCATTTGCACTGTGTAACATATGAAACTTGTAAACTGAAACCATTTAATGATGTAAGAAGGAAAAAATGGGTTATATGTGTTATAAAGTGTTATATGAAAGGTTACATTTCATAATAAAAAAATATGTGAATGTTATTAAGTTCTCAATAGTTAAATACATTGCCATATGAGCTGAAAACTAATTTCACGAAAGTTTTCCAAATAATTCCGATTAACCGAATTTAACAGTGTCATTCATATTGTTACGGGGTGCACATAAAAGCGGGCCGAACATTCCCGCTAGGGTAGCTTGCTTTTTCTAGCGAAGCGGTTGGAACGCCAGACATGTACGCCACCGACATGGGTTCGAATCCCGGGATCTGCCCAATATTTTTTCCCTATTGGGTAACCAATTCAGTTCACAGACATGATCAAGTTTCCGCTTCTGACGGTCAATAAAATCCTAACCTGGGAGGCTCACATAAAGAATCGAGAGCGAGAGACAGGCTAAACATCGTGAGGGCGCTTCGGGCAGGGAAAGGGGGATTGTCCTTCCCCATTTTGATATACCAGTCATGACCTAGGGAAATGTGGCATTGATCATGGCCTCGAAATGCCAGCTTAGACGTCTAAAATTGCTTCAGAAGAAAGCCTTTAGAGTAGCCCTGAGACTCCCAATAAGGACCAGGGTGGCCGTGCTTCACGAGAAGGCCGATATCGAATATGTCAGCGATCACAATTCACATACACAGGATGAGCAATGGCTATCACGACAAGGTGAAGCACGAGACTTTCTAGAAATGCCTCAAAGCATGGCAAGAGTGGTTAATAAGCAGTGGCAGGAGAAGGCTCAAGATTACCGCCCCACTTGACAAGTTTGGGAAGGGGTAAAACAAGGCTCCGGGCCACGGGACTTGCAGTTGCACGCCGGCGAATGGAAAAAAAAAAAAAAAAAAAACGGGCCGTTCATCGGATGAGGACGTTAAGTGGCGGTCCCGTGTCCAATAGGGGTTGAGCACGTTAAAGACCTCCTGCTGTTTGTTTTTGGATGCTGTTTGCATTGAACCTGGCCCTGGAGGGACAGCCATTTGATGGAGAAACGTAACGGGGATCAATCATCCAAACCGTTTACCAACACATCATCTTGCTCATATGGCTCACCCACCCATGGATGAAGAACCCTTTCGATTTTGAGTTCACACGGTCAAAGGTCAAGGCTAAAGGGCCCACTTCTTGAAAAAGCTTGTTGACCCATTTACAGCCAAACCGTTTGACCAAAACCTTTCGTCTTGCACATATGGCTCACCCAACCATGGATGAAGAACCCTATTTAGATTGAGGTCACAGGTGCAAAGGTCACGGCCAGAGAGCTGCCCTCCTCATTTTCACAGTGTAATACACCCATTCTTATTATGCCCCGTGCGAGGGGATGCTCCGCTTTGTAGTGCCCTTGTTAAATATTAAAACAAGTAAAACACGCATTGTTTGTCTGATCATAATTCTTTGCTCTGTCCCCACCCTGGTGGTCATGCCAAGAGAACCTTGCCAAACAAAGCAGTGGTTACACAAAAGGATGTCTATGACAACTGTTGTCTATAACTGCTGCTCGAGGTTTTTGAATACATTTACATAAATTAACATAGTAAACTAGAATAGGGGTACAACAAGCGACTAAGAGTATCCGCAAAAAACAGAGTGGGACGGGTGAAGTGAGGCATGGATTGAGTGGCGAGGGGAAATAGAGTGAGGTGTGTTGCATATTAGCATGGATGTCTGCAGCTGAATTGTGTATGTAGGTTGCGCAATCTGCCACAAAATACAGAGAACTATCCAAGTTGTATACATATGCAAAACTGTAGGCAGATAAGTCAAACCACTGCTCGTATATGAGTGATTTTATCCCACAGCAGATAAACAGAAGGACGCTGTGCAAATATGGTTGCAGGTGACGCCACCAATTTTGTCTATGATAAAGAGCTATGCGAGATCTATACACATGCAAAATGTCAGGGGGATACGTCAAACCAGTCCTGAGATATTAGCATGGATGTCTGCAGCGTAAACATAAATGTAGGTGGCGCTACCTGCCACAAAATCAAGAAAGCTATCCAAGATGCATATACATGCAAAATTTTAGGCAGATGCATGGAATTAGATATGAGATGAGATACGAGTGATTTTATCCCACAGCAGACAAACAGACGGATGCTGTGCAAAAATGGTTGCAGGTGGCGCCACCATTTTTGTGTATGTTATATAGCTATCCAAGGGCTACATCATTTTTTTAGCCTGATTGTTTAAATGAGTCTGAAGATATGTCGGTTAATGTGTCAAAACAGACACACAATATTTGTTATTAATTTTTTTATAAATAGTTTTACTTTTCAAATAATTCTGCTGGAATGTAGGTAAAGTTTTAAGGTCAAGTCAAAACGTATGTGATAATAGCACACCATTTCCAAATGTAAATAATATAAATAACATCAATCCTCTTCCCTGTCTCCAAGGATATTATCAACCACAAAACCAGCCTTTGTCTATCTCCTCTTCCAAGTCATATTTTGTGATCATATATATAACAGCTGAGCACCGTGACCCATGGGTCCCTTGTTTACAAGGTGCATTATGTTGGGGCACATTACTTAACCAATTAAGCAATAATCACATCATTTCTGGCATCTGCATAGAAAATGAGTTGAAGAACATGTATATTATATATGATCAAAATCAGATAGGTGGTTTTGATATTAGGCAGTCTTGAAGTGTAACAATGGGTTTTTAATGGGAAATTGAAGTTTTTTTTAATATCTGAAAGGAATGAAGTTTTAGTGACCAAACTTTTGGTAGGGTAGGGGATTTGGGGGACATCTAATTGTATGCCAAATTACTGAGAGCTGGCCTGGGAAGCAGGGGAGCTGAGCTCTAGCAAACTGCAGAACACTTGCTTGATCTAAACAATACTTTACATGTTGCTTGAAAACTTGAATAAAATCTACAGCTTTTGATCAACTGGTTTCTTATTTCAGATGTTAACAGGTGAAAAGCTCATTATAACATGCTGTGAAAATATTATCCACAGCAGTTACAGGAAAAAAATGTGCCATGGTCAAATCTGGGCAAAATTTAAGGTACTGATTTTATATTTATGCTAATAACTTATAACATTTCAAAATTTAAGATCTTATTTTGGGTAAACAATTGAATCTTGATTAAATATAGTTATATACCTGAGAGAAAGTCTGTAGCTTCAGCAATTCTCAAGTAAAGGGAGTAAATGTATTTTCTGAATTTTTACAAAGTGCATTATGTTAAAGCCAATTATTTCAAGAATTCAAGAAAATATTGAACTAATTTCTGGTATGTTCATAGGAAATATATAGAGGAATTAACATATATAAATGATCAATATCAGTTTAATGGTTTTGATATTAGGCAGTCTTAAAAGTGTAACAATGGGGTTTTAATGGAAATCGGCGGTTTTTCCTTAATATCTTGAACGAACGAAGTCCTAGTGACCCAATTTACGGTATGGTAGGAGATTTTGGGGAAATCTAACAGTATGCCGAATTTCATATTCGTAGGTCCAACGGTTTCAAAATGTGCCAGTTTAATGGACAGCCAGCCCACAGACAAAGGACCACGACCATAGCTCAGATGACTAATGCTACGGTCACAAATCACTAAATGCCGCCTGCCGGCGTGGTAACTGCCAGTTTTCACTAAAATCGTCAGGTGGCAGCTCAGTGGCAGGCACAATCGGCAGGCGGCAGTCGGCATTTTAGACGCCGCTAGGACGCCGCTGAAATTTTAAGAAAAAGTTAAAATTCTGTCTGCCACCGGCCGATTTTTTCCAATTATGCCAGTCGTCAGGTCGCCGGCCGGGCGCATTTTGAAGTCGCGCGGTGGCTATCAAGCGGCAGGCGGGCAGCAGCGCGATTTTTATTCGGTCGTGGGGCCCCGAGGTCCTTCAAACTTCGGCCGGCGATCGGTAGGATCTAACTGCCACTCTCTAGCATCCGGCCTGCTGCCGTTATGCTACCGACATGCCACCGTACGATTTCAAAATATCTGCCGGCGGCAGGGCGGAGATTGAAAGGCAGCTGGGAGGCGGCTGTCGGTGTTGGTATACCACCTATAGGTGGCAGGACGGCGATCTGCCGATGGCAGACTCCCGGACCCCTGAATATAAATCCGAGCCCATCCACCATACAACATACTCGCTTTGGGGCTGGCGCCTTGTCCTTTCCCTTGCCTTTAGGGGGGCATCTTGTTGGAAGGAAATGGTTGATAATAATGGTTGATGGAGAATGGTTGATAATAAATGGTTGATGGTACACTTTGTAGTGATACGAGAGCAATCTAGGTTTATATATCCAACCGGGAACCAGACTGCCGCCGTCAGATTACCGGGCGGGCGCCGGCCGGTGGCAATTAGAACGCCCGATCGTTGGCCGGTGGCAGGTGTAAATGGCCGGTGTCCGCCAGGTCACCGGGAGGTGGCAGGTAAAATCTGACGGCTGCCGGCCTGTCGCCTAACTGCCACCGGCCAACACCCTGATGACGTCACACACCCCCTCGAACTAAGACACTTCCTTGGGCCGCCCGGAGCCCGTCAGGCGGCCTTTTACTGGCAGTTATTTATGACCACTCGCGCCGATTTGCAAAAAATCGGCCGGCGGCATGTAACTTTAAGAATCCGCCGATGTCTAAAAATCGGCAGGCGGCAGTTTCACATTGTGACCGTAGCATTATAGTCAGCTGAGCTAAAAATGGATTAATTGATTAATTAGAAAATTCTGTGTAAAAGTTTTAATGGTTGCATCTTCACTATCAGATACAATGAACAGAATCAAAATTGGTCAGGAAATATAGTTTTTTCGGAAGATTTTGATAAATTTGAAGAAATCAGCATTTTTATAAATTAAAAAATCCTATATTATGTTTTGAGGACACACCCAACACCAGCAGATAAAAACAAGGGACCCATAGGTCACGGCGCTCAGCTGTTATATATGATAAAAAAATATGATTTAGAAATGAGGCACATGCTTGTTTTGTGTGGAAATAAATATAAGCTGTATTATGAGTTGTGGGTGTTTAGCTTATGTATGATTTTGATAGTATTTTTGGAGACAGGGAAGAGGACTGATTTCATTTATTTTATTAACAAATGGAGTGCTATTGTCACACAGATTTTGACTTGGCCATACAACTTATAAGCAGAACATATAATATAAGAGTTTAACTATTTATTAAAAATAATTACAAATTGTCCCAAATATTATTTCTATTAAAAATAATAAGAGAATCATATGATTTTTAAAAATAAAATACAACTGAAATGATTATTAAAATAATATCAAAGAATATATTCATGAACGCATTCATGAATACATTTTGAAAGTATTTGCACTGGTATTCATATACTTTCATTTTTACCTGAATTCCCATTCTTATGCAAGAAATTTTATAATGGAGTACATATTCATATTCGTATTCAAATACATTTGCAAAGTATTCGCACCATGTCTGGTATTTATTCAGTTTTCACCAAACAATGATGTTGAGAATCCAGAATATACAAATTCACACATTTAAATAATGATCATAAGTACCTAGTTTTATGGCTTTTAGTCATATTAAAAAAATAAATGTAATATATTCATTTAGGACTAATTTCACATCAATGTACACACTAGACACAGCAGGAATCTAGATTAATATTATCAACTGCATCTTTGTCTATCATTAATTTCCTTCATATGATCCCTAATGATTAGTAATGAATAATATGATTTATTTTTTTATCATTAAATTGAACTGAAAATACCATAGGTGACTGCATGGTGTTATTTGGAATACTTGACATTCTATTAATCGATACAAGATTCTTATATCATCAGTAATTGCAAGTTAATTCCCTGTTATTATCAACTAACAAATTCCTTTTCCATTTTTCTTTAATTTGTAATTAAAAACCAATAAAAATTTATTAATTTATTGTTTATTGTTATGTTGTTAGTTAAAACTACTAGATGAGTTGGGTTGGACACCTGGATCAACTGTGGCTGGCCATAAGCTGCCTGGCTGCCCCAGTGTATGCCTCGCGTCAAGCGTGCATAATTTGATGAAAGGTCAACAAGGTCAACATACAGGTGACTCAAGAGGGGCTTGGGAGAGCTAAGGTCTGACATGGTCTCATAAAAACATTAATAAAAGCTACAATTTATGGCCAATTTCTTTCAGCTTTCTAAACTAAAAGGCTGAAATCCTTATGTGTGCATGATATGAAAATTATATCAACAGTGCTCACAGGAAACAAACGTGCCATGGTCAAAGTTTGGTAAAATTTAAGGTACTAATTTTATATTTATACTAATAACTTATAAAATTTGAAAAATTCAGAACATATTTTGGGTATTCAATTGAATCTTGATAAAATAATGTTACATCCCTGACAAAAAATCTCTACCTTCAGCAATCCTCTTGTTAAGGGAGTAAATATATTTCTTGATTTTTTACAAAGTGCATTATGTTTGGGCCCATAACTTAAAACAATTACGCAATACTGATATCATTTCTGGCATGTGCATAGAGAATGTATAGAAAAATATGTATATTATATATGATTAAAGTCAGATCAGTGGTTTTGATATTAGGCAGTCTTGAAGTGTAACAAGGGGTTTTAAATGGAAAAATGAAGTTTTTCATTAATATCACGAAGGTATTAAGTCCTAGTGACCAAATTCTTGGCATGGTAGGGGATTTTGGAAACATCTAATTGTATGCCAAATTTTAGGAACTGAGAGCTGAAGCTGGGGAGCTGAGCTCTTGCAAACTGCATAACACTAGCTTGATGTAAACAATATGTTACATGGTGCTTGAAAACTTAAATAAAATCTACAGTTTTTGATCAACTGGTTTCAAATTTTCGGTGTTAACAGTCAAAATGCCAACAAAAACATTCTGTGAAAATTAAATCCACAGTACTTACAGGAAAAAAACGTGCCATGGTCAAATTTGGGCAAAATTTAAGGTACCATTTTTTTTTATTTTTGTTAATATTTAAAAAAATTTAAAAGATTTTGATCAAATTTTGGGTATACAATTTAATTTTGATTAATTAAAGTTATATTACAGAAAAAAAGTCCATAGCTTTAACATGTTTTGTGTTAAGTGATCAAATATCTTTCCTGATTTTTTACAAAATGCATTTTGTTTGGGCCCATAACTTTTTTTAAATTATATAATACAGACATAATTTCTGGCATGTACATAGGAACTATATAGGGGAATATTTATGGTAAATATGAGGAAAAACAGATGAGTAGTTTTGGTATTAGGCAGTCCTGAAGTGTGAAAATAGGTTTTTCATAAAAAATTGAGGTTTTTCCTTTATTCCTCAAAGGATCGAAGTCGCAAAGACCCAGTTTTCGGCTTGGTAGGAGATCTTGGGGACATCTAACATTATGCCAAATTTTGGATTCCTAGGTCTCACGGTTTCAAAACGTGCCACAGCTACGGACGGACGGACGACGGACAATGGACCACGACTATAGCTCAGATGACTTATAGTCAGCTGAGCTAAAAATTACACCAAAATCGGCTAAGAACAAGGGGGGGGGGGGGGGGGGGATAAGCATTCTGAAATTTTTGGATGGATGACAGACCAATAGCTCTGCCTCTCTGTGGCAAAAGCTCATCATGGCTGGATAAGCTTAAAAATTAAAAAGAAAAACATTGGTTATAAATTTAAATTTATTGAATAATAATCCTAGAAATAAGTTTAGTCTTTTAAAATCCTTGGGTTTAACGGCTGAAATACAGATCTAATCATAAAAATCAAGAAATACAAATAAAATTTCAATTTTAACTAGGTCTCCCACTATACAGCCTTGTATTATATAATACATCTGTAGGCATGTTATATAATATTCCTTTTATTACATCCATGTGTTAATATAACAGATAATGTATTACAACATTTCTCAGCAATTTTATGACAGGACTTATGCATGTAATTCTGGCCAAGGTAACCCAACATTCATATTGCACAAGTATTTTGTAATATAAATGAATTACATACTGAAATTGTTTATCATTATGTGTAAGAATAACAGTCTACCATGTGAATCTAGTCATAATTTATAACAGGGACAAGCAGTGAAGCTCATATGCAAGACCTGTGCTTATGACACTTTTAAAAGGTACGCATATTGAGGATGCAGCTGCGCAGATGAATTCAATATGGTTCACATGACCGAGGTTTCTGGAGTCTTGAAGTAATAAGTGGGGGCTTTGGTTTCATATAAATTATGGTAATATGTGACAGTAAACTTGATACATACTGGACTAGCATAAAAGGATCAATTACATATCTCAAGGCTAATTGTTTTGGGGACTGTTAAAACTGCCAACTATATAGAGAATCCCACTTAATGGAGGTGCCCACAAGGAGAGGTTCCATTATACATACAGTAGAACACCGCCTTGCAACCACCCCACAACTGCGACCACTCTTTGTGGTCCCGAATATACAATCCAGCTAACTTAAAGTTTCACAAATACAACCACCCAAAAAATTACGACCACTTTAGTCAGTCCCAAAGGTGGTCTAATTGTAGGGTTCCACTGTATGTATATTTATAAACATTATTTGAATTGTAATAATGTATTGTGGGGCAGACTGAATCCCTGTGCCACTACCTGAACATATATATATCTACCTATTAGTACTTCACTAATCCCTATAGGTCTGATCTATATAAACTCTTGATTCTTTTATACCTGTTTTTAACATAACACTTACATTTTCAATTTTACCCATAGTAATGTACCTTCATACTGTGATTAAATATACCACATTAAGGCAATTAAAATATAGTGAAACCGCATTGTGTCAAAATCTGAGGGACTAACAATAAAGCATTGATTGGAATGAGGTTTGACACAAGAGGGCTTTGCATGGTAATAGTTTAACTTGGAACTTAAAGCATTAAACTTGGACACAAATGTGTTATTTGACTTTTAAAAGTGAGCTTGACACAAAGAGGCTTCACTGCATAGTATTTACTTTAATTTCTGTACTAAAACTTATCGACCTGTATATGTTGCAATTTTTTCTACATCGCCAAGATACCACTCTCATGCAGACCATCAATTGGTTTGCTTTTGTTGAATCGTAAGTGTATGGTATATAATGTACATGTTAAATAATGTTTCAAGTGGATTTTGTGGTTTACATGATATGTCAAATGCCTATATAATACAGCACAACGGTTGATGCTTAGCCTCTGTCCCTGTATGAAAAATAATAATAAACAAAGTCACTCACTATCATGTAAACATAAATAAGCATGCAAATATAAATTTATATAAAACAATTCATTTATAAAGTGTAAAATAATTATTCTTGAGACAGTCATAAAACAAGAAAACAAAAATCACATAAAGATGTATACCTATTCCTATTGAGTATTCTTTGCTTTTTGTACGTGCTTTACCACTTCAGTATTCCCTCGCTTAACGACTACCTCTGTTTAGCGGCCACCTTAAATTAACGACCACTTGTTCATGGTCCCGATTCCTCTTTTGCTCATTATATAAAACCTCGCTTAAACGATCCCCTCGAATATGCAGCTACTTTACTGAGGTACCATTAGTGGTTGAATTTTTAGGTTTTACTGTATATCAATCCCTATTATTCCTCAGGTACCTTTAATAAATTGAAAACATTTTATTAAAGACATGTACGAGACAGGGACAAGCAGTGTTCACAATACAGAGCACTGTTAACAAACAGTACCACCTTGGGTTGATAACATTTAGTAAAACCAGTTCCTCAGGAACACTGGGATCATGTTCGATCTTATATGAACCTCATAACATCATGTGTAGTGCGTGATGTTTCATAATCTAATGATAAGTAACATATGACCATACATATTAGGATCCATACTTTATGTACTTTTAATAATGTCACTATATTATGCATGCACTTATACACATGTTATACAACTTCAGGCCTGAGGCCTTACATTTTCAAATAAAATTTTCTGTCAATCACATTGCCATACCTCACTCATGATAAAATATATATATGGTGTATACTTGTAACAATTAAGTATAAATGTTCTTCCATATTATTACACAGAGAATATTTTACAGACAGACTGATATCAACAGCAAGGCTTGATATAGTCACATCATGAAGCTGGTCAAATCTGCTATTGGACACCGGGATCAGCAAAGCAGAAAAATTTTTTACTGGGCTTCACTTTTTTTGTTGAAAATCTGTGTTTCAGTAATATATTTAAATTTGACTATGTAAATTATTTTGTAATTTCTTAATTCACCAAGGATTGCTCAATTGGGTATTAACTAGGAAATATTGTCAATTTATATAGAATTCCCATGAAAATGGCCAAAGTAAGGGCTGGGCCAAGTAAATTTTGCTATTGATGAACTCCAGTGGTCTGACATTAGTTTCGAGCCCCGAAGCGTCAGTAAAGACACTAAATCAAATCCATTTTAGACAATGTTTGTTGGGTATTAAAAAGGTACTGATGTTGTTAGAACAAGCATAAAACTAGTAAATTTGTAATGATACATTGATAATCAGGCTTTACTATATATAAATGTAACTATCAGCATACAGTCTTTGTTAGGCCTGCTTATAGTGTTTCCTGACCTTTTGCTTAATTCTTAGTCCAACCATAGGTCCACATCAGGCTCCTGTGTATAAGTTTTGATCCGTCTCATTTTTAAAAAATATTCCCTTTTTCAATAATTCAAGACAAAAATAAATAATACAAGCATGTTTCAATATTAAGAAATTGTAGGCAAAGAAATGTAAAACAATGATAACAGCTGCACACTATAATATATATTAATTTTGCAACATCCCGACAGGTGGCAGCACTTGCCAGCCAACTTGATCATGAGACAATGTACACAAATAACATCACACTGGTGGCCAGACCTAAGTAAATATGGATGACAGATGTAACTTGATATATCAGATAGATTTATAAAAGAATATTGTGATGTATATTAACAAATTAGTAGATGTACCAAAAATAGAAAAACCGAAGACAAAACTTCTTTGTATAAACAGTACATGAAAATCAAACAGATTGCAGGTGTACTTTAAACAGTTTGCAGATGGACTTTATAATAGATGGCAGATGTACTTAGAGACAGATAACATATGTATACTTCAAAACAAATGGCAGGTGTACTTTAAAACAGATGGCAGATGTAAACTTCAAAACAGATGGTAGACACTTAAAAAACAGATGGCAGATGTATACTTCAAAACAGATGGTAGACACTTAAAAAACAGATGGCAGATGTATACTTCAAAACAGATGGTAGACACTTAAAAAACAGATGGCAGATGTATACTTCAAAACAGATGGTAGACACTTAAAAAACAGATGGCAGATGTACATAAAATCAGATGACCGATGTACTTTGTAATGTACAGCAAAACAGTTGACAGATGTAAATTATTATGAATGAACGGCAGCTGTGCTTCAGAAATGAGTCTTTTTTTCAGTCTAGTTTGGATTTTGATGCTGTTTTGATGGGCCAACATTACGCACATAAACGTAAAGTGACATCACTGCTCCGATGAACAATCCCACAACCATCAGTCCTTTCCAAACTCCACCGCCACTCCATCTAACTGACGGGAACTGTTGTTCAAAGGATTTCTGAAATATTAGAAAAAAAAACAGTGTAAAACCAGGAAAAGATGTCAGAACAGTATAATATTCAAGATTTGATAAGTTAAACCATATGTAAAATTTACCTTTAACCCATTCAACTCAGTTTTTCATATAAATGTAAAGAAACTGGCTAAAAGTGAGTGGACCACAATTCTTCAGTTTTTGTACTTTAAATTATTTTGCAAACAACAGTGGCCCTTAAATAGAACAAAGTTTACAGACACACGTTTCATTAGCTGATAGTACTTGCAGAACAATATCACAATGACATATAAATATCACTTCCATGATATATTTATATCTTAACTTTCATATTTTAAAAAATTAAATTAATTAACAATTAAGATTTAGAAAGTGATAGGACATCTGTATAGTTTTCTTACATCAAATTTTCTTTTAAAATAATGAAAAAAAATAGGATTAATTATAATATTTAAAATATGATTAAGAAATCTTAATGACATTAACCTTTAATAGATGATCTAAATATGCAATTCATTTATTGTTATAACTTTTGCATATGTGTAAAAATTAATTAAAAAATTAAAATTTAAAAAAAAAAAAAAAATCAAATTTAGAATAATTTTAACTTACCCATGATCCATGAGCAACGATCCACAGTCCCAGTCTGTGTACGACAAAGTCTGTCAGGATTTTCACGATTTCCTCGGAAGAATCTGGTATAACCAGCTTCTGATAACAGAACCTTGCTACGTAACCACAAAAGGCATGCAACGTGACAACCCTTGCCCAAGTCACTGTGTCGTCACAGAACATCTCGTCGGCGACTTTCCTTAATAGTTGTAAGTCCTCTTTTTTTGATATTTGTAACCTTTTCACTAAGTTCGTCATGATAGTATCCCTATTGTTTAACGCATCATCCACAAGTTCTCGCATAACCTGGGCAGCCTTTGATGGAGGTGGCCCAACGTCATCCTTGCCATGCACTGTATACTGTATGGCATCTTGAGCGATGCTGCGAGCCTCATTTTGGAATGCTGGAGGCAGCAGCGTGCCATTCTGCATCAAAGATGACACTTCCATCTCCTGATAGATCAGCTTCAACTGTAACTAAGGCAACTTTGTAAGATGACTGTAGGACTGTTTTCACCGTGGCTACTTGGTTTTCTAAAGACGTAACTTTCAAAACCTACTGCAGCTACACCGTATCATAAACATGGTCAAGGATGAAGGAACTCCAGGCCATGTGTTTTTTTCCTGAAATGAGAAAAATGAGATGAAGCGAATAAGATTTTCTTTCAGTATTAAAAATATTTTAAGTAACTCTCTCTGGAACCTGTATATTTTTACTTTTATCAGAAATACACATATTCAATCAGGTACAAAATAAATTTTACACAGAAAAGTACATTCTTTTATCATGAACGAAAATTTGCAAAACCTCATTCTAGATTCCTTTAAACACTGAACTATGAAATTTATTGTCAGCTCTTTAGGTGACTGTGTTTTTTTGTGGTGCTTTAATTTCAATAATACACTGCTTGATTATTATCTTCCCAAGGAAAGAAACAGGTAACATACCACTACACCCCGTGTTCAGATCTAATACTGGTGACCCTCCATTAAGTATTGTACATCTCTATATATACCCTTCTCTCACCCCCCCCCCCCCCCTTACACAATGCTGAGTGAGCACACTACACACACAGAGAGTAAATCAGTCTGAGGCCATTCAGTGCAAGTGGTACAAGATATTCGGTTGTGAAATCTACAAGGAGGCATTTAATCAATAGCTTAGCTCTAGGGGAATTGTACATGTTGATACAGACATGATTGCACTTAATAACCTGTACTGAGGAATGTCAACAATGTTTGTACATCAAGCCCCTCAAGATTGTACTTGTTTACTTCTAGTAATTAAGATATGACAGTGCTGCCACCTAGTGACTAAAACAAACACTAACTGGGATTGTGGGGCAAGGCCAAATTTCTTTAAATGACCCTTTCTGTATGTAAAATGTGGTCATATATTGGGGAGAAAAAACTAAATAAAAAAAGACCAAGAATATCTTGTGATGATGCATCTTATAAAACTGCACCTCATAGTAAATTCATATAAAAAAGATGCACATGGCAGTGAACAACCTTTAGTGTGAACACACATTTTTCAGTAGAATTTCAAAATACCAAACTTGGATCCCACATGCGAAGCTAGAATAGTTTAAATTAAGAAATTGTTGCCTCAAATTTTCAATTTTTTGGAAAAGCATTCTTTTCCAATTTGTTATTATATGCATTAAAGGCTGAAATGCTTTAAGTTTGATGCATGGAGCAGAGTACTTGATGGCCCTATGCGCCTAGTGACCTCTGACCTCTCATGCACCATGTCCCCTTATCTTATCAGACTCTTAGCTGATGTCATAACATCTCAAGATTAATACTAAACCAATCATTATAAATGGTAATAGATGAACAGAGAGTCACTGAGGGGGGATATTTCATTTGATATTCATAAATGCTTTTGTAATACAATGAATTTTGTTATAACCAGAATTGCTTACTCAACTCTGAACCAGAGGGAACATTTAATAAACAGTTACCATGTCCCAATTTTTTTTCTGAATATTATTTCCACAAATATAGTACATATCTCTCACCCTATGGGCCGGGGTGGGGGGTAAAATGAACCATCAACTATTGTCCAAGATTCAGACAGATGATCATGTCTCACATAACTGATTCAAACCTTCAAAATACCAGCACACATTGCCCCCTGACAAATACACACCAACAGTTAAGCCATCATTTGTATCCTAAACTTTCTGTACCTACTCAGCTACTGCTGGACATGACATGTGGACAAGCACCAAGGATCCTTAAATGCACAGTTCACTGAATAACAAGTGTACAGTGTATAGGGTCAGTCACTAGTGTCTTAATAAATCATTCTTAACACCAACAGGATGGCTGCGCATCAGCTCCATTTCATAGTAGCAGTGACATGCCAACATATAAATTTCAAATGAGGTAGGCCAAGGCCAAGGGGCTGCCTGAGCCCCCTGACACACCTGAGAAGCCAAATGGAACCCTTAAATCTAGTTGATAAAAAATTAAAGGTATTTATATTGATATATCATGTTTTGCAAATTTTCATTTCAACAGTTCATTTAAAAAACAGGCCATCAATTTACAATAATCATTGGACTCTGAGATATCACAAAGATTACAGATAACTTGTAATACCGATGAAAGGAAAACACTGTGCCATGCTGTAGTAAAACACTGGTCAGTTACCACTGACATCCGAGGTTTCACCAAAATTCTGAAGGATACACACTTTAAAATTATGTATCTTGTAAGCAGGGTAACAAAAGTGGTAGTCACCTAAAAACTAGAAGAATATTGCTAAAATCAGTAGGGTTGGCATGTATGTGGTTCAAATTCAGCATAACATTAACAAACTCACAGTTTACAGCAATGTTCCATCCAGTCTTTCACCAATACATATTGACAACTGAACTGTCAGATAATATGTGTTATTCTACTAATTTGTGGGATGTCAAAATGGCATGTGAACAACATGTGACATTTTACTTCCAGTTAAACTGACCAATCACTAAACAGCAATCCAAGTTCTGGAAATGTCTGATATTCTTGAAAATGTAAACAACTTGAACTTTCAAGGTGACCTTTGCTGTTTCATCAACAAGTAAATATTTTGTAACACAGTTGTCAGTTTTCATGTTAATGTATTCCATTTAAACATATCTAAATGCAGCCCTCCAAGTGCGGTTTTATTTTTCAGAACAATCCAAAAAACCTTAACTGAAATTCAGCCAGTTAAATTGTCCTTGGTAAAATACAAAGTCACTGGAGAGTCATATTGAAGGGTTTTTTGTTAATTTTTCTTCAACAGGGATGATATCTCATCAAGAATGAACAGTCAACTATTACCATATTTATGTCTCTCTATTAAATTTAAACTTCTGAAAGAATTTTAATGATATAAATTGAACATTATTCTGTTATATCAATTAAGTCACAAGATGAAAATGCCTGTGTATTATTAATATCCCTTTCATGTAAATAGCTCCTCATATTTGAAAACAGTAAAAATCCCCCTAATACTTGCTTCTGAAGATACTGTTGAAAACCCGTTTTCTATAAATCCAATATCAGTTTACATTCATTTATAATATACATTTTATATTCCATAAATTTATCAACATCAGAAAGCTAATTAAAATTATTCTGTAACCTGAAGACTATAATTAAGCTTATTAATGTGGCTTTTTTTATTTGCAAGCAATATATTTTCACTTTAATTATTTAATATTTAACACATGAATAAACAACCGGGGATATTTTTATTAAAGGAAGTATTGACAAATTCAGCGTAAATCCCCTTCTGTAGAAAGCCACGTGCTCTAACTAAATAGTACGTGCAAGACATCATATTATTTATTCAGGTTTCCATGAAAAAACGGAAGGGGGGTTATGACGTCACTGCCAATCCCATGAAACCACACCTCTAACCTACACGTACAGCACGCACAGATCATGAGCGTCTAAACTCACCTAATATCACTCATGTCAATGTTACAAACCTTACTGATAACGGAAGCTTAAGATAAGATGGCAGCACTAAATACAGGAGTTAAGATCCTAAAAACTGCTGCAGGGACGCCAGCCCAGTCAGAACTTGGCAACCATCAGGAACTGACCAAAAGGGGTAAAGGCAAGGCTTTGTCCCCCGGTACAGTAAAGTTCACATCCATCGGCATAGCTCGCGCTTTATCAAAGTAACATGAAAGGCAAATAGTGAACCGAATGAAGTGAATTGGCTGTGGTCAGTTGAGGGGTCGTCTCAAAAGATATCTTAGTCACAATAGGAAAAATAACAATTCAAAGCATTAAAATTCGGTGCATGCATGATGAGTTCGAGTTAATAGTAAACCGAATAAAATTTTGATTTAGACATTTATCTGTAATGCTTGTAGAACTGACATAATAATAGTACTTATAACGTGGTGAATTAACCGCAACTTGTTTAATTGAGGTCGCAATCTAATTTAACAGTTTCTAATTTTTCTACAGAAATGGGCCTAATCGTAATATTTATCAATTTAGAGAGATGTCCGGGGAGTCCAGACAACGCCGAAACCCACACATCCGTTAACAGGCGCGACAGCTGGGACCACGCCCACCAGAACTACCGAATACGTGAAGCCATTATCGTCATCAGCCAATAATAATAATAATAATATTAATAATAATTATATAATAGTAATAACAGCGATACAACTACTGATAAAAATAACAATACTAATACTATAATAATAACCATCCAATGTATACAATAATACACCAATTAAGGTTTCATTTTTATTTCACACCATCATTATGAGAGAGGAAGATCAAATTAAGTGTTATTTTTGTAATATCATAAATATCATAAACGTGTTTAAAATTTACATATCGGCAGTATTATTCACTTTACTTATTGTTTGATAATCCCAATTAGCTGCAAAAAAAATCGAGCCAGCATCTTCTGGCCTAAACTTGTTGCAATGTATGTATCACCATCACCGGATTTTTCCGATTATTTTGATCACTTTTGTTTCGTTCTCTTGATTGCGTTTTTAGTCGTAAAATATGAAAGAAAGCTAAAAGATCGGTCGAATTTTTTCGGCTCCAACATCATATATACCGAGTTTCCATGCAGCGTGAAATAAAAAATCGGCCGCGGAAAATCCTTGATATTGTAAAATATTTAGGAATCCAATTTTTCCTGCCGATCTATAAAACCCGGCCGGCAGCAACCTAACATGTACCGATCCTACACCAAGTTTTCCGACCGGCAAAAAGTCGGCAGGAAAAATAGGTATAGATTGGAGGCCATCTTTAAGCTTATAGACGTTTTATTTATACTCAATTATTCAACACAAATTACATTCATAAATATTAGTGCACAGTGCTATAAATATTTCTGTAATTGTACAACTGTATATACTATAGCTACCGCTGCTATTGTTATACTGCCACCGCAAGCACAACTGTATGTCGAACTTCACAGTCGTCTGTATTACAATACTAAACCACAACTACTACTTGCATGCACCACAATTACGCTAAATTCCACGACAATTAAAAGATAATTATTGGTAAAATCAAGCAGTATAAACTCCTTGTTATATTGTCCTGGCTTCCCAGGACCCTCCCGCCTCTTCCGCACCACACACATTCATGACATTTGACGAGACGTGCTCTAGTGCGCTTAATTACCCCGCAGTCACATGTTCACGGGGAAAAGACAGGTGATTTCCGCAAGCGCTATATACTTCGTTGAACATACGAAACGGGAAGCAGTAATTTTTGTGTGGGACGGTCTTTTCCTGCATTTATTTGTGGCGATTCTGGTTATACTTCTTTCCATAAATAGTCCATGTAATAATAATATTATCCTTAATAATGATAAAATCGTTGGCCTAATCTTAAATGAATGCCAGATACATCAATGATATCATGTTGGGGAAAGTTCACCACATATCGCCATCATTTGTACCTTTTCTAAAGCTTTATAAATCTGATTTAAAATATAAGTATCAATGCAAAGTGCAGCTTCATTTCAGTAACTGTACAAATACTACCACTTTTATTATTACTTTTACCGCAAGCACAAAAAATACCAAACCACGGCTACCAATGGCACACATCATAAGCCCGCAAAAGGTAATTATTGGTTTAATTGTCCTCGCTTCCAAGAACCCTCCCGCAACAGACACACACGTGCGTGACATGTGACAAGACACGCTCGAGTGCGCATGATTGCCTCGCAGTCACATGATCCCGGGAAAAGGCAGGTGATTACCGCTAGAGCTATAAGCTTCGTTTAACATTTGGGGCGACAAGCAATAATTAATGTGTTAAGGGACCGTCTTTGATTGCAATTATTTGGCGTTTCCTATCATACTTCTTTTCATGTGAATTCAATTTAAAAAATAATTTATGAAAAAAAAAAAATAAATAAATAATAGAATAAAAAATAAACAAACAAATAGATAAAATTATTTATAAATAATTCCTTGTAGTTTAGCACCTGCATTGAAGACCAAAATTTCAAAGGCAATACTATTTTTAACATCGTCTTCATATAAAATAAGTAAAAATACCAAAGGATAGGAATGATTACATTATCAGAGGAAAATTATCAATCGCAATGAAATGATTGAATACTGTTTTACTCTCACTACAAATATACAAATAGTATATTGTGTACTTCAACAAAAAACTATAAAACAAAAATAGTAAACGGGTTTATCGTGATTTTTTATTATTGTATCTCTTGAATACATCATCTGTCAAGTGATTTTTTTTACTGAAATAGGAATTTTGACAATATATTCACCAATTGAACTTTTTATCATTTTTTTAAAGATTTTACACCCTTTTTATAACACTGACTAAAATGAACTTAAGGGTGTAAAATGAACCTGCAAAAATTTATTTGCTTTTCAATGGCCTATAAAAAGCAAAAAATATGCATAGTTCAAAACCCGGATTCTGTGCAACTGTGGTCACAGTTTTTGGAAACCAGAAACAAACGATTCGTTGTGTTTATTTTTGACACGGTCCCTGGATCTGTCGACCTTTTTGGGTTAAAGCGTACAAGGTGAAGGACGCTCAGTCTGTCGTCATAAACAGCCTCGAAAGGTGACTTTCAACCCGGTAACTTCACTATCAGCTGAGTGACCGGCAAAGATGGCAGTGGCAAACAGAACTAGCCGTGTGATTTCTTTGTTTTCTAAGCTAAGTACGCCCTCAGTTCAATGTTTGGATCGGAAAAGCTTTCACTTGTATTCGCCAGAACCTTCTCATCCGATCCCAAACAAACATCCAGAATGGAAATCGGCTTTAGAGGCAGTGAAAGTGATTTCGTCTGGTGAGTTTTTTTCTCCATTTTCTTGTCATTCCTAGAAACAACTGGATATTTTCTCACGGTTGATTTTACTTATTTTCCCTATTTATTGTAGTTATTTCTCAAAGACTGTTCATTTATAAATATGGAATTGTCAATTTATTTAGAAATATTATTACAGGAAGTACGCATTAATATTATTAACAATGGAATGTTCTGGAATTTTTTTGGTGGTCTGTGCTTAAATCATTACACATTTTTACCACTGTCTTTTAAAAGATTGTTCATTTTAAAAAGTAAATTTCATCTATCTGTATTACAGTAAATATCAAAGAAAATAGTATAAGAATTTTATTTGAAATATATTTATAGTAACATTAAAGTATATAATATAAGTGTATAAATTGTAATATTGTACAAATCAAAAGTAAAACCATATAGTTAATCTGTTCTGATGGTAGACTTTAATAAAGGGTTCATATAAATATATTTTTTATTGAAGTAACTTTGTGGCCTATTTGCCATGGCTTGGCATACTGACTTGATCATTTCTTTTTATAGAGTTTCCCTTAAAAAAAATGAAGCACAAAGTGTTTTTGTCAGGCTAAACCCTAGATACTAAATAACATGCCATTGTTACTCCCTGAGAGGTAGCCAGCAAAGGTGACAGAAATGTTAAATATATCTGAAATTACATTTTAGTCACCATTCCATACTTGCACTTGGGTGGGATTCTAAGCTCAGTATGATCAGTGTCTATAAAAGGGAGAAAACCCATCCGTATCTCAGGTATCTCATTTTTGTAAAGACAAAATTCTGTTATGATAAGCTGATTGCATAAGTTTCCAGTTTAAATATGTCTATAACCCTTTAAAATCGGGAACAGTGCACAAACCATTGTCGCTGCTACGTAAACATTCTTACTGCTTCTGTCATGGTGGTTATGAGCAGTACGATTCATGTCTTCTTAGGCCAAAATACACAATAACTAAAGTAAAATGCACTTAGTTGTCAATATGTTGAAGTTGTATAGAAAATATAAGATACTTTAGCCATGGTGAAGAGGTTTTAATGTCACCCTATTCGTAAAACTGATAATAAAACTGCCTTTTCCAGAAAATATGATTGTATCATGGACAGACTCCACTGATATAGAGCTATAAATGGGGAGTTGACAGACAGTCGTCTGTTAATGGTGCAAGACGTTTCATCACTGCACGCGGCTTGCTAAGACTAGGAAGAGGCTACTCAGCTGAAAACAATAATAATTAGATTTTTAGTTGGAATTAACAAACTTATCTGTGTTCCTGTATACACATTCAGTGTCACAAACACAGTTCACCCACTTATTCACAGATGAGCTCAAAAACGAAGCACCCCCCTAATCTAAAGCTTAATAAAAAATCAAAGCCTGCTTAGATCTTTTTGGACTAAGCTGCAATCTGACCAATCAACTACATGACCAATAGGAAAATATAATATCTTGTCTTATAGTTTATCAGGAGGCGCCGCCAATATTTCATTAAACCAAAGTGAGCTGATTTTGTGCAGCTCAGTTTGGCTTGAGAAAAATTAATACAAAAAGATAAATCCACTAGAGTTAAAAATGATTGAAACTTATACAGACTAATACAAAGTTAGTTTTGTTGAATTTGATGCTGACTGACAAAAATTGGAAGTTCCCCACATTATAATACATGGTCAAGCCTGACACTTATAAAAATACCAGATATGGCAGACTGTAACTTTTTTTTATTAAAAGGTATAAGTAAGGGAAGTAATATTATTTTGTAAGGACCACTATAATTTGTTTTTTTTATGTCTGTGCAATGTACAACTTTTGAAATAATGAATTATAATTGGAATAATATACTTAAAATGTGATCAATATAAATTGTATAATGTGCAGTTTGATGTGTATACAAAATATATAAAATGTGTATTGTAAAACCTTTACAAGTATATATATATATATATATATATATGATTAATTTATTTATTACAAAAAGAAAGCTATACTGTGATTGGAACCATAAGAACAGAGAACTTAATTGGAATAACATAGCCTGAAAAGATGGCAGTTTATTGTAGGGTTCTCCAGGAACCGTAAATGTTAAATCAGATGTGGATGTAAAGGCTCTTCTTCTGAAAGCAGATTTTTATTTTGGTTCAATGAACAGTTTTCATTTTCTACTGAGAACTTATCATCAGCTGGTCTGTGTAATTTCAGGGATGCGTGTATTTCTTCATGGAGGAGCTGCAACCCCAGTGGCTCTTGCTGATGCCATGGCCGACCACGGAAAATCGAACGGACTGAAGGATGTAGAGGTGATCCATATCCACACTGAGGGACCAGGAACGTACAACAACCCTGAATATGATGGTCAGCATGCCCTGTGATTGGTCAACTTAACTTATGTCCCTTTCACGTGGCAAATGTAAAACGGTTTCAAGCTGTATTCAGTCCATATTCTCTGTGCATGTGATTGTTTACACAGTTGAAAGTGTGTTGGATCTGTTTTCGTCAAACTGTTTTCCTATCTACATTTAAATGTGGATTGAAAACATTTTCAAAGCCATTAAAGCTTTCACTTGGCAATAAAATGTGAATCAAAATCAGGCATAACCCTTTCTATCTTGTCAAGTTGGTATATTTTAAAATGGAGTCTTTGTTTGTGAGGTCTGATGCCACATGCATTTGACTCTCAGGCTTTAGTCTACAGGGTAAACTGTTTTTAGCTCAGCTGACTATAAGTCATCAGAGCTGTAGTGATGGTCCTTTGTCCGTGGTCTGTTCAGCATCTGTTAACAAGTCATGTTTTGAAAACGTGTGACTTATCAATCCAAAATTCTGTATACAGTTAGATGTTCCAAATTTTCCTACCAAACCGAAAACTGGGTCACTGCAACTTCATTCCTACAATAAATAAAGGAAAAACCTTTGTTTTTCAGAAAAAAACCTATTGTTGCCTTTCAAAACTGCCCACCATGAAAACCACTGGTATTAATGTATCAATGTTTGAAACAACCATTCCTGCATATTTTTATGCCCCCGCCACAAAGTGGCCGGGGCATATAGTTTTACCCATGTCCGTCATTCCGTCATTCTGTCATTCTGAAATCAAACAGTTGTTCGGACTTTTTTTCGCAATGCCTGCAGATATTGGCCTGATTTTTGGTGTGTGGGCAGATAATGACCAGTTACAGATCGAGTTCGCGTTTCGTCCTGGTTGACCTACTTTTGACCGTTTTACGGCTCCAAAACTTAGAAAATTTCATGAAAAATAGAAATTTTCATGACAAATACATATGTACAGCCGTTTTTAGCCCTCAGCTCATAGGCTGATGGGCTATTGTCGTCACCCAAGCTGTCCGTCTGTCCGTCCGTCCATCTGTCTGTCCGGTGTCTGTCCGTCTGTCCGTTCCACGTCTGTTAACTTTTACCTTGTGAGCGGGATATCTCTAAAAGGATTCACCGTTGGAATTTTATTTCATCAGTCAAGATGTATATCGATAAAATCTCGGTCAAGTTCGAAGATGGTTGACCTTGACCCATTTTTCTACATTTTAGAGCTGATTATAGAAAAACACTCAGAAGTTTATATCTCAGGGACCATTGTGTGGATTTTCACAAAACTTACTATGATCATTGGGACTGATAGTCTGTATGTGCTGCACAATTTTGGTGGCGCCCCCTGCAATTTCTGATTTTTTAATGAAATTTTATCGGATTTTTTCAATTTTGGTCTTGTGTGCAGGATATCTCCAAAGGTATTCAACACAGGAACTTCATTTCTTCAGTGCTATTGCATTATATTTACAAAATCTTGGTCAAGTTCAAAGATGGGTGATCTTGACCTACTTTTCAAGGTTACAGAGCTTAGTATAGAAAAAAACTTAGGAGCTTATTTCTCAGGAAGCATTTGGTGGATTGTTATGAAACATGGTATATACCTCTCCAATTTAAATTTATAACTGATTATCAACTTTTGCTAATATTCTAGTTTTGCAATGCAATGCTTACAGATACTGGCCTAATGTTTGGTCTGTGGGCGCATAATGACTACTTACAGATCGAGTTCGCGTTTCGTCCCAGTTAACCTATTTTTCACCATATGACAGATCCTGAACATAGAAAATTTCATGAAAGACAGAAATTTTTATGATAAATGCACATATATGGACTTTTTTTCACAATGCCTGCATATACTGGCCTGATTTTTGGTGTGTTGCTTGATAATGACCCTTTACAGATCGAGTTTGCATTTTGCCCTTGTTGACCTACTTTTGACCATACAATACCTCCTGAACTTAACAAATTTTACAAAATTTAACAAATGTTTCTAATTTGCCCCAGGCGGGGGCATTCGTGTCGTTCCGACATATCTAGTTCCTGTGCACATGACAGAAATAAGGTCAACATTGCATAAATTGTTGAAGTTAAAGGCTCAAACATAATGCACTTTGTCAAAAATCTGGAAATGTATATACTTACCTAAAAAGATAAATGTTGAAGCTAGTGACTATTATCCCAAAGATATAACTTTATTTAATCAAGATCAGTTGTTTACAAGAAATCAGATAAAAAAATTTTAAGTTGTTAGCATAATTGTAAAATAATAACCTTAACTTTGGCCCAACTTTGACCATGGCACATTTTTCCCTATAAGCACTATTAATTTAATTTTCAAGGTATGCTTAAAATAAGGATTTAATCTTTTAACTTCAGAAATTCAAAAATTAAAGCTAAAACATGGGCTTGAAATGGAATATTATTTTGAGGCCTTATTGTATTCACTTGCATTGTCAAGCCCCAGGCAGCCCACTTCAGCACTGCCTGAGTAACCTTATTAGAAATGCAACAATGGTTGAGCACCCCTGCTGTCAGAGGTGCACAGTAATTCTCTTATCACCTATCCACCCGCGCCCCCCCCCCCCATAGGGCAATATTGACCCAGCGTATTGCAATAGATGTTATTGTTTGAACTGTATTATCCTAACTTTAAACCTGTTTCCACTCCAATGTACAAAAAATTTACCTGAGATAGTAATTCCAAAGAGTAATCCAGAGATAATGTAGCATGTTTAAAGAAATTAATTTCCTTTTAAATAATTTTAACAAACTGAAATAAAATTATATATATCATTATGCGTAATTTGATAATTTATGAGCCAAATTATAGATAAATAATGGTGCAACTTAGAATTGTGAATTCTGAATCAAGTTATATTTTCATATATTTATTATTTTGCAAATTTATAAAATATATTTTTTGGATGAAAAAAAATTACTGTATGCCCCCCTCCCCCCTTTGCCTATTTTCCCCCAGCCATTGAGCCCTGGCATTGGGGTTGTAAGATGTATTGTGTATTGCAACTGTGTAAAATTGATAAAATTGAAATAACATGATGTATTAAAAAAGTGACTATCTAACTGAAGATTTGTGTCAGCTGCTGAACTTGTCAAAAATTTATCAAAGAGCCAATCATTGGCAATCAATGATCGTGGTGATAGTATATAGAACTTATGTTTGTAAACTTCTCACGTGGTTCAATTAGAAAACATTGTCAGATCACAAAATATTATTTTGGAACAATTCCTTACTAATCAGTCATATCAACCATGGCCTGTATTATCACTTCCTCTAAGACTTTTTTCTCAATGTGTTTTTTTTTTCAAGATTTTTCCCTTCAAGGTCAACTTAAGCTGAGCACGGTGACCCATGGGTCCCTTGTTTTTCCTGTAAGCAAAGTTGAATTAAATTTCATATCATGTATGTATATCACTACATGCAGAGGTGTTGTAAGTCCCACCATTGCCCCTCCTTGGCCTCTTTGTTTGATAGTTGCCACATGAAAGCACCAAACTCGGTTTCATCAATCTGGGTTAGCCTAAAAGAATTATGTCACAGTAACTTTGTGTAATGGATAAAAAATTAGGCCAGACCTTTTTTTTTTTAATTTTTGGGTTAATGATAATTTGTTGAGATGCTGAAGGTAGGAGGGTGGTAATATACAAATCTGGCTGCTGACTCCGGTACTCTGATGCCTCATGGCAGGACGCATGGGACTTAATTAAAGGAACAATGAAATCTCTAATTAAAGCCAGCTATTCACCTACCTGTTCTGTAGGATTTATGTGATTCTGGATTACTCTGTAAACATACTGTGGTTGCCTTTTTATTCGCGAGGGTTTTAATTTCGCGATATTCGGGAATGTGAAATAATTGCTAAAATGAGACCCTCGGTAATAAGATGCCCCATCAACTAAGATGACCTCTGAAAACAACCTCATCAGCAACCTAAGTTGTCCCTGGTTTCAAAACTCGCCCATGCATTAGCCCTTACACACCTACAAACAGAATGTGATAGAAATCGACTGTGATACAAGTCCTAATTTAATGACTTAACCAGAAATAAGTTAAGTATTGTAGAATTTTTTCTAAACTTTAAATCAATACAGATCCTGCTATATTTAAATTTTACAAGTTATGGTGCAATCGCGAAAATGAAACCCTCGCGATGCGTCCGAAATGAAGTTATAGCGAAATTTCAGCCTCGCGAAAATAAAGCCAACCACAGTATTAATGAGTTTTAGGTAATTCTTGGTTAGCAAAGTTTTCTAAATGCCTCTGTGATGAATATATATGATCTTGTTTACCTGCAAGCTGATAGAAAGCCCGATATCTGCGCCAGTGTTGAAAAATGGATAAAACCTGTAACCTGAAACGTTAAAGGGTCACAAGTTGGAAAAACGCCCTTAGCAATCTCTGGTTCATCTGACTCGACACAATTTTCTTGTTGACTGTGTAACTTATTTTGAAGGGCCCCCTACATGTTATAAACATATGAAATTGTACAATATGAACAGCCTTTGTGAGGTGGGATTAAATGTATTCTGGCCAGTTATTTAATAAAGCTTCAGTGGATTTCAGATAACAGAATAGTCCCCTTACTGAGCAAAATAGGGTAAATTACATTGAAAACTGATATGTCTATATAATAACTGATGCTGGGAATAAATCATTGTTTTCATATACAATTGTTTGCTACAAAGGTCTTGAAATGTATTAAATCTGACTGTATCCAATGTTTGTTAATAAATATCATGATATAGTGTACCAAAGTCAAATTTAAAATGATAAATTTTTCCTTGTAAGTGGCGTATCTGTTTATATATTGTATAAATGAGTGTTATTGGAAACGTGTCTGTTCATAGATTATTTCTCTAATATGATCAGAAATTATGAGGGTGTGACTCGAATGGCATGTACAGGAACTGAAAACAGATGTTTGGTTATAAAAGTTTGTTATAAAACCACATGGTTTGATGGTAGGGAACTGAATGGCCCTCCATAAGGAACATCTGGTTTGTCAATTCAGAGCATGGTGCCCCCTGCTGTGTTACGAGTGGTGCTAGATTCAGGTAGCAGGTATTATGCTGATGTTGCTATTTTTAGCAGGCAGTATGTACTCTCTTTGTGTGCAGCACTGCTCCTGTGCTTGTTTTTGTAATCAAATCTACAAAGAGTTAACTAATTCTTGTTTCTGTCTTTTCCTATATGTACGTAAAAAGTATGTAATCATTTGCAGTAATTTTTATATTATTCCGCACTGTTTGTTCATTTTGGCTGAATACAAAAGTTTCCCTGCAAAAGCATCCTGGCACACAGACTTACTATACACAATACACCTGTTTTATACATTGCTAGTTTTTCATTGTGTCAGTGAAAACAGTCCACGTTTCCCATAAAAAACTGCGTGACTAGCAGTCCTATCTTGCACATATGCTACAACTCCCTTTGAAGAAAAAAATACGCTAACAAAGAATTGTTTGAGAAGCTTGATTTTTGTGGTACCGCTACCAAATGGCATGCATGCCATGTTTATGTTTTGCACCACTGACTCCGCCTGGTGCAAGTTTATTTCCATATGTATGCAAGAGTAAGCAAACTGTTTTAGAACAAAATACTGGCAGATAACAAAATATTTTAAGGAGAACTTTATGTATATTTATGTATATTTAAGATACATGTGCATATATAAGGCTCCTTTAAATAAAAGGCTTCAAAATACTCATTGTACTTTGTTTGTCTATGATTTTCCCCTCAGCAATGAAGTTAGACCAATCTTATTTTATCTCCTGTTTGTTTGTCTGTATGTTTGTTTATTTGTCATTGATATCCATTAATTGAGATGCTTATGCGTTTTCAGGTATTTTCCGCAGTAACTCCTTGTTTACTGGAGCAAACTCCCGGAAAGCCATTGCTGATGGACGAGCAGACTTCACACCCATATTTCTGAGTGAAATCCCACATTTGTTTCGTCGAAACATCCTGAACTTGGACGTGGCTCTCATACAGGTAAGTGCAACTTTTAGACCATCAAGAATTTTTTTTCCTGGTGGTAGGTGCCACCTACAATATCTGAATTTTAACAAATTTTATCACCCTTTTCAATTTCTGACTTGTAAGCCAAAATCTCAAAAAGAGTTAATTATAGGTACTTCATTTCTTCAGGGCAGATGCATAACAACAAATTCTCAGTCATGTTCGAAGCTTTTTTCATTAAAAGACTTTCATGATTAAGCTATTGTTTTTGACCCCTGTCGTCCCAGGGCCATTGTTATAGTGAACCAATGATCAGAGTTGTTTAACGGTATCCTGTGTATCTGTGTAGTTTGGTAAAGATCATGGCGAATGAATGTGGTATCTGACCACTTTCTTGTATTCACTGTAAACCCATGCCATGAACAATAGAATCTTCTTTCACATACCAGACTTACTGGATCTGTGTAACTTAACACTACTGGTGCATTGATTTCATATATTGTTGATAAAAAAATTTACCTGTTAATTAGTGTTATTTCTATTATTATTATTACTCCAGGTGAGCCCTCCAGACAACCATGGTTTCTGTTCACTTGGACCAAGTGTGGACTGTGCCAGGGCTGCCATCCAGAACGCTAAATACATCGTCGGTGAGTGTTCTTTGTTTATAAATACATTATTGAGAGGGACTCATCTGTTGACTGTAAGTCTGCTACAGCAGTATCTCTCCATTTCTTGTCTGATTGGAAGTCCATTATCCAGACATTTTAATATCAATAGGTATACAGGATTATAGTAATGGATACAATGCCTTAGGGTAATTTTTCTTAATGATGTTTACAACTGTAAAATATGCAGAGCTTATTTTGGTTTCAGCTGAGCATCATGTCCACTCATTTCTTTCATTATTAAAAATAGAATCACAATATAACATGATATTAAGTTTTTTTTTGTATTACTGGTATTGCTGTAATGATGCATTAACTCACAACATGATGAATATGGCTATACTGTACCCGGTACTCATTAAAAAAGTTCTGGGCCCATTTTGAGAGTTTTTTATGTAAAGTTATGTGTTTGAGTCATTTTTTAGAATTTTTGTGTGTGTTAACGTTCTGGGTTTGAGTCCCATATGAGGCATTTTGACCTTCTGTTTAAAAGCTCAGTATTTGTGTCCCATATGAGACCTTTTCTTTTCTGTGAAAATGATCTGGGTAGGCTCTGAGACCTATTTGAGATAACTTTTCTATGTACCGGTAAATGCTTTTGATTTGTCCCATTTTAGAAACCTTTTTTGTGTAAAAGCTCTTTGATTTTGGTCCCATTTGAGAAACTTTAAATGTGTAAAATCTTGTGAGGTTTGAGTCCCATTTAAGGCAACTCGTCTTTCCTGCTTACCCCTTAAATTTATAAATAAAGATCATATCTCTATAAGTTTTTAAAAAACATCCATGGTGTTTGGTCATAGTACCTGCATCTGTCAACGTGTTAAACACTGATAAGTTTCTGGTGTCTTTCCCAGGCCTGTGTAACCCAAATATGCCGCGGACCTTCGGTGATGGCATAATCCACATGTCTCATTTTGACGCGTTGGTTCATGGAGAGGACCCGCTGATGGAGCACGAGGTCAACGTTCCCAGTCAAACCGAGAACACGATCGGTAAACTAATCGCTAACAACCTTGTACAGGACGGAGCCACACTGCAGATGGGTAAGTAAAATAAAGAGTGCTATTCATGCATGGCATATCTACTATGTCATTTTATTGGAAGAGTAAAAAGATGTAGTTACAAAAATACAACTAGTTTAATTAACTGTAAAAATGTGAAAAAAAATACTATTAAAAAACATTGGTGTAATTGATTAACTGGCACAACACTAATATCTTTAAGGTAATTAAGGTAAAACTAAAAAGTGAAGCAAAGATGGCTACTCATGCAGGGAATAAATCTTATCTGTCATGTTATTAGAAAGAGTTAAAAATGTAGTTACAAAAATGCAACCAAATTAATTGACAATAAAAAAATAGCAATGTCTGATAAAATTAGTTAACTGGCATCACACTGTAAAATTTATAGCTATAATGCATGGCGGAAAGCTGCAACATACTATGAATCTCAAAGCTTATTTGAAAACTGTGAGTAAACTCAAAGACACTATTTTGCCTATGTTTATGTGATCTTCATTAAATATTTTTGATTTTCGTTCCTAGGTATCGGTTCAATCCCTGATGCTACCCTGTCCAAGTTAGGAGACCACCGAGATCTTGGAATTCACACTGAGATGTTCAGCGATGGTGTCGTGGATCTGGTTCACAAAGGTGTCATCACTAACGCAAAAAAGAAGATCCATACAGGTATCATTGTAGCTGGATTTGTGGTCGGATCACGGAGGCTCTACAGCTTCTTGAACAACAATCCTCTAGTCGGTGAGTACAGAAGCTGCTCAAAGTATAGATTCTATAATTCTAAAAGAGTAATATGATATGCAGATACATGTGAGTTATCTGCTGTACGAGTCTGGAGATATATATGATCTGAAATATTGTCATTGTTCAGTGTTCCCTTAAAAATTCTAAAAATTATGTAATTATAGTAATTATATAGTTTTATGTATATTTTTATTTTGCAGTGATGAGAGACATCTCATTTGTAAACAGCACAGCAATCATCTGTCAGAATCCCAAAGTGACGGCCATTAATTCATGTATCGAGGTCGATCTGACCGGACAAGTTGTGTCAGATTCTATCGGCACCAGGATTTACTCAGGTAACCATGTTATATTTAATCATCCTGTGTGCACAAAGTTATATTTCCACCAAGAAGGGATTGTGTTTTTACCTTGGTTGATTAGTCTGTCTCTAAGCAACTTGAATTAATTTTTGGAGATAATATAGATCACCATAATATATTAAATTCAAAGTATCATATTCCATAATGACACCCAGCAATTCCTTTGTCCAGGCTAGAAAATGCCCATTCATAAGTATTAGGGCAGCATTTGTAAAACCACATCATAAGGAATTATTACAATTTGTGTAATTAATATTAATATATGAAGTAAAGGTATGAGGCATTGGCATCAGTTTCATGTTTAAATTTTAAATAAGTTATTTCTCGTCTCTATAGGTGTTGGAGGCCAGGTAGACTTTATCCGTGGAGCCGCCCTGGGATTGGATGGTTTAGGTAAACCTATCTTGGCCATGCCGTCCACCACAAAGAGAGGAGAGTCTAAGATTGTTCCCACAATAAAGGACGGTAAGAGATCATTTTATATGATGTGATGTATGTGTGAACAGGACAGCCTGTTACTCATAGAGGGTTTCTAGTGGGTAGTTACAGTGGCTACCTGTATTTTCTAGCTGGTCTTTGGAAAAGATTGTCATTGTGCATCTGAAAAAAATTCAGCATATCTGATTGATTGTTTATGCTATAGTCCATTTCACCACCTGCTGTCCACCTGTTTTTTGTAGATGATTTACTTAAAAGTTTATATTTTTCAATATTTTCCAAGTAGACAACACTTGGAAGTGACAACCTAATATGGCAGTTAAGAATTTTACAATAAATCCCCCGTTTATGTTTCACAACATTTTAGTCATTTATCATGATCTGGCAGATATGGTGTGTCCCTCCATAAGTAGCCATCTTTGTTTTTGTTGGTTATATTTTTTAGAGTTTACGTGAGATTATCCAATCAGCAGCTGTCAGTTCAGGCTGTTTTTGCATGTGACCAATGACCTTGACCGCCATAAGTGGGTCTGATATGCTGTAAAATGTAGACTGATTTCTCATATTTTCAGAAAATTCTGTAACTCAAATATGGCATAAGGTAGGAATTTAGTTACCTAGTTGAAAATTAGGTTCTGTAATCCTCTCCTGTACAATATAATTGTTTCCCTTGAAATGTAACTAATAAAAATTTTCATTGCAAAAAACAGGTGGACATGAGGGGATGAAACGGACTATAACAACTGTAACATTATTTGGCTACCTGAAGACTGATTCTCCTGATCTTCATAATATGAATATGCATGAAGGGTCATACAAGGTCATACAAGGAGTTAATGTATACTCCTTAGTTCATTGTCAGGTCAATTTGCATGTTGCCTGAACAATGTCTCCGTGACCAGATTGCATGTGATTCAGACTATTGAGACCAACAGCCATTTGCTGTATATCTTGAATATCCCATGAACTGATTTGGTCTTTAACACAATATATGTATCCCTTGCTACATATTTTGGTGACAGTTATGTTAAAATTTTGATCAGCTATAAATATCTAGGTATATAGTTAGACCTTTTTTGTTGACAAAATGTTTACAGTTCACAAAATGAAATTTATAATTGGATATTATACTTGGATAAGATGTCATTATCCTTTGTAATATCAATCACAGCTATATCAATATAGGAATCAAATAATTTTATAAAGTTTTATTTATTCATAATTTCAGGTGCTGGGGTTGTGACAACAAGAGCTCATGTACATTACATTGTCACTGAACACGGCATAGCTTACCTTTTTGGCAAAAACCTGCGCCAGCGTGCTTACGAGCTGATCAAGATCGCCCACCCTGACCACAGAGAATCGCTGGAAAAAGCAGCATTCAACAGATTGAAGTGTATGCCATCCCCATAAAGTAATGAACACCTGAGCCAGCTTGGTTTTACGTCACTACAATTCTGGCCGGAAAAGAGATCTGAACTTATCTTAATTTAGACCATGTCTTATTCTCGTTATACTTTGTGACATATTTTGAGTCTCCATGTCATTGTTTCACTGGATTATTCATGTAGTTTTTGGTATTGTATCTGCATCATCCCCTATAGCAGCTCACGTTACTTAAACATATAAAAACTAACTGATATTCATGTTTCTGTATATATACGGTATAACTACCCAATAATTCATAACGGTAAGACCAAGGTTTTTGCCTGTAATAGAGGGATGCCTATGTTAGATAGATATTTCCTAGATCTGCACATTTAGGAAATATTCGAAAACCCACTGATAGTTCTGTTTCGAACAATTCTGTGATACACCATGTATATGTGTCTAAAGCCTCACCCACCGAGTGTGCAACCATTATTGAAAAAAAAGTGTAATTCATGGGGATATATTTGTAGAGTTGACATCAGTGATATAATGATTATAATACCTCCAAGTCATAGTTTTTCTTCTTCAACCCATGTCCATAATTAGATCATTTAAGTGAAAGGGTTACTTTTTCATTGAGTCATCTGTCCTTCATGACAGCTTGTTCCAATTTCTTTCACTTTTATCAAAATTGGATATAAAATCAGGTGATATCAGATTACTGCGCAGATATTGTTGTATCCCTTGTCTCAGGGTCATTCACTATCCCACATGAATATATTAATTCTGGTTTTCTCCAAAGGTGGGTATGTTGACAGATTACTTTTGTTTATTACCATATGACCTACAAAATATTTACATGTGGTCATCTTCATTATAATTTTGTAGGGGGCGCCATCTATAGCCCAAAATACTAATGAATGTATCAGCATACTGTGTGATAGAACAGTACTTTATGACACTCATAAGAACACTAAATTGATCTCATTAATATCTAACTCCCTGTTGTCTGTAGATTAGCATATTTACTTCATATCTTCTTCACTGTATATTTATTCACAAAGATAGAAACTTCCTCTTATCATATAAAATATCTGTTTAACCTACATATTTTTCAGTGTAATGCTTGATTTTGTTTATCTGTGTTTATATTTAATATTCACTGTGCCATATCATAAGTACATATTTCAACACATGGTGTTTGATTAATTAGACGTTTACAATTTTCTGTCCTAGCTGAACAAGAATTGTCCTGATATGTTTGTATAAGAAATCTGGAGACCAAATACCATGTATTTTAGTATATTAGGTAAGCTTTTGAGATTAGGTGCTAATATTTATTCAGTCAGATTGGATTGATTTTAATCACCAGATATTTAACCAATAAGGATCATGCATTGAGTAATAATTATGTTAATAATAAGCCCTGTCATCTGACTTGCACTTAACCAATCAAAGCTTTACTGCCATGCATTTGACTAAAGATTAACCAATAAGAATTGTGCATTCAGCAATCACTATGTTAAGAAGCCCTGTCATATGAATTGCATTTAACCAATCAGATTGCTAACTGCATTTGACAGAAGATTTACTGCTTCCTTGACACAGGGCCTGTGATATATGTGACAATGGCTTAAAGTAAGAGTGATGAAAAAGTGTGATATGGTGTTATTTAATCATTATGGAAACATGTTTTGTTGAGTTTGAACTATTTTGGGGTACGTTTTCCCTTTGAAAGTGATATCTCCTAAAAAACTGCAATATACAAGTGTTGGTAAACTTGACAGAGTGAAGCTGTTAGGTTGGTATGGTAGCTGACTTATTTGTATATGTGAATGTATGATTAGTTAATAATATATACTGAATAGTATTGTATACAAGTAGGGAACAAAAAATAATTTACACTATGTTAATTTATTTAGCACTATTCATTTAGCACTGTTCATTTAGCACTGCTTTCTTATTCATACGTACTTTATAGCTTTTGCAACAAATAAATGTGTAGGTGTTCAAAACCAACCCTGGCACATATTAGGCTGCCATAATAAAATGTTCGGTGTCGAGTCATAAACTTGCTTTATTATCAAGTTAAGTTTTGTTGATTGAAAAGAAAGTATGATTAAGTAAGGTAAGCAAGATATCCACTATTTAAAAAAATCCTTTTCCTGAAATTAGGTTTTGAACAATTTTAACTTGTAGCCATTTTTTTTCGGTCTCATCTGTTCATCCTAGTAAATCATTTGTCAGAACATCTTCTGTTGATATGAGAACAGCAGATTGGTTTTGTCATAATAATGAGGATCCATGATATGAATATTGATCTTACACTGACACCTTCATATTGAAATTTATTCTCCCAGGAATCGTAAAACAAAGTTAGGATGACATATAAGGTATATAAATATAAGGTGATCACTTTAACACTGTAACACTATCAGTTGTTGGATAAAATCAAAGATATAAAAATTTTCAGCCTCTCAAGAGGAGTTTTCGTTTATCATGTATTTGTGATATTCATGTCCTGTTGTGTCGGTTGTTCTTTGCCAGTTGGTGCTTAAATGGTACATTAACATGTCCAGCCATGTGTCCTTCCCTGATTTTCCAGTTACACTAATGCTTGTTACTTCTCTGTGTAAATGTTATAAAGGTGTCAGATACATTACATATTGTATAAATGATAGATAGATGACTTGGTTTATAAGCAGATTGTATACTTAGCCTGATATTGTGTTTAACAAATTTTGAACATTTAGTTACTTGTTCTGTTATTTTTAATTTTCTTTTGGCAAGATGAACATTAAACATAATAGTAAATCCCAACATCTTTTGTACAAAAGCAAATAAATAATACGTAATGTTTTATCTAGACTAGAATCACATTTTATTTGTTCACAACACTTACTGGAAAAAGTTAAGAGAAAATAGGTCATTGTCATAGTGGAAAAATGAAATAAGCCATTGTTTTATTGTTAGGAAATGGTGCAAAAGCTGGTAACAGGTCTTTCCAGTGTAACCAGGATCAATTTCTCATCTGGCAGATTCAGTGTAATTTTTTCTCGTCTGTGTGTACTTAAGGTAAAAATGTATAGCACTATATATTTCTTAATATGTGACTTTTCTGTAGTTATAGTAATATTTTCCATAGATGACAGAATATTTAAAACTTACAGAAATGGTATAACTCATTCTTGTGATATCCATCATGTTTTTAAATATTAAAATAGATAAGTGGATGTAGGCGTTGGTCTGAATGTGTTAACATTCTTGTTAGGACTTGAAAGTACTAAGGGATGCCAGGTTTTATATATAGAGTTAGAGGGTACCACTGAATGTTTATATCATATATACCTGGTAAACTTAATCGCAGCAACTCACTTAAACCATGATTATTACAGACTTTGATTAAAATATTTATTTCCTGAAGAACAAAATATAATTGGAACCTAACTGCAGTGCATGGTACAACTCTGAATAGTTGGTTGGGTGAGGGAACAGACGACCCATAACCGGTCATTGCAAAGTATATATCCACATAATGTACACACAATAATATACATATATATATATATATATATATATATATATATATATATATATTATATATATATATTATATACATAAATATGTGTACATTTATATTCATATATATGTGTGTGTGCATGTTTGTATAAAGATTGACGCCTTTTAGACAGACTAACTAGTTTATTAACACAGTCTGTCTAAAAGGCGTCACTCTTTATCTTTACCATCGCTTCAACTACAGACTATACAATTTGTTATCATGTATGTATATGTATGTATATATATATATATATATACATATATATATATATATATAATGTGTGTGTATATATTTATACACACACACATTTACTTTAGTTAGCCTCATTCTGTTACAAGTCGATGTATCACTGCCATTTACTAGTGCATCACCAGAGTAATGTAAACATTTTCTCATTCAGCATGCTTTAGTATGTCGGAGTAGGCTAAAAGATAAACGAATCTCCATGTGATCTTATGAGAACAAAACCTTTTACACGATATGATCCTGCTAAATTTTCAGGCAAAATTGTAAAAATGATGTGGACAACTTAGTAAAAGAAGTGTATGGGGGACTTGAGTTATGAATCATGTACCGTAGGCTACACCCGACGTGTGAGAGCTGAACTAGGTGGTATGTCACGTGATGCAGAAATTTGAAGAAAAAAACCCCTAATAATTTCAACCTTTTATCATGGTGAATATGCATAGGAAGTGTATTGAGTGCATTTCAAAAGGAAATTTGATGAATTAGGAATTTTAATTAATAATTTGTTCCCAAGTGAAAATGACACTGCCATGCAGAGAGGCTTTTTCTGACTTTTTGTTGCCCTTACCAACCTTAACCTGTGACCTTCCCCTCTGCAACTGGTAGTGACAGCCATTGATATATTTAAGTCAGGGTTATAGTGAATTTTATTATACACATTCATTATACTGTTTAGAGCGGTTGAATATTGTGCTTTTCTGTTTTAAGAATTGCAAGACAATCGTATGTCATCATAGAATATCACCTGGAATGCTTAGTCTATTTTTCTTATCTTATTGTTGGACCATCATTGTTTATATTCCCACTATACCATTGGACCACCATTATATTATTTACCCATGCTATGCTTGAACAGTTTTTTTTTTAGCTCAGCTGACTGAAAGTCATCTGAGCTATAGCGATCACTCTTTGTCCGTCGTCGGTCTGTCTGTCCATCTGTATCTGTCTGTCCGTCTGTTAACAGGGGACAATTGACCTAGAATTTTCTAATCTGACAATAAGGAGATCCATGAAAAATCTCCTAAAAAAACTTAATTAGGTTTATGTTACCATATCCTCCAAGCTAAGCTTCAGTTGAATGGGGATACAACCTACAAGATTTGGCATTCAGATGAAAAAATTTTGTGTGTGAATGTTTTCCTAGTCAGCTGAGCGTCATGACCCATGGGTCGCTTGTTGTTTTCTGTGTTTCATTTTGGTGCTATGGTGTATGTTTAATATGTACTAACACATCAAGATAAGAGATATTCACATTTGTGACGGCCCTAATAGGCAATTCTTTTCTTGTTGAATAATATTTTTTATACACATAGTACTAGAAAAATTCAGATGATACCATAATATATTGGTAAAAATAATTTTAATTCAATATTCGAACAGTTGGTTGATATAGTGTGCAGATGTAAAGAAGCAATGTTAAAGCAGACAATGATGAATGAATACTATTTCTTATTAAAATAAGTTTTGAAAGCTTCAACTAAAACTTCATTCCTAGAGTTGAAGTTTTGTTTAGTTCATGCTGTCTTTTCTTTTATCACTAACAAAGTGTAATTTCAATTAATTGTAATCAAATTTTATTCAGTTTTAAAAAATCATCCATTAATATAACCCTATATTATTTTTATTAATTAAGCAGTATTTGCACAATGCCACGTTATTGCCGTCATAAAGTGCTGTGATTATGTGGTTACACGTGATGTGTTAATATTAGATAGCTTACGGTACAGCAATACATCGCTTATGGTATGAGATAAATTTTCATTTATTTTTTTTCATACGATCGAAACTATGACAGGTATCTCTGGAAAACCTGCTCATAAGTGAAAATTTGTGTCACTGTCTTGCTGTAGCATTCTTGTGAAATAAATTGTTAACAGTATTTGGATGTGTCTTTTTGTCTGTTTTGAAGTTTGTCATCAGCAACATTATGTAGAAATGCTGAATGAGGTATCTTTTTTTTTTTCTTTCTTGTTTGCTTTGTTTAGTCCATAATGTTGATTTATTAATTTAACTCAACGTGTACAGGTAAATTATTTGGTGTAATCTGAGCTTTGTTATTCCCATTTAAGGAAATATATAAAAAAAATTATAATTTAAATCAAATTACCCCTTTAACACAGTCGCTTGCTTCCTTATTTGTGAGTGTGATTTTGTTGAGAAATGGACAAACTCGATGCACTAAATGAGCACATTGTCGATGGCGTGTATCACAAGAGGTCAACGCTAAATCGCTTTCTTTCAGTTTCCCCTAAAACCAGAATGCAAGTGGCTAATTATGAGATAGTGTGTAACATGTTCATTAAATTCCGCTTATTCGAAGTGAAAGTAGAATGTAAAAAAAGTCCAGTCTTAGGTGAATTGTTTTTCCCCCTTCACTTTTTATTTTTTAGGGGGGTTGGAGGTTTGATGCTTCATGGATTTCATGGATTTCGCAGAAAAGAAAAATAAAAGAAACGTGTTGATCATGGAAGAAGCTTCCAAAAAGCCTTTTTACAAACATATATTCATACAGACTATATATATTCCGAGCCCAGAAGGCTATGTTGCCGGTAATGCATACCATAAAACAAGAAGAGATAATCAGTTTACAATGACTTTTATTGCCTTTGTTAATGCAGATGACATATATACATATACACATATATACAAAATGAAGTTGCATGTACCGGTACCTACATTCAGGTTCCAGACATCTTCAGTTGTAAAAAAAAAAAAAAATCTTGCTTTTGGTGCAGTTTTCCTACCAATGCAGTTAATTGCTGCCACTCAAGGTAGGAGTCGCACACAAGGGAATAAGTTGCTGTCGTTCATGTTTCGACGTCCTCTTCAAAGACTTGGCAAATATACAGTGGCGACACAGAAGCGGATCCAGGGGGGGGGGCAGGGGGTCCGGACCCCCCTTTTTCACCCGAAGCAACCTTTTTTAAGGGGTTTTAGACGTAATTTTGCGGCCTGGACCCCCACCCTTTTCAAGACCTGATGACCTTTTTTTTTTAGGATTTTCATTGGTCTCCTAGGTTGGATCCCCCCCTGTTCCTAAATCCTGGATTTGCCCCTGCGACATCTGCTTCCTCTCACGGTAGACATGTTGCACAGCCAACCATCATCATCAAAGTATCTGTTAAACAGATTTAAACTGACGTTTTCGTCAATTAAGGCATGCGGCAGGAATCAAATTGGGTTTTTGAGTACATTTTTCAGTGAAAACTGATCTCTTCAAGGCGAGTGTAGTGGAATCCTGCTCTTTAAACCAGGCCAGTATCTGCTGAGCAGGGTCTTCTGTTGACTTCTCTATGAAAAGGACTGGCTTGTTAAGAGGGGACCTGTTTGCCCTGGGTAACCCTATACCACTGACCTGACTGCCTTAAAGGCTTCCACGTTTTCTTCTTCGGGCTGTGAGAAAAATTTCATAAGATAAAGTGTTTGGTGATTAATAGCTTGTATATTATAAAGTTGTGGCCAATGAGACTTTAGGTACAAGCTGGTTCATGAATTCTGTGAGGTGTGGTGGGTTGTTGTGTTATGTGGAGGACTGTTTGCCTGGGCTGGTATTTGTCTTGGACACAAGTTGACATTCCTTACACAAGTTACATCCATGCAACGTCTTGGATTTGTGAACCAGTAATGTATCTGCAGGCGCCCGCTCAAACTAGGAGCGGAATGACCGGAAACAAGTCTTATCTGGTGCACATAATACACATAAAAGGTCAAATATGGCTTTAACAAAAACTAGTATCATGAAACACACTACTTGATTTTGTACTTCAAAACTCCCTTGAATCCTCCATCATTGTACACAAACGGCGGACCCGTGTATAGGGAGTTAGCACTAAAAGTAACAATTAAGATAATGTGCTAGACATGCCTGGTATTCTAGGTAATTATTATAAATACTCCGTTATATGAAGATGTTATTAAGCCTACAAAATGTCATACACCATTTCCGTCACAGTAAATTATCCAGTCTGAACGGTTCAGAATTTTTGTGTTTTTCCTTTCATTATGCGCGACCCTGTTTAGGGGTCGCGCTGCAGATACTTTCCATGCCTTTCATAGCGTGCATGACTGAGTCGGGGCCCGTCTCAGTCATGGCATGTGACAAGGCTGGTATCTAATATACCGTTGGTAGATGGTCTGTTTGTAGGGGGTGTTTGGCTCTGTGGAGATTGGTAGTTGGCTGGGACCCAAAGCTTTCGTTTGTGACTGTAGTGGCCCATAAGATACTTGAACTGGCTTCTGGTATTTCTGGAAATGGTGCTGCCCACTTCCCTCATTGAATGGTGCTCTTGGTACTTTCTGAAACATCACCAAAGCTCGATGATCTCGTTCTGTCCTCAGAGCGGTCAGCATTAGAAAAGAATGTAGAGACACGGGGGTTGTGACTGACTTTACTTTCTGGAAGAAGTTTTCTAATGTGTTTTTGGTGCGAACACACAAGATCGTCTCTTGTAGCTTGAAGCATTTAGCCCATTCCCGTTTTATGGACTCCCGGTTTGTCTTGAAGTACCTGAGAACACTGGCGATTCCGGTGTCATGAAGCTGCTGAACAAGTTGTTGTAGGACTCCTCACTGTCTGCGTAAGTCATCTTCTAAGACTGTTGCTTTCTTTCCACTACTGATCCCCCATTCTCAGTTGTTATGTCTATTCGAAAAGTACGCAGCACATGAAACAGACAGATCTGTATTTCTGCTTGTGATATCGTTTCTTTGAAGACAATGCGTTCAGTCATGTCCTTGTAAGTAACAATGACTTTAATATCAGTCTGTCTGGGGTTGCTTAGTTTGAACAACTGAAACAGCTTTTTCAGCAAGGGAACCTATTCATTAATCAATAGGAAAGCGCAAGCAGCTTAACCCTCTTCATTTCTATCTATAACCAGTATCACAAAAAGAGAGAACCCAAGGATATTGGTTTTGTATGTAGAATCAATCAGAATTAATTCTGGATATCTCTCAAAGGCTTTCTTTATATACTCGTCATGAAGAAAACTTCCTTGATATGTCTTCTCCATTGATGATAAGTTCAGTTTCAATTCAAGGTATCATATGCGATGCGATGGTGCGGCGGCGTCCGTCGTCCGCACGTTATACCATATTATCCCAGGAAGAGCACTTACAGCAGGAACTAGCATAACCAAATTATAAGAAAAAAAATCATCTTTCAAATGTCGGATTGACTTATTTTGGGTCCATCTGAATATAATTACGTTTTACATGGAAAACACTTTAAAAATATTTTCCTCCGAAACTGTCATGACAAATAGTTTAGCCTTTCACAGAAATGATGCCGGTTGGTTCGATGTGTTCCGGTTCGATGATTTTGGCCGAGTTACAGGATGCTGAACTTAGTCGTTTGGCCAAGTAAGCATACTATAATTACAATCTCAGAAACTGCAGGAGCTAGCATGACCCAATTTTACGCAAATGGTGGTCACGTGACTCACATTTGAAATTGAGGTATTGCTGGCGCCAACTGCATCGGTCATTTTTGTACGGGGTTATGAGTCTTCGTACATTAACTGATACTATCTCAGGTATGACAGGAGCTAGCAGCATCAGATGTTATGCATAAATCAGTAACATATGAAATTTTGTGAAATTGATTTATTTGTTGCGTCACCTATATCGACTTACATTTTATAAAGCTAGAAAACCTTAGAAAATCATCTTCTCTGAAACTGTCAAGCCATTGTTTGATTATTCACAGGAATTATCCCAAAGACGAGATCCCACATGTTTGTTCAAATTATCCCAATTCAATATCATTAATTATTAATGAGTTAATTACAGGAATTTTCACTTAGTCATTTGCCAAAATGGAGGTTACAGTATTCTTCTTCTGCAAAACTGATGGGTCAAATTCTTTAACATTGCAAAAAATGATTTTAGGTGGTCTTAAGGTGCTCAAATGATTTGGCTAATTTGTTGGATATTTAACATTTAATAGAATGTGAGATATTCGGGTTATGAAAACTAGCAGATATTTGTAGTAATAGACTGGGAACTCTGTGGGTGTATGAGCAGATCTTAACAGGAAATATAAATAAGTTGTGTCCATATCCAGCTTATGTGTAAGATAAATCCATGGATAAAATTTAGCTGTAGTCTGATTTTGCTTTCAATGGGCATCTGTTATCATTCTAAACATTTTGATAGAAATCTTGTGAGTATGTCTGCTTGAAAAAGTATTGTAGCAAAAAAAAAATCACAGTATGTATAGACAGTTTTTGCATATTGCGAGCACTATATCAGATTAAGGAATAAGCCAAGATTATGCTAGCATTTACACACAAGTCTTGCATAGTCCAAACATTGTTTCAGGTTTAACAATAAGCCAAGAATTGGCGAGTTTCTTTAAATAATTTTGGCATACTGTCAACATTCCAGATTAGGCAACAGCCAAGTTTCTGTCTCTATCTATAAAAAGTTTTGGCAGACTGCCAACTCTTTCGGATTTGGCAAGATACAAAACAGGCGCACGGGAGGTATATAAGGCCAGATACCGTGATAAAACAGATATAAAACACATTTTATTACAAATGAATATGAATTAACGTTTAAGTAGAGACTTGCACACGTTTGCGAATGACGAATTCAGGTGGACTTGGACTTATATATAAATAAATTATATATTATATATATAATATATAAATTAAAATTAATTGAATATATATTATATATTCAATTAAGTTTATTAACTGTACACATTAAAGTTTTTTGTGCGAGTTAAGAAAAAAACTAGCGAGTTAAGAAATCTTCAAAAATGTATAAATGTATAGTAAAAATAAATAATTTAAAAAATGGGATTATCCATGAGAACAACATTTCTCTTTATTTTTCATTTACTGTTATATATAGAGATAATTACACTGAACGCGAAACAGATCCAAATTTATGTATTATTATTTTCAAATAATATAATTCAATGTTTGAAATTGGCTTTACCGATGGGATAAAAATCTTTTGTTTTCAAGAAAAATAAAGATATAGATAAAGTCCGATAAAGGTGGTTTATGAAATTAAAGGGGCCCAATCACCTATAAAGCATGATGAGTTAATACGAGAAATAGCTTCTTCCCTTTAAAATAAATCTGTACCTGCCAAAAACAATTGACTTAAAGTGAAACCGTTTGTTTACTCTTGAAAAAGAGTGTTAAGAACAGTGGACCGGGCGCGATTGCAGGTGTAAACATAAACACAGTGCGTTGGGGCTGTGTGCAGCACGGAGCCACAACACGTGTCAACAAGGAGGCGCCCTGATAGACTTGGCAAATATATATATATATATATATATATATATATATATATATATATATATATATATATATATATATATATATATATATATATATAATACAAGTTCCCGCTGGTTGAAACTGCGCGTAACTCTTAATCGGACCTTCGGTCACGCGGTCTTGCTATGGTAAGCAGGCACACGTGGACTGTATTTACCAACGAGCAGAGCCATATCAAGGAATTAAACAGCTGTAGGCGAGGAAATGAGACTGTGTGCTGGGATTGTTCTGCTGGGAAACTTTTGTATAAAGCAAAACTGAACTGATAGTGTGAAAGAACAGGTATAATATTACTCCTGATAATTTCTAAATCCATTGATACTCGTCATTTCCAGTGCTGCCATCTAGAGACCAGTTATCAAATTAAAATAACAGCAAACCGCAGTTTGTGTTCTTTACGATCTGCGCCAAAATATTACTATTTAAAAATAATTTTGCATTACTTTTTACCAGTTTACTGTTCACAGCTATGCATGTGAAGGCACCGTGAGAGAAAGGTTTTAACTTCGAGATATCTTTCGGTAATTTGAAAATTCTGAGGATGTGATTCGAACACCAGTGCATTATGAATAATTCATGAAACCACAACATACGCCGTATAATGATCACTTTAATTCATTCTCCAAACAGAATATTTATTCAAATATGCCTATTATCGCCCAATAGATCTTGTCCCTGCGTGGAGGTTGAGTTGTATGGCGACATCAGAAAGCCGGTGACAGTTGACAGCATGGCTCAGGACGTCGTGACAGATTTTCTGCAACAGTTGAGCGCTGGGAACCCTGCCGCGATTGGAATAGTTGTGGCGGTCATCATTGGTGTAATTACATTATGTAAGTTCTCATTCCTGTATTTGTAATGCTCTTATTTGGTCATAAAACGCTGCCAAAATACATGACTCCAGTCCAGAGACAGAAGCCTGGCGGCTAGATCGTGAGCCTGTTACTGAACAGTCTGGAAAGATCTGTGGAGCGTTTATCCTGTGTACTGTAATATATTCCGTAGAAGTTAGAACATGGGGTTTATAAAGGTTAATAAAGGTATGTGTTCAGATTTGGGCATTCATTTGCGCCAGGACAATCTTATTAGCTTGGCTGACTTAAAGTCATCTGATCTGTAGAACAGCAATGGTCCTTTGCGGTTCTACTTTTTACCGAAACTGACCTCTTTTACCGGAACTGACAGGAACTGACCGGAACTGACTTTTAAAATATATTAAATTACATTTAATTTACATTTTCTATTTCCATATTCTCAGACAATGTGAAACATATGGTATTACAGTAACAACACAACATAATAAATACGATAAAATACAAGGATTTGTGAAATGATCATAAGATAAAAGTACCTCATTTTCCATTTATGTTCATTTGTAAATATTTGGGAGGGAATATAGAATACCTCAGGCACCCTGGTTATCAGAACGTCCTAAAGAGGGCGGTATGGGGTAAAGTCTTTTTGGGTTCATTTTAAATACCGGTAATAGAAGAGTTGTGATGTGACTTGTAACATCTAAGTATCTGACTGTTAGGTATGTCTTGTACCTATCTGACGTCCGGTACTGTTTGATCTGGAAGAGACAGAGATATATGTGATTATTATACATGACATTCAGTGAACATATCCATGAGCAAGACTCGAACCAGCGACCGTCTGTAGAGAAGTCCTGAGCTCTACCACTGAGCTATGAAGATTTGTTGAATGATTTCGGGAAATGGGGGTATTTCAGTTTAGACAAAAGATGTTTATGGGTGAATGAGCATGATCACGTGAGTTGGTCTCGTTGCCAAAGTGTAGGGGGAAACCCCAGTTGTGATGACGTCATTTATATTGAGTGAAATCGTCCCTAGACCAAATCGTCAATTCATATGTTTGACATGGAAATGTGTAGTAGGCCTGGTATGACGAGGTACTAAATAGATATGAAAGTGAAAATGGTAACAATATGATATAAAAACAAATATAATATAATTAAAATGATGAATGATAAATAATGTGGAATAATGATTGGGGGAGACCCCTTAAACCCCCCCCCCCCCTGTAATAGGTAGAATGATAATAATGAATGATAAATAATGTGGAATAATGATGGGGGGAGACCCCCCAATCCTCCCGGTAATAGGTAGAATGATAAGAATGAATGATAAATAATGAGGAATAATTGGGGGGAGACCCCCCCACCCCTCCCCCCCCCCCCCCCCCTTGTGGGAGGAATAGATGAATGAAAGATCAATGAATCAGTAGGAAGAGATCGTAGAGAAATGGCACAGGAACGAAGTGAAGTGTAGCGAGATAGTGAATGGATGAGATTGTGTGAGATGGTGGGTCCTGATGACATAATGGGGAAAGTAGGGGAAGCCTATGGCAACATGGCGACGTTGGTTTAGGAAAGATGGAGGGGGAGGAATACAGGATACAAATGATAGAAAACTTAGAAGGAATGGACAAATAGACAGTTATTAGTGACCGTATGTGTTACTAAATACATACAACTCTTGCAATAGACACGATGGGCCAGTTATGTTGGCCGGTTTAGGTGCCTGAGATATTCTATATTCGTACCAATATTTGTTCAGTTTTATAACATATTTCAATTTTCATGTAAAGCGGACAATTTCATGTAATTTTCGATTTAATTTACATTTGGACAAGTATAATTTCCTCAGGAAATTATAATATTTTCAGCATCTTTTCCAAAACAATATTTAATATTCTGAACAAACATTAAAAGCAGAATGACAGAATTTTAGAATGAAAGAAACAATGCTGATTAGTCCATCACCCTCTGATTGATCTGTTTTTGTTCTCTTTGAGCAACTGCAGGGTGTGATGAGCTGATTAGGGGTGCTAATGACTGGCTGGCTGCCCTCATCCCTAGGCTTGTCACTCTTAGCTGTTGAGACTTTAATGAGTTTGCTCATTGATGCTTTTTTACTGGTTGTCAGTATAGTTCTGAGTGAATAAAAAGAAGACATATATTCTGCAGCTTTTAGTGAAACATTTAATTTAATATTTGAGAAAGCAGTTTATTTTGACATTTTGACTTAATTATCATAAATATGATAAAATACATCAGCAGCTGAAAGACACCATCTAGCGCTGTCAATTTATGAAGAAACATGTAGAAAGTTGCAAAGTACAAATTAATAAGTTTATCTAAAGTGTTCTGCCATTGTAACATCATGTCCTAAATATTGCCAAAAAACGATGGGCGCCCCTTGGTGGGACAAATTGTATCGTCTGAAAGGGCCTATATATATAGCAGCATCCCCATAGGACTATTTTTAGCTCAGCTGACTTTCAGTCATGCTGGGCTATAGCGATGGGTCTAAAAATATGATATTAAATTCTTTAGCAGGGCACAAATCGTAACCATAGGGGCTAGGGCCATGAACCCTATGCAGTCTTAGAGGTTCTAAAAAGATCTCCTTGCAAACCTGAAATTAGGTCACTGTGACCTATATTCTCGAAGTTATGGGGTGTGTTTGCACCCCCCCGAAATAATTCTTTTAGCCAAAATTTTCATCCCAAACCTTCCATCTTTTACATATAGCTCACCTACCAACAGGGGAAGAACCATAATTATTTTGAGGTCACAAGGTCAAAGGTCAAGGTCACAGAACCAACTTCTTTGAAAAGCCTGTGGATGCATTTTAAGCCAAACCTTTCATCCCAGTTCTTTGATCTTTCACATATCATTCACTATGTTTTAACCAGACATATATGATAAGAATTTATGGCAATGTAGAAAGTTTAAACAAATTTGGCATATAGGTTCTGCAACAATTTTACTAGAAGTTGTGAATTGCAGCCCATGATGTCAGAGGTCATGCTTGGCAGCTGAGCGTCATGACCCATGGGTCACTTGTTTAGTATTTGTAGATTCCTGATGGCCCAGGTATTAAAATAATGCAAAAAAGATGTTAAAAAGAAAACTTCTCCTTTGCGTTCATATAATTATTTCTGAATTTAAATTTCAAATATGGTACATGTGCAACACTAAGAGATAAATAAATCTAACAATCCAAGGTGATAAGGACATTCTGTCCAAGGCATTCCATGCATTTTACATTATTAAAAAGCTGTTTGAATGAATTCTTACTCAAACTGATCATGATTGACTGTATAGTGGAATTTCACATTTGTTTTTCAAATGGTACAAATTGAAATCATAAAACCCAGCAACTTGATGCTTAACATCGATAGGTCCAGATGAAATAGATTTTAAAACAGGAGTCATGAGCTGTTGGTCACTGTCTTTGTAATAATCTGGATACTGTAAAACTGCAAATATTGCAGTGTAGGCTATGTATCTGTTTTCATGGATATCTTTGGAAGGGAAAGAGCACAAGAGCTAGGGGTAGAAACTGTAGATCGGTAAATTGTCATGTTCCATATCTTAAGTTTACTTGCCTCATGAGGTATTTGTTGTTGACAAAGACATGTAATTTATAATAACATTATACATGGATTAAAAGAATATTGGGAAGTATTATAAAAGTGTTTGTCTTTTGCTTGTTTTTTTTTTTATACTGGTATATCCATGCTGACTGATCTGCTGTTTTGCAATTTTACTATAAAAAACAGTTTGGGATGAAGTAAAGTAAGATCAAATGTATGTTCTTCAAGTCAGTTACAGTACCATTTTAAGCAGATCCACTTAAGATATTGGTAGTCACACTTGGTTATAACTAATCAAGTTATGTTATTATAAAATATGTTTTAAGATAACTTAACAAGTGCTTTATTTCTTTTAAGTTCTGATAAAATGCAGTCAGTTTTGGTCAGTTCCGGTAATATGAACTCAGTTTCGGTCAGTTCCTGTAAAAAGTCGAGCCCGTCCTTTGTCTGTTGTCCATCTGGCCGTTAACCGAGCACGTTTAGAAACTGCTGGACGTACGAATAAAAAAATTTGACATACAGGTAGATGTCCCTAGGTTCTGCTCTTACCCGATGAGAAGATAAGGAAAAACTTAATTTTCCAGTAAATGCCTGTTGTTACACTTCAAGAGCACCTTATATTTAACCCATTGGTGTTTTTTCATATTTGGTATAGATATTCCGCTATATATTTCCTTTGTACTTGCCAGAAATTGGGTCAATATTATGTAATTTTAAGAGTTATTGACCCCACCATAATTTTCCTTGTCAAAAATTGGCTGTGTGTAAAACCCGGACGCCGGACGTCGGACGCCAATTTTACAAATATCAACATATTTTAATAACTACTCATCAAATAACTATAATATTTCACATGACCATTGTCCATATATAGACCTATGATCCTACCGAATAACGTGAATAAATATGGACTAATAATAATTTTATTACCCGTCATTCATCTCGGACATGAGTCGGACGTTGGACGGACGTAAACTGAAATGCAAGTATTTTGCAGTTATGGTGAAATTTATCTGTACTCAGATATACAGTTTTTGAATAACAACTCAAGCACAGCCAATCCTAAGCTTAAATTCCCCACATTTATTTAGTTATCACCTATTTTATAACTCTCGGATGCCATTCGGGGTTTATGGAGGGCTGTTCCATCAAATAGGACACCCTTTCAGTCACCTGTTTGACCCCAAAGGGCGCTGGTGCATTTTCAATGCACACTTTTTTAACTCAAGGTCTCAGTGCCATTTGAAATTTATTCCCATTTTTATGCTCATTTCCTAGGAAAATTTTTATAAACATGGTATGTGTCACAAAAGGAATTTTTTATTGAATATAAAATAAATTTTTCAAAAAAAAATATAAATATATATATATATATATATATATATATAAAGGGAGAATAGGGAGATGTAAGTATTTAATATTGAAAATTATTTATTTATTTATTGAATGTTTCAAGCTTAATTTTTTTTCAGAATATAAAATAAGAAGAAAAGAAGGCTGGAACCTGTTTTTAAAAAAACCTTTATTGACATACAGATCAAATATATACATGGAAAGGTAGATAAAAAGACAAAGTGTATACTGTTACAAAAAAAAACATAAGAAATATCCATGAACATATATATACAGAAATATAATAATGGCTAAAAGCAGAACTAATAAAATACAGCCTCTCGTATATTCTGCCATAATCTTCTGTTTCTGTCTCGTGTCAGATGCACACCATCCCGCACTACTCCGTCTTCTCTGATGTCTGTTACTTTTACAACAGTAAATCCTTTCTTCTTGGCATCTGTTTTCAGCATCTTGTTAACCTCTTTCCTTCTTTTCTCATAATCTTGTGGATAGTTTCCGCCACAATATGGAGAAAATCTAGCTAGTAGTGGAGAGAAAACCACCTTTTTCACAGCAAAGTTGCTTGAGATACAGTTTGCCAGGCCCACGAGTCCTTTCACCACTTTGCTTGGGTTAGTGTTGTCAGCAGACACATCATTCCCTCCAAGATGAATAATAACTGTATCTGGCTTGTAGAAATCTACCAGTGACATAGCAGACTCTGTCTTCTTCACAGTCATTCCACCTCGTCTGATGAAAGCAATCTGTTGATGGCTTGGGACTGTGGCCATCTCCCGAACATAACACTCCAGTCGTTTGACCTCACTGGCCCCAAATACCAAAAGTCTTGCCAAGTTGGTATATCTGGCCTGGGCACAAGTCTTCTGATGTCCATTAGGATGACACCCAGTCTGTTCTTTCCCCTCCAGTCTGCTGGCTGGACCTGATGGATGTTTCTGTGATAAACTCCAATCCCCCAATAGCGATCAGTTGTCCCTTCTGCGAGGTATTTTGGAGATGTGGCTAGTAGAAGCTGCAGCAGAGCCTTATCGCTAAATTTGGCAGTTATGACTCATGTCATGACTTCCTCCTTACGCTTTCCCAGTCACCACCAAGTGGAACTACCTGACCAAGCTCCTTGATCTTCCTTCGATTTTTTTATAGCCATTATGGCCACTGTTAAGGCTGTAGCTCCATATCTCTTGGCCTTTGCTGCTTGGAAAAACTGCTCCACATTTGCATAATTCATTCATTCAACTACCATCTCATGATGGTAAAAATTTGATAGTGGATCTCTGATGCTATGGAAGAATAGAACATTGTCTGTAGTCACTGGTGGATGGATAGTGCACGGTATGTTGGCCATCTGTATGCTATGCCTTATATACATTTGTCCCAGGAGGACTTTTTAAACTGTGGAGTTGTTTTAACTCAGTTTGTCAGTCAGTGATTATTACTCTGGCATGTTTGTCAAACTAATTATTCAAACTCAAAACATCTTAAACACGCCAAACAACATCATATTAATCAAGGCCAATATGTCACAGCCCTAACTGATTGTTTGTGATGCTTGTGTTAATTGTACACCTGTCAGGTAATTACTCACTCTCTCTTTCCCTCTTCACCCACTTTCTCTCTCTGTCTGTCTCTCTCTCTCAGATAAAAATAAAATATAAAAATTCAAGATTATTCTAAGTGGCTTGGGAACTATGTCAGCCATTTGATATTTATATGAAGTATCACTTTTATTACATGTTTTCTTGTTCGAGTTTAAAGAAACTGGTTAAATTTGACTTACCTCTTGAAGTAGATTTTAGGTTGATATAATCATATACCCTTTACACACTTGAACCTCACTGGAGTTTGGTTCAAATTCGTCTACTGACTGACTATGCAAAATTTTATTTAAATCTTGGAAATAAATGGAAACTTCATCCTTTTTCGTACCTTTGTCTAGGAGCCATCGCTTAAAGTCTTGTTTTATGTGGTTCCAACAGTGCAGAACCTTCACATTTGGTAACATTTTATGAAAAGCATTTGTTATACCCCTTTCTTTATCATCAGTTTGAGCAAACTGATCAATGATCGATTATTATTTGGTTCAGACAAATATAAAGAAATATGCAATTATCTGTGAAACTGGACTTCATTTAACCCAGCCCGCATGTCTGAGTAATTCTACCCTAAGAATATGAGTTCTTGCCTTTTTAATTTTCCTTTTAATACTAAGATATGCTATTCCAAATATCATTTTAATTCATTATAATAATCAAGAATTATATAGGTATGATTCTATAATCATTTCATACATGTATGTAACCAGTTCATCTGTTTTTTGTGTAAAAAAATGCAAATGTTTTACACTTATTTTTTAGCTAAAACTCATCTATTTAGTTTTATTATTTTTTAGCTCAGCTGACTATAAGTCATCTGAGCTATAGTCGTGGTCCATTGCCCGTCGTCCGTCTGTCCGTCCGTCTGTTAACAGGGCACGTTTTAAAACCGTTCGACCTACGAATCCAAAATTCTGCTTCATTTTTCCATTAAAAATCCATTGTTACACTGTAAGACTGCCTAATATCAAAACCACTGTTCTGACTTTGATCATATATAATATACATATTTTTCTATACATTCACTATGAACATGCCAGAAATGATGTCAGTATTGCGTAATTGTTTTAAGTTATGGGCCCAAACATAATGCACTTTTTAAAAAATCAAGAAATATATTTACTCCCTTAACAAGAGGATTGCTGAAGCTAGAGATTTTTAGTCTCGGATGTAACATTATTTAATCAAAATTCAATTGAATACCAAAATTAGTTCTGAATTTTTCAAATTTTATAAGTTATTAGTATAAATATAAAATTAGTACCTTAAATTTAGCCCAACGTTGACCATGGCACGTTTGTTTCCTGAGAGCACTGTTGATATAATTTTCATATCATGCACACATAAGGATTTCATCTTTGTAGTTCAGAATGCTGAAAGAAATTGGCCAAATATTGTAGCTTTTTATTAATGTTTTTATGAGACCATGTCAGACCCAGGCTCAATACAGCCCCTCTTGAGTCACCTGTATGTTGACCTTGTTGACCTTTCATCAGATTATGCACGCTTGAGCCAAGCATACACTGGGGCAGCCAGGCAGCTAATGCCCAGCCACAGTTGATCCAGGTGTCCAACCCAACTCATCTAGTAGTTGTTTTGAAAAACAACATAACAATAAACAATAAATTAATAATTTTTTATTGGTTTTTAATAACAAATTAAAGAAAAATTAATAGAAAAGGAATTTGTTAGTTGATGAGTAACAGGAAATTAACTTGCAGTTACTGATGATGTAAGAATCTTGTCTGGATGGATAGAATGTCAGTGTCAATGTTATTCCAAAGAACACCATGCAGTCACCTATGGTATTTTTTCAGTTAAATTTTAATGATATAAAAAATAAATCATATTATTCATTACTAATCATTAGGGATCATATGAAGGAAATTAATGATAGACAAAGATGCAGTTGATAATATCAATCTAGATTCCTTCTGTGTCTAGTGTGTAGATTGATGTGAAAGTAGTCCAAAGTGAATATATTACATTTTTTAAAAATATAAATAAAAGCCATAAAACCAGGTACTTATGATCATTATTTAAATTTGTGAATTTTGTATATTCTGGATTCTCAACATCATCACTGGCTAAAACTGAAAAAATACTAGACATGGTGCAAATGCTTTGGAAATGTATTTTAATACAAATATGAATATATACTGCATTAAAAAATTTTATTGCATAAGAATGGGAATTCAGGTAAAAATGAAAGAGTTTGAATATCAGTGCAGATACTTTCAAAATGTATTCATGCATGCATTCATGAATATATTCTATAATATTATTTCAATAATCATTTCAGTTATATTTTATTTTAAAAAATCATATGATTTTCTTATTATTTTTTAAAAATAAAAATTATATTGGCACAATATTTGTTATTAAATTTTAATAAATAGTTAAACTCTTTTATTATATGTGCTGCTTATAAGTTATATGGCCAAGTCAAAATCTGTGTGACAATAGCACTCCATTTGTTAATAAAATAAATGAAATCAATCCTCTTCCCTGTCTCCAAAGATACTATCAAAGTCATACATAAGCTAAACACCAACAACTTGTAATAAAGCTTATATTTATTACCACACAAAACCAGCATGTGCCTCTTTCCCAAATCATATTTTTTATCATATATAACAGCTGAGCGCCAAGACCCATGGGTCACTTGTTTAGACTTAGAAATGATAGTTAAAGTAGGTGGCATCAACTGCCTCCTCGTGGCTCTGACCGGGCAACAGGCAATTTCTGTAACACCTGAGGTATACCCTTCCATAGAATAACTTTGGTGGGTCAGAGTAACTGGCTGGTGTAGGCCTACAGAAAAAAAGTCTGGCTAAAGTTGGCATAGTAGTTTGATTATATTAACCATTATTATCAACCATTATTATCAAAAGTTGTTATTTTTTATTATTATAATTGTTATTATTATTATTATTATTTGTATCATTATAATTACTATCATCATCATTATTATTGTTGAACCCATAAAACATGTATAAATTTTAAATGATATTTTTAATATTATTTTTATTATTATTATGATTATTAAAAATGCGCATAGAACAGGCACGAGTGCCCTCTTGTGTCACAAATGTGGCAGGAAAGGCATCCCATTTTGTGGAACAGCCCTTGATAAACCCACTACAAAATCGGTGATAACTAATTAATGTGGGGAATTTTAGCCTAGAATTAGCTGAGCTTGAGTAATTATTCCAAAATTGTATATCCGAGTACCTTTTGTACAGATAAACTTCACCATAACTGCAAAATACTTGCATTTCAGTTGACGTCCGGCCGACGTCCGACTCGCGTCCGAGATGAATGACGGTTAATAAAATTATAATTAGTCCATATTTATTCACGTTATTCAGTAGGATCAAAGATCTATATACGGACAGTGGTCATGTGAAATTTTATAGGTATTTGATGAGTAGACATCCTGGACAGCTTTTTTGATTTTATGACAGGTGGTGCCCCCTACATTAAAGTTAATGCTGCAGACATACAAGCTATTATCTGAGGAACCATTTGACCGATTGGGCTAAAATTTGTATGTGTATAGATCTCACATAGCTCTTTATCATATGCAAAACTGGTGGCGCCACCTGCAACCATTTTTGCACAGCGTCCATCTGTTCATCTGCTTTGGGATAAAATCACTCATATCTCGGCAGTGGTTTGACTTATCCACCTGAAATTTTTGCAGGTTTAATAAAATAAACAACCATGACAGCTTTCCTGATTTTATGACAGGTGGTGCCATCTCCATTCCTGTTTACGCTGCAGACATCCAAGCTCATATCTCGGGAACTGTTTGACTGATTGGGCCAAAATTTTGCATGTGTATAGATCTCACAGCTCTTTATCATAATCAAAATATGTGGCGCCACCTGCAACCATTTTTGCACAGCATCTGTGTGTTTGTCATCGTGGGATAAAATCACTCATATCTCGGCAGTGGTTTGACATATCTGCCTAAAATTTTGCATGTTTTTACATCTTGGATAGCTTTCTCAATTTTGTGGCTGGTGGAGCCAACTACATTTATGTTTATGCTGCAGACATTCAGGCATATATCTCAGGACTGGTTTGACATATTCCCCTGATAGTTTGCATATGTATAGATCTCACTTAGCCCTTAATCATACACAAAATTGGTGGGGCCACCTGCCACCATTTTTGCAAAGTGTCCTTCTGTTTGTCTGCTGTGGGATAAAATCACTCATATATACAACCAGTGGTTTGACTTATCTGCCTAGAATTTTGCAAATGTATACAACATGGACAGCTTTCTGGATTTTGTGGTAGGTGGCGCAACCTACATACATATTTCGGCTGCAGACATCCATGCTTATATGCAACATACCTCACTCTATTTCCCCTTGCCACTCAATCCATGCCTCACTTCACCTGTCCCATTCTAATTTCAGCGGATACACGTAGTCGTTTGTCGACTACCCATATTCTAGTTAAGGTTATGTAATTACATGTGTGCTTTCATTTGCAGGTTTGATATTTTTCACTGGAAAGTCCAACAAGAGAAGAGGAATTCTTCTTGTTGGCCTGTGTGACTCAGGAAAATCCCTCATGTTCAGTAGAGTAAGTGGGAATTTTTTCTTTATGTTCAGTAGAGTAAGTGGGAATTTGTTCATTATGTTCAGTAGAGTAAGTGGGAATTTGTTCATTATGTTCAGTAGAGTAAGTGGGAATTTGTTCTTTATGTTCAGTAGAGTAAGTGGGAATGTGTTCTTTATGTTCAGTAGAGTAAGTGGGAATTTGTTCATTATGGGTAACACTGAGAAAATTGGTTTACATTATAAATCTTGTAATGTTCAAGTAAAGCTCAAACTGTGTTATTATTATTAAACACAGTTTATGATACAAGAAAATCTTTTAATATCAATATCATAGACCTATATTATGACCTTTTTAATTTGTTTATAAAAAACTTTATATAGGTGTGAGCTTTAATCAGAAAAACATTCTGAGTTATATACAACAATTGACTTGTCATGAAAACACAGAGAACTCTATATTCATCCAGGTGATCATGTGACAATACAGGATCTTATTTAAGTTTAAAAAAAGTCACTGTAATAAATAAAATGCAGCTTAAGCTTTATGAAAAACTCGGATTAGTTTAGGTTAGGGTTGTATGATTTGTATTTTGAGAGCTGCTTTTTGATGTTTATCAATACGATGATACAACATACATAACATATCATTAACTAATCGATATGTGGAAATCGGTAAATGGGTTTTAGAGCAGTATTTTTCTAACTTAAGCTGCGGCTTTAGATAGAGAATATACAGTAACTATCATTTTGGTACTTCTGTAATTAGGCGTAAAAAAAAAAAATCTTTGTTTCCGGTTACCCGACCAACCCTAGATTTACTGTGCGACCCTAAAATTTTTATTTTGATTCTGATTGCAAAACCAGTAAAAAGTACGACTTAATGTCGACAACTTTAATCTGTCATACAGATACAAATTACGATATTCTGAGATCGTCACTGACAGTTCAAATATACCCGCGAAAACGGGATGTGGACGTTCATATTCATAAGTGGGTTCGTCAGCTTAGAACGTAGTTCTGCGCAACAACTTTTTTTAATTTATAGGAAGCAGATAAATATCAAAAGTGTTCCACTGGAGAAATAAGCAGCTTCTTTCAAGCTATGAACGTGGCCTCCTCCGCGAATGTCTGATAGCCGTGACCCGTCTGAGAACTGATTCGAGATCGTTCAAATTTGCCCTAAGCCCCGAAAATTTGCATCTTCCGTAAGGCCTCATTAATGGCCCGCTTGTATGCACGGTCGCTAGTCGGCAATATTCGGAAGTGAGTGCCATCTTCGGCTATGCAAATGAGTTGAAATGAACCAAAGACATGACGTTTCGTCACTGCATGTAACCGTGGTTACCTATTCGGGTACATATGTACCCGTATTTGTTCTGTCAATGATCACCTGAACCTGCGCTTGGGCGCTGGCAGGAGTAAAAACGAACGATTTAATGAACGTTGGCCGGTCATTTAACGAAAAGTTAAACGCAAATTTGGCGGTAACACATGGTGATCATACATTTTCGGCGATATTATTTTTTTATATAACGGCGGTAAATGATATGAGCATATTCATTACTGCGATGTCAAATTTGACACCGGTGGATTGCCGATGTACATTTCTTATTTTAAACAAATATACCGATTTTATGATCACTTTAAATTTATTTCCCCCCAACTTAATGCGTGCGTTCTACATCATGGCTCAACAGTGTCATTTCGCAATTTCTGAGGGCGAATGAATGGCCGGCCGCTCATGTTAGCCTAAGAAGGTAAAGCTGTCTGATCGCCAACTTCAATTATTTGTCAGGGACCAGCTGATCATTCCTTGAAAGTTACTTCGCTTCACTTCTTATAAGAGATTGAACAAACACCTATTTCTCCAAGAGAAAATGGTTCTAATGGGTCAATATTTGATCATACTGAACACGGATTGGCACAGATATGCATATACATAATTCTATGTACCATTTTATTCTGAAAATGTCGCATAAACTGAATAAAAAAAAATTAAAAAAAAATTTCCCGACCTACCTACCCTATTTTTCTCTGGCATGTAATCGGAAACAAAGACCTTTTTTTTAGGCCTAATACTGCAGTTTATTGATATATTTGAAGAACTTTGCAACACAGTGAAACATTTATTTTTGTATATAAAACAAAATTTTTGATGATTCAAATTACAGCTTATTTTTATGGCAAACAGACATTCATTCAATTTGCAAAAGGGGGGGGGGGGGGTAAACATTATATGTCTCCCTTGTGAAAAAGTGTGTTGTGGGGGGGGGGCACATGTCTTCTCTGTCTGCCACAAAATTGCACCCATGATTACACCAGAACCCCCTTTATGAAGAAGCTAGGCATCCTTATAACTGCTGTATTTTCTTATTTTTTTTTAGCTGGTGCTCAACAAATTTTCGCACACACAGACTTCAATGAAAGAAAATGTGGGGTCCTATCCACTGGAAGGCAATAAAGTAAGTAAATGCAAATGATCAGAGCCTAAATGCACTTTACAAACCATACAGGTCCAGGGCTAGACTTTAACGGTTAACCGCTTGCCCGGGGCAAGTAAAAGTTGTGGTAGGGCAACTTAAAGTTGCCTCCTGCTTGCCAGACTGCGCAAGTGGGTCCCACAGAAAATTTCAGAAGACCGGAAAATTATTATACGATCTTTGTGTCCGGTACCCGACAGAGCCAAGAAAATAAACTCCGTGCGGAAGCACAGGAGCTATTATATTTACGTATAATATTACCCGGTAACCTATATTCCAAAGAGCCAACATTCATTAGGCATTATTAGTAATAGGGTTACAACATTTTAAATTATTTTAAACTACTAAAAGTGCACTTTAAAAGTTGCTTGTTAGCTCTGTATCTCAGGTAGAACGTGTTTCAAGTGGAAAGCAGTACCGCCACGTGGTCATAATGGAGTCATGCCGTATGTGGACTGGTACATCTTACAACTTGGTATGTGCTTAAAGTTAGGCAGGGAAAATGCATTGAAAGTACAGATAATTGTCTGACAATTTTGTGTCTATTCATTTTGGAAGTCACATCACATTTTATCTGTGCGATGAAAACTGCGTGCATTTAAGGCAAAATAACATAAAGGGTATGGTTCTCGGGGACTCTTTTTCTGAAATCACTGCGGGCGGGTGTTTTTTTATATTTGACCTTTTGTATGTTTATATAAATATGTAATATGAACGTGGAAAAGCATGAAAATAACAGGGTGTTTTTGTTTAACAGGTAAAAGCACTACATAACAAAGGAAATTGTATCAAAATTGTATTATTTTATCTTCATGAAAGATGAAAATCAAAATAAAAATGTTTAATGCAGGGGGTTAAAACTGATGCCGGCGGTGCCTGAGAACCATCCCTTTTAATTTTTTTTTGCCTAATAAATTTTTTTTTTCTAAACGTATCCCCTAACATTTTGGAACATACAGGGTGGTCTTCATGGCTTAACTTTTTGGGGGGACCTGCGGTGTTTTTAGTGGCAAGTTTGCCGGTTGTCAGGTGTCATTCCATTTTGGCAGGAAGAAAGCTGACTAAAGCCATGGACGATGTCACTTGCAAAGGACGACTTTGACAAACGTCCGTTGAAGCAAACAAGTTTGCGAAGTTTTTTTGACAAACCTACTCAGGAAGGGTTGTCTCAGTTTATTTTCATGTGAAAACGTTTTATAATACGTCATAAGCATTTGCCTGTCCATAAATTATAAAGTTACCCTATTAACACCATATGCTACCTGGCACTGACGTGTCTGGTTTGAAGTTAATCATGTATGGAAGTTCTTGTAAATGGAATCTATTATGGAGAAGAATAACTAGGATCAAATATGAAATTTTGTAGACATATAAACTGAAATTATGTAAGTTTTCAAAACCAATGAAAGCCATAATTAGTATATTCAATATTCACGTGAAGTAGACAGATGGGCCTAGAATTCACATCCTTGAAATAATATTTTTTATATACAAATATTTGTACATTATTCATGTAACTACATAATTCATTGCTCAAGGCCAAGGCATTCAATTAAAATGATTGAACTGATTTAATTCCACAGATTCAAAAATTTTAAATAAAAATAAAAACTCGCAACAGCTTTTCCTTTTCCAGCTTTTCCCACCCAGCCCAAAAAATTACAATCACAACAGAAATTCATTTCGCCATTTTCTTTCAAGGAATATTTAAATTATTTCGAATAATAAAACCTCTATCATAAATTGCTAGTTTGTTTATCTTCACAAACGCTATTGAGATATATAATAAATAAACAATGTACATGTTAAAACTTTATTGTGAAACATGAAACATGCATCACAATCATGTGGTTAAACTCTGTACATGGGGTGACTGCATTCAATGAATTATTTAGGGCAAGTAAAAATTCATGTAGGGCAAGTAAAAGCTGGATGTTACTTGCCTGACTGGGCAAGACCTTTCAAAAGTTAATGTCAGGCCCTGAGGTCATCTGCATGTCATTTAGGATATTCCATATATCCTATAATGGTAACACCTTGTACACTGTAAGTGGACTTACCCATTAATGCTTTGGTGATAAAAATAGGCAGCCTAACTGGTCAGGGTTGGGGCATAGAATCACTTATCTTTGTGGTGGGCCTAGCTAGGGTGTAGACCCCAATCTATGGCTTAGATGTAACTCACTTAGTAGGCAGGGTCTGTGCGTTTAGATAGTTAAGCACCAGCAAAGTTGAGTAGCCTGCAACCCTCCATATCTTTATTATAGAGCATTCCCCCAGACTGGCAGTACAATCATTTTTTTGCTTAGTAATAACATTTCAAATTCAGACAACTTTTTAGCCTTTTTGGTGATTTATAACTTAATTTACTGTATTTTTTTATTTTATTTGTAGGAGAAATCATACAATGTAATGATGCTGAAGTGCTAATTAAACTAAAGACATTATTTTGAATTTGATTTATCTATTTATCCCATTATCCTGCCACTAAAGTGCAAATTACCATTTGAATTATACACAGGTTACGCAATAATGACAGTGTGAGTATGGTATTGAAACAAATCTTAATTATTTAAACCAAATGAGATCAAGTTTACAACAGAATGGAAGGAAAAATCAGTCCCCTTAACTTTTAGATTACTGCAGAAGAAATGTATCAGCTGGTTTCATTGTAAAGCATACATTTTGTATGATATACAAGATGTACACAAAAAAGTTTTTTTTCCTTGAAATACTATGGTATCTGCCAATATTAAAATTATTTTATTACTCCTATACACAAGTAGCAAAAAGCTTCTTCGAAACATTATCACCGGTGCCAATTCTAAAAATAGGGTGCACACAACTTGGTGGCTGAAATCAAGATTTTTTTCAAATTTCCAAACTGTGTTTCTTCTTTCATATAACTTGTCTTAGTTTTGGAGTTTTTTGCACCTCAACTCTTGTCATGCTGTCTTATTATGGTAAACCAATCCGAGTGGACTGTTTGCTCACGTAAAAAACCTTATTATAAAACAGGTGAATTGCAGACAGATAATAAGTCCATGGTCTAGGATGCTGTTGCAAGTAAACTTTTGTATTTGGCCAAAAGGAGCTTATATCATAATTAATGGATATATTATTGCAAATATTTATTTAACTTTAAGAAATTAGAAAACATCATGAAAAAGGGTAATAAAATGTTATAAAGGTTTCAGAACATTGTTCTTGTTTAACCCAGAAATGGATTACTTAAAGTTTACTGTATTAATGCTTGCATTTACATGTACATTACCTAAATCTTTTCATACTGTAGAAAGGCAGCTTGAAGATACTGGATATTCCTGGCTATGAGAGGGTCCGATCTCAGTTTTTTGACCAGTACAAAGGGAGTGCTAGGTGAGAACTGCTTATTTATATATGATTTTTGGATCTGTTTCTCTCAATCACCTTATTTACACTATTCACATAGTTTATTGTCCCCCGTTCCATGGAAAGGGGGAACATTAATTAGGGTCTGTCTGTCCCTCTGTCAGTCGGTCAGGTTTTTGTTTCTGTGCCATTATTTTCCTAAACATTATCTGATTTCATTCAAATTTGGGTCACTGATTGCTCTCATGCATACCTTGGTAGGGATTGGTTTTGGAGTGTCTGTCTGAAAATTTATTCCCACCAGTTCTGAAATAAAAAAAAAATGTTCCTATTTCATGACCAAAATTGCGACATGTGGAGACATCTTCAGGACACTATGAAAAACTAAAACGCAGCCTCTCTGACATGTGGAGACATCTTCTGGTGAAATAAAAAAACTGAAACATTGATAAGGCAAGCATGAATGACAACAAGAGGCGGAGGCAGAGGACATAAAATCCATGAATTTGCTTGTTTATATATGAGTCAGGATAGGTTTCTTTAAATTAACTAATTTACACTGTTTACCTATTTTTTTTCTGTGAAATTTATGTGATTCCTTTCCTTCTTTGTCTACTTATTAATGTACAGTAGGTATTTGTTTTTAAGGGAAGTTCTTACAACACCTCTGTGATGGATGTATGAGCTTGTATTTCCACAAGTTATTAGTGGACTTGCCACCAGATGTCCTTGTTGGACGTGTTTGTATTATTTTTAAGAAATCCCTCTGGGTTATCTGGTCTATTTTTATAAATGGTTCAGGGGATTATCTCTAATTAATAGACATCAGATATCGGAAAAAGCCCCTTTAAATTCAAAATACATCAAGGAAATTAATAAAAGTTTACTCCCAAACATTGATATTTTACAGATTGATCAATCAATCAATCAATTGTGGCTCAGATAACAGTATGGTTAACACGGCTGTCGGCGGGTTTTGGATGTCATCATGATATTTTGTTTTTCAAAAGTCAATTCATTACCAAGTTTGCTTCCTCACATATGAGTAATAGTTCATACTTTATATAATTTACTCTGGTTTTAAGTTTTGCTGTTGATAAATATTGTCCAGTATATATCACAATCATTAATTTTGTCAGATATGAAATCTGTGGATCGAATTACCATAAATCATCTACATAGTAGCAAAAATCACAAAAATAGCTTGGATTTACAGAATGATCTGAGCATCTTAACTTGGCCAGTAGTTGCGTGGTGGTGGCATGGTAATTTGGTGCTGGCCTTTTATATGCTAGGTTGTTTGTTCACAAGGCTGTTGGTTCTGACCATCTTCACTTATGACTCCTTGCCATGGTCTTTGCACAAGGGTGCGCTCTCCACCCTTCAATGGATTGAGTACTGATTCTGGATGGAAGGCAAATGTAGAATGAACAACTTTCTTCTATGGATGAGACATTCAACACACTGGTGTGATGGGTTCCTGTGACAAAACACCAATATTTAAAATTTTACATTAAGTGGGTGTTTTTTGGCATTCCCTCACAGGCCTCCAGTGTTGTGGGTGTGTCGGGGACACTGCTGCTCTCCACAGTGCTCATATGTTGTATTGACCTTTTCTTTGTTTTTTTTTACAGAGGTATCGTGTTCATCGTGGATAGCATGACACTTCAGAAAGAACTCAAAGATGTCGCAGAGTAAGTATAGCAAGATCTTTAACTTTATGGTCATGCACAGTAATACTGTGGTTGGCTTTTTGTCCATGACGGTTTCATATATATGTGATATTTGCAAAGGGGGAAATTTTAGCAAAAATTAAACCTTCAGGAATAAGATGACACATCTGCGCAGGTGAACTGTAATTTATGTAATAGATTCAGTGGCATCTTGCATACTGTGGTTGCCTTTTTGTTCGCGAGGGTTTTAATTTCGCGATATTCGCGAATGGGAAATAATCGCGAAAATGAAACCCTCGGGAATAATCGGCCAATTGAGAATGTCCTTCTTATTTAGTGTAATCAATACTTGTATGGTAATAGGTTAAAACAGAGAGAATTTTTTTTTTTTAATAAATTACATCCTTGCAGGTATAGGGAAATGTAAGCCTTAAATTTAAACTAAACCACCTATGCTGTGTGTGCGGGCCTATCATTATATAAGAAAATGTCACAAACTCATGACTTATTCTCATTTTATAATACACACAGGTATATAGCTTTGCCAAAGATTTGATATAGGTTCTTGTGAGATCGCGAAAATAAAACCCTCGCAAAACATTAAAAATGGAAAAATCGTGAAATTTTAGCCTGGCGAATATGAAGCCAACCACAGTATATTATGGTGGTGACATCAATACTAGCATACATTTAATGTTATGCGTATTTTAAAGATTGATAATTTAAATAATATCAGTTATTTTATATAATCGCTACTATTCCATGCAGAATGTCCACCTTTTCAATGTTCCCTTAGCTCCTCAGGCAGTTTTTAAGATTTTGCATGCATATTAGGAAACATAATGGTTATGTACATTGTGTAAGTTACAGTATGGTAAATTGTGAAAATGAAATGCTTACAAACACTGAAGAATTGAAAATTGTGAAAATGTGAGCTCGTTAATGTGAAGCCAACTACAGTTTTCCCAGGAACTGGAACTTTTTGCTGAATAACTGATTAAAAAAAATTTTGAATGTTAAAAATATATGTGCTTTTGAAAATTTTAACTGTGTACATTTATGGGGAATCCCCATTCTGATTGGTTCATGGTAGATGATCCAGCCAATCAGATTTGTGAATGTTTTCCATAGGGCTATTACAATAAACTCCTGCACAAGTCAAATATTGTTTTATTTATTTGTTGAAGGGGCCCTTTTATCTTTCTTCAGATACTTGTACAGCATCCTGACAGATGATGTTATTTCATACAACATGCCTCCGATACTGGTTGCCTGTAACAAGCAAGATCAGACTCTGGCAAAAGGATCAAAGGTCATACAAACACAGCTCGAGAAAGAATTGTGAGTAGCATATGTAATGATAATGAATGATGGAGTGGCTGCAAACGAAGTGTGCAGTCCTGTTCCTGTTTTTAGCGAACCTGTGAGCTTATGCGATGGTGTGTCGTCATGCGTCATCTGTACGTTAACCATAGCTGTCTCAAAAACAGCAGGAGCTAGGATCACCAAATATTTTGCAAATAATAAGTCATCTGAAAAAACTATCAGATTTTGTTTATTTTTCTTCTAACTGGATTTTCTAAGATTTCATAGTGAAAAAGCTAAAAAGCTTTAAAAATTGTCTCCTCTGAAACTATCCAGCCAAATGGTTCAATATTTCACAAAATTGATCCCTGGAACAATCCCTCAAGTTTGTTGAAATGGTTCCAGTTTGGAGATTTTTGGCCAAGTTACAGAAGGTTGAACTTCTTCATCTGTTACAAAAAAGCATATTTAAATTTCAGTTTCAGAAACGGCTGGAGCTATCATCACCAAATTTTATGCCAATGTTGGTCACATGAGTCATATCTGAAATTGAGGTATTGGTGATGCCACCTGCATCGTCCTTTTTTGAACGGGGTCATCAGTGCCTGTTTTACACTGAGGGCTACAAAAAACTATTCCTCTGAAACCATATGGCCAAATTTTTTAATATCGCACAGAAATGATTCTAGGGTAGTGCTTTCTGAAGTTTGTTCAAATGGTCTCTGTTCAGTGACTTTTGGCTGAGTTATGGGAAGTTGAATTTAGTCATATGCCATAACAGCCAGTTGCTACAAAGATCTTCTGATAAAAAACCACTTCGCCAAATTCTTAAATCTGACACATTAATTATCCTCAGATGTTGATAATTCAAGTTTGTTCAGATGGTTTTGGTTCAGTGCTTTTTGGCTGAATTATGGAAAGCTGAACTTAGCCAGTTTGCTGTATCTTCCTATATGAGTTATAACCTGCAAAACGTTTCTCGACTTACGCCACTGAAGCCAGTTTGTTTAATATTTTACAAGAATAATACCCACATTAATTCTTTTAATAATTGTCTTTAATGGTTCCTCATGAATGATTTGTGGCTGAATAATGGAGATTGAATGGAGTCATTTTACCAATAATGTAAGCTGTGTGATGCTGTTACATCTAGCCTGGCAACAGTTTATCAGCATCTAATACATCATGCCACTAGACATTAAGATTTAAGGTTATCTTTGGTAAATATTGACACGAATGTTTTTTAATAGCTTTTAAAAAAGTTGGATTTTTGATTTAAATTATTCATCAAACCAGGCAATATTACAATCATGGATATTCAGCTCTCTGTGGCTATATAAAGACAACTGTACATGGATTAAAAATTATTGGTACTGGTACTCATACTCAACTTAATTAAAAAATTTACCATCAGTGAGATGTATCTGTATTATAATTTTGCATTCAATATGCATCTGTAATAATTTTACATATATTCCTGATTTCCTTATTATAAAAAGTCAGCTGAAAAGCATTTTGTATTGGGAAAATTTAATTCAAAGTTATTTCAAGTAGGGACCACTTTTGTGTACAGATGGCAGTACTTGATTTACTGTTGGCCGATTGCAAGTGCCTTGATGTTGGCCATTAGCCAAGATGATGTCAGCTCTATAAATAGTTTTGGCATAGTGCCAGGATTGGAAGAAGTGCAGCCAGGTATAGGTCAAGAGTTCACTCAGTGCAGTAGCTGCATTCTATTTGTAGCTGTGGCAGACTGCTCACTGCATCAGATTTGGCATCAAAGTTCAGCCTGGATCTATTTATAGCTTTGGCAGACTCCCAACTGTGTCAGATTATGCAACAGGTCAATAGTTCACTCAGTGCAGCCAGGTACAGGTAAAACGTTCACTCAGTCTAGCCAGGTGCAGGTCAAGGGTTCACTAAGTGCAGTAACTTGAGGCAGCAATTTGTCACAGTTCACTCGGGACAACTGCCTTACTTACCTAAGCCTGGTCAGCCCAGTGCATCAAACTCAAGGGAAGTTGCCACCTACATTGACTTTTGCACAGTGTATGCGCCTGCTTATTTCACAGGAGAGGTTTGACATATCACACAGTGTATGCGCCTGCTTATTTCACAGGAGGGGTTTGACATATCAGTCCGACATTGGGTATATGTATATATCTCTGCGTTGTATACAAGACTGGTGGTGCCAGCTACAATCATTTTTGTGTTGTGTGCACCAATGCTAGAATTTCAGCAGTGATGTTTGTGTTATTGTTTCTTGTTCAAAGTGTTTAGTACTTGTATTGTTCATATAAATGTTACACATGTTCCTGAAAAGTAAAGGTCCAGCATTAAAGCATTATACCTGGTGTAATCCCATTGCACAGGTTTGCATTAAGCCTGCAGGCCTTGTTGTTTATCTAGTATGTGCAAGTATGGTAGTTCATGTATATACAGTAATACTTGCAGTCCTTGTATGCAATTTAAACATTTAACTAAAACTTGAATATGATGTTTTACAAATGTAGGGGCATAAATTAGAATAAAGTTGTATGGCCCATTTGTATATTATTTGAGAGATAAGGAGAGACAGAAAGAGAGAGAGAGAGAAACAGAGACAGACACTGTCATTCGTTTCTCCTGTTGATTAAGAGTCCATGTTAAAACATGGCACTTTAACAGAGTGCATAATCTCATAATGCGTGATATTTCTGACTCCTATACTCTTTTGCATAGAGGTAGAAAATTACTGCCTAATGGAAAACCTGCAGGCAAACAACTAAGGCTCCTAGTGTCCAGCCCATTCATTCTTTACATCTGCATATGATCTGAGCATAACATTTTACTTTACAAATTATCTTGTTATTTAATATGGTCAAAGCCTGTTGTTCAGTTGAAATGAAAACTATTGCATGAAGGTGAAAAAGCCTAGAAATGACAAACTGCATTAGAACTTTTTATTTTGGATCAACTGAGTTGCATAATTATTCCGGAGAAAGCTGCATATGATTTTCATATATGGATACAGGTCATGTTTTGCAAGTTTCAGTTAATATGCCTTGCATCGTACTGATAAATAGTTGCAGCCTCATATTTGTGCAATTATCAGATTAAGTTATCACAGTTCATAGCGTATATAAGCTAATATAAGGGGGCTGGTGAAGCTGGTCAGATATGACTATCTGGCTGAATCACACTTGCCTGCATGAATGGGCTTCCAACTGTATTGGACAGTGGATTTTCTCTTCCATTTACATGAGAAACTGCATTGGCGATATCCTAAGTAGCTTGCTTAGCAAGCACCACAGGATGAAGGGGAAAATGGTATGTATTGGCCAGATAATGTGTGGCAAATGGAAGAAACAGTTTTATTTTCAAATTTAAAGTCACACTCGAACAAAAAAAAATGTTCTATGGATTCACTGCTCATATGTTTGTGGATTATTTAAATTTTTTTTTCCAATTTAGGACCAGGTCCTTGGTAATGTCACCATTAAAGAGTATGGTCCAATTTAATTTTTAGCTCAGCTGACTTTCAGTCATGCTGGGCTATAGTGATGGGTCTTTGTCCGTCGTCCTTCCGTCTGTCCGTCCGTCCGGCCGTCCGGCCGTTAGCAGGGCACAAATCGTAACCGTAGGGGCTAGGGCCATGAACCCTATGCAGTCTTAGAGGTTATAAAAAGATCTCCTTGCAAACCTGAAATTAGGTCACTACGACCTATATTCTTGAAGTTATGGGGTGTGTTTGCACCCCTCAGAAATAACTCTTTGAGACAAAATTTTCATCCCAAACCTTGCATCTTTCACATACAGCTCACCTACCGACTGGGGAAGAACCATTATTTTTTTTAAGTCAAAAGGTCAAAGGTCAAGGTCACAGTAGCCTCTTCTTTGAAAAGCCTGTGGATGCATTTTAAGCCAACCCTTTCATCCCAATTCTTTGATTTTTCACATATAGCTCACCTACTAAGTTGGAGAAGAATCCTATAGATTTTGAGGTCACAAGGTCAAAGGTCAGGGTCACAGGATCCACTTCTTTGAAAAGGTTGTGGACACATTTCAAGCTAGACTTTTCATTCCAAACCTTCCAGCACTGATACTGCTTCTCTGCCAACAGGGGAAAAGACCTGTTGATTTTGAGGTCAAAGGTCAAGTTCGCAGCACCCACTTCTTGCGTGGAGTCATTTTCAGGCAAACTTTTCAATCTGTACCTTCCAACTGTCATATATGGCTTACCTACCAATAAGGGAAGAAGCCTATTGATGTTGAGGTCAAAAAGTCAAAGGTCAAGGTCACAGTATTTTATTGTTCTAAATGCTTGTGAGCATATTTCAAGTGTAACTGTTCAACCCAAACCTTCAGTCTTTCACATATGCCACATCTATGCATCACTCAGTTTGACTCAAACTTCATATTTATGGGTCTTTTTGCTTGAATAAATAACTTATTGATTTTGGGGTCAGCTGGTCAGCAGGTTAAAGGTTGCAGGTCAAAGTTATTCACCCATTGGTTGCCAAGTAATTACACCAGATTTAAGTGGTTAGTAGTTACCCATCATTTAGAAAGAATCCAGTTGATATATGGGCAAAAGGCCAAGGTCATAGGTCAGGGATGTTCACAATTACTTATTTTATAGACCATCTCTATTTTTCTTGTATATATAACCATCCCACTCCAGCTGGTACATCTCCCTGTGTGGCTGTAATTGTGAGTGACACTGGTGACATATGACTCCCTTTTGTATCAGCCTATTAAGTGATAAGGCTCAGTCATAGGTACCTCGTTACTTCATAACAAAAACACTGTTGTCAGAATGCTTCAGCCAGGCATTAAGACTATGAGAGTATAGTATTAAGGTTTAGCTACTGATTTATAAGATGATGGGAACATTTTGCAGTTTATTTTATGGAATCCTAGCAATAAACTTAGTTTCCTAGATATCTGAATATTTTAATATATATCACCACATATAAAAGCAAGTGTTTGTTTTCATAATATGTGGATGTGTACCTTGATTTAGGATGGCTTTTTGTTTTATTTCAAGACTCTTAGTCATGCTTTCTGCATTTCTTTTCTTTCAGGTTTGGCAGTTTACCTACCCTGCTGACCCCATTGAAAAGCAGAGTGATAATAAAAAATATTGGACTTACACTTTTTACAATTGCATATCTATAAATCTGATATGAGGGCCTGGACATGCCTTTTGAATTATTTTGGGCATTCATTACTGGATAATTTGCCCAAGTTTGGTCTCTTATTGGAGAATGTGGGATATCAGATGTCATACTTGTCAGAAATCCATAATGTCTGCCAGTTAGCCACCTTAGAAATTCTTTCTTCAGTGCAGTTTCAGTAGTTTTTCTTTAATGTTTGGTCCGATTTAGAGAATGTTTGTTGTCTGATTTCAGACTTGTCAGAAGTCCAATATGGCCACCAGGCAACCATCTTTTAATTCCTTTTGATCATATTATCTCAAGAACAGATAAAGTGAATGCAGTTGGATGTATATTTATGTAATCTTGATAAGGATTGGGTCAAATATTTCTGAATAAATATTACCATCATTTATAAAAGTGCAGTACAGTTGGCTTGTATTGAATAAAAATTCATACAGAAGCACCTGTTTCTCAATAATTCTTGCATGTATTTCCTTGATTTATGCTATATATTTTGATCTTATATTTGCCCTTTGTGGTGTTCCTTTGAGACTGACAGGTTTCAAGCAAGCTGTTGGAATAGTTCCTGATAGCTTAACAATCATGCATTTTCCTCAGACCATCAATTCACTGTGTTTTAACCAGACATAGGTGATATATATTTCTGTTGTCATAGAAAATTTTCAACAAATTGGCAAATTGGTTCTTCAAAATTTGACTGGAAGTTGTGAATCTCAGTCCATGATGTCACAGGTCATGCTTGGCAGCTGAGCGTCATGACCCATGGGGTCACTTGTTTAAAATTTATATGTATGAATCTCTCAAGATTTCAAATGGATTTTTGCAGTTTTGCTGGCCAACTTATAAAATTCGATTTATTTTGTCTTGACTGGTAAACCCCCCCCCCTTTCAAATCATCCACTTGCATTGTATGTTTTGTTCCCAAACACCATAGAGCAATTAATTTTTGGATATGATTGAACAAGGTTTTGAAATATTCATTCATTGCCGTATTCTGTCAGAAGGGGAGTGTTCAATATAAAGGAAGTCTCTCTGTGTTAACTCGCTAAATCTAAGTTAAATTTTTTGCAGGAATACCTTACGAGTGACAAAGTCGGCAATGCTTATTGGCACAGATAACTCCACTGCTAACACTAAGTTCCTTGGAAAGAAAGGCAAGGACTTCAGCTTCTCGGACATACAGAACGTAGAGTTTGTGGAATGTAGCGCTAAAGGCAGCAAGGGCGAGACTGGGGAGATGGAGTTGAACGAGGTGTTAAACTGGCTGGAGAAGATGGCGTAGATACTGTTCTGTTCATTAATAAAGAGATTGTTCAATATGTTCCACAGTGTGTTCTCGGTTAATGTGTTATCCTTGTGTTATTCTTGGGTGTATCTAGATATTCCATGTTGTCATACCAAAATTATTATGATCAGTGTATTAATATTACTTTGTAGTTTGTTATATTTTTGCAGGGCAACTTGTTAAGATATCTTTCTTGTTCTACCATCAGACCTCGTGGAAAATTAGACATAATGTAATAAATACTTGTATGATCAATTTCTCTCTCTCTCTCTCTCTCTCTCTCTCTCTCTCTCTCTATATATATATATATATATATATATACAGTAGAGCGCCCTATTTCCGAATGCCGAATTTACGAAAATTCGTTTTTCCGAAAATAAAAATGGGGAACCGAAAATTTATTCATATTTCCGAAAAATATTTCAATTATGTCAAAACCTAATTAAGTATTGTAATTACGAGTTACAAGGCTTGCAGTCATGTGTTAAGCCCAGTGGTGACCCTAATTAATTAGTTCTTGGCCGATGTTGTCGCCTGGGCAAAGTGTGAAAAATACGGCTAGCCCCTCAACGCTCGGCCCGCTGTTGCCCTAGCAAGCGACTGGGCAGTTTATCCAAGAGCACTTGTGTGATATCACCACATTTCGTTTGTACTAAAGCAAGCAAAGTTCGTCGGCTAGGGACAGGATGTCATGCCAAAGAACTGAGCAGTTTACTCGCATCAGCACTGGTGAGGTATAATTCATTGAACGCTTGTGCTCGAGCAGCTTTTGTATGTCCCGGTCTTCAATTACGTAGATCGATAAGAAACACCGTGTTCCTTGGCGATGTCATTTGACCATTCCCTACAGTGAATTTTAATGAAAAAAAGAGCACGCACGTACGTATCCTTAAAGCAGGTTAGACTGATCTTTGCCAATTATGCTTATCAATAATCGAATATCTTTTATACGTCCAGGTCGTCAAATACGAAGTTCGAAAAGAAACGTGTTCCTCGGGTAAAATGACAATAAGTTAATCATTAACTTCGTACTAACTAGCCGCTAGACCCTTGTCCGCATTTCCGAATGTTCGTATTTACGAACAAAAGCTTGTCCCTCGATGCTTTCGGAAAATCGGCGCTCTACTGTATATTAAATCTGCAAGACATATAATGGTAATAGATTTATGTCTGTAGTGAAGCATATAAAGTCAAACAACAAATATTTCAGTCACTACAAACCTCAGGTGAATCTAAGAAGGCACAGAAAGAAGTAAAAGTATGTTTTCTAAGTAACTGCTGTGGTAAGGATTCAGTAATTTGCACGAGGACTGGCGCTTGTTAGAGGAAATATGTTATCAAAGTCAAAACCTGGTTGGAATCTACCATGACCGCCAGGCTGATATCGTTGATTTAATTTCATATGTACTATCTCAAGAACAAATTTAGCTTTGCCGCCAAATATTTTATTATGATTGTCCCCTGAGGATATGTGCAGTCGACCTTTAAACCGGCTAGACCCCCAGTATGACAGCCAGGTAGAAGTGACGGATCTCGGTTTGTAAAGGAACCGTTCTAGCCGTCGCTCAAAGGTTTCATTTGATGATTGACACAAATGTATGGTACATATATTTGATGATTGGTAGATGAGTTATGCGCCATATTTGAAATTGTTTGCACATTTAATGGTTAACCTTTCCTTCGAGCAAAACCGTTAAAAGAGGACGAATAGGCACCAAGTTGACCTATCTGGGAGGTAAACTAGGGGTATTTTGGACAGCTATTAAAAGGTAAAAAGAAACAAATTTTTAGTATATTTTATGGACATTTATCCAACCCAGTGTTTGAAAAAAGGTGCAAAATTTTATAAACAATTTTAGCAGTCTTGTTTTGAATTTTTTGAAGCTGTACAGATGTGTTTTAGATTAGTTTCCCCAAACGGATTTGCAGAAAACCTATATGCCTCGGAATGAAAGCAGAGTATAAGATTTTTAAGCTAGTGGTATCTGAAGTCCAAGTCCACAAAGAAGACCAAACTTAGAACTTAGACTGAATCATGCATGAATGGGCTTCCAAGCTGTGCCAGCCAGTGCATTTTCTTCTCCATTTACATGAGAAACTTAATGGCAAACCATACAGGAAGAATGTGGAAATATCACGCATCTGTCAGATATTGTGTGGCAACTAGAAGATCACACTCAAACAAATAAAAAAGAAATTCCATGGATTCACTGCTCCCATTTTGGTGTAAAAAATTGTTTTGCAATCGAGGACCAGGTCCTTGATAATGTTTCCAATTTGTCACAGTGATGTCGCCAACGGTTTCATATCATGTACCAAATGTATGTCGGTGCGCGTCTGCGACACGGTACCAAATGTTGAACTTCATTATATACGGGATTGAAGTGCGGCCGGCTTGTCCTTTGTATCTCTCAAACTTGTGTTACAACATGGTACCTGAATCGGGGTGGAATAGACAGCTCACAATGGAAGCTCACAGAGTATTCGAGTTTACAAGGAAACCCTTATTAAAACTGGAGAACGTGGCGGCAAAGATTCGAATTCTTCCTTGTAACCCAAGCGGCCGAGGGAAAACCAGATGCCACAAAGATCGCCATGCTGCTGTCGGCAATAGGACCAGATGCTTTGGAGCGATACAGTCAAATCGTGTGGCGCAGGAGAAGACAAAACTTTGATGATGTATTGGCAAATTGGAATCGGAATTCGCGGGGATGAAACGTCTGGTCTTATCAAGGTATTATATCTGGGACCCCCAGAGAGTCAACGACAGAGTGTTGATGAGTTTTTAGCTCAGCTGACTGTAAGTCATCTGAGCTATAGCGAAAACCCTTTGTCCGTCGTCCGTCCGGCCGTTTTGCCGTCCGTTAACAAATCGTAACCGCTGGACCTGGAATCTTCTTACTTGACATCAAGGGAGGTCCATGAAAATTCTCCTTGAAAACCTGTAATTAGGTCTCTGTTACCCATATTCTTCGAGCTATGGGGCTCCGAATTACGCCCCCCCCCCCCAGAATAATGGAAAATTTGATTCAAAAGCTCAAGTAACTGAACAACTAATACATTGATCACCATGATTCTTTGCATAGATATTGATCATGGAGTGTTTCATCAGCTTCTGAAGACTGGTGGCGCTACCTGTATTTTTAGCTCAGCTGACTATAAGTCATCTAAGCTATAGTCGTGGTCCTTTGTCCGTCGTCCGTCCGTCCGTCCGTCTGGCCGTCCGTCCGTTAACAGGGCACGTTTTAAAACCATTGGACCTACGAATCCAAAATTCTGCATACCAATAGATGTCCCCAAAATCTCCTACCATACCAAAAATTGGGTTATTAGGACTTCGTTCCTTCGAGATATTAAGGAAAAACCTCCGTTTTCCATAAAAAAGCCATTGTTACACTTCAAAGCTGCCTAATATCAAAACCACTGATCTGTTTTTGATCATATTTAGTATTCATATTTTTCCATACATTTTCTGTGAACATACCAAAAATTAGATTAGTATTGGGTATTATTTTGAAGTTATGGGCCCAAATATAATGCAGTTTCTTAAAAATCAGGAAATATATTTGCTCACTTAACATGAGAATTGCTGAGGCTGGAGACTTTTTTTCAGGAATATAACTTTATTTAATCAAGATTCAATTGTTTACCCAAAATTAGATCTGAATTTTGCAAATTGTTCAAGTTATTAGCATAAATAAAAAATCAGTACCTTAAATTTTGTCCAACTTTGGCAATGGCACGTTTTTTCCCTGTTAGCACTGTTGATTTAATTTTCACAGCATATATACATAAGAATTTAACCTTTAAAATCTGAAATTTCAAAGGAATTGTTTGAAAAGAGTAGCTTTTATTCAAGTTTTATACACCATGTCAAGTGTTGTTTACATCTGGCCCACCTAGTAATACAGTCTTCACTTGCATTATGTAACCCACCCCAGGCAGCTTGCCTTGGCTTAGCTTGGCCACTACTAGCAGGCTTCCCCCTTGCCCTGCACTCCCACCCCCCTAGCTGGTGCATAAACTAGATGAATGTTATAATTTTCTCTATTTTATTTTATTTTTTGCTATGCTACATTTTAGGTTTTGTATTGTACCACCAGGGTTACAATGATTAAAGTGCACATTTAATTGTGTCCACAAAGTGATGTATTGCTATGAAAGTGTGGATGTTCATCAGAGTGCTCATTAAAGATTTTAATTTGTTTGACTTATAACTCATGGTTGTATCAGTTGTTATATGATACTGGCTAAATAATCAAAATCCTTTATTTCAGTTCATAAAATTAAACATTCCCAACTCCAGTTTGCTCCTGGTATAATATATTGGGTGTTTTGATCCTTGGATTAATTTTAACACATGTATTAGTTTCATTGTTTTGAATACTTTTCTTTTTTCCTGATACCATTTTAAAAAATAAAAATATTTAAATTTTTCCTGTTAGTGCTGTGGATTTAATTTTCACAGCATGTACACATTAGCATTTCATCTGTTAAAATCTGAAATTTGAAACTAATTGATCAAAAACTGAAGATTTTATTCAAGTTTCCATGCAGGTACCAAGTCTTCATTGTTTACATCAGGTCAGTATAATGCAGTGTACTGGGCAGTTACATAACACCTTCAGGTCTGACCTACTGCCACTGTGAGTGTCTGGGTCAGGCTGGGTCAGGCAGTAATTACCAGAGAGCCTCTCTTTCTCTCTCTCTTTCTCTTTCTCTCTCTTTGGCAGTCCAGCTCTCTCTTTCTCTCTCTCTCTTTCTCTCTCTCTTTCTCGCTCTCTCTCCTCTGCTTTTTCTCTCTCCATCTCTCTCCATCTCTCACTCTCTCTCTCTCTCTCTCTCTCTCTCTCTCTCTTCCTCCCTCCATCCCATTCTGTTGACAGGTACTATAAACTAGATACATTAGCTATAAATGTTGATGCAATTTAGAAATGTGAATCAACTGAAATATTCACAATCACATGTTTGTTATACTGTAAATTTATAGTAACATTCGTAAACCTGGATAAAAATTATGTAATGAAAAAAAGGAATAAATGCAAATATTGTTAATTTTTTATTTGCTCAGTAGAATGGGGAAAAAAATGATTTGCTTTGTTTCTCCATCTTTCTGTCTGTTTTAAATATTTAATGTTCATGAATAAACTTTTTTTTATAAGCACTGTTGAATTAAATTTCATATCCTGTATGTATATGCAAGGGTGTTGTAACTCTCACCATCCCCTTCTTCATCCCACTGAGGCTTTGCTCCTCGGCACTAACTGTGCTCCTTGGCACAAATTCATAAATCCCCTCATCAGCATAGTTAATCATAACCTTGTATCTGTCAAATTGAAAGCTTGCAGTTTTCCATACTCTATAGATCCTTCAACAAATAGCCTTATCATCATTATACCACTGCTTAGTATACTGTCATTGCATTCATATTTGCTCAAATAAATTGTATTTTTCGACCCCTCCCAAATAAATAAAAAATAAACCACTATTTTACTCCATATTAATCCATCAGTCAGATTATTTCATATATCATTTACTCACATATTACATTATATTCCTTTATAAAAGCCCAACATGACCATGATATTCATAAGTTTTTTCTACTCAGTATAGTATAACAATGGTGACACATTTATAGTCCAATCATGATCAGCTGAGCGCCGTGACCCATGGGTCCCTTTTTTTATTTTTTACGATTTTTTTTTCTCTATTTTTGAGACCTTAAAATATGCGGTCATCTGTTAACAGGGCACAAATCATAACAACTGGACCTAGAATCTTCTCGCTTAATACGCAGGGTGGTCCTTGCAAAGTCTCCAGGGAACACTAATATTAGTTCTCTGTTACCCATATTCTTCGAGCTATGGGGCTCCAAAGTACCCCCCAGAATAATGGAAAATTTTATACAAAAGCTCCAGTATCTGAACAACTAATGCAATGATCACCATGATTCTTTGCATGGACATTGATCAAGGAGTGTTACATCAGTTTCTGCAGACTGGTGGTGCCACCTGTATTTTTTAAATTTTTTTTCGATATTTTTCTATTTTTGAGACCTTAAAAGTTGCTATCATGTGTTAACAGGGCACAAATCGTAACCGCTGGACCTGGAATCTTCTCACTTTACATCCAGAGAGGTCCATGAAAAGTCTCCTTGGAAACGTGGAATTAGGTCTCTGTAACCCATATTCTTCAAGCTATGTGGTTCCGAAGTACCCCCCAGAAAAATGAAAAATTTGACACAGAATCTAAAGTATCTGAACAACTAATGCATTGATCACCGTGATTTTTTGCATGGATATTCATCATGGAGTGTTTCATTAGTTTCTGCAGACTGGTGGCGCCACCTGTATTTTTTTCGATTTTTTTCCTATTTTTTTATCTATTTTTATGACCTTAAAAGATGCGGTCATCTGTCAACAGGGCCAAAAATGAACAACTAGACCTAGAATCTTCTCACTCTACATCCAGACAGGTACATGAAAAGTCTCCATGGAAACCTGAAATCAGGTGTCTGTTACCAATATTCTCTGAGCTATTGGGCTTATAAGTACCCCCCATCATAATTAAAAATTTGATACCAAAGCAGAGCACAACTCATAAACATTGGACCTGGAATCTTCTAACCTAAAATCAGGGAGGTCTATGAAAATCTCCTTGGAAACGTGTATTTTGGTCTCTGTTACCCATATTTTCTGAGCTATGGGGCTTATAAGCACCCCTCAGAATAATTGAAAATTTGATACCAAAGTAGGGCACAAATCATAACCTTTGGGCCCAAAATCTTCTAACTTGACATCCTGGGAGTTCCTCAAAAGTTCTCCCCAGAAACCTGAAATTGGGTCACAGTGAACTCAAGAGTATGTTTGAGCACCCTAGAAATAATGCAAAATACACACAAATTGCCAGATTTCTCATGAAAGGCCAGTTTGTTTATCATCAGATTTGTTGTGCTTACGGGTCTTGATGAACTTAAGCTAATATGCATGAACAATGATGCCACCTACATTATCTTAATGAGTTGTCTGTGAAAGGACATATTGTCAACATGTCAGTCGGCTGAGCGTCATGACCCATGGGTCACTTGTTATATTCCAAATGAAATGTAAGGCCCAAGCATGTGAATTCACCGAAGCTAAAGAGAGACAGTGTTCAGAACTAAGCCAAGATCCCCGAGACAATGCCTATTGAGAGAAGCTAAGGAAAATTGGCCAGAGACATGGAAAGTCACTTGGGGGCTATATGAAAATCAAAGAGATGCATGACAAAATATTTCTGTTTTGGTAGCACCCATGAAACCAAGAAGTGGTCAGTTTAAGGAGTCAAATGTTCGAAATGTGGAAGAAAGAATTATTATAGTTTATTAGATTATTAAATCCGCCCATACATATAAAGCAATACTCAACAGCGGTTTACAAATCAAGAATATATACGTAAAATATATATTAAAACAATGATAAATTATCACATTACATGCAAGATACAGAACATTTAAAACATTCACACAGGGTATATAGTAATAGAGAATGACAGATAGAACATATGCATTTTAAACCTAGCTAAACACTCGCCTAAAATAATAGGTTTAAACCTCTAAAAATGACAATAGAGCCAGCTGTCTTTATTTCCTCTGGCAGTCCATTCCAAACAGACGGTGCTGCATACGTAAAAGCACGCCCACCATAAGTTCGGCGTTTTTTTTTTATAAAGGAGTGTAAAGCAGATCGAAGAGTACTTTTATTAGTCTTCTCCTTTATCAGTTCTCTTAGGTGTGATGGTAATATTTCTTATTTGTTTTTATACACTGAAAGAGCAACTTATTAATTTTTCCACTCGCCTATCGGCAGCCAGTGTAGAGTCTTTAGACACTCTTTTGCACTATCAAATTTACTTTTAGCCAAAATCAGACGAGCCGCTGTGCTTTGCAATCGCTGCAATTTGCTTATTTGTTTTTCTGGTGAGTTGAAAAACATCGAGTTATCACAATCCATGTGCGAGGTCACAAACGCGTGAAGCAACGTACACAAAGTGTTCTTGTCAATGTATTTTCTAATCTGCCTCAGTCTATATAGTTGATGAAAACCTTTACTACATGTAGCATTTATATGTTCTCTAATTCTCATTGTTTTATGAAAGATTATACCCAAATCACGCACTTTGTCTACCGCTTTTAACGAGATACTAGCCACGTTATTAACTCAAAGTAAGTTTACTTAGCTGTTCCCTACTTCAGAAGAGTATAATTTCTGTCTTAATGTCATTGATTTTTATTGATTTATGTTGGAGCATCCACCCTCTTACCACACTAACACAGGACATCATTTCTCCAAAAGCTTTAGGCCTATATGATAAATATAACTGATTGTCATCTGCAAAACCACCAACATCCGGAAGGAACATTTGAAGAAAGTCATAGAGGGAAGGTAAATATGACAAATATGACAAATACTCACCCTGCTACACTTCCTACACGTCACATAAACCTACAGTCAAAACATGTTGAATCTAGTGAGGACTTTTTCATGGACACTCTGTAAATATGTACTGGAGATAACTGCTAGAGATAGCTCCCAAAAGGGTCGACATGGTTTACTGTGATTAGAATAAGTTGGACAATGATGCAGCTTCAAATGTGCTACCGTATATAAGTATCAAAGACTGAGTGAACCCTAAAATTACAACCATCAGAGGTGAGTCTTAAGGCTTTGGTGGATTCACAGAAGATCACTTGAGTAAATTGAATTTGAAATCTCAAGTAAATGAAAACAAATATCCCAACACAATACTTAGGCCTCTGAAAATTTGCTCAAAATTATCATATTGTCACTCGCCCAGATGTAAACCCAGTTGTGCCGCCATTCCGAAATATACCTCTTTCACCGTATTGAAAACGCAGAAAGAAACATAGATATGACAGAAAAGAGGATCATTGCTCCAGTGGAAGGACTGACTGCATGGGCGTGTAACTTGGTAAAATTCGAGAAACAAAATGGGGACAATCGCATCTGTCTGGACCCAAAGTTACTGAATAAAGCTATCAAACCTGAACATTTTCCCATGCCCTCATGTGATGAATTGAAAAGGTAGCTTGGTTGTTCAGTGTACTAGGCCAAAAGCACTATCAGGTCGTCCTCGATTACGAAAGTGCTCCTCTGTGCCGATTAACGCGCCTTTCTGATAGTATTATTTCAAAGGGATGTCCGATTGGGGATTTGATCTGCATCAGAGCTTCTGCTGCAAAGACACCTTCAAACGTTTGTGGCCATTACTGGAAAACACATGATCGCGGATAATATGATCTCTGCAGTCAAAGACGATCAAGAGCATGACAGGATATTACATAAAATCATGACAAGAGTTGCTGAGTCTTATGTCCGTTTCAACAAAAGCAAAACGCAGTTAAATTTTAATGAGCAGCGTATATGGGTCACAGAAGTACTTCTGAACGTCTGAAACCTGATGAGACAAAGAAGCAGGCAATACAAGAGATGTGCAGTCCTGTGGCGTGGGGTACTTAATCTCCACGTGTCATCAATCTCAAAACCTTTGAGAAACCTCTGCTCACAAAGGACGCTATGCTTGCAGTGACAAGCTGAACACGACAGCGCAGTAGGAAAACTGCAGACTTGTCTGATAAATGAACCTGCACACTCTTTCTTTTATGAGAAAAAAATCTACTACAAGTGGTACAAAGTAAGTGTGGTATGTTTTTTTTCCAAAATGGAAGATCATTTGCTTCAACTTCCTGATCGCTCTCAGAAATAAAAAAAGAACCATTTCAAAACAGAAAAATAAATGTAGGTGACAGTGTTTGCAGCAAACCAATTTCATAGGTATTTATTTCAGAGTAAATTGATCATATGTCACTTGAAACAATTTGAAATAAACCTATACAGAACACATCACCAAGGCTACAACTCTTGACGCTGAGACTTTTAAGATTTATTCTGAATGTAAATTATGTACCTGGCTCAAAGTTGTACAGCGATGACACTTTGTCGCATTCACACAGGAAAACATATTATGAGATTGAGGGTACACAGATGAGAGAGAGAGAGAGAGAGAGAGAGAGAGAGAGAGAGAGAGAGAGAGAGAGAGAGAGAGAGAAACTAGTGTATAGCTAACTAAAACTATTCTAGTTGCTGAAATGTAGAATGAAAGCAATACAAAATACAATATAAAACAGAGGAAATCGTCAGTCAGATGGCCCGAGTAGGAGAGCCATGGGGACAATCAAACAGCTTATATGCACAAAGCACTGAAATCAGCGGTCCAGTGTTGGCTTTGTTGGCGTCTCGCAACATTGTGGTGTCTGATTTACACCAATCTGCAGCACAGCTATTGATGAGTCTTATGTTAAGAGAGAAATTACGTGTCTCAACAAAATTGTAAATCAGAAAAGTTGTGAAGGATGCAGCACCTCAGTAAAAACATCGCTTCAATAACCTGTGGACGAAAGCGATTGTGACTGGAGTGCAAAGGCTCATGAGAATGCAACTACTTTTCTCTATTAAGCGTATATTATAGTATTTTCCAGATTTTGATGGTCGAAAAAGGGAACCAGGCCCCTCTTAATACGCCCTTGTTAATTATATATGTACTTTTTCACCACAGTCTTTCGTTCTTATTTGCTCCTTTAAATGACCCCCTTATTTAAAATTAACAATGTTAAATAATATCAGAATTTGATGATAATGTGAAAGAGATTTTTAAATTTGCATAAACCACATACTGTGCAAGGGTAAAACTAAATATACGTATTGTATCGAATAACAATAAAAAAAAAAACTGTGAGGCTAAATTAAAAGAAAGTTTTTTTCTGTCCAAGGATTTTAGTTTTATTTCCTAAGGTTTTATATTAACTTAATATCGAGCATAAAATAAAAGCGAAAGAAGGGTGTTAATGAATCTCATGATGATATATATATATATATATATATATATATATATATATATATATATATATAAACCTTGTAGGACATAAGAGCCACCAACACTCCTTTTATATATAGATGTACTAGCCCATTAACAGGCTGTCCTTTTTGCAAAGTAGGCTATCCTGGGGATCAAGACAGAAGAGCCCATAACTTTTTCTCTAGCACCTTGATGATAGGCCCAGGTCGAAAAACGGCATTTAGTCAATTCACTTGCGGCTAAACATTTATCGAAATAAGGGGAAATCTTTGTTAGTACCCGCGGCGATTGTATGTAGCTCCTTGTCCATCACGTTTAATTAATAGACTGGCAGTATATGATTTGGCTGAGTAATAACAACCATTCCGAATTCAGAAAAAAAACCTTTCGACCTCTGGTGATTTAAAACTTAAATTGCACCTTGTTATATTTTATCCGTAGGAAAATTCTACAACCTAACTAGTATATGCAAAAAGTGTCGAAACCTTGTTTCCCTAGAATCTTTGAAATAGCAGTACCAGTTGGTCGCGGTCGCTAGGAGACATTCACTCGTACCCAAATGAGGTTTGACCTTGCCTTGTTTAAGCATACAATGACTGTCCTCATATGCACCCGAGCATGCTGGCTATCAATTTAATCTGCATGGTCGCTTCATATTGAGCTGAGGTACCGGTAAAGATGGCCATGTTGAGCAGAACTAACCCAGTCATTTCCTTGTTTCCGAAATGGAAAACGGCGCCAGTTCAGTGTTTGGTTCGAAATGGCTTTCATCATTACTCACCGGAGCCCTCTCATCCAATCCCTAATAAACTCCCAGAATGGAAATCGGCTTTGGAGGCAGTGAGGGTGATCTCGTCAGGTGAGTGAATCCCCCACACTGCGCAGAATCGGACTAACAAGAGTACAACTCGGCATTGGAAAACACGCCGAACAATGCCCCCGGGCGTCTAAATAGGCATAAATGTAGGAAAGATGCTAATGTAGTCCACTGGATAAGAAAAGTTTCAAAGCAAATGACATAACCAAGGGTGTTTCGTGGTAAAGAATTCACTGAATAAGGTAAATTTTGTAAGATTCACGTGAAATATAAGTAAGTGTTTCCTTAAAGTGTAACACATTTAGATTTCGAAGTTTGGCATTTATTACAAGTGTATTCCCGGCCATTCCCACAATTCTAAACCGAAAAAGGTTCGTTTGAAGTAGAAAGAGACCTCTTACGGAAGGATGCAGATCCCCTTTTCTTGTACAGTCCGATAACAACGATGTATTGAATCTATTACTGACTGGAAGGCCACGTTCTTGCCATTCCTGTAAATTAGCGGAAAATCATGTCTCGTAGGTTCACGTTTACATTTTCACCAGTTTGTAGTAAAAATGTGTTCGGGAAGTTCGGGCATTATAGATAATTATAATACACTAAAATAAGAGACAACGCAAATAAAACAATTTGATACTAGTCAATATACACAATCTGGGAATCAACATTTCTGTATCAATTTATCAAAATATATATTGTGTCTAAATAAAATCTGGATAAATGTCTAAGACATCTTTTTACAGAAGCAGTTCCAAACAGTTCAGATACTACATAAACCTTAAATTTAAATTAAGTATATACTGTATTCAAGACTTATTACATACATTTCCCGAAAATTCTTTAAATTTGTTTATTCATGGTCCTAAGTTATAATGTTCCAGCAAGTTTAATATTCACTATACTTGTTTGCATGCTTGACGTATTCTGTGCTCAAGCATGAGACTCACGCCCTAGTTGGTCAGTATACCTTCACCAATGCAGCTCCAACACACTAACTACACGAACTAACGGTAAAATTTATGAGTGTATACATCAAATTTGTCTGGTATGTACCCCGGGCGGATGGAATATGATCACATCATGCTACTCGCCCGGTTACATCATAATTATAATCATAATTATAAAACGTGGTATGTTGGTGCCCTTGTAAACAGGCTATACCTTTGCGTTTACTCAAATCTATAAAGTTGGATGAGGCCAGATGAATTTATATATATAAACAGCTTAACACTAAGCACGTTGGAGCATCGTGTTATTACTCCGAGTTTCACGCCGTTGCCGGTATCGGCGCCCGGGAGATCATTAGATAACTGACGCTCGAGGGGACCCAGCTATTACTTTCTTAGCTGTATCGAGCAATAAACTGCAAGCTCTGAAACCTACTTAAGACTATATATATATATATATATATATATATATATATATATATATATATATATGTTACACGAAACTACGTAGTAGTAAAACCGTCAAAGTTTGATTTCTCTATATTTGTACATAATACATCAATATACTCTGACATTTTCTGTTTTGAGACACTTTATATACCGACGTCCCTTTTTCCTGGTTTAATTTCATTGTATTTTAGAGGTCTACCCTTTCAAAGTAATACAGGGCATAGATCCGACTAAATGCCAATCTCTGTCTGTCTGTCTGCCCGTCTCTCTTTCTCTCCTTTATCCTTATTGGGCCAGGCCGATAACACATATACATATTTCAGTTGTTAACAAATAACACATATCTAATTTTAACAATACTCCTCATTGTGGTACTGACATATTTGCTTTCAATGCATACTTATTTTTACAAATAAAAGAGGAAAAAATCTCTACAGTTAACACTTATTTACTCTCCTGGATAAGGCTAGATGAATAGACACATCATATACACACAATCCCAGTTCCTGGTCAATTTCCTGCAAGCCTAGTGGGCTATTCCTTCTAAGAAATACAGGGGCCAGATCATGCTTAATGCAAGTCTCACGAACACGAAAAATCAAATTTGTTAAAAATAACCATCATTTTTCTCAGTGGAGGCGCCATAAAGCGCTTCATTCTGTGATTACGTTCCGTTAATTTGATCATGTGTCAAGGAATTATTACATTTTAGGGGCTATAAAATGTCAGCATAAATAGGGAAACCTTTTTTTTTAATTTACATTTTAAATAAAAAACAATTACGTAAACCAGAATAACGTCTATTCCTTGAATAACTGTGATTTGTGATCTGTGCCCTATTAAATAAAAGTTTTCACCGGGAGCATACAATATGTGACACAGGTTTTATCATTAAAGGGGTACATTTAAATTTTCCTTTATTTAATTTTACCGCACACCTCTTGTTGCTCAAATTAGCTCAAATGTAGATCATAAAATATCTTTCTTTAATCAAGTTGATCGGTTTATTTCATTAAAACTAGGATTCCATATGCACGGAATGCGGCATGTGGAATGCGTGTTGAGAGAATTCATATGTACCGGCACGGCAAGATGCCTATTATCTATACGTCGCTCCGGGATACCAATCGAAACCGACAAAAATCGCAAAATAGCGATTTTTTTTAGGATACACATTCCTCATGTCGGATCTGCGCATTACAAATCACATTCACTTATTTAATCAATATAGATTTTTATCTACATTCTCCGCCTATATGTGAATGTTTCAGGTTTCTCAGAAAATCTTTATATCTATTCTAGGATTGCGTCTTTCTTCATAGTGACATCGGGACTTATTACGGGTGGATATTTTGCGATTTTAGGAATGCGTGTCTTTCTTCACGGAGGCGCAGCGACCCCAGTGGCTCTCGCAGAAGCCATGGCCGAGCACGGGAAAACCAGTGGTTTGAAAGACGTTGAGGTGATCCATATACATACTGAGGAACCAGGAACGTACAACAATCCAGAGTACCAAGGTTAGTGTGTTTTGGGTTATTTTGCTTATTGTCTTCGTCAGGAGGATATACGTTCTTTCCCGTTCGTGTGTGCATGTGTGTGTTTGTGTTCTGTGTTTGTACGCTTGTTCTCAACATAACTTACACAATCATGGATGTATTATCTTGAAGTTTTCATGGCAACTAGTGGAATTGGCCAATGAAGAACCGATTAGATGTTGGTGTGGGTCCGGTTCATGATTCGGATCGATGACGGAATTCTAGGAATATTGACAAATGTGAAGTCATCTATGTCCGATTGAACTTCGGAATATTGACCAACAAGTGAATGAAAACACGAGTTGCGGAGTACCCCACATTAAGGGCCGCCCAAATGGCGAAGGTCTGCATTCCAGAGAATGCATATTTCTAGAGTAGTAATGTTATTCAGTCACATGGTTGTAGATGATATGCCAGAGGAAATACCTTAAAATTTTTAATCTACATCAGCTTGCTTGAAGGGCCCCGATCACCTTAAAAGCATGCTGAAATAATAAAAATTGCTTCTTCCTTTTAAAATTAAATTGTTCCTACAAAAATATTACCCTGAAACGGTTTTCTTACTCCTGTAAGCGAATGTTAAGAACAATGGACCGATCGCGATCTCAGGTGTCAACATAAACACAGCTAGTGGGACACTGTGCCTAACTGAGCCAAAACACCTGCCAATCATATGATGCCCTGACTTTCTTGGCCCCCCAAAAATGTAATACATGTTTCCGCTGGCTGAAACATCACATGTTCCGACTCACAATCAAACCTCCGGTCATGCTGTCTTGTTATGATTAACAGACACACGTGGACTGTGTTTACAAACACGCAGAGCCATAACAAGCGCAAAGATTTGGAAAAATTCAGTCGAGATAGAGATGAAAAGCTAAGGTCTATAAATATTAAACTGGGCTCAAGGTAAGATCAAGCTGACTTGACAATGTTGCTTGCTTAGTTGATGTGATGTTAGTCCCGTTCTACATAGTAGTAGGAAATGTCTAGAGGAGAAACGAATTAATTTTTGGACATTATTCTATATCTTAAGACTGGAGAATGTTCCGTGTTTACGTTTACTTACATCTGGTAGATAAACAGGCTCATCCATCCGTCATAGGAGGCTTATAAATCGGTCTTAACTGAAAATACCTATAGTTCATTAATATGTAAAGTCAAAGTAAGCTAAACCACACAAAGTCTACCCAGAAGATGTAGGAATAACAGGGTTTAACTTTATAACTGTAAAATACTAGTAAATAGATAATAATAAAAAATTCACTGAGATATCATCTTTATCGTTGCTGAAGGAGAGCCTAGGGTAGGGGGGTTTCTGACTTCTTCAAGTACGGCGCTAGAGCGCCATCTTTTCCTTCTTGAATAAAAAAAAAGTTTGCATGTAATGCACGCGTGAATTCGGATGGAGTTGACTTGGCTGATTTGTTATTTTAGTTCCCTGGATACATAGAAAATGCGCAGTTCCCGTTTGGGTGATATTAAAGGGTACAATTTTAACAGCAATCTGTACTTAAGTCTATACTCTAAGTCTGTAATGCAGTTCATTTAATACGTCAGTCTATAATGAAATATACACTCCAATTTATACGTCAATCAATACTTCATTCTTTACCTTAGTTGGCACTAAAATCTTAAATTAAGACTTCAAGAAATAAAAGGAGAACAATATTCATTCTTTTAGATTCATGATGACAGTTGTTGTTTAATATCAGGTATTTTCCGGAGTAACTCTTTGGTCACTGGTGCGCACTGTAGGAAAGCCATAGCTGATGGACGTGCTGACTTCACACCGATATTTCTAAGTGAAATTCCCCATTTGTTCCGTCGAAACATACTGAGCCTGGACGTAGCTCTAATTCAGGTTAGTGTCCCTTTCCTACCATTGGTATGATATTGATGACCTGATGAATATGTCAGGGGCACAGTCCGATCAGTTGACAAAATGAAACGGTAGGTTTTTGTTTAAAGAGCGGTGTGCAGATACTGCAAATAATTGGTGCTTAGCAATACAGGGTTGATAGTCAAATACACTTAAAAATACAAGGCTCTTCGTTAGCAGTTTCTTTTGTCCATTCGCTTTGTCTTGATTCCAGACCAGCACATCGAAAAGGTATGCACATGTTAATCAGGGCACGCACTGGATATTCGGTGTATCGATCTCCCTATGGAACTACAAGATACCAACCATGAACTAACTAAGTATACGTGGCCAGGGATCGTAATACTGTAATTTTCATCTTTTCAACGAAAAGGCATTAATACAGGTATGCCTTTCCGCAGAAAAATTTGCTTTTCCGCTAATGATTCATCCACCATCATATCAAACTTTCAGTCACGCTTCCTCAGTGTAAATCTGATTCCGCCATCGTACATGCCATGCAACATTCACACTTGCAAGCAAAACGAACTGAATGTTTTCAATAGTAACACTATTATATTAGAAACACAATTGTGCAGCGAAAAAAACCCCCAGGAAAATAGAGCAGTTGGGGCATAAATGCCAGAAAGTGTAAGAAATTATGAGCCATTTTTATAGGAATATAAAGGGAATATACAGAGTAGGTGGAACACCACCTTTAAAATACTTCGTTTTTTTCATACGTGTTACTCCGCTACATATTAGCTACTAATGTAGGAAACATCTAGGGGTTCACCTTTCTAACTGATTGATACAATATGATAAATGCCTTTCCACGCAAGTGTGTGCATGTCTGTCAATCACCTGACCAGCACAGTAGGTGCTGCTCTCCCCAAATTAATATGGACACCTATGACCTGTATCCGTGTCTACATCTATCTCCATGCTATTTTTTATGCAAAGGAACTATTCCACTGACTGAAATCATGTCTTACCTGTCACTGAATGAGAGAAATAATCTAAATATGACCCCACAGTGATTCTATTTATTCATCCCCGAAGAGTAGAGATAAAATCAAGTTATTCCAGCTGATGACGTAAGTCAGTGCGAATTCATCGGAGACCAACCATTGTGACGTCTTAGTGACGTCACTATTGGCTTAGAAACAGCTCTCGCAACCATGTCTATGGTGAACCTTCTGCTAAGGACAGTTTTACGGCTCATTTGCATAAGTATATCTAAAGGGCGGAGCGTAAGGACGGTAGTGGTTAGGTCACTTATGTAGTTTTAACGTCGGTGGGTATGTTTAGCTTTATCTTATTTTCCCAGGTGAGCCCTCCTGATAAGCATGGCTTCTGCTCACTTGGACCAAGTGTGGACTGTACCAGACCTGCTATCCAGAACGCAAGGCACATCATTGGTAAGTGTTTTTCATTTTAACTTGGCTGACATTATCACCTGAGCCCTATCAATAAATTTCCCTCTCATGCATACATGCATTTTTATAGTTTTATTATTTTGTAATATTCTGTTATATGTTTTCAGTTGTACATGTCTTTATATGTGTAAATTTTTAGTGTCTGATTTTTCCTTTATTCTGAGTCCTAGTACAAGTCCGTGTCCTTGGTCCTAAGTTTAAGTTCGAGTACGAGTAAAAAAAAGGAGACTCGATTCCAGACTGGCAGATCGCACATTCTGCTTGTCCACAACAGCAAAAGCATTTGGACCATTAATGAGCCTAGGGAAAACGTGATACATCAGCCTACATGTGGCATCTCTCTCCAGATCATGTCAATGCAGGTGCGGGCAAAGCAAATAAAAACTTGTGTCTGTTCTTTACCTGCAGCAACGACAAAGAGATCTCAAACATTGTTAAATATTTCTTCCTGGAGTGTTGCAAGAACGCGGCTAACACTGAACTCCGAATCCGTTTTACCTACATTGCCTGCGAATGATCATGGACATTTCTTGAGAGAACAGCTCACACGGGATCTGTGCAACATTTGTGGGTGACATTGAAATTTGACTGATTTCCACAATGACGATGCAGTATATTATATGTTTATATGTTGTATATATTTATATATATATATATATATATATATATGTGTGTGTGTATGTATGTGGAGAACATCTATTTTTAATCTTGTATCCACACTCCTTGTCACTACTAAAAATGAATCTGGCTTCACTCGATCCTACTTCGAAAAGTTGCATTTGAATAGGCAACTCTTATAAAAAAATATAATACATGTATTTGTTATGTTGTTGTCAGCCTGACTATAACTTACAGTAAAAAACAGCGATACGAATTGAAATTATCCAATATTATTAAGTAAGAAACAAGACGACCAGAGGTCACGCGCTTGCCAGAAACACTCTGAATTGGAAGACAGATAACCTGAACATGTCATAAAGAAGACAAAGAGGAAGAAAATGAGCCATTGTTTGTAAAGACTGGACCAATATTGACAAAGTTACGATGATAATAATAATCTGACGTGTTTTCATGACTATGACCTTAAACTTTGACCTATTTAAAAATACATATACAGCTTCAAGAAATCGTTCGAATATACGATAGGTGAAAGTTACAAAGTGATTCCTGCTAAACTGTGGCCTATAGAATGCTATTATAACAGAGGCAAGAACCAGCGAGAAAGCAACATTTAGGACAACTTGCAAACAGACAGACAAATTGACAAAGTGACTCAAAGTTGAGACCAGTTGACTAGACTTAGTTATGTAGAAGACGAAGGTAAAAAAATGAGCCAAAGTTTGTGAAGATAGGACCATAATGGACAAAGTTATGAGGAAAATAACATTTTGAAGTGTTTTGAAGTGACCGACATACTGACAAAGCGGCACAAAGTTAAGACAAAAAAGACTTAACTATGTTATGAAGAAGACAGAGGAAGAAAATAAGCTACAGTTTATGAAATATAAAGTCTTAGAGATATGAGCAAAAAATGATATGTTGTAGTGTTTCATGTGCAGCGCCCCCTAGCGGCTATTTTCCGAAACTGAAAAAAACCACTTTCGAGATATTGGTGTATGACATAAGATGTATCAGTTTCAAAAGGATTCTTGCAAAATGTGGCCTGTAGAATGCTATATGTTAGACACAAGAACATGCAAGAAGATGAAATTGATGACAACTGACAGATAGACAGACATACTGTCAAAGTGACACAAAGCCGAGGCCAGATAACTTGATCAAGTTATGGAGAAGACTCAGGGAAAGAAAATGAGCTATAGTTTATGTAATTCAGGTGTACAGTTTCGGAGATATTGTCCAAAAAATTATACGTTGATGAAGTTTAAGTGCAGCGCTCCCTTTCGGCCATATCCGGAAAATAAAAAAAACAGTTTTGAGATATTAAAGTAAGACATAAGATTCACCAATTTCAAAATGATTCCTCTAAATCTGTGGCCTGCAGAATGCTATATGTAAGACAGAAGCACCAGCAAGAAGGTGAAATTGAGGTCAAATGACAGACAGACAGATATACTGACAAAGTGACACATAGTTAAGCAAAGATGACAAGACCATATTATGAAGAAGACACAGAGGAAGAAAATGAGCATATGTTTGTGAAGATAGGACAAATAATTACAAAGTTATGATGAAAATAAAATTTCGACGTTTCTCGATGACCTTGACCTTGACCTTTGACTTATGCCTACCTAAAACAATAGGCTACCAGGACGTTTGACTTCCAATCAATCCTGAAAGTTTCAGATCGATTGCTACAGAATGGTGGCCAGGAGAGTACTTACAAAAAAACATCGTGGCAAACAAACACACAAACAGACATACGCAACTGACCAACATGCTTGCCGAAATCGAAGAACAGAGGATGCAGTATTCCCCCAATGTACTCTCTATCACTCGAATTTATCCTAAAATATGCACTGCAACGCTCGACTTCACTGGCAAATGCGAAATGCATCGCTTGGTCCTACTTTAACAATGCGCTGTATGGACGACTCGAAAATGTGCAAATTTACTCGGAAATATGTACCCGGACACTCAATTCTACTTCCAAATTTACGCTTAATAACTCGACTCTAATCCCTGATGATTGTACTGTCTTTCCCAGGCCTGTGTAACCCCAACATGCCGCGGACCTTTGGTGATGGGATAATCCACATGTCTCACTTTGACTCGTTGGTTCAAGGAGAGGACCCGCTGATGGAGCACGAGGTCCACATTCCGAATCGTACCGAACACACGATCGGTAAACGCATCGCTGACAACTTAGTGCAGGATGGAGCCACACTGCAGATAGGTAAGTTCATATATTCCTTTAATGGAACTAGTAAATCACTGGAGGTAGTCACGAAATGGCAATACCTAACCTTGTGGGCATGTACGCAGAAAAAAACCAAATACATCTTACCATGGATTAAATTTTAATATAATCATATTAGTTTCTCATGGGATCATATTTTTTCGACAATTTTTGTGTTCACTGCATAGTATCTTTTTAGAATTGTCCTAACAAGATTTTGCGCTTTCAAGGGATGTTATGTTTGCATGACGGATAAACTAGTACAAGTGATTTAGATCTGTGTCGCATCAATATTACATGAACGTTAAAAATGATAGACATAAAGATGAGTTTTTAAAGTATAGGCAGGGATTTATTATGTTTTTTTTTTGTACAGACAGCGAATTATGATGGTTTATGGTATAGCATGCGTTTATGATAATTGTGTATTACCGGCAGAACTGTATGACGATTCTAATATAAAACTGGATTTTATAATTTTGCAGTGTAATAACGATTACATAATGATTCTGCAGTATAGGACGGATGATATTTTATATGAATATAAGATTAAAAGGGTATAAATAAAATAAAATTGAAAAGTTCGACTTTTAAGTTCGGTATTATGACAAAACTATTTACATCCCCTGACTTGAGTCTCTTTACCAAAAAGGTATGGCCAAGGACCGGTGTAAAAGTACCATCTAACAGTTTGTAATTTGTAAACAAACTGTGTGTAAACATTATAAATGCTGCTCATGATAAAACGAAATTTAGCGTCAGTCGGGGTCAGGCTGTTTTATGTGTCCCCGAGAAAAATATAGGTTTCCTAACAGATATTATCCACACGGATCAGTGTGCATTTGTGAAAAATAGATTTATAGGTGATATTCAGATACTTAAAATATGGACGGTATAATGTTTGGGAAAGATATTGAGTCTGCCTTAAATAAGATAGTTGAGAACTCTGGATGTATTTACTTCAGATATAATACATTTTCCCCAGGTGTTGGCTCAATCCCTGACGCGACCTTGTCTAGGTTGGACAACCACCGAGACCTTGGAGTCCACACGGCCATGTTCAGCGATGGTGTTATGGATCTCGTTCACAAGGGTGTCATCACCAACGCTAAAAAGAAGATCCATACTGGGATCATCGTTGCTGGATCCGTGGTTGGATCACAGAGGCTCTACGACTTCTTGGATGATAATCCTCTAGTCGGTCAGTGCAGCTTTCACCCATTATAGGTCCAGTAATGTCTTTTATCATATACAGTTCCACAAATTATGTTTAGTTCAGTTGATATACACCTTTATTAAATAAGAAAAACAGCTGATATACACCATTGCCAAAACGAAACAGGCTGATAAACACCATTGTCAAAGACGAACCCAGACTGATAAAAACCATTACCAAACAAGAAAGGAGGCTGATATACACCATTATCAAACAAGAAACAAGGCTTAAATTCACTAGTATCAAACAGGAAACACGTAATTCTCCATTCATTTCCCATGGGAATGATACAGGGGTACTTATTATATATGCAATGTCTACCGTCTATCGCTTTCGGTGAACGGCAATACTTTTTTTTGTATGTTATCTGATTTTAGGTTTACATGTTGACGCTGTTCGTTATATATTTTTGTTTTTTTAGTGATGAGAGACGCCTCCTTTGTTAACAGCACATCCATCATCTGTCAGAATCCCAAAGTGACGGCCATTAATTCATGTATCGAGGTTGACCTCACCGGACAAGTAGTGGCAGACTCCATAGGTACCAGGATATATTCAGGTGACAGTGACAGTATTTGATACAATTAGGCTAAAATACGCCGTTCCCACGGTGCACAATTAGTCCATTTTGTTTTATAGCAAGAAGCTGATATCATTTGTGTATGGGAGGGGGGGGGCACAAAAATGGCCACGGTGGTCGAATTCCAAACGTGTCCAAACAATAAAAAAGGCGGGTTTCAGATCAGACGAAATGACAAAAGATGTCTTTCTGTAACATGTTCTCAACACCAAGAACTAGTGACCTTTAAAACTTAAAGCACAATCGACCATATTCTGTCATATGATATTAGGTTTGTCAACATGGGCAAGTGTACTGTTTAACTAATAGTGTTTCAATAAACAAGCTTAAACATCGGTAAATAACCAGGTGTGAAAAGAGGAAGTTGAAAGATGCAGTCGAGTGGGGAGTAAATGTATTATTTCTCTTAATATAGCTGAGCTGATTTCGCTATCAATGTTTAAGAAACAAGTTAATACCTGATAAATACATCTTTTGTGATAAATGCAACTATCGTGATCAATGAACTCGTCTGCGAAGGGTAAAGCTGAAATATTGGTACTGTTTTGGCAGAGCTTTAACCAATTAAAAAGTAAAAAGCTAATCTGCTTTATCTCGTAATATTTACTGAGTAAAATGTTATTTCTTGTTTAACAGACTTAATTTATCTTGAGGTCAGATTATAGGAAGATTTTAAGAATATAAAAGGACTCTTTGTAAGATATAGGCCCGTTGTAATTATTTGAATAACATGTAATGATCAACAGAATAACATTTTACACTTAATTATTGATGAATAATGCAGGTGTCGGTGGCCAATTAGATTTCATCCGTGGAGCTGCACGTGGATTGGATGGTTTAGGTAAACCTATCCTTGCAATGCCATCCACCACAAAGAGGGGAGAGTCGAAGATTGTTCCAACATTGAAGGACGGTAAGAAGTTAATGTTTTTTGTATTATCATTTGCAGTTCCGAACATAGGGACTCTTCAGTTGCCTGAACATTAATGTAACTCTTTCATGAAAGGTAATAATTTAACTTTCCCTTGCCTTTTTGGTATTATTACAAACTGGTGCTTTTTTTTCTTCGGGGCTTTCATTGAAAATACATTTATTATTATAGCGATACATTGATACGTAGATGTGTTTTATCACAAAAATTTGCATTTTGGCCGGCAAAGATTTTAGTGCAAGTTAGGCCATGGGCCAGAGTAAACGAAACAAGTTTCCAAAAATGATCAATCAATTGTCAGAGGTCATTTCCTCTAAAAAAAATTATGAAGTTTGGTTCTAAAATTCTCAGAGATACTGCATTTTAATACCCTGATTTTCATCATGATTATCACAGAGAGGTAGCAGTTTTATATGCTAATTTGCTATCCACATTCTAGATATGATCCACCTTATAGTTGACGAAAACGACAAAGGAAGGCATATTTATCCTGAATTGGCCATACGTCTGGACCTTGTATGTCCAAGCTACTTTTGATCAATTTATGCATCCATGCCAAGCAACATCAACAAACTGCACGAACTTTGTTGTGGCTGTTCCACATTCTTTCCCGAGGCGACACATAGAAGATCTGCATCTTGCAGTGTCGGTGCATATGAAATGTGTCATCACAAGTCCCACTTTTCGTCCACTGGGATCTTAGTCAATCCCCCTCAGCGTTGGTTTGTTGGAGTTATAATTTATATTTTGTAACAGTGATGTAATTAGTGGAAAAAAGGTTGAACATTTGATAATTTATGGTATGGATAGGAAGTAAGGTCCATGCATTGTTCAATTTTTGGGCAACTTGAGGGTTCCCTGTTATACACATTCACTTTAGCTGTGCTAGGTGCAGCATTGCTGCATAACCTTTATGTATAATTACGGACATTTCGGTATTATGATCATTACATTGTGTGAAAGCTCGACTACACTTAATCAGAAACCTTCACTGAGCAATGTTCACTAATGAATGATTTATATTTGGGAATGAGGTTGGAAAATAATATAAAAATACCCTGTTCCCACATGGGTCAATACTGTCCGAGTGAGACCCCTAAGGCATTACAATTATAAGTTTGGATCTTCTATTTATATGCCAACGGACTTTTTTTAAAGTTGTCTGTAGATTTGCACTTTATTTAGAACTAGCAACACAGTGAACAAGCAAAGCTCAGTTGTCATAAACAATGAGTGTCATTGCAATATAAATTTCAGGTGCTGGGGTAGTGACAACTAGAGCCCATGTACATTACATCGTGACAGAGCACGGTATAGCTTACCTGTTTGGCAAAAACCTGCGCCAGCGTGCTTACGAGCTGATCAAGATTGCCCATCCCGACCACAGGGAATCGCTGGAAAAAGCAGCGTTCAACAGACTTAAGTGCATGCCATCTCCGTAGGCGAGAACTAGCTGCACTAAGTGGGTTGAAAAGTACTACCTACACGCCTACAATATGATCTAATCTATTGTTTAGCAAAAATTATTTTGTTTTACTTGGAGGACAGTTTGTTCCAGCCATCATATATGTTTCACCGTTGTAATTCATACAGGTCTCGGGTTGGTCCACTCTTAATTCGCTTGTATTAACTGAAGACAAGAAAACCCGGTATTCATGTTTTTGTGTATACATTATTGGATTTCTCTGTGACGCGAAATCATTAGAGTTGTACCAGAGTAAATTTTATTCAAACTACATATTTACAAATAATTTCATACATAAGTAATATATTTTTGTTACTAACGAAACATTATATATGACTTCCTCCTTTCAAAATTAATACTAACAATTAGCATAACTCGTTGGCATATCAAGTTAGATTATCTGTATTTCTTTTTTTATTAGTGTGTCTCCGATCTTATTATACCTACGATGCCATCATTAAGATGAAATCGAGACATCTGTACTTATATAAGTATTTTATACTTTAATCTTTCACGCTTGACCAAAAATGGATTTCTGGCTGTACCTTGTCTCATTTAACGAAATCCTCAGTGACTGCTTACTGGCCCGAAATATACACGCGGCCATGGAATGCAGTGCCGTGCTTGTAAAAATATCTTCCTCGTTTAGAGACAAATGTACAAGCCACAAATGTTTCTTGTCCTACTTCCAGATGAATAAATGGTTTGTCAGCCCAACTTCAAGTGCACCTCCTTCACATTTGCTGAAATAAACCGTGTGATGTTTTATACACGGAATAACTCACAAACATGCGATCAGATGATAAGGATACATTTCCTGTTCTTATGATGTACTTTTCAGCGATAACATCCATATCCAAGTGTCAAACCACAGAGGATGTGAAATTCAAGGTTCTTTTCTGTCAGTCAAATCAACGGACAGACCTGAGATTACACACACGCATTATACACTCCAAATAGATTAAAAGACAGTTGTTACTTAACAAGAAAATATAAAAACAAAAAATGGATACTAACAGATCACAGGGGATGGGTATGGGGGTGTCAACATCACAAATAATAATAATTCTAGTATCACACAAAGGCCCATGCATTAGTACACGTGAACATAGTCCCTCACTCTGTTGCTCCAATTCACATGATTCTTAACTCCACGTGACGTCTAGACAGTTCTCACGAACGGTTTTCACTGCGGGATAAACGTTACTAGTCCGTTGATACAAACCAAGCGCCAATCCACAAATGTTCCTGTGTTAGTGCCCTCTGTCAATGGCTCTCTCTACATTAGCTACATTTAACTATAACTCTCCGGTTGTCGGATACCGAGTAAACTCACACTAGCAAATCTCAGCAGCGTTATATCTCAGCTACATACCGAAGTCCCTCGCCTGTTACTGAGAGCTCTCTAAACGTCCGGAATTGTCCGTCCATCGGCAAACTTCACTACAACTCTGTAGTATTGCCGACAACATCAGAAGACGGCTCCCGTAGACTTGACTGTCCATCCTCTATGACGCTACAGCACCACAAGGCTCACCGAAGAAAAGCAGACCAGCCAGTTGGACTGCTTGAAGCTTACCCAGGTAAAGCTCCACTCTTAAAGCGGCCCGGCTCTCGTGTCGAACATCGCTTGTTTTCTAGTTTTGTTCCGGTTCCTGATGTCACAAATCCCGCCAGACTCCTCCTCCAATCAGCACCACTCTTAGATGTCGATATCAATCAAACCAGATGCTACTTCTTACAGAGTTTCTCAGGCTAATGGCTAAACTTGATATTAATACAATAAAAACAATTATCTGATCATACACCCAATACCTAAATATATACTAAAGTCACAAACCTCTTAGCTAACCTTTTTTTTAACAAAAGTTATCAGTGGTATGAAAATCAGAAAGCTTTAAGAAAAAATACCTTCTATGATCTGTCCTGTATCGCAAAAAAGTTCAGAGTACAACCGAATGTATTAAAAAAAGAAATGTTATTAAAATCCACCCAACACTTGATATATCCCTGTTCATGAAATTTTATTAAAATCTGTCCAAACACTTGGTATATACCTATTCAAGAAATGTTATTTAAATCAATCCATAAACTAGTATATACCTATTGATGAAATGTCATTATAATTTATCCAAAACACTTGGTATATACCTATTCAAGAAGTGTTATTAAAATCTATCAAAACACTTGCTATATACCTCTTCAAGGTAATTACCTTGGACACATCTCTGTAGAATGCGTTGAAGCATGGACGAAGTGCCACGGGCATGTTCCTGAGAAACAGACGACGCGACGCTGCGTTATTTTCGTTTGATACATAGCAACACATTCATGTTTTTCATTAGTCAAATATGTTGAACGAACTAGGTGTGTGGTTTTCGCACGACTTTTTCACACACAAACTTTAAGATTACGAAAGGCACTCTGTCAATCTTCGATGACACAAAGGGCTGCTTCGGCTTTAAAATATCAAAAGAGTTCACCAGGTTCCATATTATTGTACTTCAGTTCCTTCCTGGTTGCTGTTGTTGATATGATGTTAAAGTGCTAAGCGAAATTTTTACAGAAAACGAGATTTCTCTAAGATCTGAAAAAACTGTCAATATGATAATTAGGTCATCTTAAAATACATATAAATATCTCATGCGTATTCTTTTTAGTAGGTTTATCATCTATTTATATCTTATATTTTAACTTTAAAATGTATGGGACAAGCTAATGTTATTTTTTCTTAAAAATATGTTTTGGTGTCTAACAAAATCAGATAAAAGCAAGGAGCAAAAAATTAAGATCATATTTATCAAAACGTGTAAAAAATAGAAAGCAGTATAACTGCTGACTTGTGCAAAATCTCTCTTGAGATAATATAATGTTTCGAAAAATGGCCAAACACTTTGGAAAGCGCTATGCAGTTTAAGTAAAATTGCTCTTATTACCGGCTTATGTTAAATAAGTTATCTTTCCTCAATTAGACTTGACAAGCCAATAAGTTTTCAGGTTGGCAATATTCAATTTTCTTGGGGAGTTAAATTTGTTATCGACTTCATACATTTAAGTGAATGTTTGACCAAAATCTGAATTTATTACCATGCGCTTCGAGTATTAATAAACTGTGTCTTTTCAGCCATCTCCAACCATTCTGTTGCTTATGTTTTGTTTCTCTACTGAGTGGATCTTCATTTTCGACAAACATTCTTCCCTGGCATTCTCCCAGTTAACTTGGGATCTGTGCAAGGTCGAAAGTGAAACGGCATACTATCCGTGTTCAACTGATTAAACTGATCTCTATGCTTAAAGTCGGTCACTGAAACAAACAATTGCACAAAAGGTAAGTAATGAGCTGTAGCTCAGGAAAGTATATCTGTTCATATGAAAATGGAACATTCTATTGCATAATTGATTAATTGAATAATAAAAAATATAAGTGAATTGAAAAATTAAACGAATTAATAAGTGGAATGAATTAAAGAATTAAAGGCTGTACTGTAGCTGATTAGAATGATATTTGTTATAAAAAAATTGTTCAGTGACTAACTGCAAGGGCTTATTTCAATTTTCCAGGAAAATGGAAAAGGAACAGGGAAAAACAATCTATGAAATAATGAGAAAAAATATACATTCATTCAATTATATATCGAATAACGTGAGAATACCAGATACAAAAGGAGATACATGTATATGAAGCGTTCAAGACGTGCGTCACTGCTTGCTTACATTTAATACGTTCTGACATCTTCAGTAACTTTTATGCATTTCTGGCTGTGATACATATGACATCTTATACATGACATTACGGATAACTTTTCTTTTCAAGAAGAAAAAGATGGCGCTCGAGCGCCGTAGTTGAGGAAGTCAGGGACCCCCGCCGTTCCTTCAGCAACGATAAAGATGATATCATGGTGAATGTTTAATTACTATCTATTTACTTTTGTCCCCAAAGATGAGGAGAAGTTCAGAGGAGATAGAGATGAAAAACTTAGGTCTATAAATATTAAACTTGGTGCAAGGTAAGATCAAGCTGACATGATAAGGCTGCTTGCTTAGTGGATGCGATGTTAGTCTCTCTCTACAAAACTATGTCTAGAAGAGAAACCAATTTATTTTTGGCTATCGTATGCTTGTAGTCATTTATTAAGATTTGTATTGAGTTTATATGTTTTATCCTGTTGTAAGTGATGACCAATTTGTTCTATTATGTAGTCTTTAACAGTCACTGTGTGTGCGTGCTCTTAGTTCTAATGTTACTGATAACTGACGCATATAGAACCACAACAGTAATTTAAATTTAAGCAGGTACCATCATCACTGTTGCCAGAAGGCTTGTTTAGTTTAATATCCTTTTTGTCTTCAGAAGGATTAATACTACTATGTTCTGAAGTCATATCATACCAGGAAATTTGAACCAGGAAAGGTAAAAAAAGCTACAGTTGCATATAACATTAAATATTAAAATTAGGCTGAGGGAAATGTAAATTGCCTGAAAAACCGTCAGAATATCGAAATACATTGCAACAGACAACTGACAGCTTTTACGGAAAATAAAAACGGAATATATGTATTTTTTACACATTTAGGAGTTCGTTATACAAAATTATGCGATACATTAATATAATTAAACACAAAAAACGGTACAAATTAGTCCATGGTTTGCAAAATTTAATCTTGCGTTATAACAAAGGTGAAAATTGGCGGGAGACCGCGATATATGATCACCCCACTCCTTCTCACGTTCTTTAAAAATACATTATAATACAGGAAAAAACACGTTTGATCAGGTACACCATTATTTTCTCGGTTAATGTTTACTGATATCAATAACTGGAGACAATCTTGAAAGAGTGGATCAAAAATTAATAACTAGAACATATTTTGTATAGATATTGAATCTGGTTTAAGGAGGACTCGACCAAGAATGTGTAAGGTTTTCTTGATACTTTTATTTTGGGTATATATTGTTATCACAAACTATAGGAGAACTATATCAGTTAATAACACGAATTGATGATTCCAGTACTTACTACATAGTGAAAATATACCTCTAGTATATTTTAAAAGTATATAATTTGCCCTAGAGCTGTCCCTGTGCTCCGATAATTGCAGCATACATTTCATACACCTTTATGGGAAAATCTTCACCAGATTTTAATATTAAGTACATACCGTTTGTTTGCTGTTCTCTCTGTGTCGTAGTCGAAAGGTTTCTTGCCAAGTCGTGAAAGAATAAACTCTTTTCAGGCTTCTCAAGAGACGGCGATTCTGTGTTGTCGGTGTTCTCAATAAAATTTCAGATCATTAGGGCGTCGTCTGAATGATTATGAACTAAAATATATGCAAAGCCTTTTTCCCAGTTTGTGAACCAAAGTTCACATTTGACATGCATCTGCCAACTAAAACGTTCATTCATATATGGATATCAAAGATAATGAATTAACGGAAAAGTACTGTTGTAATTAAAAGTATGAATAAACATGGTACCCAGCTGTTTTATAAAGTTCGAGCATATTTCTGTATGGCGTTGTTCTGCAGTGGTTAAACCGTAAATGTCACATGTCCCGTTTTTATAAAGATTTGCTGCTACGGAGAAAGTATGCATGTGACACTCCCCTATACACATTAATCTTGATGTAATAGCTAAACTAGGCATCAACATTTTTCCTGGTTTTTCTTAGCGTAGCACGGGTGGTCCGGTAGTCTTAAGTAATGAACCCCTTGTTTATAGATTTCCCCAGAAAGGCTTAAATACAGATTAACACTTTAAAAAAATCGATAAAAAGATGACAGTGTAGCGATTGTATTTGCAGAATTACATATAATGAAAGTTAGATCCTAAGGATCACACTTTATCCGTGTACAAACGTGATAAAGATATGTTTCATCCTGACATAATACTTACCAAAATGACTAAATATAAGTCGCCTTTTTCCAATCTCCATGTTCAGTGTTCTTCTTAAAAAGAAGCTATGATAAATGATAATAATGAAGTTTTCGTTACTTCATAAAGAAAGAAAGCCAACCCTCGGTGCAATCATCATGCGCTTTAAACAAGTATGTTATTTTATATATATATATATATATATATATATATATATATATATATATATATATATATATATATATCGAATCAAGTTTAAGCCCATCGGGCGCTCCAGTTGGAGCAATTAATAACTGCCGCCCTGGTCGCTCCGGTATGCGATATGCGATTTAAATCGCATGGGGTATTTACTTGGCGGGCGGTAAAACAGTGCGATATGGGCCCGGTGATGTCAAAACCCGCTAGTTAGCGCTGCATCTGTAGTTATGCATATGGTAACCAGAGGCCTTGGGCGCTATACCGCGCGCGGTATGAGGATCCAATTCTCCCTTGAGAATTCCATTTAACAGCGAGTCTCATGCCGCATACCGCAGGCCCAGTAAACACTTTATTATGAAATAATGAGAGCGAAATAAAATCTTTAGAGCGAAATAAAATCTTTCTCCCATACTGCTTACCGAATACCGCATGCCGTGCGCCCGGTAAACGCAGCTTACGCGGTCATTTTGAAGGTGGATCTAAAAAGCAAAAGCATTCTTCCGCTTAAGTGACACACAGATAGATGCCAGGTGTTTCCAGTAAGTGGCCAAGGCGGATCCCAGCTGTAGCTGTTCGTCCCATTAGTTCTTTCAATTTTAAACGCTGTTTTCTGTGGGTGGTCTTCAATAACGTTTTACATTCTTACGAGGGAGCGTAGGCTTTGTACTGCTGGTGGTCGTGAAGTCACTGTTTATTCTGGCTCACTGGTGTTTGCGCTCTCATAGCTGGGCTCCTCCGTCTATCCTTCCTCCTGTTCTTCGGGGGACTCGTGGAATTCGTTTGATATGGAGGCGACGGCGTCTAGTACACTTTTAATTCTCCGAAATTTGCTATCTGTATCATCTACTTTCGATTCATTGAACCAGGGGACTCAGTGTTGTGATTTGCTCATAAAAATCATCTTGATCGATATTTCAATTCGATAGTCTCTGTACTACTATTAATAGGTCCGTTCTTAGGATGTTGGCCTTTTCTTCGTCCGAGATGTAATGTTAGATACCGGCCGCCAGCATATAGAAAATTCTGAATCAGTGTATAAATCTCAGTTTGTGTTTCGGCGTTACATACTTTTTTTTCTGCCTCTGTTGTGTTATCTGCCCTGGGTGGTCTAACTAGAGTCTGTGTATGCTGGTCTTCAAGTGGTGGTTTCTGAGGCCCCAAAGGCTCAGAGATGCTGTCTGAGATGCGATCTAGGATGACCCTGGTTTAGTTCTAGCTTGAGCTCTAAAGGTCTTGTGTACTGGCCATCCTTTATATGAGCTGCAGTGGTCTCCTAGGCAGTTATCCCAAATCTTGGCATTAGTGGTACACTTCCTGTCTGTGTTCGGTGTTGCCACATCTGTAACATAGCTCTTTATTACGACCCCTCGGCTGTGGTGGCCCCATCCCTGACATTTCCCCTAGAAGGGATGGATAGCTTCACGGAAATCTTCAACTCGTATAGCTTGAATCCGACACGTATGCTGTTTTTCATCGCTGTATCTACTGCGGTCTTGAAAGTGTAGATTAGCTCGAATTTGTGTATTTTTTCTTTTGAAGTTGCACTCTTAAAGGGCATATAGCTGTCTTGACTGGAAGTTTGGCATCTTGCAATAACTTAAGTAGTTCGTCGTATCTGTGTAGGAGATATCCCCTTCACGACAATCTTGTAATCCGTAGCTGCTTGATCTTTTTACTCTCCTTGTTGATCCTTCGTCGACGTCGGTGTTTGAAGATGCAGACCTTGATAACGGATCGGAATTAACCTTATCGTTTCCATACCCATGCGTCTTAAAGCCTTGTATCATCTATGGCTTTAGTTTAGAGGACATATAAACAATCTCTCGTCTTGGTCGCCGAATACAGTTAAATATCGCAAATGGCTACACTGAGGTTCCGATACAGCTGTACTGGGTCCTCCAGTATCTCAACTTGGATACCTTTAACGATGTAACGAAGTAGTGACGCAGAAGTGACAACGCAAATTCTGACAAAACACTCGTGTTCTAGTCTCATTAGCTCAAGAGCATAAATGGTCCAATAATTATAACCCACAAGCCAATTAAAGTGTCGGAAGCTCATACAGAAAGTTTAGCAGGGAAATCAACGATTTTATTGAAAAAGACGACAGCTTCTGTCGGCGTTGTCGCAAACTATAACTTGACTGTCTGTCTTAATTATGTTTTCTTATCATTATTGACAATCAAATGACTGAACCTGTATTCTTGTCTAAAATGCCAATCAAATTCAGAACACAGTGGTCATCAGTATGATAAAATAATCAAAGGAAATATTAATTAAGTATCAATTTGTTAAATGGAGGCGAAAATGTTTTGGAAAATATCTAATCATTTTTAGAGGCAGTATTATCTGTATGAACAAAAGGACCTGTTTCCAATCTGGCCGTCTTTCTCGTTGTTTTTATGTTGATTGTAGCGTTCCTTTCAGCAGGATGGAACGTCAATATAATTATATTATAACATGCAAAATGTGCATCTACTCAAACATATACTCCCTTCCTTCACATAACGTCTATAACATTGAATGCATAAGATTGATATCACATTGCTTTTCGTCACACCATTCCGTCCGAACACCTCATAAAAAAGGAAAATGCGCGTCGTGGTCTTCAAAACTTATAACATATATAAAAAAGTTTGGTTTCGTATTTATTTCAACGGCATAAACATAGAAAATGCTTCACTCTTGGACTGCTGTGTAACGATCGAGAAATTACTAAAAGAACTTCGTCAATAACAAAATCTTATTTGAAACAGTCATTGCTATTCAAATTTTGTATATATTACTTATAATTATAATCGATATAACCAATAACCTAGAGGTACATCAGGGATGTTTAGCCACGTATATATATGCCGCCGATATAATTCTGTCTATCAACACATAGGAAAGTTTATTTTTAATGATTTTTTTTTGTGGAGCCAACCGCCTCCCTTTTTTAATGCTTGCTTAACTAAGTATTGTGCATCTGCAGAATTCCATTCCGGTTTCGAAGTACCTGACAGGGGCGTACACGCGATAAAAGGCTCAGTGTATCACTCCTGCGGGTCCACTCCTGTGTGTGTATGTCATTCCAACTACTGGGTCATAACACCATGGAAACCCTGAAAGGCACACTTGTTTTTGAGTGAAACAAGACTGTTGTGCATAGTCTCCCCGTTAGCCCTGTAGAACGCTCACCTTGAATGAGGCCGACCATTAGAAATTAATCTGCCTCGACTGAAATTCGAACTCACGATCTCCTGGCTTTTAGCCCTGTGCTCTTCCCCTGAGCCACAGGAGCCGGTAGACTTTGTTCACACGCATTTTTTAAAAATGATTTTACATAAAAGCAATTGGAGGAAAAACATTTTTTTCTATCTATTTCTTTACCAAAATACAATAGGTTGTGTGATGTGTTAAAAAACTAATGGCACATGTATGAGCACTGTCAACTCGGCAGGGACGTCACACACAGGGAAATCCCCTGTGACTAGATATTCTAGATTTCCTCAAAAGCTTAGTATTTCTGACACTGTCAGCCCCAAATTATTAAGGGAAGAATTAAAACAACATGGTTTGCTAGATTTCAGTCATTTCTAAGTTTTGCCTGCGATGTCACACTTTGCACCACCCAGTCACATCAGGGGCCAGTCTCTGTTTTGGATGAAGTCTACCATGTACATAACAAACCCATGTGCATATACGTTTATCCACCCTTAAGAGTTCCTTTGCCCTAACATAAGCAAAAAAATCGAACACACCCTTTCCACATATTAAGGTCAATGCCTTAACAGATATCATGTCCTCCTGGTGCAGAAATGCGACAGTCTTTTATTTATGCCAAGACTGGCTGACCTTTCTCCCACCTCAAAGGTGTCTATCTGTTCTGCAACGATGTTTGTGATGCCCTTTCCATCGTCCCCGTGGTTAATGGAAATGTTTATCTTACGCAATAAATATTGACTGTACTTTCATTCTTCCCTTTCTATGTATATTTTCATTCATTTCATATTTCAATTCATTAAAGATGTACCATAATTTATTGTAGGAATAAAGATATGTTTATATATATATATATATGTGTGTGTGTGTGTGTGTGTGTCCGGATGTGTGTGTGTTATAACTGATATTGGTCATGTAGGTGCGTAAAGAAACCTGGGCCAACATAAGAAGAAGGCACAATTTACTGTTGTTTTGGATAGACTATTATAATATTTCGGAGACGCGAGTATATATATATATATATATATATATATATATATATATATATAAATATATATATATATATATATATAATTCATAATTTTGACAAGGAATACAAGACAATATAAAGCAAATGAGAAAAGCATATAAATATAAATATATATATATATATATATATATATATATAGGGTAGTATTTAAATAATAATAAACGACTGAACCTTGGGGGACCCTGGTCTATTGCGAGTCATTATGCAAACTACATTTGCGAATGAGTGCAATGCAAGGCAATAAACATGAGATAACACCAATCAATGACAATCACAAGATTTATAACATATGACAATAATCCGGCACAAATGCAGAGTAGCAGGGTGGGAGGGTAAGGTGATCTACCCCATATTCAATTTACTTTCAGCGATAATTTTTTTATTAAGACTTCAAAATGAAATAGATGCAAAGTCCCGCACGAGGCGCAGGCCATAAACCAACTGATCCTCTGTTATTGAAATGTACACGGCTCAGGTCCCGAGTGACGCAGGCTTATGTGATCAACCCGGCGTTAAGTTACCAGAGTTCACCTGTACCTATGCAACCTAAGCAGCCTTCGTTTCTGATATATAAATCACAATAAAGATAACATGTTCCTTCTTTATTGCTTTACTTAAAGAATAATAAACGACTGAACCTTGGGGGTACCCTGGTTTATTGCGAAACATTATGCAAACGAATCAGTGCAATGCAAGGCAATATGCATAACATAACACCCAAAGCACCACCCAAGAAGTTCTGTCGTTTATACACTAATCAATAATTCATGTGCTTTATGAATTTAGCTTGATCATTTTCGTCTGATGTATCCAGATAATCTAGATATGACAGGGATTTCCAATAACCCTGCGCCATTATTACCTCGACTGGGACACCGCTCTTTAGAGCCAATGTCGCACCTCCTCTACGGAAAGGATGGCCACTATAACATTGCACAGGGAGACCCATTTTGGAAAGTATATCCTGAAGCATTAGTGTGAAACGGTGAAATGTAAGAGTACTGGCAGTTTTGTAACCCTGGTCATAAATAAGAAAGAGTTGGGTCTGCTCCCGGAATCCTAGCTGCGCATATTACGATGTGCTTTGCTGCGCATAATATTTTATCCTTGTTCCAAGGCAACGACACATAAGGAAGACGCTGACGAAACGGGTTGGTTTTTGACTGCCTCAGATTTACCACCACCCCAAACTCGTGAACCAAGCAGTCCTGTAATGTAATGAATTGTGAAGAATTACCGGCCCTCGGGAAAATGCTAGTCTTCCTCAGCATACCATAAAACGCGAGAAGGCATTCTGTCCAAAAAGATAGATCACTTCTGTTTTCCAAGTTTAAGTGGTCTCTAATATTACGCAGTATGCCAGGCGTGATCGGCAACTCCCTTTTGGTGTCGTTGACTTTTATTCGTTTCATGCCATTAATCAGTCCTTAAAGATACGTATTTCCAGTCATAGGATTACACAGCCCGTTCTCAACATGTAACAGTCTAGCCACATTCAGATACTGTGTGACTGATCTAATTTTAAGAAACGTGGAGAGATATACAACATTACGACATAAATGATCGCTCTGCAGAGGAGGCGGGTTGTATCCCATGTTAGCACAAAATTTATAGTAGTTCTTAAACTGACACCTATAGCAAGTTTTGGAGCTCTTGGCAAATGCGGCTTTTCGATATTTCCGGGCTTGGGCATCCAGTACCCTTCAAGTTCCTCCACCGAGAACCGAAGGCGCAGAATCTGACCAGACTCATACAGGCGTGAAACTGAGTCAGGTAAGTCATGAGTTTTTCTTGGTACATAGACTGCTCTTACCACAAAGTTGTAGGTCGCTTCACACCAAAACAGCTGATGCAACAGAACCATGAGAGCCGGACTTCTTGCAGCACACTTATTAATTATTGACACTCAACTCTGATTGTCCATTTGAACCTACACAATTCTGTTAGCACATAACTGACCCCATCATAACACTGCCAATGCAGCCATCGTCGTCTCTTTATAGTTGATATTCAGATTTTGAAATTCTGGATAGTCATGAGACCAACTTGTTAAAAAAAATCACCATTGTGTAACTACAGCTCTGACGCCATGTACACATGCGTCTGTCATAATCGGAGTGATTGGACGGGGATCAATAAATGGAACAACACCGTTAAATTGTACAACGAAATCGCGCCACCAAATTAGATCCTTCTTCACTACTCCTTGAAGTTTTAATGTATGATAAGGCCGCTCTAACGAACTTATAGCGTTAAGAATGCGCCGCAGAATAGTGCGTGCTCCGCGAACGCATTTCGCCCCAAACTGAGTTTTCCCCCGATACTTTGTAGTTGTTGTTTCATGATACGTTACTTTTGTAAGTAGTGCTCTACAATATGACGCAAATCAATTAGCTTATCCCGTGGGAGCAAAAGCGCGCAGTCACATGTGTCAATGCGTATTCCGAGAAAATCTAATACAGTCGTTGGTGCTATCAGCTTTTCTTAGGATACTAAATAAACTGGCCATTGGAATTTTATTTGATGTGTGCTGGTAGAGCCCTTTGAATTGCTGAAATGCAACGGGCCATTTTAAACAAATGGATACAACGGAATAATAATATATTATCTCATTTTTAGAATTACATATAATTACGAATAATCCGTAACCACCATAATTTAGATATATGATGACTTCATGGAAAGAAAGACTGATGATTAAAGTAACAATTCCAAGTAAGGTCTCCATTCTTACTGTTTTTCTTTAAAACGGCCTTTGATAAATGACAACATCGTCTAATTGACCGTATACCTTTATCCAGTTATACATCTACTCATGCGTCTTAAGTAATTTTAAATAGTTATATGATTTATAAATATGCTCACACACTACACTTTCACACACCTTTGAAAAAAAAAAAACCCAATTGGTGGAATGTTCCGTTTAGACCGGATAAATAAAATATTTAATAATTATAATGAACAGTGGGTCAATTAAGCCAAGGTCTCACTTGCCACGTCCTTCTACGGGTTCCCAAGGTTAAGCTACGACAAGCCAGAACGTGGTAGAGTCATGAATGAATGTGATAACCTTAAGATCGCGTACTCAGGAGGCACGATCTTCCCGCGGAAGTTCACCTTCATCTACGGTACTGCTGCGGCATTGCAATTCTTATCACTTCGTCCTAAATCCGTAAAACGTGATTTGCCGTAGAAGAACGTAGAAAGGTCCCGTTCTTCCCAGTATTGGCCACGTCCTCGTGAACGGTGCTGTTATTGTTATCTACGTTTTCCTACGGCAGCGTCACAGAAACCACGTTCGGTCACGTTTTCCTACGGTATCCTACTGCAATGGACCACGTTCTGGGATGACAATAGGATTTGCTATGGCCAACACCCAGGGTTTCCCGCACTAAAGCAATTCCATCCAGGGTGCCACGAGGTGCACATTTCTGTATTAGGAGCCACGTTCTGTCTCCTTCGGTTTGAAAGTTTTGAAGAGAATGTGGACCCCGCATGACCATTCACGTTTATTTACGCTCCCTACGGTACCTCCAGAACGTGATAAAGCGTAGACAGAACGTGGTACGTGAAACATACCGATACACCCCACTTTTAGAGACAAATAAGAAATATGAATGCTTCGTCGAACTGAACGTCCAATTAGATATCAAATTATACGAAAATTTAAGAACAAAGAAAGCAACTACCATCCAACTTATATTAATATACATGAACATTCATTAGGGAGGATGGTAGGAAAGAGGTGGAAAATTGACAAGATTGCTGATGGCACCGACTCAAAAGAGGCTCATGGTAAAGGTCGAGTTTAAGGTTAAAAAAAACCTGGCACTTATTGGGGGTAAGGGGAAACATGTGTATTGGTTATTTCAATGAGAAAATACAAAACGACAAAATATAGCAGCAGCTGACGAGAGTGAACATTATAAGTGCGATCGACTCTGACGGTAAAATAATATTATGTCAAATTTCGGCGGTTATTAGGGATGAACACTTAAACATTAGGCCTACTGTCTAATAATAAAAGCGAAGCTCATTATATCATAATTCCCTATCGTTTATTGAGAGAGGATTAAGTTTTGTTGTTGTTTTATTAGAATAGAAGCATAATTTACAGATGGTTATTAAAACCAGTATGCAACTTAAGGTGTAAGATGCTTAAAAGATATTGATGACCAAGAAACAGTGTCTACAGTCTATGTTTCAAACTGTAATTTGTCAGTCAATTTACATATAAGATTGATCCAAATTGCAAACCAATTTGCTAAACTTTTATAAAGTTAAAGAATGACAAACTAATTTAATAAGCACCTCTTGATCGGCATGAGGGGAACAGGTTTAATTAAAATATTAATCTATTGACTGTTAATTAAATGAAAACAAGACAGACGAATATGTCAAGAGAAATAATACATCGCTATTGCCAGAGAGAGAGAGAGAGAGAGAGAGAGAGAGAGAGAGAGAGAGAGAAAGGCCAGGGTACACTTCTAACCGTCTATTCCAACGTCATTAAGTGGATAATGGCATCTTCTCAACAAATGAATAAAGCTGACAATAATTAATTACAGAATCAATGAATATATGTCTAAGGAGAACTTCAATTACTGACATTATTGCCATTAAGAAAGGAAGGTACACCATATGTTCTGTCATTTAGTAGAAATTTGCTGCTGCCAACGATATAAAATCAATGTTCAGTTATCTTATAATAAACGCGTATTTTTAATATATTCACAGGACAATTTTCAAATATTATCCCATGATACTAACTGCACATTTATCTGAAGTAACAATCCATTTAGTCACATTATTCTATTCGGTTACTATTTAAAGAAATAAATTTTATAAATGCTATAAAGACAAAACGCATACTTAATACCTCAGACCATACCTTTTTTCCTTTCAAGATAGACTCACTAGATATCACTCTCATTTCATCATTTTGGAGTTCATTCATCATAAAATGAATTCTTCTATCAACAGGATTAGCTGTGAAATGAATTTCCTAAAATGGAAGCGCACAAGAAAATGTGATTCCTACCTTATCAAATGCATGAGCTTTTATGTGTAAAGAAGACAGTGGTACAGTCAGACAGAATGAGAGACATAGATGAATACATTTCACTTTCTATTTTTTTCAAACAACAACGCGGTCAATAAGGAAAATGATGGACAACTAAACGCCATTCCTCCATCCATGTACACTTGTTATTTCGTAAAAATTTTTATACAATGCACTAAAGCTTACCTTTATTTACCTCAGTGTTTAGTCAGACCAACTAATAGCCCCATGTATGAATTATGAACATTATTTATTTTACATGGACACACATGTACAACTACTCAAAATAACTAATACGAGGCACTGTCCATGGCTCGGAGGATGACGTTTGGAAGTCCTTGGAGGTGGAAGAAACCAATAGACTCGGAGAAAACCACCGACCTTGGACGGGCAAATATAACTCACTCTCATAGCCCCGCAAGGGATCGAACCAGGGTCGCCAGTGGAGAGTGACGAGCATTTTACCGCTCGACTGTCCAGACCGCTATTTATGGATTCCTTATGACTAATTCAGAAGATATATGACGGAAAAGATATATGGTCTTGCGACATATTAGTGACAACCCAGGCTGGCGATCATAAGCTACAAACAATTGACGATTTGTGAAGATGACGTTAAATTGGGTTCTGTTCTTCATGTTTATGTCGAGTCACACATATATTCTTCCACATAGATAAACATATATGGCCAATTGAAATGATGTCACCATTTGAACAGCTCTATCTAAACAGATGAAAAGTAAATATATATAATACTGTTCTTATTGCTTCGTCTATATAGTTTCATCCTTAATTTAATACCCTGACAGAAAGAATATGTTGAATCAAAAGAAATAACAAATGCTATTTCACATTAAAAATTGACAATACTTATAGACCTCACATGCACACGGAGTGTAGGATACAATGATTTATTTGATTATAAATTTTAGTTCTTATATTATAGAATAGTAATTATGTTGTCAATGCTCTATCCTTGAATACTCGTTTTTGAAGTAGGTCGCCATACCCTGCGACTGTCTTATATGGGATGTTTAGATAAAGGTGATGGTATTAGCGTATTATTATAGGGACACATGAAGGTACACAAAGGGCTTCATAAATAAACGTTTTAATACAATAGTTTTACTCTGCAACAACAACAAAGCAATGGATCCTTATAAACTAAAACAGCGATCAAACCACGAGTTTTATTGAAACAAAGCAATAATTAACTGTTCCGTTAAACAAGTATCAGGTACATTACACGATATACGTTTACTATAACATAGTTTTCTTCAAGCGCCTAATATGTGTTAATTTAGGTTTAGAATGCGGTCTTTATGATAGGTTTTATTACCAATCATGTATCAACTGTCCATTTTTCTCCAGTATCAGTTGTGTTCAATAGAAAAAAAAGTCACATGAACACCTATCTGCCCTGTGCTTTTGGGATCTTTTCACAGACGAACTTTGTAAGTTGAGTAGATAATGAATCTACCCATTTGCCACCTCTATGGTAACACAGTTTGGCACAGGCTTTAAAATATTTATAAACATTGGGTTCACCTCGTGCCCAGTTTGTATGCTCAGGTTTCCTCTTGGTGGCTGCCCAGACCCATTTGCCATTTTTTGGCCTGGTAAGCGACATCCAGAATGAATTTTCTGCGGAACACATGCATGAATTATTTGTTATATTGTTATATTTGTAACTGATGCCTCTCAAGAAAGCTTGAACAAGGAACATACAATCATAATTATCATTAAGCATGTGATCACCAATTAAACATTTTAAAGTTACAGTAAATGAGTCAAGGATGATTTTTTTGGGCGTTTTTGTCTTGCGTTGAATATTTATATTTGGCCAAGATCTAAAAAAAATTACCATGTAATTTGACTCTCACTGAAGACAGGTTATTCCTTCTCAGAAATTTCCACACACTCTCTTGCTCCTCGCGCGTTTCTATGCTAAGCAGATCAGCATTCATTTTCACACAGGTTTCTCTGGCATGATCCCAGCTCACTAGGTCTTCCTTTAAATAGTAATATGAAACACTGCCATCCCAGTTCTCAAACTGATGAGGAAAAATTTCGTTTTCTGAAACATATAATTGTATTATAGGTTACCTATGTTTGGTTGTGTATGCTTTTTAGTAAAAATAGGATATCTTTTCTTTGTCACGGAATGATTATGTTCCAATTTCAGTGAAGAGATAAATTGTATTGATACCTCGTGGTCTTGGTGTATTTTGCTTATGGTACAATACTTCGAATAATTCAATAAATCGAATGAAACTTTGAAACGAATATATAGCTTTGAATATAAACCTTTTTCGCTTTCCTTGTGTTTTTTCTTTCCTGGCCGCGTGAGATCCTTATAAGGAGAGCGTGAACCATTTTCCTGTGTTCCAATTGACGTGGAATGTATTTTGTAGTTTTCCTTCGCAAGGTCCCTTTGAATGACTCTAGGTTCAACTAGGTAAATGTAAAAATGACATTTTATACATTAATATATGTAATAATGTTTTTTGCTCTGTCTTAATTCAGCTGGTATAAATCGAGCATGACCGAAAGGTATCGCGAAATCACGGAGATAAAGGGGTTGTGAATTTATTTCTTTATCGATTATTTGATTCATATTTTATGTTGGTGGAGAGGATGGACTATATCACACCCCCATTGCACAATTAACTGCTTTTTCTATGTTTTGTTTCGGTGTTTGCACATGATCTCCAATATGGAATATTCTCAATGGTAACAGTCATAGTCAGCGGTTAGATGTTTTTACTTGACATTTGTTTTTGTAATTTGATCTAATTTTAAAAGCCCACAATTCATAGCCCGTTCCTTTTTATCAATTAATTCTCTTGGTGCTTGTTCCGGGTCACCAATGTATTGGGTTTTCAAAAACATACCTTTCGTCAAAGTAATAGCCAAAGATGAAAGATGTGCACTTTTTTTGCGATCTTGATGTAATCTAATATGTTTTAATGTCGCTCGGAGATTGCTTATATCAAATAGAACATAAAATTTTAAACTCAGATAAGGGATCGGGGGGTTCAATGCAAACATTTTGTTAAACATGAACAATATATATTTTATACCCAGTTGTTTTGTGAAGCTTGAGCAATTGGCTTCATGTTGGTATTGAATTCTGCCTGAATAGAGGAGTTCACAAGTGCCGTTAGTAAACTGGTTAGCGGCGACGCAGGAGGCATCCACACCACACGCCGCTGTGCACTGTAATATAGGCGGGACAGTCGAACTTCTTATTTGAATTATTCGTGATATCTGACCAGACAGAGCACGCTTGTTCTGGTAGACTATGAATAGATGGCCTCTAGTGGACAGAGCCCTTAGAAACCCTGAAATACAACGTGCAAAAGTGAACAGAAGAATACAATAAGTATTAACAACATTACTTTGCTCGCTGAATAACACAAAAATAACAAGGGCTTGCATTTATACTGCGGTCAGTCATCCTCAAGAAGAGATGAGTAATCCAAAGGAATGGCTGGATACTTCAACCTGAAGAAAAGGTGAGTCATCCTCAAGAAAAGGTGAGTCATCCTCAAGAAGAGGTGAGCCATCCTCAAGAAGAGGTGAGTCATCCTCAAGAAGAGGTGAGTCATTCTCGAGAAAAGAGGTGAGTCAGTCTCAAGAAGAATTGAGTCATCCTCAAGAAGAGGTGAGTCATCCTCAAGGAGAGGTGGTCATTCTCGCATTTCACTTACCAAACTGATAAATAAATATAGGTAGTAAATTTCCGCCCTTCATGCTTCGTCCGTTTCTTCAATCACTTTATGATAAGGATGGCGATTAGTCCTTCATGCAGCCAAAAAACCATCTTAAATAGAATGAGAACGCTATGTGCCATTCTCACTCATTAAGATTGTATTTTAAATTTTAAACAGACGACCGTATCTTTTTATTCAAGTCATGAAGACTTACTTCATCCTTATGTTTATAATCTGTTCATTTAGTATTTGCTTTAGGATTATGTGTCTTTAGATGCATCGGAAGGACAGAAATATTAATTTACTGATGACAATTGGTGAAGAAGATTGTTATCATTGAAACCACTTAAGTTGTCGGGACCTAATGGAAATTGATTGCTCAATTATTTAAACAAAGGTCTCATCAAAGTGTAGTCATTACACAGACACATTTTCGTCAGTTTATGTTCCTGCAGACTGCGACCTGTCAGCATGTTTAAAATGCGCCGTGGAGATTTGAAGCCAATTAATTGAACCTTTATATTCCTTCTAGAATATCAGTCACTTTATATAGAATTTATAGTGCTGTAATAATGTACTCTATCAAATAACATGTTTAATTAATCTTCCGTAAACGAGTGTGAAAAACAATTGGACGGGCGCGATCACTGGCGTCAACATTAACACAGTGGGTGGGACCGAGTGCATGGCTTGGGCACAACACATGTCAGTAATGAGATATCAGGACTGACCTTGCTTAAAAAATGTAATAAATGTATTATGCTGACTGAAACATTGCCTGTTGCGGCTCACAATTGGACTTCCGGTCTTGCTGCCTTGTAATGGTGAACAGACACACATTGACTGTATTTTCTAACACGCAGGACCATAAAGAGGTGTTAAACAACCGTACTGAGACTGTGTGCTGGGATGGTTTTGCTTGAAACCTTTGTATAAACCTTTGTAACTGATAGTGTAAAAGAATAGGTATAATATTGCCCCTGATTATGTCCCTTTGAAAGGTTGTATGTTTGGTTTGATATACGGCATTTCCACACAGTTTCGTTCTCAGGAATATGTTGTCTTTCTTAAGCTTTTAGTAGACGAATTCTGTGAACAGGCGGATTCGGTAGAATGATGAAAGCTTCGGTGTGCTTATACTTTAAAATCATTATTCCTCTTTACATTTATTGAATATAAGCAAAAAAAATAATAAATAAAAGAAGCTGATTTATCAAACCTTTCAAGCAGCCGGAAGCTTATTTATACGGATTAAGAAAGCATTTTAAAAATTTATGAACAGAGACACATTCTAACAAACCCCCCTGTTAATTGCAAATTGTATATATTTAATCAATATAACTCAGCATGTCAAGCGTTCCTATATTTCAAATTCCTTTAAACCTTTTAAACACATTACAAATGAAATTAATACTTGGTTAACCTGGATATAGCAATGTGATTATCAAGTCTAACTTTATACCATTACTAAAAAGTATTACATGGAATCTTAAAGGTACATTATAAGGTCTGTAAATTCATTTGCCAAAGTACATGAGCTGGATAAAAACGCAGACTATTTTTTAAATCGTGTTGTCTGGATCACCAGCAAGCCAAGTGTCAAACTCCAGTGTCTTATTATTGACTGCCCAAAATCACCCTCTTTCAGTCTCCCGATACAGTGCTATCATTGTTCTCAACTTGATATCAAGGTTCTAGGGCGGTCACTGAAAAAAAATGAATACAGTAGGTATTCACATTAACCATATGGGAAGCATATAAGCTTTTTTTACAGAATACATTGTGAGTACATGCGCAAGAATTTATTATTTCACATGGCATAAACACTGTACCATGGTAAAGTACCATGAAAATATACCTCTAGTATATTTTAAAAGTATATAATTTGCCCTAGAGCTGTCCCTGTGCTCCGATAATTGCAGCATACATTTCATACACCTTTATGGGAAAATCTTCACCAGATTTTAATATTAAGTACATACCGTTTGTTTGCTGTTCTCTCTGTGTCGTAGTCGAAAGGTTTCTTGCCAAGTCGTGAAAGAATAAACTCTTTTCAGGCTTCTCAAGAGACGGCGATTCTGTGTTGTCGGTGTTCTCAATAAAATTTCAGATCATTAGGGCGTCGTCTGAATGATTATGAACTAAAATATATGCAAAGCCTTTTTCCCAGTTTGTGAACCAAAGTTCACGTTTGACATGCATCTGCCAACTAAAACGTTCATTCATATATGGATATCAAAGATAATGAATTAACGGAAAAGTACTGTTGTAATTAAAAGTATGAATAAACATGGTACCCAGCTGTTTTATAAAGTTCGAGCATATTTCTGTATGGCGTTGTTCTGCAGTGGTTAAACCGTAAATGTCACATGTCCCGTTTTTATAAAGATTTGCTGCTACGGAGAAAGTATGCATGTGACACTCCCCTATACACATTAATCTTGATGTAATAGCTAAACTAGGCATCAACATTTTTCCTGGTTTTTCTTAGCGTAGCACGGGTGGTCCGGTAGTCTTAAGTAATGAACCCCTTGTTTATAGATTTCCCCAGAAAGGCTTAAATACAGATTAACACTTTAAAAAAATCGATAAAAAGATGACAGTGTAGCGATTGTATTTGCAGAATTACATATAATGAAAGTTAGATCCTAAGGATCACACTTTATCCGTGTACAAACGTGATAAAGATATGTTTCATCCTGACATAATACTTACCAAAATGACTAAATATAAGTCGCCTTTTTCCAATCTCCATGTTCAGTGTTCTTCTTAAAAAGAAGCTATGATAAATGATAATAATGAAGTTTTCGTTACTTCATAAAGAAAGAAAGCCAACCCTCGGTGCAATCATCATGCGCTTTAAACAAGTATGTTATTTTATATATATATATATATATATATATATATATATATATATATATATATATATATATATCGAATCAAGTTTAAGCCCATCGGGCGCTCCAGTTGGAGCAATTAATAACTGCCGCCCTGGTCGCTCCGGTATGCGATATGCGATTTAAATCGCATGGGGTATTTACTTGGCGGGCGGTAAAACAGTGCGATATGGGCCCGGTGATGTCAAAACCCGCTAGTTAGCGCTGCATCTGTAGTTATGCATATGGTAACCAGAGGCCTTGGGCGCTATACCGCGCGCGGTATGAGGATCCAATTCTCCCTTGAGAATTCCATTTAACAGCGAGTCTCATGCCGCATACCGCAGGCCCAGTAAACACTTTATTATGAAATAATGAGAGCGAAATAAAATCTTTAGAGCGAAATAAAATCTTTCTCCCATACTGCTTACCGAATACCGCATGCCGTGCGCCCGGTAAACGCAGCTTACGCGGTCATTTTGAAGGTGGATCTAAAAAGCAAAAGCATTCTTCCGCTTAAGTGACACACAGATAGATGCCAGGTGTTTCCAGTAAGTGGCCAAGGCGGATCCCAGCTGTAGCTGTTCGTCCCATTAGTTCTTTCAATTTTAAACGCTGTTTTCTGTGGGTGGTCTTCAATAACGTTTTACATTCTTACGAGGGAGCGTAGGCTTTGTACTGCTGGTGGTCGTGAAGTCACTGTTTATTCTGGCTCACTGGTGTTTGCGCTCTCATAGCTGGGCTCCTCCGTCTATCCTTCCTCCTGTTCTTCGGGGGACTCGTGGAATTCGTTTGATATGGAGGCGACGGCGTCTAGTACACTTTTAATTCTCCGAAATTTGCTATCTGTATCATCTACTTTCGATTCATTGAACCAGGGGACTCAGTGTTGTGATTTGCTCATAAAAATCATCTTGATCGATATTTCAATTCGATAGTCTCTGTACTACTATTAATAGGTCCGTTCTTAGGATGTTGGCCTTTTCTTCGTCCGAGATGTAATGTTAGATACCGGCCGCCAGCATATAGAAAATTCTGAATCAGTGTATAAATCTCAGTTTGTGTTTCGGCGTTACATACTTTTTTTTCTGCCTCTGTTGTGTTATCTGCCTTGGGTGGTCTAACTAGAGTCTGTGTATGCTGGTCTTCAAGTGGTGGTTTCTGAGGCCCCAAAGGCTCAGAGATGCTGTCTGAGATGCGATCTAGGATGACCCTGGTTTAGTTCTAGCTTGAGCTCTAAAGGTCTTGTGTACTGGCCATCCTTTATATGAGCTGCAGTGGTCTCCTAGGCAGTTATCCCAAATCTTGGCATTAGTGGTACACTTCCTGTCTGTGTTCGGTGTTGCCACATCTGTAACATAGCTCTTTATTACGACCCCTCGGCTGTGGTGGCCCCATCCCTGACATTTCCCCTAGAAGGGATGGATAGCTTCACGGAAATCTTCAACTCGTATAGCTTGAATCCGACACGTATGCTGTTTTTCATCGCTGTATCTACTGCGGTCTTGAAAGTGTAGATTAGCTCGAATTTGTGTATTTTTTCTTTTGAAGTTGCACTCTTAAAGGGCATATAGCTGTCTTGACTGGAAGTTTGGCATCTTGCAATAACTTAAGTAGTTCGTCGTATCTGTGTAGGAGATATCCCCTTCACGACAATCTTGTAATCCGTAGCTGCTTGATCTTTTTACTCTCCTTGTTGATCCTTCGTCGACGTCGGTGTTTGAAGATGCAGACCTTGATAACGGATCGGAATTAACCTTATCGTTTCCATACCCATGCGTCTTAAAGCCTTGTATCATCTATGGCTTTAGTTTAGAGGACATATAAACAATCTCTCGTCTTGGTCGCCGAATACAGTTAAATATCGCAAATGGCTACACTGAGGTTCCGATACAGCTGTACTGGGTCCTCCAGTATCTCAACTTGGATACCTTTAACGATGTAACGAAGTAGTGACGCAGAAGTGACAACGCAAATTCTGACAAAACACTCGTGTTCTAGTCTCATTAGCTCAAGAGCATAAATGGTCCAATAATTATAACCCACAAGCCAATTAAAGTGTCGGAAGCTCATACAGAAAGTTTAGCAGGGAAATCAACGATTTTATTGAAAAAGACGACAGCTTCTGTCGGCGTTGTCGCAAACTATAACTTGACTGTCTGTCTTAATTATGTTTTCTTATCATTATTGACAATCAAATGACTGAACCTGTATTCTTGTCTAAAATGCCAATCAAATTCAGAACACAGTGGTCATCAGTATGATAAAATAATCAAAGGAAATATTAATTAAGTATCAATTTGTTAAATGGAGGCGAAAATGTTTTGGAAAATATCTAATCATTTTTAGAGGCAGTATTATCTGTATGAACAAAAGGACCTGTTTCCAATCTGGCCGTCTTTCTCGTTGTTTTTATGTTGATTGTAGCGTTCCTTTCAGCAGGATGGAACGTCAATATAATTATATTATAACATGCAAAATGTGCATCTACTCAAACATATACTCCCTTCCTTCACATAACGTCTATAACATTGAATGCATAAGATTGATATCACATTGCTTTTCGTCACACCATTCCGTCCGAACACCTCATAAAAAAGGAAAATGCGCGTCGTGGTCTTCAAAACTTATAACATATATAAAAAAGTTTGGTTTCGTATTTATTTCAACGGCATAAACATAGAAAATGCTTCACTCTTGGACTGCTGTGTAACGATCGAGAAATTACTAAAAGAACTTCGTCAATAACAAAATCTTATTTGAAACAGTCATTGCTATTCAAATTTTGTATATATTACTTATAATTATAATCGATATAACCAATAACCTAGAGGTACATCAGGGATGTTTAGCCACGTATATATATGCCGCCGATATAATTCTGTCTATCAACACATAGGAAAGTTTATTTTTAATGATTTTTTTTTGTGGAGCCAACCGCCTCCCTTTTTTAATGCTTGCTTAACTAAGTATTGTGCATCTGCAGAATTCCATTCCGGTTTCGAAGTACCTGACAGGGGCGTACACGCGATAAAAGGCTCAGTGTATCACTCCTGCGGGTCCACTCCTGTGTGTGTATGTCATTCCAACTACTGGGTCATAACACCATGGAAACCCTGAAAGGCACACTTGTTTTTGAGTGAAACATGACTGTTGTGCATAGTCTCCTCGTTAGGCCTGTAGAACGCTCACCCTGAATGAGGCCGAACATGAGAAATCAATCTGCCTCGACAGAAATTCGAACTCGGCAGGGACGTCAAACACAGGGAAATCCCCTGTGACTGGATATTCTAGATTTCCTCAAAAGCTTAGTATTTCTGACACTGTCAGCCCCAAATTATTAAGGGAAGAATTAAAACAACATGGTTTGCTAGATTTCAGTCATTTCTAAGTTTTGCCTGTGATGTCACACTTTGCACCACCCAGTCACATCAGGGGCCAGTCTCTGTTTTGGATGAAGTCTACCATGTACATAACAAACCCATGTGCATATACGTTTATCCACCCTTAAGAGTTCCTTTGCCCTAACATAAGCAAAAAAATCGAACACACCCTTTCCACATATTAAGGTCAATGCCTTAACAGATATCATGTCCTCCTGGTGCAGAAATGCGACAGTCTTTTATTTATGCCAAGACTGGCGGACCTTTCTCCCACCTCAAAGGTGTCTATCTGTTCTGCAACGATGTTTGTGATGCCCTTTCCATCGTCCCCGTGGTTAATGGAAATGTTTATCTTACGCAATAAATATTGACTGTACTTTCATTCTTCCCTTTCTATGTATATTTTCATTCATTTCATATTTCAATTCATTAAAAATGTACCATAATTTCTTGTAGGAATAAAGATATGTTTATATATATATATGTGTGTGTGTGTGTGTGTGTGTGTGTCCGGATGTGTGTGTGTTATAACTGATATTGGTCATGTAGGTGCGTAAAGAAACCTGGGCCAACATAAGAAGAAGGCACAATTTACTGTTGTTTTGGATAGACTATTATAATATTTCGGAGACGCGAGTATATATATATATATATATATATATATATATATATATATATATATATATATACACATATATATATAATTCATGATTTTGACAAGGAATACAAGACAATATAAAGCAAATGAGAAAAGCATATAAATATAAATATATATATATATATATATATTTATATATATGGTAGTATTTAAATAAAAATAAACGACTGAACCTTGGGGGACCCTGGTCTATTGCGAGTCATTATGCAAACTACATTTGCGAATGAGTGCAATGCAAGGCAATAAACATGAGATAACACCAATCAATGACAATCACAAGATTTATAACATATGACAATAATCCGGCACAAATGCAGAGTAGCAGGGTGGGAGGGTAAGGTGATCTACCCCATATTCAATTTACTTTCAGCGATATTTTTTTTATTAAGACTTCAAAATGAAATAGATGGAAAGTCCCACACGAGGCGCAGGCCATAAACCAACTGATCCTCTGTTATTGAAATGTACACGGCTCAGGTCACGAGTGACGCAGGCTTATGTGATCAACCCGGCGTTAAATTACCAGAGTTCACGTGTACCTATGCAACCTAAGCAGCCTTCGTTTCTGATATATAAATCACAATAAAGATAACATGTTCCTTCTTTATTGCTTTACTTAAATAATAATAAACGACTGAACCTTGGGGCTACCCTGGTTTATTGCGAAACATTATGCGAACTACAATTTCGAATCAGTGCAATGCAAGGCAATATGCATGACATAACACCCAAAGCACCACCCAAGAAGTTCTGTCGTTTATACACTAACCAATAATTAATTCATGTGCTTTATAAATTTAGCTCGATCATTTTCGTCTGATGTATTTAGATAATCTAGATATGACAGGGATTTCCAATCACCCTGCGCCATTATTACCTCGACTGGGACACCGCTCTTTAGAGCCAATGTCGCAACTCCTCTACGGAAAGGATGGCCACTATAACATTGCATAGGGAGACCCATTTTGGAACGTATATCCTGAAGCATTAATGTGAAACGGTGAAATGTAAGAGTACTGGCAGATTTGTTACCCTGGTACATAAATAAGAAAGAGTTGGGTCTGCTCCCGGAATCCCAGCTGCGCATATTACGATGTGCCTTGCTGCGCATAATATTTTATCCTTTTTCCAAGGCAACGACACGTAAGGAAGACGCTCACGAAACTGGTTGGTTTTTGACTGCATCAGATTTACCACCACCCCAAACTCGTGAACCACGCAGTCCTGTAATGTACTGAATTGTGAAGAATTACCGGCCCTCGGGAAAATGCTAGTCTTCCTCAGCATACCATAAAACGCGAGAAGGCATTCTGTCCAAAAAGATAGATCACTTCTGTTTTCCAAGTTTAAGTGGTCTCTAATATTACGCAGTATGCCAGGCGTGATCGGCAACTCCCTTTTGGTGTCGTTGTCTTTTATTCGTTTCATGCCATTAAACAGTCCTTCAAGATACGTATTTCCAGTCATAGGATTACACAGCCCGTTCTCAACATGTAACAGTCTAGCCACATTCAGATACTGTGTGACTGATCTAACTTTAAGAAACGTGGAGAGTTATACAACATAACGACATAAATGATCGCTCTGCAGAGGAGGCGGGCTGAGTCCCATGTTAGCACAAAATTTATAGTAGTTCTTCAACTGACACCTATAACAAGTTTTGGAGCTCTTGGCAAATGCGGCTTTTCGATATTTCCGGGCTTGGGCATCCAGTACCCTTCAACTTCCGCCACCAAGAACCGAAGGCGCAGAATCTGACCAGACTCATGCAGGCGTGAAACTGAGTCAGGTAAGTCATGATTTTTTCTTGGTACATAGACTGCTCTTACCACAAAGTTGTAGGTCGCTTTACACCAAAACAGCTGACGCAACCGAACCATGAGAGCCGGACTTCTTGCAGCACACTTATTTATTATTGACACTCAACTCTGATTGTCCATTTGAACATACACAATTCTGTTAGCACATAACTGAACCCATCATAACACTGCCAATGCAGCCATCGTCGTCTCTTTATAGTTGATATGTGTAAATACAGCTCCGACGCCATGTACACATGCGTCTGTCATAATCGGAGTGATTGGACGGGGATCAATAAACGGAACAACACCGTTAAATTGTACAACAAAATCGCGCCACCAAATTAGATCCTTCTTCACTGCTCCTTGAAGTTTTAATTTATGATAAGGCCGCTCTAACGAACTTATAGCGTTAAGAATGCGCCGCAGCATAGTGTGTGCTCCGCGAACGCATTTCGCCCCACATTGAGTTTTCCCCCGATACGTTGTAGTTGTTGTTTCGTGACACGTTACTTTTGTAAGTAGTGCTCTACAATATGACGCAAATCAATTAGCTTATCCCGTGGGGGCGAAAGCGCAGTCACATGTTTCAATGCGTATTCCGAGAAAATCTAACACAGTCGTTGGTGCTATCAGCTTTTCCTCGATCAAGGGGAACCCTAATGCAACAATGAGACTCTTTAGAGTCTTCCAGGCCTTTCTACACTCGTGAAAGGTGTCACCGAAAACCAGAAAATCGTCCTGGTATGCTACTATTTTGTTGAAGCCCCTACGGTTCATCATACGCTTGATAGCTTGAGAAATCCTATGAAATATAGATGGTGACGCTCGAGCATCGAATGGAAGTTTAACATCATAGAAGAAGCGATGCTAGCCATATAAAGATATCATGTTCCCAGTTTATTGCTTAATATATATATATATATATATATATATATATATATATATATATATATATATATATATATATATATATACATATGTAATACACTGTAGATGTCAAAGGAAAATTGCAATGAGAAACTGTTCATTGTTTTTAATAATTGATAACGTTAACTTACGAATACTTTTTTGTTATTAAATATCCTGCATATTTGGCAGTTAATGTTTGTCTGAAGTGAATCGTATGTCATTTCCCTTTTCACAACATTAACAACAATATTGATGTTTTTTAAACATGGGAATAATACTTCTAGACTTTCGAGTATTTCTTTTATATTTTTTATACCTGCTGAACAAATATGCTCCGATGTTTGCCATATCATATTTTCTACATTAATAAGGCCAAAAAAAAGAGTGATTGGTTCTCAGGCACTCTTTTCATAAACCAGTGCGGGTGGGCGATATTTTATTTTTGACCTAATTTGTATGTTTGGATAAATATGACCTATGATCATGGAAAAGCGTTAAGACTACAAGGATTATATGGCTAAACAGGTAAAAGCACTACCTAACAAAGGAAATATTATCAAAATTGTATTATTTTATATTCTTGAAAAACGATATTAAAAATAAAAATTGTTGATGCTGGGGGATAAAATTCCAATGTTAGAAATCCGTTTTTAGGCCGCTTTGTATGTTCTTATGGTGACAGATTCTTTATCATATTGTGAAGTCGGAATCTCAAGAGACGTCGAATCTTTTCTGTCGATGTTCTCAATTGACTTTTGGATTATTACAGCATCACCTGTATGATGTGGTATAAAACCGACATATACTAACAAATGCGTATGTTTCTCATCGTGAAGTATCTAAGCAAAATATTGCATTATAAATTCAGGTGATAATAATTAATAAATTACCGCAAAGTTAGGGACGTGGGAAAATCGAAAGAGTTATATTCTATATCCGTCTGCTTTCTGAGGTTTGCAAATAAAATTTGAGCAGTTGTCCTCATACTCTTCGTTGGTAATATGTCCATTAAGAAATTCATAAATACGTTTTTTAATATGCGTTAACTAAGCAGGGCGTATTCACATCGCCCCTCTCAAAGCATAGCAATCTTAGGATACTAAATGAACTGGCCATTGGCATTTTTCTTGATGTGTGCCGGTAGAGCCCTTTGAATTACTGAAATGCAACGGGCCATTTTAATCAATTGGATACAAAGGAATAATAATATAATATTTCATTTTCAGAATTATATATAATTACGAATTATCTGTAACCACCATAATTTAGATATATGGTGACTTTATGAAAAGAAAGACTGATGATGAAAAGTAACATTTTAATATCCATTCTTACTGTTCTTCTTTAAAACAGCCTTTGATAAATGACAACATCGTCTGATCGACCTTCAGAGTAATACATTAACTCATGTGTCTTAAGTAATTTTAAATAGTTATATGATTTATAAATATGCTCACACACTACACTTTCACACACTTAAAAAAAACAAAAAAAAACAAAAAAAAAAAAAAAAACAAAAAAAAAAACAAATAGGTGGAAAAAGTTCCCTTTGGGTCGGATAAATAGTGGGTAAATTAAGCCAAGGTCTCACTTGCCACGTCCCTCTACGGTGTCTCATGGTTATGCTACGGCAAGCTAGAACGTGGCAGAGTCATAAAAGAACGTGATAAACCTGAAGATCGCGTACTCGGGAGTTAGAGGCACGGTCTTCCCACAGATTTCACCTTCATTTCATGGTACTGCTACGGCACGATCTTACCACGGAATATCACCTTCATTTAATGGTCCTGCTGCGGCATTGCAATGCTTTTCACCGCGTCCTTAATCCGTTAAACGTGGCTTGCCGTAGAAGAACGTAGAAAGGTCCCGTTCTTCCAAGTATTGGCCACGTCCTCGTGCATGAAGCTGTTATTGTTATCTACGTTTTCCTATGGAAGCCTCACAGTAACCATGTGCGATCACGTTTTCCAACGGTATTCTACTGCAATGGACCACGTTCTGGGATGACAATAGGATTTGCTGTGGCCAACACCCAGGGTTTCACACACTAAAGCAATTCCATCCAGGGTGCCACGAGGTGCACATTTCTGGATTAGGAGCCACAATCTGTCTCCTTCGGTTTGAACGTTTTGAAGAGAATGTGGACCCCGCATGACCATTCACGTTTATTTACGCTCCCTACGGTACCACCAGAACGTGATGAAGCGTAGACAGAACGTGGTACGTGAAACATACCGATACACCCCACTTTTAGAGACAAATAAGAAATATGAATGCTTCGTCGAACTGAACGTCCAATTAGATATCAAATTATACGAAAATTTAAGAACAAAGAAAGCAACTACCATCCAACTTATATTAATATACATGAACATTCATTAGGGAGGATGGTAGGAAAGAGGTGGAAAATTGACAAGATTGCTGATGGCACCGACTCAAAAGAGGCTCATGGTAAAGGTCGAGTTTAAGGTTAAAAAAAACCCTGGCACTTATTGGGGGAAAGGGAAAACATGTGTATTGGTTATTTCAATGAGAAAATACAAAACGACAAAATATAGCAGCAGCTGACGAGAGTGAACATTATAAGTGCGATCGACTCTGACGGTAAAATAATATTATATCAAATTTCGGCGGTTGTTAGGGATGAACACTAAAACATTAGGCCTACTGTCTAATAATAAAAGCGAAGCTCATTATATCATAATTCCCTATCGTTTATTGAGAGAGGATTAAGTTTTGTTGTTGTTTTATTAGAATAGAAGCATAACTTACAGATGATTATTAAAACCAGTATGCAACTTAAGGTGTAAGATGCTTAAAAGATATTGATGACCAAGTAACAGTGTCTACCGTCTATGTTTCAAACTGTAATTTGTCAGTCAATTTACATATAAGATTGATCCAAATTGCAAATTAATTTGCTAAACTTTTATAAAGTTAAAGAATGCCAAACTAATTTAATAAGCACCTCTTGATCGGCATGAGGGGAACAGGTTTAATTAAAATATTAATCTATTGACTGTTCATTAAATGAAAACAAGACAGACGAATATGTCAAGGGAAATAATACATCGCTATTGCCAGAGAGAGAGAGAGAGAGAGAGAGAGAGAGAGAGAGAGAGAGAGGGAGAGAGAAGAGGAGAGAGAGAAAGGCCAGGGTACACTTCTAACCGTCTATTCCAACGTCATTAAGTGGATAATGGCATCTTCTCAACAAATGAATAAAGCTGACAATAATTAATTACAGAATCAATGAATATATGTCTCAGGAGAACTTCAATTACTGACATTATTGCCATTAAGAAAGGAAGGTACACCATATGTTCTGTCATTTAGTAGAAATTTGCTGCTGCCAACGATATAAAATCAATGTTTAGTTATCTTATAATAAACGCTTATTTTTAATATATTCACAGGACAATTTTCAAATATTATCCCATCATACTAACTGCACTTTTATCTGAAGTAACATTCCATTTAGTCACATTATTCTATTCGGTTACTATTTAAAGAAATAAATTTTATAAATGCAATAAAGACAAATCGCATACTTAATACCTCAGACCATACCTTTTTTCCTTTCAAGATAGACTCACTAGATATCACTCTCATTTCATCATTTTGGAGTTCTTTCATCATAAAATGAATTCTTCTATCAACAGGATTAGCTGTGAAATGAATTTCCTAAAATGGAAACCTTATCAAATGCATGAGCTTTTATGTGTAAAGAAGACAGTGGAATAGTCAGACAGAATAAGAGACATAGATGAATACATTTCACTTTCTATTTTTTTTTTCAAACAACAACGCGGTCAATAAGGAAAATGATGGACAACTAAACGCCATTCCTCCATCCATGTAAACTTGTTGTTTCGTAAAAAATTTTATACAATGCACTAAAGCTTACCTTTATTTACCTCAGAGTTTATTCAGACCAACTAATAGTCCCATGTATGAATTATGAACATTATTTATTTTACATGGACAAACATGTACATCTACTTAAAATAACTAATACGAGGCACTGTCCATGGCTCGGAGGATGACGTTTGGAAGTCCTTGGAGGTGGAAGAAACCGAAAGACTCGGAGAAAACCACCGACCTTGGACGGGCAAATATAACTCTCTCTCGTAGCCACGCAAGGGATCAAACCTGGGTCGCCAGTGGAGGTTGCCGAGCATTTTACCGCTCGACTGTCCAGACCGCCATGGATGAATTCCTTATGACTAATTCAGAAGGATATATGACGGAACAGATATATGGTCATGCGACACATTGTTGACAACACAGGCTGGCGATCATAAGCTACAAACAATTGACGATTCGTAAAGATGACGTTAAAGTGGTTTTTGTTCTTCATGTTTTTGTCGAGTCAAATATATATTCTTCCACATAAACATATATGGCCACTTGAAATGATGTCACCATTTAAACAGCTCTATCTTAACAGGTCAAAAGTAAATATATATACATACTGTTCTTATTGCTTCGTCTATATAGTTCATCCTTAATTTAATACCCTGACAGAAAGAATATGTTGAATCAAAAGAAATAACAAATGATATTTCACATTAAAAATTGACAATACTTATAGACCTCACATGCACCAAAGTGTAGGATACAATGATTTATTTGATAATAAATTTTAGTTCTTATATTATAGAATAGTTATTATGTTGCCAATTCTCTATCCTTGAATACTCGTTTTTGAAGTAGGTCGCCATACCCTGCGACTGTCTGATATGGGATGTTTAGATAAAGGTGATGGTATTAGCGTATTATTATAGGGACACATGAAGGTACACAATGGGCTTCATAAATAAACGTTTTAATACAATAGTTTTACTCTGCAACAACAACAAAGCAATGGATCCTTATAAACTAAAACAGCGATCAAACATCGAGTGTTACTGACACAAAGCAATAATTAACTGTTCCGTTAAAAAAGTATCAGGTACATAACACGATATACGTTTACTATAACATAGTTTTCTTCAAGCGCCTAATATGTGTTAATTTAGGTTTAGAATGCGGTCTTTATGATAGGTTTTATTACCTATCATGTATCAACTGTCCATTTTTCTCCAGTATCAGATGTGTTTAATAGAAACAAAAGTCACTTGAACACCTATCTGCCCTGTGCTTTTGGGATCTTTTCACAGACAAACTTTGTAAGTTGAGTAGATAATGAATCTACCCATTTGCCACCTCTATGGTAACACAGTTTGGCACAGGCTTTAAAATATTTATAAACGTTGGGTTCGCCTGGTGCCCAGTTCGTATGCTCAGGTTTCCTCTTGGTGGCTGCCCAGACCCATTTGCCATTTTTTGGCCTGGTAAGCGACATCCAGAATGAATTCTCTGCGGAACACATGCATGAATTATTTGTTATATTGTTATATTTTTAACTGATGCCTCTAAAGAAAGCTTGAACAAGGAATATACAATCATAATTATCATTAAGCATGTGATCACCAATTAAACATTTTAAAGTTACAGTAAATGTGTCAAAGATGATTTTTTTTGGCGTTTTTCTGGTCTTGCGTTGAATAATTATATTTGGCCAAGATCTAAAAAAAATTACCATGTAATTTGACTCTGACTGAAGACAGGTTATTCCTTCTCAGAAATTTCCACACACTCTCTTGCTCCTCGCGCGTTTCTATGCTAAGCAGATCAGCATTCATTTTCACACAGGTTTCTCTGGCATGATCCCAGCTCACTAGGTCTTCCTTTAAATAGTAATATGAAACACTGCCATCCCAGTTCTCAAACTGATGAGGAAAAATTTCGTTTTCTGAAACATATAATTGTGTTATAGGTTACCTATGTTTGGTTGTGTATGCTTTTTAGTAAAATAGGATATCTTTTCTGTGTCACGGAATGAGTATGTTCCAATTTCAGTGAAGAGATAAATTGTATTGATACCTCGTGGTCTTGGTGTATTTTGCTTATGGTACAATACTTCGAATAATTCAATAAATCGAATGAAACTTTGAAACGAATATATAGCTTTGAATATAAACCTGTTTCGCTTTCCTTGTGTTTTTTCTTTCCTGGCCGCGTGAGATCCTTATAAGGAGAGCGTGAACCATTTTCCTGTGTTCCAATTGACGTGGAATGTATTTTGTAGTTTTCCTTCGCAAGGTCCCTTTGAATGACTCTAGGTTCAACTAGGTAAATGTAAAAATGATATTTTATACATTAATATATGTAATAATGTTTTTTGCTCTGTCTTAATTCAGCTGGTATAAATCGAGCATGACCGCAAGGTATCGCGAAATCACGGAGATAAAGGGGTTGTGAATTTATTTCTTTATCGATTATTTGATTCATGTTTTATGGAACGGCAGTTGGTGGAGAGGATGGACTATTTCACACCCCCATTGCACAATTAACTGTTTTTTCTATGTTTTGTTTCGGTGTTTGCACATGATCTCCAATATGGAATATTCTCAATGGTGACAGTCATAGTCAGCGGTTAGAGGTTTTTACTTGACATTTGTTTTTGTAATTTGATCTAATTTTAAAAGCCCACAATTCATAGCCCGTTCCTTTTTATCAATTAGTTCTCTTGGTGCTTGTTCCGGGTCACCAATGTATTGGGTTTTCAAAAACATACCTTTCGTCAAAGTAATAGCCAAAGATGAAAGATGTGCACTTTTTTGTGATCTTGATGTAATCTAATATGTTTTAATGTCGCTCGGAGATTGCTAATATCAAATAGAACATAAAATTTTAAACTCAGATAAGGGATCGGGGGGTTCAATGCAAACATTTTGTTAAACATGAACAATATATATTTTATACCCAGTTGTTTTGTTAAGCTTGAGCAATTGGCTTCTTGTTGGTATTGAATTCTGCCTGAATAGAGGAGTTCACAAGTGCCGTTAGTAAACTGGTTAGCGGCGACGCAGGAGGCATCCACACCACACGCCGCTGTGCACTGTAATATAGGCGGGACAGTCGAACTTCTTATTTGAATTATTCGTGATATCTGACCAGACAGAGCACGCTTGTTCTGGTAGACTATGAAGAGATGGCCTCTAGTGGACAGAGCCCTTAGAAACCCTGAAATACAACGTGTAAAAGTGAACAGAAGAATACAATAAGTATTAACAACATTACTTTGCTCGCTGAATAACACAAAAATAACAAGGGCTTGCATTTATACTGCGGTCAGTCATCCTCAAGAAGAGATGAGTAATCCAAAGGAATGGCTGGATACTTCAACCTGAAGAAAAGGTGAGTCATCCTCAAGAAAAGGTGAGTCATCCTCAAGAAGAGGTGAGCCATCCTCAAGAAGAGGTGAGTCATCCTCAAGAAGAGGTGAGTCATTCTCGAGAAAAGAGGTGAGTCAGTCTCAAGAAGAATTGAGTCATCCTCAAGAAGAGGTGAGTCATCCTCAAGGAGAGGTGGTCATTCTCGCATTTCACTTACCAAACTGATAAATAAATATAGGTAGTAAATTTCCGCCCTTCATGCTTCGTCCGTTTCTTCAATCACTTTACGATAAGGATGGCGATTAGTCCTTCATGCAGCCACAAAACCATCTTAAATAGAATGAGAACGCTATGTGCCATTCTCACTCATTAAGATTGTATTTTAAATTTTAAACAGACGACCGTATCTTTTTATTCAAGTCATGAAGACTTACTTCATCCTTATGTTAATAATCTGTTCATTTAGTATTTGCTTTAGGATTATGTGTCTTTAGATGCATCGGAAGGACAGAAATATTAATTTACTGATGACAATTGGTGAAAAAGATTGTTATCATTGAAACCACTTAAGTTATCGGGACCTAATGGAAATTGATTGCTCAATTATTTAAACAAAGGTCTCATCAAAGTGTAGTCATTACACAGACACATTTTCGTCAGTTTATGTTCCTGCAGACTGCGACCTGTCAGCATGTTTAAAATGCGCCGTGGAGATTTGAAGCCAATTAATTGAACCTTTATATTCCTTCTAGAATATCAGTCACTTTATATAGAATTTATAGTGCTGTAATAATGTACTCTATCAAATAACATGTTTAATTAATCTTCCGTAAACGAGTGTGAAAAACAATGGGACGGGCGCGATCACTGGCGTCAACATTAACACAGTGGGTGGGACCGAGTGCATGGTTTGGGCACAACACATGTCAGTAATGAGATAATCTGACTGACCTTGCTTAAAAAATGTAATAAATGTTCCCGCTGACTGAAACATTGCCTGTTGCGGCTCACAATTGGACTTCCGGTCTTGCTGCCTTGTCATGGTGAACAGACACACATTGACTGTATTTACCAACACGCAGGACCATAAAGAGGTGTTAAACAACCGTACTGAGACTGTGTGCTGGGATGGTTTTGCTTGAAACCTTTGTATAAACCTTTGTAACTGATAGTGTAAAAGAATAGGTATAATATTGCCCCTGATTATGTCCCTTTGAAAGGTTGTATGTTTGGTTTGATATACGGCATTTCCACACAGTTTCGTTCTCAGGAATATGTTGTCTTTCTTGAGCTTTTAGTAGACGAATTCTGTGAACAGGCGGATTCGATAGAATGATGAAAGCTTCGGTGTGCTAATACTTTAAAATCATTATTCCTCTTTACATTTATTGAATATAAGCAAAAAAAAATAATAAATAAAAGCTGATTTATCAAACCTTTCAAACAGCCGGAAGCTTATTTATACGGATTAAGAAAGCATTTTAAAAATTTATGAACAGAGACACATTCTAACAAACCCGCCTGTTAATTGCAAATTGTATATATTTAATCAATTTTACTCAGCATGTCAAGCGTTCCTATATTTCAAATTCCTTTAAACCTTTTAAACACATTACAAATGAAATTAATACTTGGTTAACCTGGATATAGCAATGTGATTATCAAGTCTAACTTTATACCATTACTAAAAAGTATTACATGGAATCTTAAAGGTACATTATAAGGTCTGTTTAAGTTCATTTGCCAAAGTACATGAGCTGGATAAAAACGCAGACTATTTTTTAAATCGTGTTGTCTGGATCACCAGCAAGCCAAGTGTCAAACTCCAGTGTCTTATTATTGACTGCCCAAAACCACCCTCTTTCAGTCTCCCGATACAGTGCTATCATTGTTCTCAACTTGATATCAAGGTTCTAGGGCGGTCACTGAAAAAAAAAATGAATACAGTAGGTATTCACATTAACCATATGGGAAGCATATGAGGCTTTTTTTTACAGAATACCTTGTGAGTACATGCGCAAGAATTTATTATTTCATATGGCATAAACACTGTACCATGGTATATGTCAGAATTTGTGTATGTCAGCAATTGGGGTACAATTTAAAAGTACTTGGGTTAAGGTAATACTCATTACTTTTTAAAGGATATAGCCTTGCTGCTCGCCTATTCTTGCCAACCATTGGTAATTGTTTCACGTTCGGAAAGAGCGGTTTTTTTTTCAACCTTCTTGAAATACGTCGATTTTCTGTTTAGTTTTGTTTTTCCTGTGACGTTCAGTGAATTATGATGTCATCTGCGTGATCATATCAAACATATTAAACATCCCACAACACTAAAATAATATTTGTCAAGTGAATCAGATATAAAACACCTGTAATGTAAGATCCTAAAAGAGGACCCCCGAGTTCTCTATCGGAAGCTCGGTTTTTGGTATCTGAGCATCCCCTAGGTCGCGGGAATGTCTAGCCGAAGTACCATGAGGCTCATGGCTGGTTCTTGTAGGGGCCCATGACCTTACCGGCGACCTCAAACATATGAGTCAAAACTACGCCGACAGCTCATATATGACCCTTACATTTCGCTCTAATCATATAAAGCAGGGAGAGAAACTATGTATCAACTATATTATATAATATGTATTGCAATTTTTAGTCTCATAAATTATACACATTATTGTTTTTTTTTATAATCTAGCCAGTTTGGACGCTCCAATATCACCTGTGATCTCCAACATTTTGGTTTGAACAATATTTTATTGCAAAGCAAAGCAATGAGGAGGGAAAACAGGGCACAGCCCTATATCAATTAATTTCTAAGAGCCCTGATAAAGTATGCTTATCGCAAATGTTCTGATGTGAAATGTAGATGCCTGGAATATTTAAAATCCAGCTGTTTATGAAGCTCGAGCGCTTTGGGTTCTGATGGCATTCCACTAGGTCTGAATGGAGAAATTCACAGGTTCCGTGGGTGTACACAATAAGTACTAATATTACACTCCAAACACACACAGATTAATAGGCGTCACAGATTTACTACTGGTAAACGTTAATCCCGATATTTCTCTAGACATGAAATATTTATTGTAATACCAATGAAGTACTAATTGATTTTATTATCTAATGTTTATATTGATTAAACATGTTTTCTGTTGCCAAAAATGTGTTACATATGGACCAATGAGTGAGATATGATCACAACACATAGTCAAGTGTTCGTCCGTAGAGCTTACCTGTGGCATGAGTGCTGTTATGGTTAAATTCACAGCAAAAGAAGATAAATAAAGCCCAGTTATTTTTCTATTATCTCTGTTTCATTGATAACCTCTGTACTTGATATCTCAAATGTTTCAACCGCTGAAATTAAGCAAGGACTAGCCACAGGATGTCTCAGATAGATGACAAACTCTTATTTTATTACTTACAAAAAATTTATTTGTGCTTCTTTTCTAAACATAAAGGAAGATACGAAAAATAAATTTATTTTCTGATGCTTATGAAGTAATATATATGTATTCGGAATGCATTTAAATAAAGTACACTTATTTAAAAAGAATGTCCCATATGTCCCATATATACTACCACATTTACCTTTACGCAAGTTATACTACTAGGTGTACCTATATTCACATTTCGACTGCCCCCCCCCCCACGCCTCGCGCGAATAGAACTGTACACTTGATGTTGTCTCCCAGCAATGAGAAGCAATGTATACCAGATTCCATTTTATCACTTTATGTATTGTAAACTTTACTTGTTTCATAAATTTGTGTTATTCATTCCGCAAAAAATATACATCAAATAAACAACATGTACAAATATAGCCAATATTAATTTAGACACAATTCATATATGGACAATTCTAAGTTTACCAACTTTGCTCAAGGATACCAAAGCTTCTAACTGGAATTAATAAATTTTTTCCTAACCTGTATTTCATCGATTATTAGATACCGTGACCATCGTACTTTTAAGACAAATTTAATGACAATTCACCCGTATGGTCGCCATTGGCAATATAGTCCTACTAAATATTCATTTTGCCTAAAGAATTATTACTTTTTTATGATTTTTTAGTCAGAAGTCAGAATTTCAGTTTTCTCACGTTAAACCATAAACAAGTCTGTTATGGATGGTTGTGTAGGAATTTTGTAATGAATGAATAATATATGGAGGTGTTACGCTCAGGTCCCGGGCGGCTTCAGAAACAACATATGTTTTGGATGTTCCTGATTTGGTTCCGAATCTTAAAAAATCAATTTGCTGAAAGATGCAATATAGGAACAAAGTTCGGCTTCAATATGAATGCACGGTTTGGTTTGATTGAAGTTTGATGGAACATGTGTCATGCCTTGACTCAGATTTTGCCAGGAAACATGATGCAGCACGAACAGGTAAAAACACAAACTCCAGCGGTACCTTGATCAGTGATGATTCCCAAACATAGTAAGCTGACAGAGCACTTTGTAATTCAGGTTAGGAGAAAAAAGCATTCCCAAATTAACCCAAACGTTGTCTTATAATCGTAACACGATTCTACATTTTATTCATACCTTTCTATTTATTTTCTGGAGTCATGACAGAAGAATTCATATCCAAAATAAGAAAAAAAAGATATATTCTTAATTTATCCATTGCTTGGGGAAAATTAGACACTTTAAATTGGTGACATACATTTGGGGAGGGACTCGTTCAATCCACAAAGAAATGTCATGTAATAAATGCCAATAAATTGACTTCCTCAACAAAAAGACCATTACCTAAGATAATTATCACTGTGTTCCATCAGGTTGGATCTGAAAAAAAAAAACATACGGAAACAGGTTTTGTCAGAATGGCGTCCGCTGTGACGTTAATTTCTAAACTCATACAGCGGTTAGTTCTAACGAGATAGATGAAGCTCGCTTCATTAAGTATACGGAGGTTATTTGTATACCAATGTATGGTGAAATTGTACAGTTCCTCAAACAGTAATTATAAATCAATTTTTTTGTTCACTAACCCAAGCATACTACTTGTAAATCACACGCACACACCAATATGCATGTGTAACAGGCGATCCGTTCAATGTGTGACGTACACAATCACAAACAGTTCATAAGCAACCACGTGTCATGATATCGTGTACTTTAGTCTCACTAGGTTAGTACATACACTTGAATACGTATTTAATTATGGTACAAAAGATCGTCTCGACATAGATTAAGCGTTCTTATGAGCAGTCAAGAGTAATGATAACATGTACTTAAGTAGCAAACACACATCACGAAGTCTTTAAACATGACATATAATGTGATTTATCACATTCTACGGCTCTCTAGAGTGGGGTAGAGGATTTGGAATGTGTACCTAGGAACATTTTGATCTCAAAGCACCTTTACTGCTTTAACATTATAAAAAATAGAAAGCACTCCCAGAACGCAGGCCTCCACAAACACCTGTATCCGCACCGGCCGGCCTCAAGTTGTAATCAACCCAAAACACACCATTCTGCATTAAGTCAATGAACTTCATTGAAAACATAATTTGAAACCGACTTTTAACAGCATTTGATTTCCCAATCCAACCACAAAAGTTAAATATATCGTTTAGAAAGATTGTAGATATTTAGTGCCTAGTTTGTAGTTTCGATCGTATTATACAGGCTCTGTCTGACAGATTATGAATCTAACGAATGACCAAGCTGTGTCATTACGGGGAGTTGAAGGAGGGCAATGGGGGCATCTAAACCCTTGACGCACCCAACTCCCTCGTCAGCTTCAGGTCATCTGATTCATCCGGATGGCAAACAAATTACCAATTAGGCCTAGCCAAGATCTGAGGAAGGGGAGGGTAGGGCAGTGGGCCACACACGATCTAGTCTCCCAAAGGCCGTCGTAGAAATGGCAGCATCACATGCCAAGGAGAATACGTCAGAAACGCACTCAAATCCATGGAAACGGAAATAACCTTTCTTGTACGCAAGATAGCTATAAAATCTTCATTTGATTTGTTTTTAATGTTGAACCATAGAGCAAAAAAAAGTTATATATGAATAAGTTTAAAGAGAGCACAAGAAAAGTGGGAATGGATCCTGATACAGGGCCGAAATTTTAATTGACCGATCCGTTCGAATATTATATTTTTCTTTCTTTCGGCCATGGTTCATCCTTCCAAAAGTACCATCGCCATTTATTAAGAACTTTAAAAATATAATTCTTATACAACATAAAAAAACAAGGCTGATAAAAAAAAAATCACGGCACCTTTCTTAGCGGAGGTATTTGATTTTGTCTTTGACAAATGGATCAAATTATCTGACAATGAATCAGTTTTACCATTTTCTCGAAGAAAAATGCAAGGGATTTTTTTAGATGAAAACCTAAGGTTCATTCACAAACATTAAACAGTCCAACTTCTCTAGTTGAAAATTAAATATTAATTTTGCTCTATTATCAAAGACGTTAATGATCTGACTTGTTCTGAGAATTCAGTACTCAATCGTTCAATAAATAAAAATGTGAAGAAAGTGAAGAAAGAGTAAAATGCATAAACAGTCTTCTATTAATCTGTGTGAATATATATACATATATACATATATACTGGCGATTAAACAGTGAAGTATGCCAATATGGCGCATTATGTCACTCACTTGATCGAGACGTGTTGCAAGTTAAAATAAACATGTCACTAATTACAAACGAAGACTGAAAGGTGTAACTCGCATTGATCACCTTGGTGCAATCTGACCCATTTTGGTATGTTTCCAGGGTTGTTATTGGAAAAATTCAAAATTAGGCGTACAGAAAAGTAGACACTGTTTCATAAAATTCTGTTTTTCTAAGATTTTTTACACTACTTTTTAAGTTTATAATTGACCCATTCTATATCATGTGCTGACGGGAAACATATTTTCTCGATGGGGCATACGTCGTCATTTACTCGGATATTGACGGCATTACTGTATATTCAGAATTATTCGTTCGGTTTCATAGAATTACCACGACATTGAGAATATTAATACCTACCCCTTTGTCTGCACTGTTTCTCTGTCTCCATTTTTTCCTAACAACAGGTATATAAATAAACAGTTGACTTTTCCGGGAAGTACATTTATGGAGTTTGAAACCTCAAGGGCAAGTATAGGAATTCTTTAGCCATCTGTACATTAGACAAGATCCCAGTATAGTGATTGCGGCAGGAACTGAGGTCCAAGCCTGTGTGCCCCACCGACAAATATGCGTATGGTGCTTTTAAAGACAGGATTGCCCGATTTTGCGATAAATCTTTCATTACTATTTTCCATCATCCCAGATGTAAAAAGCAGGTTGTATTTTTCGGGGATGCAGCAAACCTAAACGAACAGGGCTGTTTTGTTCAGCCACTGAGTGTCGTCCAATAAACAATCCTACCTTCAGTGTACAACATCAATGTCATGCCCGTGTCAACTAAATGGTAACAACTATCCTACCAAGAACAGGCATTTCTCGAAGGTATAATCGTCTTTTAGTTATATTTGCTAAAAACAAATGACCCCGACATTAATATTTCTTATCCTTTTCCAGTCTGTTCTAACATAATTATTCCTGACTTAATCAAATGAAATAACTCTTTTTCTGAATTAGCAAAATCGCCAATTCAGAACCCGGTCGGCCTTGACCGTTATTAACAAGTTACGAGAACGAGAACTAAAATATCAGGCACTGTTATTTCCGAACTGCAACTGTTTTAAGCCTATTGTGTCCGCGTAGAGCAGCTGAACTGTCTGACAAAAATATTTATAATAATTTTCAAAGCATATTCATGGCAGGGATATGAGGACAAGACTACAAAGGACAACCAGTGATATACATGGAACATTTTATGCTTTCCGTTTATGTTTCCATAAAAGTTTGCATAAAATGTGTAACGGTTCCATCGACAGGAGTTTTAACAAAATAAATGCTTGTATTCGAATTGATAGATCGTATTCATTTGCTATTGTAACGACTGGCAGAATGTCTGTGTAAATGAATAACGCTAGGAAGCATTCCCGATGAAATGAAACAATTACCATCAACTACCGATATTAAAATGCTTTTAACAAAGGGTAGCTATGTGCATATATTGTGAAGGCTCATTTATCGCTTCTGTTCGTCGCTTCAGTTCAGCTTGTTAGAAAGGGTATTAAGCTATTCGCTGTTTTGTCATTACAAACAATCAGATCGTATAAATAATGCCTCATCGATAAATTTGTTCCCTTCGTTGTGATACACAAGTACACGAAGCAAGGGTATCGGAAGGCTCCTCGTTTTACTTACTTATCCATTCGGCGAGTTTAATTCTTTCATTCGACTTTAACCGCACTTAAACTGCCGAAATGTTCCGCAGTTACGCTATGTTAATTCTACCCTATTATGCCCACGTATGCTTTTACTTACGATTTGTTTTCTTTTATTGAACTTTTTCAGGTTTGCATAGTTCACTAGCAGGTCCTGGCATTCTGCTTGATATTTACCAAAATACCAGTGTGTTTTTAAGTCAAATGTCACGACATAAGCTGATACCTTTTTCGGCCGTCACACCTGATCTACAGTGTATATCTACGTGCGGTATCAATAAATACTGCTCAGCCGCCCATTTGCACAAGAACGAAACCTGTGAACTTGTTCTCTCCTGTAGACTTTTCCTCCGAAGGTCATTTAGCACGAGCTTCATCAACAACCACGGTATAAATAAATTAATATTTTGTTTAACCCCTTTCACACTACAATTGCGAATTGCTGAAACCGGTTTTGTGTTTCCCCTTGGCAAATAAACTAAATATGTTGAACTAAAGACTGTTTGTCATTCGACAGGGCGTCAAGCCTCCCTAACGACGACGACATTTGAAAGGGTGAAGAAGCCGCACGACATCACTTGTTTGTACAGTATGAGGCAGAAAGGGTTAATACGGACTCGAATAATTTTTGTTGTGCCTGGTGAAAGGTCAAATCGCATCGAAAACTTTTTCCATCCGCTTTCAAATGTAGATTAAAACCGTTTGGTGAAAACGGATTTGAGAGGCATTTGATTGACGTCCAGACGCCCACTGCCACTTGAATGTAAATTTTAAAAAGGTTCGAAACAGATTTGGATTTGCCATATGGAAGGGTTATTAAAAACAAAACCTTACAGATAGGTAAATGTTGTTTGGAATTGGTGACCGAAAAGTGTGTCGACGCGCTTGTTAAATACTTATTACATACACGCTATGTGTTGTGGTATATGGCGTTCCCTTAAAAGAATCTTAGTCAAGACCTCTTTGTCTGAAGATGTATACCAGTACCTTTTTTATGATAGGTGTTTCAAGGACCAGGTTTGAAGCTGAACACCAGTTTGTAAACTCGGATGGTACGGTTTCGTTTTAAACCTTAGGGAAAGACTTCATTGACTGGCAAAGTGCCAGAAAAATCTGTGTAGGGAAAAATGCAGATCTGATCACCGTTGAAACAGAACAGGAACAACGGAATGTATGGAACTGGTTAAAAAGAGCATATTCATATGTACAAAGACGCAACAATTTGGGTAAGTAAAGTCAATTGAAAGTATATACATATAAATTGCCTGCACGATGAGAATGAATATTACATTATGCAAATCTATTCCAAAGCCGAAGAGTTAAATTTTCCTCTCATAATAGAAGTGTCAACCAGCGTGGAATATAAAAGTTTATTTTTAAACAAAATGACTATATTTAGGATTGAATGTATGTTTATGACAGACAACTCATTCTGGAAGACGCTAAGGCGACATCCACACGAACTCTGGGAATGGGCGTCCATCCATACACTTCTGAAGTATGAAAACTGGAAACCCGGAGAAACTAAGAGGTCACGGAAGGAGAAAGCGTGCGCCGCTCTTTCGTTCATTTTCGATGGGAAATGGATCGACAGACCGTGTTCCTGCAATACAAACTACCTCTGTGAAATGATAATGCGGAAACCATATATAACCAGAACATCTTTGTTTTGAATAATGCACATGTGAATCATGAGGAAGGTACGACAGTTTACATCTGACAATTAATGTTATCAAGGGCCAGATGAACCTGATGCTATTTGGATATGTTGCCTCACCTGTTTATGATTGGCGATGCTGTGAATGTTTTAAAGTCAAAAATGCATGAGACCGTCCTCTTAACAATTATATAATTTTTCATGTATTATATTTTGTTTACATATTAAACTCGTATATCTGTGACTCACACGTAAACTGTTATAATGAAAAGTCTCAAGTACGGCAGATATCTAAGTATTATGTATACAGAAACATTAAATGACCTGAATATTGCACAATTATTTTTGAAAAGACTGCTATTTTATTTTGTTGTATGTGTAAATGCAGCTTAAAAAAACACAAATATGACATTTTTATTGGCTGCCGTACGTGTGTAGCGTCAATTGGGATCTGTGATCGGCTTTAACCATAATGGACGAATAGGGAATGTTTGGTGTCCCTTATGGAAACAGGCATGCACGTAAAAAAAGGTTTTATGGATGAATTACACATATTATCAACACAAACACAAACCGGTTTCGTACAACAATCTCCGATCAATTTGACCCATAAATGCATCAATTATTGTGACGGGAATATATCTGGCTGCAGACATGGAAACTATTCTGACATCAGACCTCTGAACAAAACGGCGTCTATTTAAGGCCGGAGTTTTTTTTTCTGAGACATTGTTTAGTACCGGCGACTAATTAAGGCAGGCGACTTTTTAAAGCCAGGCGTCTGATCAAGGAAATACGGTATCATTTTTTAGTACAAACATTAATAAAATAATATATCGGCATGAAAAATGTAGATATCTATCGTGCTTTATGACATAAAAGTTTGCACAGGGGAAGGTCGTTGTAAAACGTATCTCTTAACTCTTATCAATATCTGAGCATATTCTTCATTGAATGATAATCTATTGGTTATCTGTTTTTAATCCCTGTGTAGTATTATTTGATACGACATGTCTTATGACATATAATAATCCATACTGCACAAACATGTAGCTTACATGGCTACCAAGATTTGTCAAAAGGTCTTGGCAAGCAGTCCGAGCAATATGTGAAGCAAGAGAACATCCTGTACAACACCTAGGATAAATCATGTTAATGAAGCGCATATCTGTTTGGCATCTTTATGGTTTCTTCCCGGGTATGGAAGTAATTTTATAATACATCTCAAACTTTTATGATATGCATTGGTGCGAAAGGCAATATCTTAACTTCTGAGCTTTCAACATTGTGAACCATGAATCGAACAGCAATATTGGGAAAATAATAGATTCACTTCCTTTCTATGTACTTAAAATTTTAATAGACTATCACATAATTTTCCTCTAAGAATTAAATATCAAATCTAAAAGTGCAATAGCCCTTGTCATCTGATTTTTATTTGTGTAGGAGATCAGGATACCAAGGCACTGTTGTGCCTTCTTTATCCCTGTAGCTAATGCATATACATTGTAATCTTTTTTTCTATCAATTACCATCCTAACTAGTAAATTAGGCCTTAAAGTTTTAACACTGTAAACACTGCAGGTTCTACCCCTATCTGATAAAACATTGTTCTACGGAGAGGTTTTGTGTACCATGCTTCTAAATTCTGCAATGCTGCTCAAGTTGGATCGAACATCAAATGTTTTTGTTTTCCTTTTAAAATGTGTTTAGATTAAAGGGTTTTAATTAATGGAATCTGTGTATATTGGTTTTATTTGTGTAAGCATAGAAGCGCACGCACATAAAATCATAAGGAAATGCAAGAAACGCCACCCGTTTTGGTTTGCGGCGACTTATACACATATCAAATATTCCCCTTCCATTGCTGGGAAAAGCTGGTAACAGACGACAGACGAACTCTCTACCATGATTATAGTTACCAGATGATAAAATAATTTGCGGGGCAATTTGTCTAACTTATACATGCATTCAAAATAATCTGAGAATTCTTACATTCCATTGTTGAGAAAGACGTTGAAGCGGAAGGAGATGATAGGAAGACATACTAAGCCTAAGAATGTTAGTTGCATAACGGCTACAGCACAAGATATATAAAGTGTGTGATCCTTGTTTCTGTCCCTCTTACGACAGGATAAAAAAGTACACATGCCATATAATAACAAATTGGTCGTGTAAACACTAAGTAAAGTAGTGAAATAAGGACCAAGTGGACATTATCATTATGTTAGTGGCTCATTAGATTTCTAATGTTCTATAAGCACCGCATGCACCTTACTGTTGTGTTTTACGACATACTTAACGGTTCGCCTTTATTTAACAAAAACGGCTAAACCAAATAAATAAGCAATCTCAGATACTGTTTTAATAGCCACTCTAAACTCCAAAGTGATTTGAAGGGCAATGGTAGGTTTATTTAGGGTTCTTTGTATGGATATATGCAAATTAAATCATGAGGTGATTTTGCCCCGACTGTAAATGTTAGCTTAGTTATTTCAGACACCTCCAATAGAATACAGAGCTGAAACAGGTACGGTTGATATATTTGTGTATAATATTGTGTGCATTTGTTGCTGTGCGCCTGTACATGTGAGCATGTGCATTCCTGTTTGTTTGTGGTGAACATGCGTCTTTTTTTGTATGGCTACGCGGAGGCGTGCGCCTTGTCAGCATGTATGTGTGGTTTTTCGTAAGTTGATTTGCATCCGTTTGTTTATGTGTTTGTCTTGTCCGTGTATGTGTGTGTGTCTGTGCGTGCGTCTGAGTACTGTGTTACGGTGTTGCTAACCGTATAAACCTATTGGTAACCTGTGTACATAACTATAAACTTTATTTATTTTTCATGGATTGAACAACTAGTAATAATAACAAACTCGGGATTCTCTACGTAACACGGATGGTGTCATGAGGTGGTATGTCTCACACTTATGCCAACCTTTTCGTACTTAGAATCTACGTGAGTGCAGGAGTTATATTATGGAGGGTTATAGAATGATTACCTGCAACTTGGGAAATCCCACTGATTGAGTATTTAAAGACAGATGACTTTACGTAAAGTCATTCAAGTATACAAAGCTGCCATCTTGTAAAGGATGATTATATTTTAACTGGCAAGACATACTTGTTAACCACCGAATCTACACAACAACCCAGCTCACAGGGGCTGCAGATATGCTGAAACAATTTTAAAGCAATCTCTGACAGATATTGACGCAATCAAAATTTACTAATTCTGATTAATTCCCTAGTATAAATTCGTCTTTATAATCTGGATTTACACATAATATGTACACTTGAGGAAAAATATACAATGTAAAATATCAGAACATTCACAGAATCAGATTATATTGTATTTCACATATTATTCTAAAGGCATATAACATATAACATAATATAGGTATAGTTATTTTATAATATAGTTCCATACAACAGCATATCTTAGAAATGGAGAACATTCAGGCTTATGACAGAGAATGTACCATGGACCTGGAGTTGCATGGCCTCCACGCCAAAATCGAAAAGACTCCCATTTTGAAAGACATCTCATGTGGGGCTAAGGCAGGGGAAATTCTGGCAGTTATTGGTCCGAGTGGTAAGTATTTTACGTCACATGGGAAGGAAAATAAGTGTTACCGTATTTGACGTAATAAGCGGCCCGGGCGCACTCAAAATTAAATTTTTTTCCAAATATTTTCATATCGTAATAAGCGCCCCTCCCGAACCCACATCTGCCAACTTCCAAAGTGCGTTACGATCTTCTAATTTAACACTGCGGGTTGTGTACACGTGTTTGACCTCACAGCACATTCAGGACAATTCAGGAAAACCAACGATCTTTTAACGATTATTGTGTGAATTTTAGACAAATAATAACTAATCCAAATGATACGGAATTGCACACGATTTTATTTTGTGTTGTATGAGAGAATTGTATGAATGACTGGAGCTGCAGATGAATAAGAAAAATAAGGATAGTATTAAATGGACTCTTTAATTAAAGTCACCACCTAATGAGTTAGTAGAATATATAAAATGTTCATATAAAGTTATGTAAAACCGTATTTATTTGAAAGATGAAAAAATATAATACGGGACGTCGGTACCAGGATTATGTAAGTCACCTTGCGCAAATACCTTTTACAGCAGAGCCGATGTATGACATGGAATGGCATTGCCAATAATTGTCATTTTTGTCCTTCATTGTGCATGATATTACATGCAAATAATTTTACAAAAGCTGAAATGCGGGCCCCCAGACTCCAGCGTATTATATTAACTCTAGTGCCTATACGCACCGAATCCGGGGTTTTGTTTTACAATTGTAAGGAAATTCGTCATATTTATATCCCGCGGAAACACGGTCCCTTTCTTGAACTTTGTTGACCCGGTATTATACATTCATTTCTTTACATAGTCCAATAATACAGCTTCACAAACATTGAATATCGCATCACCTGAGAAAAGGCCGCTTCACATTTATAATTATAATGAGCTACTGGGTGTCTTATAAACTAAGTGCCATGTGCAAGTCTCCGTGTATGTCAATGTGCAAGCCAGCTGACAGCGTCCGCATTCACTGGACTCGTGAACATTTTACGCGGTAAATACGGCACTATATGAAAAAATCATTATGTTTTAATATGTATATTACGTGCTACTGAATAGCATTTAGCCAAGTAGGCAAGTTCCCAGCATCCCTTGCGGGAGCGCTGCATACACACAAATAAACCCAGGGCTCTGAGCTCTTGAGTACATGGGTAAGCCCAGCACATCGTCAGCACCATCGACAATTTTATCACTGCATACATGTTTCAAGTGAATTGCAAGATATTTTTGGCAAAAAAAAATCATTAAAACTTATATATTTTGTAGAATTGGGAATTCCGTTTTTGTCTGTCAGTTTCGTGATTCCGTCCGCGATCGCAGAAAATCACTGTCGTAACTGTCAGGGCTTTCATAGATTGATTCCGTTAAAATACCTGTGTCAATGCGGCAAGGACAAACCTTATTTTACCTATTATTTAACTATGTGTACATGTAAATCTGATGTATAAACGATAAATTCAAACAAAACAAAGCATTGTAATGTTCTTTATTGAGTGTATATTACCACCATACGGACATGATCACCGATATTCACGTCATCTTTTCGACCGACGTAATAATGCTGATTGCCATGAATTATCCTTGGCGGCCCTGAGGACGCTGAAAAATTTGTACCCGTATATAAAACGGCCGATCTTCTTTGCAAAATATTTTAGGATAAAATTCATCGTCCTATACACGAGCATATACGATAAGTATATATATTTCATTGCATAGTAAATCCACATACGTACCTGAATTCAAGTTACCCGATCAGCATGGCCACCTGCAGGGTTGGTCTTTATGGACACAGTCAGTCAATGTTATCTTTGACACACATGACCACTGATTCTGTTGTGTTAACTAATATTATTATTATATTAGATGATAAAGCCTAACGGAGATAAAATTAAAATCTGGCGGTAATCTTTAAGCTTGGCAGCGAGAAAAGAAAGCATAACGTTGCCCCATGTTAAATTGGCTAGGGAGAAAAGTTAGGTTAGGGTGGCTCATCCCTTATTTTTCTTTAAGTGATCTCCAAAATCTGGTAGGCGGCGCTCATTACGGGAGGGGCGCTTATTACGTCAATACGGTATTTCAAAATAAGCGATGTACCGAAAACTCTTATATACGGACCTTAGATTAGCTTTGTGTTTTACTTAAATCTCATCAGGGTTGATATATTTTCAGGATCAGGTAAAACTACATTGTTAAACTGCATTGCTGGTCGACTTCCGGTAACTTCTGGTGAGATTCTCGTAAACGGACGACCTATTAATAAACATATGAGAAGAAGGATGGGGTATCTATTACAAAAGGAAGTTTTCTTTGGGACATTAACTCTCAAAGAAACCCTAACAGTGAGGACTTTGTTTGTCCGTCCCTCTGGTTAATTGCTCTCTGTTTGTTCTTTCTCTCCTGTTTTTCTTGCTCTCTCTAACTAAAGAAAACCCTGTTATTAAGAGCGACGATTAGTCCTAAAGTCCGTCGAAAACATCAACAAGATATAAAAGACGTAAAGACTTTTTTAAATGAAATGTTATTCTTTATGATATAACGTTTGGTAAATCTAGCGATATATATATATATATATATATATATATATATATATATATATATATATATATATATATATATATTTTCATATTTACAAATTCAGTACACGGCCTATCTGCGGTTGCCGGAATCTTGGAGCCAACAAGAAAAAAGAGACAAAGAGATCATATCCCAGCTCCGTCTTGAAAAGTGCCAAGATACAAGTAAGCAGTAAAAAACAGTAATGTCAGGCCCAAAATAACCGAAAAGGCTCCATTGTTTGAACCTACATACAAGAGGCCTTGCCCGTAACTTCCGTTAAGTCAATCATTCATCAGCCGTCTTGCTTGACATTGTAATTAGACAATTCAGTGATTCTTTTTACTTTCTTTCTTATAAAATATGCGCACAGTAAAATTATATAAGGTTTGTCGCTGCTATCGGTTTTATTTTTGTAAATTCACGAATTCGTTTATGGTTACACTGTGTGAAAAGAGTCCTGTGGTGAATGTTTCTTTTTCCTTTCAGCTTGTTATGATTGTACCTGTGTAACGATAAAGTTTGGCGGCTTTATTGTTGGGGAAGGGTGGGGGTCTTTTTCAATTTAGGAACTGATTTATATAAAGATGCGCGTATTTGGTTGGTTATCTTTTTTCGTCAATCATTTATTTTTTTCTTTTATTGATGCTCGATTCGCTTAATCCACGTTACGTCTTTTTTAAATGATTGACTATTTAAATGATGATGGGATATATGAAGTATGATAACATTTATGGATTGGAGGCTATGTATGTATAGAATACGTGTTGTTTTGATTTCAGGAAGAATAAAACTATAAATTGAATATTTCAGTAATGGGGGACACGTTGATACGGGGACTGTCTGGAGGCGAGAGAAAGAGAGCTGCCATAGCTTGCGAGTTGATAACCAACCCGAACGTGTTGTTGTTGGATGTAAGTCTGCGATAGTTCACTTTTGCAATTAAGCTCGGATAAAAGCTATTGGAATTCCTAGTTTAATAGCTTCAGAGCAGAGGCAACAGAACCTCATTCTTTTATCCTAAATGAATACAGTTAATATTGGTTCCAAATTGTTATGCTTTAATTTGTTGACAAAATTAAAGAATGAATAAAACATTCACCAATAAAATGCAAAATCATGTTTCCATATTTCCAATTTAAAAATTTAAAACTGTAATCTCATAGTTCTCATCCAACAATGATCATTTTATTTTAATGATTTCTCATATGCCTCCAGGCAATTTACTAACTTGAGATCTCAGATCTATAATAATATGTTAGAAATTGCAGCTAATAACACCTACTATGCAATGTATGTGTCCTAGCTTTTCAAAACGGGCCTTGCTAACATCTAATTTGTCAAATAGAAAACAAATAGGAATTTTTTAATTTCATGATTAAATGTCCTATTTAAGTCATTTTATTATTTAGGATATGACACCTTTTAAATAATACTTTAAGATAAGAATCATCTTTGTGATCTTCATAGGTACATACCCTCTTAAGAAATACCTTAATGTTTCTCTTAATATTAAACCTAATTGATTTTATACACGTATAAATCCACTATGTTACTACTCATATTGATTTTTTTCAAATTCTCAAAGAGAAAGCTAGTGCGTTAGGTTCATGTTTAAAGGGTGCAGGTTAATGCAGAGAGTTTTGCATCTGCTATTTGTATAATGCCCCTTTATTCGTGTTATCCCAAGGAATGTAATACCTTTCAGATTAACAGCGCAGTGTAAATTTCTTTTAAATAATGGTAGAAAATCTTTAAATGCCGATGATGGTCTTGCCCAGATAATTTTCCTTTAATTCCTTATTGATCGTTGATTTCTTATTCAGGAACCTACATCTGGCTTGGATTCTAATATGGCCTACAACCTGGTTTGTAGTTTAAAGGAGCTGGCAGAGATTCATCACAAAACCATTATCGTAGCCATCCATCAACCTTCAAGTCAGATTTTTCATCAGTTCAAAAAGGTGCTGCTGCTGTGTAAAGGACAGGTACATATTAAGACTCAGATCGATTGCATAACTGACACTGTAATATATATATTGCCTATAACTCATATCACTCATTATGCCTTACGCGTTCTTCGTACAGATAAGGAGATTATATAACAAAACACTTGAATATATATTATGCTACGAAATGATAGGAATTTGCTCCACAAGCCTATTACAACATATCTTATATCTTAAAACTGTGTATGGTTATTACTTTCATGTTGCTAAGGTTGCTTATTACGGTGAAGGTTCTTGCGTGATAGATTACTTCTCCAGAATTGGTCTTCCCTGTGAGGAGGGGTACAACCCTGCTGACTTCATGTGTGAGTATTTAAAGAGAGCATTAAAAATAAAAAAAAATAAAATACGCATATACTACAACATGAGTATTTATTGTTAAGTTAACTGATGTTATTGCGTATATGCTCATATACCATAAGTGGTACATTTATCCTTTGTGTACCTACAGTAGAAGTGCTCGATGAAGGGGAAGACACCACACATAAGATATTGGACGCTTACATCAGACCTCCCTCAAAGTAAAAGTATAGAGGTTTTAATATTATTTATATATTATCTAACAGGAGACGCCAGTGTTCCTTGCGTTAAAGCGCTGTGTCCTACTCTTAATTCGAATATTCATCTCTGAACATAAACTAGAAGATAGTTGTGTTCCTGGCATGAAAACGCTGTGTCATGCTCTTAATACAAATATGTAGCACTGAACATAAATTAGGAGATAACAGTGTACCTAGCGTAAATGCGCTATGTCATAGTCTTAATACAAATACGAAGTGCTGAACATACATTCTGAGATACTAGTGATCCTTGCCTGAAAGCGCCGTATCATATTCTTAGTAGAAAGATGTAGTGCTGAACATAAACTAGGAGAAACCACTGCTTCTAACGTAAAAGCGCTGTGTCATGACCTAAATACGTATATAGCTTTGAACAAAAACTATAGTTCTTTTTTTTGATTAAAAGACGCTTATAATTCTGTTTACGACGTACTTAAACAGTTTTGATTATTTCAATGTATTAACATATAATGCATTTTCTGAATTTTTACGATCAAATGCTATGCTATCCCCGTTGACTACGAGAGAAATGCTGTTGATCTGATCATATTTGTTTTCTTTTTGTCGTGTTATTTATTCTATAATGGAGTAAATGTTATCCATAAAACAGCCAATGTGTTTGATTATCTGATGCAACAAGCGTTAAATTTTTCAGGAAACCTTGTACGTTTGAGAGCGCCCAAGATGGATACGAGAACCCTGGATGTGATTCTGCTCGAGACAAAGCTCATGTGATAAATATTTCGTCACCCCTGGAGTCATCGAAGACAAAAAGTTCAGCAGGTCATGTGCTCACGAAGTTACCGACAATTAAATCCGGAGAGCGGTTAGAGGGGTCAAAGGTGACCGATGATGGTCGCCAGGTCAAGGTCATAGCTTACCGACTAAAAGGTCAGTTTTTGACATTTATAAAAATAGTACCCTGCTAATGTAGAGAAATTTTAAATTAATTTGGATGAAAGATCTCTTTTTCTGTATGCCTTTCACACAAAAAGGGATGCATATTATAATTATCAGCAAAATTGGGGACGCTGTCGTAGGACAAACAAAAATAGTTTTATCTATGAAGGAACATTTATAGTAGTAGTCGAATATTTAAAAATCCCTGTAACCATTTACGATCATGTATGTCTAATGTTTAATATATGTCTTATAACTGTTCATGCTGCTATATATTCATACCAGCAGCCCCTTCAGTTTAATCAAATGTAGAGGAAAACGAGCATCTCAACTAAATATGTTATATTTTGATATATGGAGATAAATATTAAAAACTTGAAACAAAACAATGCAATATCTTATGGTGTTCATTTATTTATCCAGAAAGGAAAATGGTTTAAGACTTACATTGAGTAATACTTTTAAGGAACAACATCTTCTATATTTAGTTGAAGTTCACACTATTCGTCCTGTGTGTATTGTAATACACGTGTGTGTCACATATTGTAATATTATCATGCTTAATTTAGTTTTTATAGATAGATATATTATTCCATTATATGAATGTTAAAGAGAACGTCGATTGGCAGTTACTGCTACTTGTAAAATTCCACTGAAAAAAAAAATATGACTCGTATGTTCATAGGCCTCTCTTCGGGGAAACGTCACCGTAAATCTGAACGGAGACACGGCGTTCTCAATTTCAGTGTAAGTTAGATGACCCTAATAACAGTTTCCAATGTTGAATTTTTATATAAGCATATATACGTTAGCCCTTTACTCGGCTTTACCAATAACAATTGTAGATCCAGACTTAACTAATGATGTCAGCTTCAACAGAGGGAGAAGTGATTGGCTGTCAAATAACCAGAAGTGGCCAACAGGGTTCTGCAGTCAATACACGGCCTTAACCTTGCGGTACCTTCTTCTTGCGAAACCGCAGGTTCTTTCCAAGATTGGCTTTCTACGGAATGTAATTCTGACACTTGCCACCTGCGTGGTGTGGTTTCAGTTACCACGTACTGAAGAAACAATCTCGGATCGCCTGGGACTGGTAAATTTGATTTTGTTGTTGGAAGTAACAGCTTCTGACTTTGAAACTAGCTTAACAAAGTATATGTTCTGCAGAATTCCATTCCGGTTTTAAACTACATGGCAGGGCAGTATCACAGTATCCTGATGTTATCAAGGCCTGGTGACTACTGCACCAGCGGGCCCTGGGCATGCCTTCCCTGTTCCCTTCGTCTTGTTCACGCCGTTGAGGAACCCCCGGAAGGCGCACTCATTTGTGAGTGAACCTAGGCCGCTGAGCGTGGCCTTTCTGTTCCTCTGTAGTGCGTTCACCCTACATTAAAAAATCTCACCTTCGAATTAGGATCTGCCTGCTTTAAGACTGTGCTCTACACCGGCCAACAGAAGCAGTCTGACTTGTAAATTTGTGTACGCATATAAAAACCAATATAGAGTAGAACATAATGGGATACTTTAGGCGCTGGACTCGTAAGCGGTTTTTTTCGTTCTGGTGGCCCTCTTGACCCACGTTTTGGTCATGGACAATAGGCAAACATAACACCGACCAGCGCCTATTGGGTTGTATGCTAACCAGGAGGCTGATGGGAAGTAAAGAAAGAACAGGCCCGATAGACCAAGTGAAGCAATGTGTCAAGATGGATGAGACTGAGACCTTCAGAAATATGAAACTATTAACCCCACCAAACACTTTGCAGTGTTTATTTATATATAATGTATAATATGTGTAATATAATATGTTATTCACCAGTTTTATAATTATTTATAATATGTTTGAAAAAACATTTTCTAAATTTTGCTTCATGCTTGATTCCAATTCAAATTGTGTTAAGTTTCGATATTTTAATATTTAAGAATTATGTTAAACGTTGTTTCTCTGTATTTTGCAGCTATTCATGTTTGGTATCCACTGGTCGTTCCTCTCCTACGCCTCTGTATGTACCGGACGTAAGTGGTTTACTAATTCGTACTTTCAGGATGTGTTTGTTTTAATTGCTCTAGTAACAGACTATAATAAATGTTACATTTTATTTCATTTGATTCTTTTATGTCCTTCGGTCAGTCAAAGCCACTGTATAAGCTGTATTAACTTGGATTTTACCAGTTCTTTTAATTTCGGATGGTTGGCGCTACGATAGCCCTGAAAAAGTGTAAAATTTCTCAGGATTAAGATGTAAATATTGGCGATGACCCCTTAGTACGTAGTCCAGGAGCTGATTTCCGAAGGGGCTCAAATAAATGAAATCGTTCAACCCACCACACAGCCAAGGTCTGACAAGATAAAATGGAGGCCTTACACCTCTAGAGTACCGTTAGTAGGCAGTGCTCTGAAATTGTAGAAAAGTTCCAAACAATTCAAGATAAAAACATCGGCATTTCGTATTTGTAGCCACAGAAGAGTTGCATGAAAACCGTTTGGTGGCAGCAAACAACAAAATCATAATATAGATTTGAAATCATTAATTATTAGTTGTCTATGAACCGGAACGATTTGATTACATCCTGTTTCTCTAAAAACCAGACAAGGAAACGGAATTGATGCAATCATAAATTTCTTACTTTTGATGATATAACAGTGCATCTCAAATCAATACTTCCAATCCTAATCTGATTCGTGTTTTAATCACTCTTTTCTGCAAAATTCGAGTTTTGCAGTAGTTTGTTACAACAACTACTCGGACTCGGAGGTAAAGACTCGAGAAATTTGACCGAGTCCATCTCGGACCCATAAGGAAAAACGGTCACTTAATATAATGATATGTATATGTGCGATTCATTATCAGAATATTACAAAATAAAAACAGTAAATGTATTTAAAGCTTTGGCCAATATCGGGAGATATAAATGTAATTAACCACTTTAGTTAATTGTTCTTTAATAATATTTATAATGGACTTGGACTCGGAATCCGAATGACTCAGACCCGTAAAAAGGTATATTGGACATGAACTTCAAGGACTCGTACTTGAACTCGTGTGGTTTGGACTCATACCTGTACTCGGACCTGGGTGGTGTGGAACTGACTACATCACTGATTTATGCTGACTTTTTTTCTACTCCGCTTATATGACCCTATTTAACTGCGAACACCACCATTACAAATATACACTTTCATCTTATTGGCACACATTTATCCTAATTTATCCTTTAACAATGTTGTGAAACTTGTTTTTTTTTGTGTCACATAACTTCAGCCAAAGGAGATAAAACATGCATTCAAACAGACAGAAAGAATCAATAAAAATATAGATATTAACGAGTTAGCCCAATCAAAATTATTTTTTGTAGAATCTGTTATATTTTTTTTTACATTTCTGTGATTTGCGAACTTCATTTCTACATATAACTAATACGAGCATTATTACCGGCGTTCAGTTTTGTGTATTCTGATTGCCAAATTTTAACCGTTACAATAATTTGCATCCTTTTTGGATAGTCTATGAAAGTATGGTATTTTGAGATCCAAATTAAAGAAGTAGAATACCTTCCGCTCTGCTTAACTGTAAAGATGAAACACCCTAAATACTTTTCTAATAGGGGCATTTAAAACAAGGTAAATAGTGTATATCCTCAAGAAAAAAACAGCTTATCAGTAAGAAAACCAGGTCAGCTATTCAGAACTTTCACCGGGATCTGATTAATGTATGTTTTAATTAAATTTTCAGAGCCGATAAAGTATCGGATACTTCAAGTTGATTATGAAATATGGTGCAATTATATGCATTTATTTTAGTATTTAAAAGCCGAGGGGTGGTAGCCCGTGAGAGGGCGGCTGGATGCTACAGATTGTCAGCGTCTCTTCTATCTCAGCTCACCAGCGATGCCCTTGTTCTAATTGTACATCCCACCCTGTATCATTGGGTAACCTACTGGGCGACAGATCTGAATGGTGTGAAGGCGTTCTTCTTCAGTTGGTTGACTTTCCTAGTGCATATTTATGTCTCTCAGGTACTTTCAATTATTTCTGGGATATTATCTCCATAAGTCGGGATACATTATTATAGAACTATACACCGTGCAAATAAATAACTAACCCCTCGTTCATTGAATCTAAAAAAATCAATATCCATGTGGAAATTTTATATGTGTAATGAAGTCAGGAGGGCGCTTTAATGTATGAGAAAACGGGTATCGATTGTAAATAATGGCGGTACGTATCTTAAAATATCTTGATTATGGACTAAAGATGACAAAAACATAATACAATATTTGGTTAATAAACTCATATATATACATATCTAGATATAATCCTCAAATACTGTCCGACTAGACTGGGGGTTAAACACCCTACATCACGATTTCATGACACTGCGTTTTCATGGGTAAATGAGCGTCAATAATTGTGAAGCGATCATGACCTATTGTGAAGGCACTGAGTAGTTAAAAAATAAATATTAAATAAGTTTTCCGTAGCCGTAAACAATGGCTGAGTTTCAGATATCAACAGCTGACATGGATTGCGCAATCTATAAAATGGTCGCGCTATAAATTTCTAACGGACCATAAGTTTGTCTCGTACGCCGTCTCTAAGTGCTCGTAGTGTATTCTGCGCCTTTATTTTTTGTGTAATGTAGGCTCTAGGGATATTCTGGTGCTCTGTTTTTCGTGAGCTTGAGGCAATCCTGGCCATCGGAAATATAACCTTTCTCATCAACGTAATGGCTGGTAAGTGCAAAAATAATATTCGTGTTAAGTGCAAACATATAACCTTGTTACCGAAAAATCGGATGTGGTCCATTGTCCAGAATGGTTCGCATGTTGTACGAGAACTTTTTCTATTGTTAATATGGCAAGCCTAAATTTGGACTTATAAGACCAGGCATAACCATATTGTCAGAATCTGATTAACTTTTCAGGAGGATATTACCGGAAGAATTTACCTTATTGGCTCGACTGGCTGAAGTATTTTTCTTTTTTCTACCATGTCTATCACATCCAAGCAGCATTGGAATTAGATACTTCCCAACCCTTCAGGTAATAGATAATATACAAAGACATACATATACATCAAATCACCAAAAAGTACCACTTGTTCACGGGCTTCATTCCTTTATACTTTATATGTAATATATATATATATATATATATATATATATATATATATATGTATATATACACATATTCATAGATATATAACTGAGAATCAGCGACATTCCTTTTAAACTGTAATAATGTATTGGAAGTTTACATCAATGTGATAAGACACGCTGACATTAAATTAGCATTTAATTTAATTAGCCAGAACGAATTCAATATTTTACCTTCTTCCGTATTTTAGACTACAATCCTTAATTCCTATCCTACCATTAAGTACGGTACCGCTATACAGGGACAATAAGTTACCAATAAATTTAATAATTCCATAAAGACATTCGATGTATAGAGGTTACAATTAATCTTTTTACAGGTGTGCGCCTCCAAGCCAAAGTACCTTTCCGAAATGTTCTGTCGTTTCAAATTCTACCCTCTTCATCAATGGACAAGACATCCTAGGGTTTTATGGCCTTGACTGGCCAGTGTGGATAAGTGTGGTGTTTTTAATGGGTACTTACGTTTTATTAATTCTAGCTGGATACATCATTTTGAGAAAACGCCGGCCTTTTTGATGATGGTTACGGCTGTATACACATATAAGGTCCAAGCAGGACTATTTAAGTTAATATGTGTGTTGAGAATATTTTTCGTCAATGGATTACAACAGAATGTTGTTTTTTTTGTGCAATATGTTAACGGAAGTATAATTTTACGCTCCTAAACGCCATCGAAACTTCACGAAAAAATGGTAGAAATAGATAAAGCTCTTCATAAATTACAAATGATTTTCTTAGTGTCATCTTTTCGGAACATATATTTTGTATCTGTCACATTTATACAATGTTTTTATATGTTGACTTTGCACTTAGAAAAAGGTAATATCGACGTGCAAGGTAAACGCCTTTCCTTTGTGATGCTTCAATATGAAATGCGGCAAGCATAAACAGTCGAACCTCTTTAATATGGGCACCCTTTGGGCTAAACTGCCCACTTTATAGAGGTGCCCTCTATATGGAGGTAATAAAGCTTCCACATTCTGTGACTGCCACCTACTTTGAAATATTCCACATTCTGTGACTGCCACCTCCTTTGAAATATTACTATATATATAGTTGTTCCATTTTTAAGAGTATCAGTACTTCATTAACTTACATTCTTCCTGTTTTTAAAAAGGAAGGTTAATAATTAAAAATATATAATTATCAATATGTGTGTGTTTGTGTGTTTGATATACGTCTGTGTGTGTAACATAACATATATCGATGGACATAATCTACAAGCATTGATCCTGTTATTTAAATATTTCTAATATTTGGATATGTTAACCATTGCATCCTTAGATATGCCATATTGTTCTACCAACTGTCTGTAAGATAAGCCACTCTCTGAATCTGTGAACAGGTACACCTTTATATTTCAGTCTGAGGCTGACATTTTATAAGTGGACAGTAACGATGAATGTGACACAGAATGCATGTGAATGACCAGTATAAGGTGTCGATACTTTAGTGCAACTGCTAAGTAAACATTGCTCTGAGACAGGGGAACTTGACCCTTATATTAGAGTATCAAGTTATTGGGTGAATGAGCAGAGCTTCCACTCATGGTATTTACTTTAACAGTTTCTTTGCTTCGTTGATATAAGACAGTCTATTGAATGTCAGATCAAACTATGCGTATAAGTCCAGTATGAATGGCTACCGAGTGGAATATTCACTGCTGGCTATATACAACACAGGAACAGCCAGTCTGGGCTGAGGTCTGAGCATACGGAGCAGGCATATCAAAGTAGTCTAATTAGTATGTATGCATGTATCCCATGCTTACAGCCTTGAGTCATGGAGGCTATAATTATGATTATGCTATAAGACAGTAATACAACTCCGACCTTTGTTGATGTGTTTGATCATTATCATTGATAGTTGAGATATGAATATTTAATAAAGTATTAATAAAATAATTATTTTAAATTCACAATAAATAAAGCTCCTAATGTTTAAATGGGAAGACACTTCAGCTGGGAAAATCGATGAAGTGCCAACATTAGCTCAGAAAAAGTGCCCACAGAATATAGAGGTGAACACATTAGCTAAACATAATAAAGAGAAGAAAAAATGGGACTGGGCAAAAGTGCCCACTTTATAGAGGTGCCCACCTTATAGAGGTGCCCACTAAGAGAGGTTCGACTGTATATATATATGTATTTATGTCACCGTAACCTATATAATGATGCTTGTCAGACTGTAACATAGCTTTTGTATTTAAAATGTACAAATGTGTGCATGTATGTATGTATACAGTTTTAAAATGTAATTATTGATCTTTATAATCCTTCTCTTTATTAAAATAACAACCAAAACTGATTTTTGACTTAGAAAGAATGTATGAGCTGCGAGAAATTTGCTCCGTACCCATATGAATAATAAAAATGGAATTGTTTACCTAAATCAGACCTCATTATGACATTTGGCAACAGAGTGACAATACCGCCTGCCTTTGTCTGTATTTTTTTTTTCGTCCGAATCCAGCTTGTGTGGGGATCCTTAAGTAGAGTTATCAAAGAATAAGAACACAATAATTGAAAAGGGTTGGACCAGTTATATTTTCGGTGCCAAGTATAGCCTCCATCCGGGACCAGTTATATTTCTGGCGCCTAGTTTAGCCTAAATCCGGTCCAGTTATATTTTCGGTGGCTAGTATAGCCTGCATCCGCGCCACTTATATTTCCGGTGTCAAGTATAGCCTGCATTCGGGCCAGGTACATTTTCCGGCGCCTACTTAAGCCTCCATCCGGGACCAGTTATATTTCCGGTCCTTAGTATAGCCTGCATCCGGGACCAGTAATATTTCCGGTCCCTAGTATTGCCTGCATCCGGGCAAGTTATATTTCTGGTGACTAGTATAGCCTGAATCCAGGCCAGTTAAACTTTCGATAGCTATTATAGCTTGGACCCGGGCCAGTTATATTTCCGTTGTCTAGTATAGCCTGCATCCGGGCCAGGTATATTTCCAGCGCTTAATATAGCCTGCAACCGGGACCAGTTATATTTTCGGTGCCTAGTATAGCCTCCATCCGGGCCAGTTATATTTCCGGTGACTAGTATAGCCTGAATCCGGGCCAGTTATATTTCGGTGCCTAGTATAGCCTGAATCCGGGACCAGTTATATTTTCGGTGCCTAGTATAGCCTGCATTCGGGCCAGTTATATTTCCGGTGCCCAGTATAGCCTGCATCCGGGCAAGATATATTTCCGGTGCCTAGTATAGCCTGAATCAAGGACCAGTTATTTTCCCGTTGCCTAGTATAGCCTGCATCTGGGCCAGGTATATTTCCGGTGTCTAGCATAGCGTGCATCCGGGACCAGTTATATTTCCGGTGCCCAGTATTGCCTGAATTCCGGCCGGTTATATTTCCGGTGCCTAGTATAGCATGAATCCGTGACTAGTTATATTTTAATGTTGTCCTGCATCCGGTACCAGTTATATTTCCGGTGCCTAGTATAGCCTGCATCCGGGCCAGGTATATTTCCGGCGCCTAGTTAAGCGTGCATCAAGGACCAGTTATGTTTTTGGTGCTTAGTACAGCCTGCATCCGGGAACAGTTATATTTCCGGTCCCTAGTATAGCCTGCATCCGGGCCAGTTATATTTCCGGTGGCCAGAATAGCCTTCATCCGGGCCACATTTTTCCGTTGCCTACTATAGCCTGCATCCGGGCCAGTTACATTTCCGTTGCCCAGTATAGCCTGCATCCGGGCCAGTTATATTTTCGGTGCCTAGTATAGCCTGAAACCGGGATTAGTTATATTGCCGGTGCCTAGTACAGCCTGCATCCGGGCCAGTTATATTTCCGGCGCCTTGTTTAGCCTAAATCCGGGACCAGTTATATTTCCGGTGCCTTGTATAGCCTGCATCAAGGCCAGTTATATTTCCGGTCCCAGTATTGCCTGCATCCGTGCCAGGTATATTTCCGGGTGTTATTATGGCGTGCATCCTGGACCAGTTATATTTCCGGTCCCTAGTATAGCCTGAATCCAGGATCAGTTATATTTCCGGTGCCTAGTATAGCCTGCATCCCGGCCAGTTATATTTCCGGTTACTAGTATAGCCTGAATCCAGGCCGGTCATACTTCCGGTAGCTAGTATAGCCTGGATCTGGGCTAGTTACATTTCCGTTGCCTAGCATAGCCTGCATCCGGGCCAGGTATATTTCCGGCGCCTAGTATAGCCTGCGCATTGGACCAGTTATATTTTCGGTGCCAAGTATAGCCTCCATCCGGGACCAGTTATATTTCCGGGGCCTAGTTTAGCCTAAATCCGGTCCAGTTATATTTTAGTTGGCTAGTATAGCCTGCATCCGCGCCACTCATATTTCCGGTGTCAAGTATAGCCTGCATTCGGGCCAGGTACATTTTCCGGCGCCTACTTAAGCCTCCATCCGGGACCAGTTATATTTCCGGTCCCTAGTATAGCCTGCATCCGGGACCAGTAATATTTCCGGTCCCTAGTATTGCCTGCATCCGGGCAAGTTATATTCCCGGTGACTAGTATAGCCTGAATCCAGGCCAGTTATACTTTTGATAGCTAGTATAGCTTGGATCCGGGCCAGTTATATTTCCGTTGTCTAGTATAGCCTGCATCCGGGCCAGGTATATTTCCAGCGCTTAATATAGCCTGCAACCGGGACCAGTTATATTTTCGGTGCCTAGTATAGCCTCCATCCGGGCCAGTTATATTTCCGGTGACTAGTATAGCCTGAATCCGGGCCAGTTATATTTTCGGTGGCTAGTATAGCCTGGATCCGGGCCACTTATATTTCCGGGGTCTAGTATAGCCTGCATCCGGGCCAGGTATATTTCCGGTGTCTGGTACAGCCTGCGTCCGGGACCAGTTATATTTTCGGTGGCTAGTATAGCCCGCATATGGGACCAGTTATATTTCCGGTCCCTCGTATAACTTGAATCCGAGACAAGTTTTCCGGTGCCCAGTTTCGCCTGCATCAAGGACCAGTTATATTTCCGGTGCCCAGTTTCGCCTGCATCAAGGACCAGTTATGTTTTCCGGTGCCCAGTATAGCCTGCATCAAGGACCAGTTATGCTTTCCGGTGCCCAGTTTTGCCTGCATCAAGGACCAGTTATGTTTTCCGGTGCCCAGTATAGCCTGCATCAAGGACCAGTTATATTTCCGGTGCCCAGTATTGCCTCCACCAAGGACCAGTTATATTTCCGGTGCCCAGTATTGCCTGAATCAAGGACCAGTTATATTTCCGGTGCCCAGCATTGCCTGCACCAAGGACCAGTTATATTTCCGGTGCCCAGTATTGCCTATACCAAGGACCAGTTATATTCCCGGTGTATAGCCTGCATCAAGGACCAGTTATATTTCCGGTGCCCAGTATTGCCTGCACCAAGGACCAGTTATATTTCCGGTGCCCAGTATTGCCTGCACCAAGGACCAGTTATATTTCCGGTGTATAGCCTGCTTCAAGGACCAGTTATATTTCTGGTGCCCAGTATTGCCTTCACCAAGGACCAGTTATATTTCCGGTGCCCAGTATTGCCTGAATCCAGGACCAGTTATATTTCCGGTGCCCAGTATAGCCTGCTTCAAGAACCAGTTATATTTCCGGTGCCCAGTATTGCCTGCACCAAGGACCATGTATATTTCCGGTGCCAAGTATTGCCTGCACCTAGGACCAGTTATATTTCCGGTGCCAAGTATTGCCTGCACCAAGGACCAGTTATATTTCAGATGTCCAGTATAGCCTGAATCAAGGACCAGTTATATTTCCGGTGCCCAGTATAGCCTGCATCCGGGCAAGTTACATTTCCGTTGCCCAGTATAGCCTTCATCCGGGCCAGTTATATTTTCGGTGCCTAGTATAGCCTGAAACCGGGACCAGTTATATTTCCGGTGCCTAGTACAGCCTGCATCCGGGCCAGTTATATTTCCGGCGCCTAGTTTAGCCTAAATCCGGGACCAGTTATATTTCCGGTGCCTTGTATAGCCTGCATCAAGGCCAGTTATATTTCCGGTCCCAGTATTGCCTGCATCCGGGCCAGGGATATATCCGGGTCTTATTATGGCGTGCATCCTGGACCAGTTATATTTCCGGTCCCTAGTATAGCCTGAATCCAGGATCAGTTATATTTCCGGTGCCTAGTATAGCCTGCATCCCGGCCAGTTATATTTCCGGTGACTAGTATAGCCTGAATCCAGGCCGGTTATACTTTCGGTAGCTAGTATAGCCTGGATCCGGGCTAGTTACATTTACGTTGCCTAGCATAGCCTGCATCCGGGCCAGGTATATTTCCGGCGCCTAGTATAGCCTGCGCATTGGACCAGTTATATTTTCGGTGCCAAGTATAGCCTCCATCCGGGACCAGTTATATTTCCGGCGCCTAGTTTAGCCTAAATCCGGTCCAGTTATATTTTAGTTGGCTAGTATAGCCTGCATTCGCGCCACTTATATTTCCGGTGTCAAGTATAGCCTGCATTCGGGCCAGGTATATTTTCCGGCGCCTACTTAAGCCTCCATCCGGGACCAGTTATATTTCCGGTCCCTAGTATAGCCTGCATCCGGGACCAGAAATATTTCCGGTCCCCAGTATTGCCTGCATCCGGGCAAGTTATATTTCCGGTGACTAGTATAGCCTGAATCCAGGCCAGTTATACTTTCGATAGCTAGTATAGCTTGTATCCGGGCCAGTTATATTTCCGTTGTCTAGTATAGCCTGCATCCGGGCCAGGTATATTTCCAGCGCTTAATATAGCCTGCAACCGGGACCAGTTATATTTTCGGTGCCTAGTATAGCCTGCATCAAGGACCAGTTATATTTCCGGTGACTAGTATAGCCTGAATCCGGGCCAGTTAAATTTTCGGTGGCTAGTATAGCCTGGATCCGGGCCACTTATATTTCCGGTGTCTAGTATAGCCTGCATCCGGGCCAGGTATATTTCCGGTGTCTAGTACAGCCTGCGTCCGGGACCAGTTATATTTTCGGTGGCTAGTATAGCCCGCATATGGGACCAGTTATATTTCCGGTCCCTCGTATAACTTGAATCCGAGACCAGTTATGTTTTCCGGTGCCCAGTATTGCCTCCACCAAGGACCAGTTATATTTCCGGTGCCCAGTTTTGCCTGAATCAAGGACCAGTTATATTTCCGGTGCCGAGCATTGCCTGCACCAAGGACCAGTTATATTTCCGGTGCCCAGTATTGCCTATACCAAGGACCAGTTATATTCCCGGTGTATAGCCTGCATCAAGGACCAGTTATATTTCTGGTGACCAGTATTGCCTGCACCAAGGACCAGTTATATTTCCGGTGCCCAGTATTGCCTGAATCCAGGACCAGTTATATTTCCGGTGCCCAGTATAGCCTGCTTCAAGGACCAGTTATATTTCCGGTGCCCAGTATTGCCTGCACCAAGGACCAGGTATATTTCCGGTGCCAAGTATTGCCTGCACCTAGGACCAGTTATATTTCCGGTGACCAGTATTGCCTGCACCAAGGACCAGTTATATTTCAGATGTCCAGTATAGCCTGAATCAAGGACCAGTTATATTTCCGGTGCCCAGTATAGCCTGCATCAGGGACCACTTTTATTTCCAGTGCCCAGTATTGCCTGCTTCAAGGACCAGTTATATTTCCGGTGCCCAGTATTGCCTGCACCAAGGACCAGGTATATTTCCGGTGCCAAGTATTGCCTGCACCTAGGACCAGTTATATTTCCGTTGCCCAGTATTGCCTGCACCAAGGACCAGGTATATTTCAGATGTCCAGTGGAGCCTGAATCAAGGACCAGTTATATTTCCGGTGAACAGTATAGCCTGCACCAAGGACCAGTTATATTTCCGGTGCCCAGTATTGCCTGAATCCAAGACCAGTTTTATTTCCAGTACCCAGTATTGCCTGCACCAAGGACCAGGTATATTTCCGGTGCCAAGTATTGCCTGCACCTAGGACCAGTTATATTTCCGTTGCCCAGTATTGCCTGCACCAAGGACCAGGTATATTTCAGATGTCCAGTGGAGCCTGAATCAAGGACCAGTTATATTTCCGGTGCCCAGTATTGCCTGCACCAAGGACCAGGTATATTTCCGGTGCCAAGTATTGCCTGCACCTAGGACCAGTTATATTTCCGGTGACCAGTATTGCCTGCACCAAGGACCAGTTATATTTCAGATGTCCAGTATAGCCTGAATCAAGGACCAGTTATATTTCCGGTGCCCAGTATAGCCTGCATCAGGGACCACTTTTATTTCCAGTGCCCAGTATTGCCTGCTTCAAGGACCAGTTATATTTCCGGTGCCCAGTATTGCCTGCACCAAGGACCAGGTATATTTCCGGTGCCAAGTATTGCCTGCACCTAGGACCAGTTATATTTCCGTTGCCCAGTATTGCCTGCACCAAGGACCAGGTATATTTCAGATGTCCAGTGGAGCCTGAATCAAGGACCAGTTATATTTCCGGTGAACAGTATAGCCTGCACCAAGGACCAGTTATATTTCCGGTGCCCAGTATTGCCTGAATCCAAGACCAGTTTTATTTCCAGTACCCAGTATTGCCTGCACCAAGGCACAGTAATATTTCCGGTGCTCAGTATAGCCTGCACCAAGGACCAGTTATATTTCCGGTGCCCAGTATTGCCTGCACCAAGGACCAGTTATATTTCCGGTGCCCAGTATTGCCTGAATCAAGGACCTGTTATATTTCCGGTGCCCAGTAAAGCCTGCATCAAGGACCAGTTATAATTCCGGTGCCTAGTAAAGCCTGCACCAAGGACCAGTTATATTTCCGGTGCCCAGTATTGCCTGCACCAAGGACCTGTTGTATTTCCGGTGCCCAGTAAAGCCTGCATCAAGGACCAGTTATATTTCCGGTGCCCAGTATCCCCTGAATCAAGGACCAGTTATATTTCCGGTGCCCAGTATAGCATGCATCAAGGACCAGATATATTTCCGGTGCCCAGTATAGCCTGCATCAAGGACCAGTTATATTTCCAGTGCCCAGTAAAGCCTGAAGGTCACGATTCGCCAAACACTCTATCACATGAACGAGAACAGAAGCATCACCGACATCACTTTGGTCTCACAGGGATGTTTATCTCGTTGTATACTTTTGGTCATGCGGGCTTGTTAAGGTATGGAGATTCACATAGACTGTGATTTAGCACACATGACGCATACTAAACCGTAAGCATTTGCATAATAACGTATAAAACAACGTGTGAACTGGTGACATTAAGTCCATGTGCAGGGATGGTTTTGTGGGGAACGGATATTCATTTGTATTCAACCAAAATGTCTAATGAACATACTATTTCAAATGTTAATACACTTTAAATATACGGCCATTACAGGAAAAAAGAACTTCCGTATATAACCGCACCAATTACAAAAACACTTCCCGAATACACTTCTCTCGTAATTGCAGTAAGATATAGCAAACATAAAGATAGCAGAAGTCACTCACAAGTAGGACGTCCCCTGTAAACCTACCAATACCATTAAAACCCAATTTATTTAAACATGAGTAGTTCAATTGAAGCAAGATAACCTTTGTAATGTTACACCACCACTCATTTTAAATGTATTTTGTGGCGCGTGGTGGCGTAACAGTTAGGATGCGGGACATATAACCGCAAAGTAATGGGTTCGCGTCCCGTTATGTACGCCTTCTGCGCTTAGACTCCTGGCCAAAGTCTTTACCACAAGGATCTTCCTCGATCCCGGAGTAAATGGATAATGGTCATGGGCGGCAGGCAAATGTAGAGCGCATAACCTTCTGGCGCCTGTTTTTGGCTGCTTATGTTGTCTGCCCCCGAGGGAGCCGAGAAAAATTGCAAGAAGGAACAGGCCCCATAGACCAGGAGGGCAAAGTGTAAAATTCGGACGAGACTGACATCGTCGGTGATAAAATAACCTCTATTTCGGAGAATATAAGCAGCCCATTATCATGACAAGTTTACCTTCAGTGAGTGAACAAACGGGACTATTATGAAGGAAAGAGTATCAAGATCTTGATTGAAATATGAAATTTAAATAATGAAAAATTAACAATATGAATGATACCATATGCACATATATTTCAAAATGGCCTTATAAACATGATTAGGTGCAACAAATTGTTTTGAATATTGTCAATTAAATCCAACTGAATACTTGCTATCCTATATCTGGTTATAGCACCTGAAGCTGATAGTGGCACTTGAAGAGAGTATTGGCACTTGAAGCAAGTAGTGGCATTTGAAGTGAGTAGTGGCATTGAAGTTGGTGGTGACACGGCCATCATAACTCAACGTCGGACCACCATCAGTCACGTCCCTCAGCGCCAACGACCATTGACCGTTCCCCCTGAGACAAATATTAGATCGCACTTGCTAATGATATATCTATACAGATTTGTATTAGCTATAATTAGAAACTGCTTCTGTGTAGCTCTGAGTACGATGTTAACAACAACATATCTATTTATTAATAGCGTAGCGCGATTGGTGTGATTTTCCGTGTCTCCTCTGAAACCACCCTACGATTTGCCGTTATTTTCGACATACATATGGTTCAGATTTTCACGAAGAGATTCCATCCAGTTTTATCTGCAATGATTGCAAAATACGTGCATAATCAATCGTTTAAATTTTTGCCCCCACAGGCGCCCCTTTTCTTTGTGGGCAAGGACCTGGTAACACAACGGCTATGGAGTGTGTGATGCCGGGAAGGCGCTTTCTTCGAGCTCTACGTGGGATTTTCGTGCATTTCGCGGTCATTAAAACTTAATAAATCCCATTGGTGATCCTTTCTCCAAAGGCAACCTCCGCTAATGTACGACTATGCAAGATAATAGGTTCCACGGATTCACGGGCTCGGAGGGCAACTTTAAATAGAGATGTTAAAAATAATGTATATTCTTATATATCATATATATATTCATATATTTCATATATAAATGGTTTCATTTATCATATCAACTTCTCCGAAAATTTCTCCGGCTAATCTCTTGGCTTCGAAAAGGGTTTTATGCATAACATCATAAATATAATGCATCTGAATTATAACTGCGTAACGCATTTTGGGCGTATTTCCTCTGATAGTACCGTACGAATTGGCGTGATTTTCGACATACATATGCTCCGGGTTTGTAAGAAGACATTCCACAATTCTCACAGGAACGTATATTCGTCCAAATCAACCAGACTCAGACACAAGGTAAACTGAAAGACAGAACACTTACACCAAATGTCGTCTTCAAAGAAATCTTGTGACGGTAACATTGTACAACCAAGATTAAAACTATATAAAAGACTATTTGACATCATAATTAACTGCTCGCCCTAAACCGTGCGTGGCACGAGCAATTGCTAGTTTATATTACGCGTGGTTCGTTACCATGCAAAGGAGTCATGTGTTTATGCACATTTTGAATCTTCGCGCTCATACAGGAGCGTCGAAGCACAATGATTCTCGTGACAATTATCAATCACTACGGGTCGGGTACATTACTCGTTTATTCACTAGGACTCGGGCATATAACCCGTTCAATCATTACAGTTCAGGCTTATTACCCGTTAATTCATGGGATTTATGAGTTCACATGCACTCATAACACGGACAAAAATATCATTATCATGGATCACAAACGTAGCGGATTTATGAAAAGCTTTCCAATCCTTTTCTCTCCTACAATATTTTTTCACCAATTTAATACATTTTATTCACTCACAAAAATATATATGCGCAAGATTATTGTATTATCGTCAACCATTAAGGTCCCTTTTGTGCACATTTATGTGACACGATCTGTATACGGTTTAAAAAAATATAAAATGGTGTGTTGGATTAACCTTATATTTTAGATAGAATATTTAAGATTTAATCTCGACATTTAAATGCTCACAAACGGAACAAAGGCCCGTGCTGGTTTGCCTAAGATGTATATATATATATATATATATATATATATATATATATATATATATATATATATATATATATATATATATATATATAAGCGACTTACCAAATGCACCACTTACAAAATGAAGTTTGACAGATAAATATACTTGAGAAACAATGGCAGGTTCCTCTGTTTTCTGGTTGTGTTATGTGAAGAAAGGCATGATGATAACGATTCAGGTGTGTATCAGTTATACTTTGTAATGTTATTCATTGAAAACAGACGACATTTGTAAAGGAAAAATGGCACGATATTTATTTTTCAGTCACAAAAATACAGTTGCCTGAAAGCGATAGAAAATCGCATATATCAATTATATGTTAATTGCAAATATTAAGCATAATTAAATTATAATTAATAATTTTAGCTTTGTGTACATTTCCGTTTAAAAACACTTTTTTCTGATAAAAACAGTAATGTCTGTATTTATTTAAAAGATAAATTCAATGTTATGAGGAAACTGACGGTGGAGATGATGAAGCATATTCAGTAAATCTTTGACCCGATAGGGAATATTTGACCATAAACCTGAAGAGATTGTAAGATTCATGTTATTGTCGGGCAGAAAGCATAATACAAGCCATCGTGACCTAATGCCATATTTAAAAGAGAATTCCAATGACCAATATGCATAACCTACCTAATGCATTGCTGATTATATAACCTTCAATAATATACGTCAAGTATACAAGAGTTTGAGAAAAAATAGCTATATACCATAGTTTAACATGGAGCAGAGTTCTGTAAGTGAAAAGGGCATAGTCATATGACAGGTAAATGTACCTGTGTAAATGTTCGCTTTTTAAACATGATCTTTACACGTATGCCTAATATTGAACAGAAAGTAATGACCGTATTTCTGGTTCTTTAATTATACTAAAATTGTCGATTTATAGTTTTAATAAAATGTGTCGCCCAACAGGTTGCTGTCACTACGTGTTACACTCATAAAATAACAGAAATTATACTAAAATTTAGTACGTTCTCGTATTACACCCACATATTTATATGTTTACATATATGACGTAACTACTGAAACATATAAATAAGTTTATATTACCTCAAATGAAGTCAAATAAAAAATTAACGTATCGGACAGAAAAGGTGTTTACTTAGAATAAGGATCAATGTCTATAGACTAAATGTGAAATAATGTATAAAAAATATTTTCCTCTTCCATGTTGAAACAAGACAACGATTGTATAATTCTATGTGTAACATCCTTGGTTTCTCTCTGGTTTGGGTAAAATACCGACACCTCAAGATTAAATAAAATTGTATTTCATACCACAAGTAGCACGAAGGAAGTAGTATAACAATGTAAATTCATTGAAAGATATACTTTTCTTCAGTTACATAACAACTTAACTATACCATGTCATATTTCATTTTTAGGATTTTAACCACTTGGTGATCATTAGGTAGGGCGTCCATTCGTCAGGCAATGTAACCAGCTAGAACAAGAAACACGTAAGAGCCGATTAAAAACATCACACTAATCCAAGCTGGCCAGTCAAATCCATAAAACTCTAAGACCTCCTTTCCACTGATGTAGATGGGACAAGTGGAGACAAGAGAACATTGAAGAAAGTAACACCTGTTCGGAGGGGCACAGCTGGAAAAAAAAAGAATACTTATACACTGAACATTATGTGTCTTCTTGGAATAATCAAAGATTTAGTTATTTGTTATCTAAATAACAAAACAGTACCATGTCTGGACTATAAGTTTACCGAAAAAGCGAAATTCAATGCTTATATTTGCTCATGTAATAAACGCTGATTTTTTGTCAAGCGTTGCATTCTAACAAATTAATGTCAAATACATATAAGATGGATGAGGATTTCATATATTAGCTTGCAAAAGAACTATAACGGGTTTTCAACGTGAATTATAGTCCGTTTCACAGTAGGGCGTTTATTCAAAATTCGTGATTATTCTCTTAAACCTCATTATTACCCCTCTATTTGACAATCAAGGCGATGAGGGATGAAAGGCCTATATAAGACTACATAACAAAAACAGTTAATTTTTTTGCAACCGTCTGTTTCATCTGAATCTTTTGGCAAAGTTACATGGTCTGTGCCATTTGTAAGGCACAAATTCAAGGACAGTTTGGATGTGATGCACATGATAGAAAAAAAGTACAATACTTCAGCCAGTCAAGCCAATAAGGCAAGTTCTTTTAGAAATATCCCCCTGGAAAGCAATAACTTTATGACTGTATTATAACGCTATACCCAATCTCCTCGACCAGAGCATACCTGATCACACCACAGTTGAAAGTACCAAACAACCACTTCCCCTCTTTATATTTTGTCCCTTGAGGTACTGAACATATCCATATCAAAATCATATGTCTTAATGTGCTTTCCGAAGAAAAATCTGTATTATTCAGAATATCATAGATGCTGACTGACTAATAATGTTTTTATATATAGGCTGTTACAACAAAGGTTACTTGATGATGAGAAGGAACACTGAATATCCAATGCCACAGACCACGTAAATTATTTACATGGTAATATATTCTATGAAATAAAGAAGTTTGTAGTGTCCAGCTCTAGTGACCGATGGCCTCGACAGTTATGATGATGTACGCACGTATCACGTTATTAACACTAATAGAAGAATGATAAGTATGACTCCTTGGTGACACGGGTATTAAAATAATAAAACGTGTTAAATAACATGTCGAATCGGCAGCCTCTATTTTGTTTTCAGATAATAAATAAAACATACACCTAATGTCAGAGTGAATGCTGTATGCATGCGGATTACAAGACTATTATATTTTGCACTCACCGGCCATGATATTGACGATGAAGATTATGTTTCCGGTGGCTATTATAGCATTAAAGTCAAGAAAGACGGCGCTCCAAAGAACCCCTAAAGCCTGTGTACACAAAGGAAAATACAAGCATCCAAGCATTAAACATTTATGATATTTAAAAATAGGGGAATATTTCTTGATGTTAACAATAATGATGTTAATCATCAATATACTATATCACTACCATATCGACATAAATGTATGGCCCGAATATATTCTTGGAATAAACAACCGGTTAACAAATGAATGACCACGATTATTACCAAAGTAACAAACAGTTAAATGTGCGTCAAAAGAGTGACCAATTCTTGAACAAAAGGGTGATATAAAAAAACAGATAACAGTCTGAAAAGTGAAGTAGTTAGCAATCACATCTTCAGCAGGGGTCTTAAGCAAAGTCAAATTATGGTTATGCGTGTTACATTTCCATAACTCCGTGCAGGGTTAATTCAATGATCAGCTTTCAAACAAAGACGACACACGTTATCAGAGACTGGCCCAGGGATTGTTTAACTAAAATGATTTATCTCCTAATTGAACACAATGATTTAATTTCAATTAAATATTGAAATCTAGACTTTTTCCAATTTTGTATTTTTATTTTTACAAAGCCAAGCCACATGACAAAAGAAAAAACCCTAGCAACTTCCCACCGGGTGTAGATATAATAAGAAACGTTTATCTTGAATACGTTATCTCAAAATTTATTTCGTCAAATCCATGGTTGTTATCCAAGATATATAATCCCCAAATGCAGAAAAATGTTGAAAGGTACCTATGTACCGGGAGTAACCTCCCGGGCCAACACCGCTCTGCTTTTAAACACTGAAAACAACAAACTGCATAATTGTACAATATTTTACAATTATCTTGAATTAACCCATTTTTATGTCGGCTCTGAAATTTTGATCAAAACATATATCAATCGGATTCCGTACAGTATAGCTGCAATATAGCAGTATAGCTGACCTAGCTTTCTTACTGATAACATGTTTTTATTCCTCTTGCTCAAACATTGACCTGCATAATGATTCAATCAACATGCACAAAGTTATAAGATTCAATAAATTAGGAAACAAGAAAGAAACAATTACGTGATTTAAGATAGAATTTTGAAAAATTATAGTTTGCAATCACATAAATATCACGTTGAACGTAAAATGGAAATCAGCTCACGGACTAGGTCCTGAGGGTGTCTATTCCCATATTTATTCTGAGAAATTTGACTTTTTTCCGAGATCAATCGTAGCCCCAAACATCCAGATTTATTTGAAATACCCAAGAACTGGTAAAATTCAAATTAATACAGCTGATACAGTCTCTTTGACTGGATGAAGGGAATATATTCAAAGATTTAAATAAAATTAAATGTAACAATGTCTATAGTTTGTTACTAGAGCAACTAAAAAAAAGTCTTGAAAGTACGAGCTAATAGATCACTTACGTCCGGTACATACAGATGAGTAGAAGATGAATGACCAGTAGAAACTAAACATGAACAGCTGCAAAATACAGAGAAACGGCGTTTCTCATAATTCTAAATTATTAGCAAATTGGAACTTAACACTATTAGAATCTGACACAAGCAAGAAGCATATTTTAGAAAATGAATTTTTTAAACAATTGATAAATGATTATGGAACTGGTTATTTTTGCATAACATTACACATATTATAAATTATCTATAAATAAGCACTGCAGAGTTAAAGGTGGAGTTTATAGTTTCATAGGTTTTAGTCTAATCCAACCTGTCAAATTGCTTTTCTGATCTTTCTGGCCTGTTCATTCCTTTATCTCTAAGCAACCCCCTGGATAGCATAACACCTAATAGGCGATCGAAGGTTTAATGTATGTCTGTTGTCCATAACCAATACTTTGGTCGAATGGGCGCTCAGAACTCAAAAATAGCGCTCATTAAATCAGCTCTCAAGTATTACACTATTATGCTCTATTTATATTGGTATTAATGTGCGTACAGAAAGTTACAAGTATCCCCTTTTGTTGTCTGGGGTAGTGCACACTCTCAAGGCAGGGAGATCCTGATTTCGAAGGTGAGCAGCGTGTTTTACTCACAAACGAGTGCACCTTCCGAGGGTTCCTCAATGGTATGACCCAGAATTGGGGAAGACAAATCCAGGGCCCGCTGGTGCAGTAGTCTTAAGGCCTGGTTAACTCCAGGATACAAAACAAGAGGAAACGTGTGATACTGCCCTGTCACGTACTCTAAAACCGGAATGGAAATCTGCAGATGTACATGTACTTGAGAAAAAAATTCCAGTTTTAAGCGATCCGTAATTATTTCTTCAGTACGTGGTAACTGAAACCACAACAGGCAGTTGGCAAGTGTCAGAATTACAGTCCGTAGAAAGTTAACCCTTGAAAGGACTTGTGGTTTTGCGGTATGTTACACAAGACATCCGTCACATCTGATTACATGTTATTCCCAATTAAATTATGTTAGATAGTAATCTATTAGATTTTACTTTGTGGAAAAGCATGGCCTTGAATTTTAACTATACTAATTGAGGTTAAAAAGTAACTGCCTACATTATCAGGGTACTTTCTTTATAAATGTTAAAACATTATAAAACCGACCGTTTGGTCTGTATGCTATGACCTTGACCTGGTGACCACCATCTGTCACCCTTGATCGCTTTGACTCTGATCATCACTCTTCAGATTTGTCCGTTGATAATTCAGTGAGCGCATGAACTGGCCCTGTTGAGCCTTTTGTCTTAGATGACTCCACGAGTGACGCCATATTAATAACATAAAATTTGAGCAGAATCATATCCAGGGTTCTCATGTCCAATCCGGACGCTCTCAAACGTATAGGAATTCCTGAAAAACAAAATGGTTGCTGTATCTGATAACGAAACACTTTTTTATGAATAACACTTACCCCAATACACAATATAAAAAAAAGACAAAAAAGATAACAAATGTGAATAGATCAACAGTATTTCTCTCGTCCTCAATGGAGAATGCCAACATTATATGTAACTACATTAAAATAACTAAAAACTGTTAATGTACATCGTAAACAGAGTTATACGAGTTATTAAAACTAAAATACCTTTATTTTTGTTCATGGATATATATATATATATATATTGTTGTGGACCCCTTTGTGTCGCACGACTTTTCCTCTTCTGTGTGGACGCCGTGGTGCTGCATGTGGATATATATATATATATATATATATATATATATATATATATATATATATATATATATATATATATATTGTTGTGGACCCCTTTGTGTCGCACGACTTTTCCTCTTCTGTGTGGACGCCGTGGTGCCGCACCCGTACTGTTCTTCTGGATCGCCCCCCACTGTTAAGAACGTCGTCCGCTGGATAATCAACTGTTATTTTTGTTGCTGGCAAGGAACTCGCCCTATTGACGCCCTCGTCATCGCTCTTCAGGGAGGACTCGACCAGAACTTTTCACTTTAACTTGTCAACCCCGGGGAAACGGAGCTTCTTTATTTGTGGGTCGTCCTCCCCCACAAGAAACCATGGACTTTTATTTGTAAAGAGTAAGGACTTTTATTTCTATGTTGTGTTACTATGGACAAGAGAATCATCAGTTGACCATTTGGACTTAAGTTAAGTATTTATTTAGTTGCAGCCACTTCGAGAGACTTTGTTAATACTATATAGTTATTTTGAACGGGTGACCACTTTAATGGCTTGGCCTAAAGGCTGGAGGACCCTGTTGTTACAAATCGTTCTGGTCGGTCGCGCACAGGACGTTTACACTGCGCTCACAGACAAACAATGTATCGATTACTTTGTTCTGAAGGAGGCCATTCTGAGAACTTATGAATTGGTGCCTGGAACATATCGCTTGAAGTTTATTCACACTACAAAGAAAGACTATCAAACACGTAGAATATGCCAGAGATAAAGAAAGTTCGTTTAACAGATGGTGTCTGTCCATGAAAATTGGTCATGATTTTGAAAAACTAAAACAGTTAATTTTGATAGAAGATTTTAAATGACGCGTCCGTAACCATATTAAAAGGTTTTTGGATGTACACAGAACAGACAATGTAAAAGGTCCGTAACGATAGTAAAAGGTTTTTGAATGAACACAAGAAAGACACTGTAAATGAGGCTGTTGTCCTGGCGGACGAGTTTGCCTAATCACCAGTTAAAGAAGGTATGGTGAGAAAGAGAGGGCAGTGGAAGCCCAAAAGTCGGTCGGAGAACGGGTAGTCCCTCCTACCGAGGCTCCTCCGGTGCAAATAAACCTGGGTCCAAAAATGGTAGGTCCCAATTTAAAAGTCAGTCCGACTCTCCTGCTCAAAAAGAGAGGGGCCATCTAGGACTGAAGTAAGAAGCTATAAAGATTAATTTCCAAAAGTATTGTTATATTCAAAATGGAAATTCCTATTTTTCTAGTGCTATTTCTGTGCGTTGTCAGGCGTTCCTTATCCACCGTATCAGCAGCTGCGCTGTCCGGGCACACTTGCTCTTGTGACGGGACTCAGTCGATATTTTCTGAACACAGCAAACCATGTTGACTTCAATCCTTGGTTCTCCACTTGCAAAAATGTGACAGAAAACGTTGCCGGGTGACCAAAATATCTTATATTCTCAAATTAAGAGTACTTTTATGTGCTCTACCGTTCTAAAATGATCTCATCTATCTCAAAAGCCTATTCACCAAGTATATAACGCTTTAACACAAAATGCTTCCCTTGTGGGCGAACTGATGCTGTCCGGTGGCATTTGTATTCCAAAAGTCACATGACCTGTAATGTGATTTGTGGTTTTAGTAATTGCCTTCAGATGTCAAGGCATTTGTTTCAAAGGCCATTCAGCAAATATATACCACTGTGTAAACAGGAACGGGCTTTAAACTAGGGATCGCTATATATTTATAGATACAAAATAGGTAATGATACTTTCAAGTTTTAGCAGCAGGTGGCGCGTCGGACCACAGGCAATGTAAACAAAGCACACATGGAGTTCACCGCTAGGACATACTGTAGAGTTGTCTAAGCACTAAAACTGTTTAAACACATTCATCATTATTATAGAAGGAGAAAAAGCAACTGCTTTTCACCCGCCAATGTGTACTGCCATTCAGCAATAGCCGAGATGTATATTTTCTTCTAACCCATCATGAGGATTCATTAATTTTCTTTACACAAGCCCGACACGGGGACTTAAAGTCGTTTCTGGCGTGATACCTACACGTTTCTCAAATACCTATAACAGAACTGTACACAAGACAAATGGTGCACTAACCCCGTAAGTTCAATGTAATTCAATACCAGAACTCGAATATATGAAAATATATGGCTTGACCGCATGGTTGATGTAATGTGACAACTATGCCATTATAAAAAATCGTATATTGATAAAATATCAATAATGTTAAATACAACAATGGTTCAAAATGTCATAATTTACCGACATTTGACACGTTTCGTCTAGAAAGGGGAGGCTCATAAATAAAAATTGACTCTCTTGAATGCTGACCTGTGCGGTCAAAACCCGCCATGTTTACCTCTCTATCTCTAGTGATATAAGCTATGAATAAACGAATCGTATGAAGTTATTTCATTAGCTGTCAGGTGGAAACGTAGGCAAATCTAATGCATATCCATCAGACAAATAGAGAACAAAAACACTTACATTCAAAGATTCTTGAAATCAACATGAACTATGAGAGACATACAAACTTACAAGCATTAACTGATTACATAACCTCTGGAAAACCTTTTTAGTGGCTTGATTTAATTAATAACCTTGCACCTGTATACAGAAATGGCCACAAATAAAATCATCATTTTACTTTTTTTTCAGTAATATGTCCTTTGATGGTATACACTTGGTTTTGAAACTGCTTCAAAGGCATTATACCATTGCCTTTGAAATGAATATTTAATTGTTAATGGAAAAGATATGACGTCTGAGTGTCATAATTCTGTGCAAGTCTGCTTAGTGTATGGGTGTAGTACAGATACGTATAAAGGTCTACCGAACGTACACTGCTAATTCTTCCAGCCACATGAGTGTCATTTAAATACGTGCTAAAGTATTCCTTGAGTTTTAGGAACATATGACTACGTGTTCAAATCTTCCTTGCGTACCGTCATATATACACATGTAACGAATGTTATAAGGATACGTGTTCAAGTATCTAATTTGTAAGGGAGTGGTGTGGATAGGTCCCACTGATGTATGCGATTTATATTCGCTGATGTATGCTCTTATATACACTATTAATTGCGTTGCGTCGAAACGTTTTCTAAGAGTTACGCATGTCTCGCTTTGTGAAGACCGACACAAGTTGTATTCCGAAGGGTTGTTCATATTGTCACATGCGACGATTTCTGAGAACAATGTAGGCAGCTAGTAATAGTAAAACGATATAACCTATTAAAACAATCACACTGATCCAGACTGGCCAGTCAAGCTCGTAAAACTCCAGGATCTCATTTCCACTGACGTAGATGGTAGAATTTGAGGGTACAGAACATTTAGGGAAGTTACTCTGGTTTGGCGGGGCACAGCTGAAAAGTAAAGACAAACAAAAGCAAAACCTAGCGACCATTTACCCAAATATCTCTTGGCAGTTATAAAAACATTGTGAACTCTAAACCTAACACGATATAAAATGTTGTTGAACGCATGAAAATATTTTATCTAATTTATCTAATCATTGATACTATCTTTAGGCATAATCTATGTTTCTTTCTAAGGATTTCCCATTTATTTGTCTCATCAGGGGAGCACAAAGGATGTAAATGGGAGCAAATATTAAATTTTGCCAATAAATGTGTGTATCTAACATGTGATCATGAAGTGTATCATGATTGATTACAAAAACCATTGAGTACTTTGTAGTTGACAGTGTCAATCAAAATGCTTGATTCTATAATGATCAAGGTAAAGCATTTGCCACTCAGACCATAGATAGTAAATTACTGGAAGAGTATTTCAGGAGGTAAACGCAATCATACATCTCATACGGCTAGACCAAATTCAAAAGCATATAATCATTTACCCGAAATCAGAACCATCAAATTCCAGAACGGTTTGAATGTGATACGCATGGTAGAAGAATGTGCAATATTTTAACCAGTCGAACCAAAAAGGGAAATTTTTCTGGTAAAATCCTCCTGCAAAACATTAGCACTATTGGAGATCCTCGGCAGTAAAATTGACAAACATTTGACAAGAAAGTATATATAAAGATGATTTATAAAAATACGTTAACAGACGAAATCTTGAATCATCTGATTGATTAAAAGGCTTTTACTTCGGCTATTAAAACTCAGTGAATTAGGATAGATTTCATAAGACAAACTGATAAAAAATAAGACTTACGTCTATCATAAGAGGATTAGCTTATTAGATTTTCCATAAATTCATAAATTAAAAAAAAACAGTTTTATTGCACATTTATCCTTTTATGTCAGAACAGTTCTATTCAATTGCCACTAAAGAACGATGCATGGTTGGTTCGAACGATAAATGTCACAGTTACCTGCTATTATATTTATAATCAAGAAAACAGTCCCTGTGGTAAGAATAGTCTCAATATCACGAAGGACAGCGTTACAGAGAACTGCAATACTCTAGATAATAAAGGAGACAACATATAACTCGATGCGCACTTTAAGATGTTTAAACACACTCCTAGTGGGCACCTCTATAACGTTAACGGATTTGACAGTCCCAAATCGTGCCCTAATGTTAAAGACTTTTACAAACTAACTATTGCTGAGGAGTGCTCATGAATTTCTCTCTGCAGTCTCACAACTGTTACTGATGGAATTTCTAAGATATAAAGATATTTACGGTTTCCATTATGAAAAGGCCTTTACTCGTTATAGTGTATCGGTCATCCAGAGTATTCAGGTAATACACCAGTACGGGCCAAAAAATGGGAGCACTTACCTGGGTGACAAAAATAGAAAGGAGCAAAGTCCACCAGCTGAAGAGGTACGCCTGTGTGCCGTTTAGACCTGTTGCCCAGTAGATGGCGCAATGGAACAACGTTGGCTGTATGAGAAGAGTGAGGGCATCACTGGTGATTTGGGAGAGAAGAAATGCCGACACTCAATAGCATCCCGCAGCTCTCTCCCTGGCGACCACCGCCCGGCTCTTAAACACTGTGAAAAAAATATTTAATGCACATTATTATTTTGATAATTTCCTGATGAGTTAAACGTTGGAAGTTCGGTGCCTTGAGAAGCATCCAAACTCAGCAATGTCGCACCTTATAAATGGGTTTACTATTCCCACTAAAACAACTGCTATTGCTACTGTTCCTACTGTTAATAATAATCATAGTTTTAGATTTTACTTTTTGATTTTTTAAGAGAACCTGATACCTATCATCATTTGTGTCTGACCTTCTTTTGTGTAGCGGTGTATGTTTGTACCCTTTTAATAAGTAGGATAACGACCTTTTAGGTGATCTGGTTCAGAATCGAAGACCAAACATTAAAAAATATAAAAAAGAAATCATGCATAAACATAAGTCATGTTATTAATATTTCACTGTTTGTTGTATTTTCAAACATCATCTTTATGAAATTTTGTCTAAAGATATAGTTATACATTTATTCATGTAAGTTTTATTTAAATTAAATATTAGGACTATTTCTCCCTGGAGTACCTGGCCCACTTACGTCCTGTGCATACAGTCGCATATGAGAGGAAAGCCCAATTGATTGCCATGAAGAAAAGCTTCAACAAACATAAATCAAATAATAAATTAGAAATCGAAGCGTACAATTATTATTCATGGCATAATTATCCAATATATTAAAAAATGTTAATTTTTGAAACATAAGAACTTGGAAATTACGTTAAGATTTCTCTAATCATCATACTCGATACTGTTAATAATTCGTTCAATTAAATATGAAACTATGTACTGAAAAGTAATGTGCTAATCATAAGTATAATATGTTTGTAGAACACATTCTAAATTATCTATAACAATTGATAAGTCTTACTATTAATCAAACCACAAATAAATTAACGATGGTATGTGTGCCCAAAACATATTTACCAGTGCCAGGCGATCTGAGATTGTTCTTTCAATACGCGGTAACTGAAACCACACCAGGGACGCAAATAGTGCCAGTATTACAGTCCTTATAAGACTGATTTTAGAGAGGATCTGCGGTTTCGCGAGACGAAGTCCCCTGAAAGTCAAGGTCTTATATTGGCTGAAGAACCCTGTTGGCCACTTCCTGTCATTTGTTAACCAATCAGTTCTTTCCCTGGTAATGCTGGCGTCATCAGTAACTTCCGGATCTACAGTTATTTTCATAACATTTATGTGATTGTGCGATATTGTAAATTTTACCTTGTAAACGTTTCATTAAACTCCCCAAGCCGAGGATTCACAGGATTAGAGTTAAAATGTTTGCGTATTAAAATTAAGATATTATAAATTAATTAAGGACCTATTATAACGGATGACCTCGAGTTCGACCCCTTTATGATTTCAGGACAAAACTACCTGTCAGATAATAGAGGAACTGAAATATTAAGCGGAGATGAGCTACGGGGACCCGTTGTGTGGATATATGACGTTTGGCTTAAGTTTTATTGATAATAAACAAGCTTAGCAAAACAAAGTATTCAAACGATGGCTAGTATCATGTCCAAACTGGTGTGGAACATGTCGTGTATATAAATGATACCCCTTTATGCATTCCCCTTCTCAATAAACAATATTTTTATTCAAGGTTTATCCTGTACTATTTGTAGGCTTTTTCCTCTGGTTTAAATAAGGTCTTTCTGTTATTTTTGTTTGATTGATCCTGTGGTTTACCTAAGGATTATTGTGCTGTTAACATAAGGTTAAACATGTTGTTTACGTAAGGTTTATCAAGTTGTAGATTACGTAACGTTTGTCTTGTTGTTTACGTAAGGTATTTCCTGTTGTTTACGTTAGGTTTATCCTGTAAACAACTGACGCACCTTTCTGCCTGTAGCTTATGAACTGGACTTGATGGCCATCATCGGTCGTTTTTGATTCTTTCCGTCTATCAGATTTTTTTGATGAAAATTCTGGGGATGACGTCATCACTGACGTCATGTTGGTCTTTTGTAGATCTTCAGGCTCCGATGAGTATCCATTGTTTTCGTATGCATTCTGAACCTTTTCACTTGTAAGGAAATTTTGCAAAATACTCAGGCTTCTTCTTATAAATACAAACAATTTTAGTCAGAAACTAATACCCTTCTTCAAAAAGAGTAACGATACGAAAAACTTAAGAAGTTCAAAATTCCGTTCATATGAGAAATTACCTGGAAATTACTTGTTCTTTTCTTTAAACAAATAGGTGACAGCGTCGGAAATTTATTGCATTTAATTCATATTTAAAACGAAAACATATAGAAGAGACAATATACCCTGTTTAAATTCGTATAGCTGGACGTATCTACAAATCACCATAATGGACCTTGGTGACAGCATTTCTTATCATACAGCACAAGTGCCGTCTGACGGACATTATGTTAACTATATAACAGTTTTTTTTATACTGACCGAAGTTGTGTGTAAGCTGCCAAAATCATTTGTCTTGTGTCTTCTCCTCTATCAAGCACTTCTACTGTAAAATAATTCGTATCAAGTCCAATCAGTCTAAAACTTAACGATTTTCAGATTTTTAATTCCCCGATCTACTTGTATCGTTCCATTTACATGACCGAAGCCTTTTTCAGATATCTTGAGGACACCCACACACACACACACTCTCACACACACACAGACGGACACTAAGCAAGTGTCTGAGTCGATTATCTAATAGAAAACGATATTCGTGTCCTTATGCATGGGTTTACAGCATCACAGTTGAAATGTTTGCACATGTATAATTAAGATACTATAACTGAATAAAGAACCTAATAAAATGTATGGCCGTATAAGTATTCTTCAGGTAGATTATGAGAACACGCACACACACACACACACACACACACACACACACATATATATATATATATATATATATATAAAGAAAGCACTGATGAGAGTTTACGTAAGATGAATTTGTTTGCCTGTCTACAGCTTGTTACATGTTCATTGCGTTGATTGACCGTGGCCGGTTTTATTTACATATTATGAAATATTATTTGATTATATGTAAACTCAACATAAAATTAGGCACGTTGTACAGGTATCAAGCACAAACACACTTCAGTAAACAACCAGATGTTCAATGTACAACCCCTCCAGTCATGCCGATCTGAAGACTGATATACAATTAGTAACCAATAACACAAATGTCTGATTCCTTACACATAATATAAATATATATATATATATATATATATTGTTACGTACAACACGTACATCCCGGATTCGAACTCATGTGGGAGGCGGATATGTCCGGGGTTCCAACCGCTTTGCTAGAAAAGGAAGCTGTGCTTTCGATACAGTTTGGTTCGCTTTTATGTGCACCCCGTAAGGTACCCCCTTTTTAAAGCTACCAGAACAAGATTATTTTTCCAAGGAGTCAACTTATGGTGAACAAGATGGCGGTAGTTACTCAATTATTTTAAACCTCAAATCCTCCGGCCCAAAGTAGGGTGCCATTTCGGTGTAGCCAAGCGCCATTTCATCCCTCTGACGTAAGAGGTTCTACGGCCAGCTTACTGTGCCGTTTCATCTTCAGCGGAGAAGACACGTTAGGGCTGCAAATATTGTTGTCATTTCTGACAAAGCCTCATGGCCTGCACGTACGCTGTCACTTGACATAAACCAGACCAATCGTCAGCTTTCTTGGTTTACATCCTGGCAATACCTAACATGAGCGAGAATGTTCAGTTTTAACTCAGCATATTGGTAAATTTCTCCGCATGTTTGTTGAATTTCTGACAGCATGAAAACAAGCATGGCTCGTCGGGTTACTGGACGATAGCCAACTCGTACGATATGCAGGAATGACTCGTTACCAAAGAGACGGAGTCTCCGTTTGGGTTATGATTTCACAAGTATTCTCTAGTGTTAATTCATCATTCATAGCCGAAAGTTAAGATAATGGGCTGTTTACCACAATATGAATGCCACGTGATGGAAGACTGTTGCGATACATTTTCCGATATTGCTTGTATCACGGCTCAAGTCGGCTTGCCAGCCCAATTTTCAGTGCTTCCCGAAGTCGGTTTGTATCGGCTAGGACGAGAGCTCAAAATGTTACGTACATTTTGCTCATTGGAAATTATTGGATCGATCCCGGATTCGAACCAATGTCGTTGGCACACATGTTCATCGTTTTAACCACTGTGATAGATAGCAACTTCACTAGCTACACATCGGTCCGCTTTCTTGTGCACCCCGTAACAATATACACATATACTGACAATAAGCATGTGTCTTTGTAGATGATCTAATATGATCTATACAATGGTATAAACTATTAAACGTCAAGAGTTTTTGGAACCGTCCACATATGTTAGGTAGTGTGGTTGTTGTACTTATTGGAGTTAGTTGATGTGAACCTTCTGCAGTTGTGATATCGTACTTTAAAATGAATTTAGTTTAGAACTTTGAACATACTTACACATGAAGTCAGCAGGATTATACCCAGACTCACAAGGAAGACTAATTCTGGAGAAATAGTCCATTACCGCAGACCCTTCGCCGTATTATACCACCTTGGTAATATTTAATTAATTGGAAGAAAATAGTATTAAGATATGTTAGGAGCAGCTTCATTCCATTCTTATTCCATTTTTGTTATATATTGAAAGTTTAAACTATACATGCTTTGGCAATATCTATATAGATAGGCCTCGGAGAAATTAAAAAAAAACTTACTTAGATACGACTGTCATCAGAGAATTCTGCACGTAAGGTCTTGGAAACATTGCTATGTATTTTGGGGATAACAGACATGCCAATGATGGCCAAATGGAATTTAGAAACGTTCTTGCCAAGATTTTATAACAGTAACTTTTTTACGTGTGTGTCCTCTGAGGTTTCCCTTGACTAATTTTATTCCATAAATCAACTTTACTAACTTCTCCCTAAAGGCAATTTATTACGTACCTGTCCCTTGCAGAGCAGCAGAACCTTTTTGAACAGATGGTAGATCTGACTAGAGGGCTGGTGGATGGTCACGATGACGGTTTTATGATTAGTCTCTGCTAGATCCTTCGGGGTACACATCAGGTTGTAGGCCAGATTAGAATCCAAGCCTGAAGTAGGTTCCTGAACCAAAAATAGTGTTAACTGTTAGACAGTGTTTCATTGTACCAAACAGGTTAATATTGGCAGGCTTGAAATGAGGCCAAATGTAAGTTCATGAAAGATAAATAAGAAAATAACAGAAATATATATAATAATAATATCGTTATCATCACAGGCATGACCAATGACTCACTTAAATTAAATGTTTAATAATAAAGGTTAATGCATGAATGATGAAGACACTCTCCAAAGAGTTCATTATTTTAATTTCAACTTTTTAGTTATAAATCCATGCACGAATACACAAAGTGTAAACTTATCTCAATTTCATTTTAAACATTTTCAAAATTTGTAAAAAAAAGCGTTCGAAGAAATGGTCCATTATTGTCTTTAATGTCCATACTGATGTGCTCAGTGCCTGCTCGTTAATGTCCAATATGTTGTGTTTAGTGCCTGCTCGTAAATTGTCCATAATGATTCGATTATTATCTGCAGGTAAATGTCCATACTGATATTCTCAGTATCTACTACTAAATGTCAATGTTCATGTGCCCAGTATCTGGGCGTTAATGCCCACATTAATGAGCTAAGTGTGTGCTTGTAAATGTCCATACTAAGGTACTCGGTGTTTGCTCGTAAAATTTATACTTATATTCGCAGTTTCCGAAGTATGAAAAAATTCGCAGTCTTTAAAAATTAGTGCTGATAATTATTCATATTAACTTCAGTGTCTGCTCGTAAATGTTGACAGAAATGTCCTCAATGTCTGTTCGTAAATACTAGTATTAAAAGTATTCAGACATCCCATCATTCCTTTTCATGTATTTGATACTTTTCTGAATACTTATTCATAGAAAACGTACATCCAGCAGCAACACTAGAGGGTTGGTAATCAGTTCACACGCAATGGCGGCCCTCTTCCTCTCACCCCCAGACAGTCCCCGGATAAAGATATCACCCATCACTGAATATTAAAATGAACGGTCTTAATCTCGCAGAGATATTAACACCGATATGCATATAACTCTGACAAAGAGATTTCACATAACATTTAAACAAGACACATAACGTAAAGTCATCTCATGTCAATAACGAAACATTAAAATTCATATAACTGAAAAAAGACATATTGTGTAACTATATATCCATCATTATATATGGTCTCTCCCGATTTAAGAACATCCCTCATTCAAAATTTCGTATATTCCGTACACACATATCCACCAACATTGAAACAAGATTCATTCTGTTTACCCAAATTTCCGAAGATTGAACAATACGCATCCGGTGTGCACATAAACCAAAGCATTGAAGCAGGAATCATAAACGTATCGCACACAATTGAATAACTACTTCTTTATAAATCCCCGAAGTAGAACGCACATCACACAGTATTAATATATCTACCTGTCAGAGAATATAAGAATAATATAGAAACGTTATCCGACATTAAATAAATACATTCAACATAACCATATATCCGTCACTTACTGCATTCAAAAACATAATAACAATGCACTACACCGCATTGTTAATGATACAGATCGTATTCGTAAAAACTACATTTGTTAGCCAGAACAATGGTCAGAAACTGTGGACGGTATGGTTCCCCACAAGAAAAGAATTGTCAGCCCCGAGCCGAATCCTGCCCTGTACGCCCATGAGGTCCATTATGCTAGGAGGAAACTTGACATGCAGTGGCAGAAGGGCCGACTCTTTGTTTACCATTAGAATAAAAGGGACAGTGGCATTGGTAAACTGTTGTAATCTTTGAAGTCGGAGTGAAATTCTAACCCAAAGCAAGTATCAAATCTGCCTAATCTTGCAAAGGTCTCTTTAAAGGAAGTTGCCTTCTTCGCTCCTGTGAGCTTAATCATTACAGTCTGCCTGCCGCCAGCTCCACAGTTGTGAGACTGCATAAATAAAGGTTTACATTGATATGGTGTTAACTTGGTAAGAAGAAGCAGCAATAGGCCTGTTGAAGCTTTCATATATTGTCACCTGCCACATTTAGTGTGTTAGACAGAGCTGTCCTGATCTAAACTTGGCATCACAGGTGAAACTCTTCAATGGATTATGGATATCAATCTTATTTAGCATACAGGTAGCAGATTGTTTGTGTGAATGGTGTAAAAGATAGAGCTTCCTTATTCCTTCTGAGGTATCATAAGGTTGCCTTTTAGTGAGACTTCTATCCACACTGTATACCTCTCCACAACTACCTTTTTGAGAGAGAGAGAGTGACATTCTTGAATCTATGTTTCGCATTTTTGTTAGAGAGCACACTTATATTTTATTAATGGAAAATGTTGAAAAAACATAAACTCTCCTACCAGTATCCTCGCATTTTTCCAGCCCGAGCTGAGCTATGACCTCTTGTACTCTGTCTCTCTTCTGATGTCTGCTCCAAGATTCAGGAAGCCGCAGATAAGCTGTGTACTAAAATGCACACACATATATATATATATATATATATATATATATATATATATATATATATATATATATATATGGAAAGGTTATATACACAAAAAAGGTCGGTTCACTTCCAGTGGGATTCGAACCCACGATCTTCCGATTTCCGGTGCGGCTGCCTTAACCACAGTATTTATATTTACACAATAATATACTGTTAATAACATAGTCGTGTCACATGAATATGTCTAAATATACATGCATATGTTTATATGTATACGTACGATATTGTCAAATATTTTCATAAAATAATCTGTCAGTTTAAAGATACAATAAAATCTATAAATGTGTACTAAAAATATAAGGTTATCAGTGTCTGATGAAATACTACATTTAAGTGACACCCTAAGAGAAAGAAAGAAAGAATTATACAGGTTGTCACTCACTGTCAGTGTCTCTTTAAGCGTTAACGTTCGAAAGAAGACTTCCGTCTGTAGGAGATACCCCATTCTTCTTCTCATATGTTTGTTAATGGGTCGTCCATTGACAAGAATCTCACCGGAAGTCACCCGAAGCCGACCAGCAATGGTGTTCATAAGTGTTGTTTTGCCAGATCCTGTAGAATCAAATCAAAACTTTCAAAATTTAAATAGAATAAAACGAATTAATTTTTATATCTTATTAGTTAAAAATTGTTTAAACGTGTGTATTTCATCAAAGGAAGTTATAATATCGAAACATCCTTACCGCTCGGCCCTAGAACGGCCAGTATTTCTCCAACCTTAGTCCCAAACGCGATGTCTGTTTAAATTGGAACTTTCTTGATACTGGCGTGGAGCCCTTGCAACTCAAAATTCATATGATTATCTCTGTGAACACCATGTTTGGTCTCCATGGCTGAAACTATATAACATTCTATACTATGCATATGCCATATATTTTCAAGGAATCAAGGATTCTTCTACATAAAATGTTTTATTTTGTTTGGCTGATTATAAGAACAGCCGATAATGGGGAATTACATCCTAGACTGGATAATAATAAAGGCCAAGACTGAAGCATAGAACGAATAGAAGAATATATTGAATATATAACATGCTTGTAAAGAACGTCTAAAAGTAGTCTTTGGAACTTTTTCTTTAATATAGGGTAATGAGGTCAATGTCAGGTGTCAAGCAGATTGACCATTCAGCTAGATTTGTCTACCGGTATCAATGGTGTAAGGTATCACTGTAAGTTATATGACTGGTCCATACCAAATATCCATGTGGCAACACAATGCGCAACAAGATACTTGTAATGGTTTAGGAACAAGCATTGGGATCGACATATTGAGTTTGTACAGTACAAAAAAGTTTTAAAGCTTAAGCCTTTACATTTGAAAATCACGTTTCAGTCCTACTTTTAAACGCATAATCAAATATTTCTTGCATGTATATATGCATGTATGTGAAAAAGTTCATTTTGGAAGGCTGTTGCCTTATTATGCTCCAAAGTCAACACTGACACATGCGCATTTTGTTTGCGCAATGCTTACATGAGCATTTACATGTTTAGATGTCATACATTTTTTACTTATACATTTGCATTACACAAATCCGACCGGAGCACTTACTCGTTTGCTTTTTGACCAACTGAAGGTGTCTTTGATGAGGATAATGGTCTGGTATGGACGACCTCGATAGCTTAGCTGGAGCGATTTAATCAGAGTACATGTACAGCACAAACAAAAACTAGGTGGGGTTTAATGAGTTCAATTCAAAGTTGGTACCTGCATCGGATGCAGTGAAGTGTAAAGAATAAATGTCACAGCAAACTGTCGTCGTGGTGCCTACATCGCAGGTAACATGTGGAAGGACCTATCCGTTATATTGTCACTGTCATCACTGGAACGTGACGGCTTTATGTACACGCATGTTGATGCAGTCGATCACCAGCAAAACATCTTGCCTTGTGGTGGCATGCTTGTGACTATTTGGTTAGGGTCTCGTTGATATGGGCCTCTTGGTACACAAACGTCCGATTACATAGATTAAATAGGAATCTACTTGTTGTTGCTTTACAGAGTTGCCATGAGACTGGTATGCCTCTTATATAAGGATGATATAGGGTTCCTCGTACAGGACAGACAGAAATATCTTTTATTTTTTTTAAAGCGCTACTGTCGAGTGTAAATGTGTTCAGCAACCCCATCAATATGTTTGATATCTGATTTCACATTGTTTTAGTCAAGGTATTATTTTTTTAATGTGATGCCGAGGCCCCTTTAACACTACCACACAAACATACGCCCAAACACTCCTTAAAAGGGAAACTGATAACCCTAATTTGTTAGAAATAATAAAGTTCAAGCTAAAAGAGGTGTATAACATCGAATATCTCTTGGCCTTCAGGAAGGGAAAACTGAATGTACATATGGAAAAATGGTCACAAATTATGGACATAATCTCAACGTAATTCTAACCACAATGTATGTGTCTTGTTCTAGTGTTTATTTAATTTAATTTTTTTAAGTGCATATGTCTCAGGTAAAGAGCTCACTTTCATGTGTACTCTATTTGTCATTTAGAAAGGTATTGGTGAACAAGCGGAGGGTGCTGATGAACTGTTCTTAAACATTTTCCTTTATTCTTAACAAACATTACATTCAGAAGAATATGAAAGACTAAAATATGCACTTTTGTCTGTACCTGTACTAATTTATGTATATCGCTTATTTTGTTATGCCATGTATGTATATGTACGTGTGTATCATCTTTTTGAATAAATATTGTGAAAAAAAAACCCAAAAAAAAACATCCGTCCAAACACACGTTCAGAAACTGATAGATTAAACACAGACATATATATATATATTGTATATATATATATATAATATATATATATATATATATATATATATATATATATATATATATATATATATATATATATATATATATATTTCATCAGTGTATTCAGCGTTCCACCCAGTTGGTCGAAAAACACAACTGTATTCAGTTTGAGTTGACATTAATTAACATTCTTGTAGGCCGTCAAGTGTAACGGCTGCGTGTACTTCACTGTAGTGCTTTATGGGCCTATATGGACTTTACTTTAGATATCTAATATAATATCCATTTACCGTATTTGACGTAACAAGCGCCTCGGGCGCTCTGAAAATAATTTTTTTTCCAATTTTGTTATACCGTAAAAAGCGCCCCTGGGTCTTCTAGGTGGCAGTTGCGTCACGTCTTACGATTCCCTGATATTGACTCTGTCGTTTAATATCACGTTCTTGGCGATCCTGAGAAGAAAAAGAGCCCAAATGATGATTGTGTAAAAGAAGGAATTAAATGAAAACTAATCCAAACGATATATTCACTGTATTCATCATCTTAACGCCAACATATTAAATAAGAACGGTAGTTGAATATCATTTTTATACTGATAACATAAATAAGTCGACCCATTTTCGTTGCTGATGCCATCTGCCGCTTATCAGAGGATTGAAAATCCTAAAAAACGGAAGCCAAAAACCTAAACAAGCCGTCCTATTTTATTATAATTATTTTTTAAATATCTCCTGAACCAAAGCACTTTTATATGTGTAGCCATCTTTCACAAATCGCAAATGCCGATCAACGAACTCCGCGAGACTTTGCTGACCAGGGATGAGCAAATTAGCAGGTAACTAACTTTACCCAATATGTTCCAAGTGGCCGGTGCTCAAAATAGACGAGCGTTTTTTCCCCTTGCATTCAATATATGCGGTGAATTTATTACGTGTATGCAGATTAAAGAATACAGAGATCAAGTATTTTCTGTTCCCCCTTGGAGAACTTGACACACAGAGGCCCGTAACACAAAAATATGGATCACAGTGACCTAATTTCAGGATTCAAAGTAGACTTGCCAAAGACCTCTCTGGATATCATTTTAGAAGATTCTAGGGCTAACAGATACAACTTGTGCCCCGTCTAACTCTCTGGATGCTTAAAATCGTGTTTTGGCCAGTAGCTCACAGAATATAGGTAACCATGACCTAATTTTACGATTCGAAAAAGATTTTCCTATGATCTCTAAGGATGTACCTTTAGGAAGGGTCTAGGTCTAATGATACAATATTAGCGCTGTCTGATCCTTTCTGTGCCCAAAATCATGGAGGAAAAAGTAGGAATTACTACTCTTCCATACAGTGTATACAATGCTTCGGCTACTTCTGGAGTAGATATGGCTTTCAAAGGTACCGGCTTTGGATAGGGTGTTGCATAATGAATCATGGTAAGTGTGTACCTATGTCCTCTTTCAGAAGGACGGTGCTACTAAGTCAATGGTTATTCTTTCAAAGGGGATTTCAATCAATGGCATCCTCCCTAATGGGACCTAAGAAACCCTATCTTAATGACGTGTTTTCTTTGACATATCTCTCAGGATTTCCCGTGAAACATCACAAGTAATCCCTGGCCAATAAAACTGGTTTTGTATCTTGTTTGGTGTTGTTTAATTCAAAGAGTCATTGAAACAACGACTTAGGAGCAATTTTCATATGTTCCTATTTAACTTTACTATATTTCATATAGTTCGCTATACTTTCCTGGTACTAACAAAACGTTGGGCCCTTTTCCTTCGTTAGGACTTTTTGAGTCTGTTTGTTGTCTACACAACCAACAATTTTCTACGACAAATATGTATTTCGAACCCAAATCTGTTGATCCAACTCTCTCTCACAAATGCATCAAACTATCATCATTTTTCAGCTCTTTAGATAATTTTACCGGCTCCATTAAAGGTACTGATGGTACCACTTTAAACTGTCCTACTCTTTGCGGTTTGTGATCTGGTTTGTACCGCCATAACTTCTTCTACTCTATCACTATCATCTCTGACTGCTGTGATTGGTGTTTCTAAAATTTCTGGCACCGGTTGCCAATTAAATCACGAGGATCCCTAGCTCCTTGTACATTTCATATCATAACTTTACATAACTAGATTGAAATGCTTGAAGCTTCCACATGTCGTTATAAGTATGGTGAGTTAATATTAAAATTGACAACAGGAAATGCTTTTACTGTGCCATCAATGAGAACCACTGATTGAACCCTGTCAGTCTTTTGATATTCTTTTTGCAAGATCTGATCTGATTAAATAAATACTACATCCGGAATCTCTTAGTACTGATACTGGGGTATTATCTGGCCTAACTCATACAGACACTATTGGCATGCTTTTGAACATAGCTCCTACTTCCTCATTTGCCATTCCCAGTTAATGAATACTTTCATCTACTCTGGTTTTATCACCTGTATCTGTTCACAAACTTTCAGAGCATCCCGTGCCATTTCTACACAGGCAGCCAGTCTATCAGGTTTCGGGGACTGACTCGTTCCTGAATTATTAGGATTTAGGATTGCACTACCATTCTCCCTAGGATCATCAGATAGCTACACCCTTTACCTTTATGGATGGCTACTATCAACCGTAGAGGAGACCTGTGTAGGCTGATGTGATGTTCCCTGAGTCACAAAGCCATGAACGAGTCTTTTTAACTGAGGACAATCACGCCTTTAATGATTTCCTGCACACACGTAACATGAAACCTTTTCTGGTTTTCTACCCTCTCTTATTATAAGCCCTTTTACCTCCCTAAAATGGGCCTAACTGACGCAACCACAATTTACGTCTCAGTGTGATCCTAAATAACGTAGAATCTACCCCTATTGGCCTCACACAAAACGATACAATGGTTTATAAACCAAAGCTGAATTTGCATCCACATACAGGAAGCGCTCCAAGGTCACATAATTTCAGGAAATCATATTATTATAAGGCTAAAGCCACTTTTTGATGATATTTAATAACTGTTGAAAATGCAAAAGTGCTAATAAATTGCATATATGTATATATATCTCCCTGATATTAGCTTTCCCATATGTTAGCTCGGCCTACTACCCGCATATTGCGCCCAGTTTCGGACTGGTCCGCCATTGGTAATAAATAAATTATACTACATTCTCATAAAACTTACGGCAATAAGGATAACTGTAGCAACTACGCACTGATACCTAACAAATTACAGTAGTCCCTGCCCCGGGAAAATTACACTCTCATCGAATTATGTGACTCTTTGACACCCTAAAGATCACTGTTAATTTACAAGCCCCCTTGTAATTCTGTATATAATGGTAAATCTAAAATAATTTGACCCTACATTACTATTCAAAGTCTGTGCCAATATTGATTCCGGAAATGAAAATGAATCTTTATCATGGCCCAAAGTTGCCTAAGACCAGATTTCAGAGTGATCCGTCATTGCATATCTATAACTAATACATGTATGAAATTTTGAGAAACAAAGGTTTGAAGGCATGATAGCAAAGATACGGGTGTGTCTTAGGTACACTTTGTAATTTTCATCATTAAAAACAGACCACATTTGTAAAGAGAAATGGCACGATCTTTTTTATTTTTCTCACACATAATAATATTAATATTAGTTGCCTGAAAGCGATAGAAAATCGCATATATCAACTTTATATAAATTACAAATTATAAGCAATTCAAGCATTATTGAACAATAATTAATAATTATAGATGTTGTATACATTTTTATCTGTATTTATTTAAAAGATCGTTTCTATGTAATGTTGAAACTGCCGGTGGTGTTAATGAAGCATATTGGGTGAATCTTATGACCCCATAGGGAATATTTGTCAATGAACTTCAAGAGATTGTAAGATTCATGTTATTGTCGGGCAGGAAGCCTAATACAAGCCACCGTGACCTAGTGTTACATTTGAAAGAGAATTCCAATGACCAATATGTATAACCTACCTATTTTTCGGCTGGCTGACTACATAACTAACAATAATATGCGACAGGTATTTAAGAGTTTGAGAAAAAAATTAGCTGTGTACCATAGTTTGGACAAGGTAAAGAGTTCTGTAGATTGAAAGGGGCTTATCATATGACAGATAAATGTACCTGTGTAATTGTTCGCTGTTTAAGCAGCTTGACCTGGATATGTATGCCTTATATTGAACAGAAAACAATGGCCATAATTCATAGTTCTTTAATTATACTAAAATGGTCGATTTATTGTTTTAAATAAAATGTGTCGCCCAACAAATGGCTGCCACTACGTGTAACATTCATAAAATAACAGAAATTATACTAAAATGTAGTACGTTGTCGTATTACACACTTAGAAGAACATATTCATATGTTAACATATATCACGTGACTACTAAAACACATAAATAGGTTTATATTACCTCAAATGAAGTCCAGAGCCAGAAAAAAATCAACGTATCGGCCAGAAAAGATGTTTATCTAGACATAAAATCCATTTCTATAGACCAAATGTGTAATACTGTATAAAAAACAATATTTTCCTCTACCATGTTGAAACAAGACAACGATTATATAATTCCCTGTGTATCATTCTTGTTGTTTCTCTCTGGTTTGTGTAAAAAATTGACACCTCAAAATTAAATAAAATTGTATTTCGTACCACATATAGCACGGAGGAAGAAGTATAACAATGTGAATTTATTGAAAATTGTACTATTGTTCAGTTACATAACAACTCAACTTTACCTGCATGTAATATTATTTTTTTAAATTAAAACTGCTTGGTGATCATTAGTTAGGGCGTCGGTTCATCAAAACGATGTAACCAGCTAGAACAAGAAAAACGTAAGACCCAATTAAAACATCACACTAATCCTAGCTGGCCAGTCAAGTCCGTAAAACTCCATTGGAGACATAACATTGGGGAAAGTTACTCTGGTTCGGAGGGGCACAGCTGGAAAAATTGAAAATTTATGTATCGCTGAACATTGTATGTCTTCTGCGAATAATCAAAGGTTCAATTATTTGTGTTATATATATATATATATATATATATATATATATATATATATATATATATATATATATATATATATAATCAGTACCATTTCTTGACAAAAGGTTTACCGATAAAGCGAAACTCAGTGCTCATATTTGATCATTTGTATAAATGTTAAATTTTTGTCAAGTCGTGCATTCTAACATAATTAATACCAAATACAAATTAGATTGATATGGAACTCATCTTCGCTTGTAAAAGAACTTCGACTGGTTTTCAGCGTCAACTATAATCTGTTCCACAGTAGGGCTTTCATTGAAAATTGGTGATTATTCTGTTTAACTTATATATTATTCCACAATGTAACACTCAAGGCGATGAGGTATCAAAGGCCTTATATGAGATTACATAACGAAAAAAATATATTTTCCAACTTTCTGTTTCATCTGAAGCTTTTGGCCAAGTGACATGGTCTCTGCTCAAGGGATAGGAGACTCACTTTGACAATTATGTATATATATTTTTTAGAATATTTGTGACACTCAACAACCAATCAGCAGCTTTAAATGTAGCAGTTGGAGCAGAATGATTAGTGACCTTGGCCTTCATCAGGTCGGCTGAGGTTTTTTTTTAAAGTATACTGTTTTAACAGAAAATGATTTAAATTATTAACTAAAATATTATATGACTTTGTTTTCATTCTAGTTTATTAAGTTTATGCCCCTTTCATCCATTGCAGCTTACTTTCTGTTTTTGATCCGTGATCAACACATTTCAATGGGCGCCCTACTATGGAACATAGTATAGCGCCCTTCTGTGGAACAGAGTATACCGATCTCTCTCGAAATAACTCTTCGGCGTCATCGTTGTATCGGTGAAATAACACATGGCTAATCAAGCAAGGTTTAGCACGCATTGTACTATCAAACTTATTAAATATTTGTTGAGGGAACATGTGATGTTATACTGAAAGGCCAAAGCATAAAGCAGTCCATATTATCATTTACCTGAAAGGTTGGGAAGACTCAAATTCCAGGACAGCTTTGATGTGATACATATAACCAAAAAAAAATACAATATTTCAGCCAGTAAAATCAATAAAGCATATGCTTCTGGAAAAATCCCCCTGAAAAGCAATCACTTAATGACTGTATTATAACGGTATACCTGACCTCTTCGGACAAAACTATGCCTTATCAGACAACATTTTTAAAGCACCAAACAACCACTTCTCCTCTTATTTAGTCCATTGAGGTACTGAACATATCCATATCGAAATCATTTGTCTAAATGCGCTTTCTGTGTAAAAATCCTGTATTCTTCAGAATATCATTGACTGACTGATAAATTTTATTTTTCAAATAAATAAAAGCTATTACAATAAAGGTTACTTGATGGTGAGGAGGAACACTGAATATCCCATGCCACAGAACACATGAAATACTGACATTGTGAAATATTCTATGAAACATAGGAGTTTGTACTGTCCAGCTCTAGTGACAGATGGCCTGAACAGTAATGAAGAATTACGTACGTATCACGTTTTAACACTAATGGAAGAATTAGTATGACTCCTTGGTGACACGGGTATTAAAGAAATAAAATGTGTTAAATCACATGTCGTACCGGCAGCCTTTATTTTCAGATAGTATATGAAAATACATACCTAATGTCATAGTTAATGCTTGTATACGTGCGGATTGCACTACTATTATATTTTGCACTCACCGGCCATGACATTGACCATGAAGACTATATTTCCGGTGGCTATTATAGCATTAAGGTCAAGAAAGAGGGTACTGCAGAGAACCCCTAAAGCCTGTGTACACAAAGGACTAAAATTAGCATTCAAACATGAAACGTTCATTGACATTCAAACTAGGGGTATATATCTTGATGTTAACAATGTGCAATCATGAATAAACTATGTCACTACCATATCGGCATAAATGTATGGCCCGATATAGTCTTGGAATAAACTACCGGTTAATAATGAACGGGCATGATTATCACCAAAGTACCAGACAGTTAAATGGGTGTCAAAAGACTGACCAACTCTTGATCAAAAGTATTATATATAAACAATACAGATAACAGTATGAAAAAAAGAAGTGGTTAGCGTTCACATCTTCAGCAAAGGTCTTAATCAAAGTTAGCTTATGCATTATGCGTGTGACATTTCAATGACTCCGTGCAGGGTTTAATAAAGTGTCAGCTTTCACTGAAAGGCGACACACGTTATCAGAGACTGGCTTCGGGATGGTTTATCTAAAATGATTTTTCCTAATTATACGTAATGATTTAATTCAAATGGTTATTGAAATCTAAACTGCTTCCAAACTTGCATTATTACTTTCACAAAGATTATACCATAATATATAAGTGACAGACAAATCAACCACATGACAAAGGGAAATCTTAGCAACTGCCTGCCTAGTGTATATATAATATGAAACGTTTATCTTGAATATGTAATGTCAAAATTTATTTTGTTTGATCAATGATTAACTGTCATCCGAAATATATTGCATCCCGAAATGCAGGAAAATGTTGAAAGGTACCTGTGTAACAAAAATATTAAGCAGTAGCTGTAGGAGAAGGCCTTCACACCGTTCAGACCTGCTGCGCAGTAAAAGACGCAATGGTAGAGTGTGGGCTGGAAATATATTAGCAAAGGCATCGCTGGTCATCTGAGATAGAAGAACCGCTGACAATCTGTAGCACCAGCTGCCCTCTCCCGGGCAACCACGGCGCGGCTTTTAAACACTTAAAACAACAAATTGCATATCGTATCATATTTTGCAATCATCTTGAAGTATCCCATAATTTAAGTCGGCTCTGAAATTTCTCTGAAAGTCCTTCATCACTGGCACGAACAGTTTGTTACAAATTACTGCAAAACAGGAATTTTGCCGGAAACCGTGACCTTAACACGTATTATAATGATCAGAAGTATTGATGATTAGGAAAAACTGTTATATCGTTCAAAGTAAAAACGTTATGATTACATCAATCAACTATTATCTTCACGATATTCCGTTTTTGGTCTGGTTTCAGCAAAACAGGATACAATCAAATCGTTAACTGTTCATTAGATAACTAATAACATATGATATTTAATCTATATTATGATTTTGTTGTTTGCTACCAAAAAAAAACGGTTTCGGGCAACACTTCTGTGGCTACACTTAGGAAATGTCAATTTTGTTTATCTTGAATTGGTGGGAACTTTGCCTCACGTTGAGAGCACTGCCCCCAAGCAGCACTGTAGAGGTGTAAGGCTACTATAATATCTTGTCAGATGTTGGCGGTGTAGTTGGTTGAACGATTTCATTTATTCGAGCCCCTGGAAAAATCAGCTCACGGATTTTTTTTTCTGAAGGGGACATTATTTTCATTTTTATTCTGAAAAATTTGACGTTTTACCAAGGACTATCGTAGCGCCAACCATCCAAACTTGCTAGAACTACCTAAGAACGGGCTGAACTCAAATTAATACAGCTGAAACAGCATTTAATTAAATAAAATGTATCATTTCTTACAGTCTGTAACCAGAGCAAATAAAACAAATACATCACGAAAGTAAGAGCTTATAGACCACTTACGTTCTGTACATACAGATGAGTAGATGATGAATGACCAGTTGATGCCACACATGAATAGCTGCAAAATACAGAGAAACAGCATTTCACATAATTCTTAATTAGCAGCAAATTGAAATGTAATACTATTAGAATCTGACAAAAGCAAGGGGAAAAATTAAGAAAATGTTTTTAAATATATTATATATGATTATGAAACTGGTGATAAATACTTTATATTTCACATGTTATACATTATTTGTAGATAAACACTGCAAAGTTAAAGGTGAGGTTTATGGTTTCATATAAGTGATTGTCACAGTCTCATCTAACTTTACAATTTGCTTATCTCATCTTTCATTACTGTCTCTCTGATCAACCAACTGGTTGCATACAACCAAATAAGCAATGGAAAGTTTAATGTTTGTCTGTCCCTGACCAAAACGTGAAACTCAAAAATAGAGCTCATGAACTCAGGTCCCAAAGTATTACACCATTTTGCTCTACTCAGTCTCAAAGCACAGTCTCAAAGCAGGGAGAGTCCGAAGATGAGATTTTTCAATGTCAGCCCAACCCAAGTTGAGCGCTCCACAGACGCAATGGCAAGGCCGGCCTGAGCGGCCGTGTTTCACTCACAAACATGACCACAAATGACCACACATGACCACAAAATAGGGAGACATACCTAGGGCCCGCTGATGCAGGTATCTCCAGGCCTGGTTAACTCCAGGATACAAAATAAGAAGAAGCGTTTGATACTGCCCTGTCATGTTGTCTAAAACTGGAATGGAATTCTGCAGAAGTACACGTACTAAGTTACGCAAGTAATGAAAATAGACGTGGTTACTTAAAAAAAAGATTACCAGTCCCAGTCGATCCGAGATTGTTTCGTCAGTACGTTGTAACTGAAACCACACCACGCAGGTGGTTAGTGTCAGAATTATTGTCCGTAGAAAGTTTATCGCAAGAGGAAGCCCCGACAGGTTAAGACAATGTATTGACTGCAGAACCCTGTTGGCCACTTCCGGTCGTTTGATAGCCAATCATCTCTCCCTCTGTTAAGGCTGATTTCATTAATCACATCCGGATCTACAATTTAATTGGTAAAACCGAGTTTTACATTGTTCCATCTGAAACAGCTACATTTATATTTAGTTGATATTCGCAGTGTTTGTCCTGTGTGTTTTGTAATATACAGACGTGTTTGTCCCATATGGTAATGTTATCATGCTTAATTTAGTTCCTGGCTAAATATATTATTCCATCGTTTGAATGTTGAAAAGTACCAGTAAGTACTGCTAATTGTACAATTCAACTGAAATATATATGTTCCACACGCGCTAGTGTCAGAACAGGAAAAGAGATCTTTCACCCAAATTCATGTCTTGTATGTTACTACATTTGGTATTCCTGTCAATAAAGAGAAGGAGCTTTATGTTGCTAACAATCAAATGCAAATAATTGTTATTAGGCGACGTTTGTTACACAAGACATTAGCCACATCTGTTAACATGTTGTTCAAAATTAAATTATGTCAGATAGTAGTCCATTTTATTCTAGTTCGTGGAAAAGATTTTCAACTAAGCTATTAGAGGTTAAAAAAGTAATTGCCTACAATGACAGAGTGCTATTTTTACTAATGTATAAACATTCTCATTTAACTGACGTGATGTATACGATGACCTTGACCTGGTGACAATCATCGGTCAACTTTGACCCCTTTGACTCTGATAATTCAAACAACTCTTCAGATTTGACCTTTGATAAGTCCGTGAGCGCACGAACTAGCCCTGTTGAACCTTTTGCCTTGGATGATTCCCCGAGTGACGTCATATTAATCACATGAGTTTTGTATCGAGCAGAATCATATCCAGGGTTCTCGTGTCCACTTTGGGCGCTCTCAAACTTAAATGAATTCCTGAAATACAAAATGCATGCGTATCTGATAACCAGACACATTTGTGGTTTTATGAATAACTCTTACCCGATTACAGAATATAAAGACGACAAAAAAAATTACACATGTAATTAGATCAACAGCATTTTGCTCGTCGTCAATTGAGAAATCTTAAACATATGATCCTAACAAGTCAGAATATGCTTTATATGTAACTGCATTAATATAACCTAAAACTGTATAAGTGAACAGAATTATGATAGTTATTTAAACTAAAATACCGCTTTTACGGTAGGAACACTGGTATCTCCTGGTTTATGTCAGGCGCTACATACTTGTATGAAGAGCATGACACAACGCTGCTACGTAAGAAACACCAGTATCTTCTAGTTTATGTTCAGCGCTTCATATTTGTGTTTAGAACATGATACAGCGCTTTTACGCTTGGAACACTGGTATCTCCTTGTTTATGTTCAGAGCTAAATATTTGTATTAAGAACATGATGCAGCGCTTTATGCCATGAACACTAGTATTTTCTAGCTTATGTTCAATACTATACATACATATTAAGACCATGACACAGCGCCTTTACGCAAAGAACAATTGTATCTCCTAGTTTATGTTCAGCGCTTAATATTTGTATTAAGAGTAAGACTCCGCGCTTTTCAAAAAGGGATACTGGCGCCTCCTGTTGGATAATATATAAATAATATTAAAACCTCTATATTTTTACCTTGAGGGAGGTCTGATGTAAGCGGCTAATATCTTCTTGGTGGTGTCTTCCCCTCTATCCAGCACTTCTACTGTTGATAGATAAAGGATCAATGTACCTCTTATTATAATATATGGGAACAATAACACCAGTTAACATTTTTTTACAATATATACTTATATTGTAGTATATGCGTATTTTATTTATATCATTTATAAATGCACTCTTTGAATACTCACACATGAAGTCAGCAGGGTTGTACCCCTCCTCATAGGGAAGACCAATTCTCGAAAAATGATCTATCACGCCAGTAGCTTCACCGTAATAAGCAACCTTAGCAACATGAACGTATTTATCATACACATTTTTAATATATGTTGTCATAGGCTTTTGGAGCAAATTCCTATCATTTCGTAGCATAAAATATATTAAAGTGTTTTGATATGTTTAAAATCTGCTTTCCTATACGAGAAACATATGGCATAATTAGGGATATGAATGAATAATTATCTTGGCCAGCGCTCTACCATTTCCTTTTTCTATTTAACATTGTGTCTATGGATTCGTGACCTCCTTTTCAGGCATTTGAGGGAATCCCTTAAACTCACTGGAAATTGAAGTATACATTAAGCAGAGTCCTTTGTTTCTTTAACAACTGCTCCGTGCCCATTCCTAATGACCGACCAGTAAACAGTTTATGTTCTAAGGGAACATCATTATTAGGAATGTTCTACCAAAAGATTCTTTTTACATTACGGCAAATATTTTAAGCACATGTCCGTAACGTGTTTCGTAATAAACAAAATATATGTATTACGTTCAGTCCTCGGGGCAATAGTACAGCAGTATGTTGGTGCACGTCAGTATCCTTAAGGCAGCTTTTATACAGAAAACATTATCAATAAGGCAGTTTTCGATTAGAAATTATAAAGGCAAACAAAATATTACTATCTGTCCTAAGGGCAATTGTATTCAGTTTATTGTTATAGAAAACGTTATAGAGGTTATCTTTACGGTTGTTTCAATTAGAAATTATTAATACAATATATAACGGTGTCATTTATTTGAATCTGAATCTTAATACGTACCTATCCTTTACACAGCAGCAGCACTATTTTGAACTGATGATAGATCTGACTTGACGGCCGATGTATGTGGCTAAGATAACGGTTTTGTGTTGAATCTCTGCCAGCTCCTTAAAGCTGCACACTAGGTTATAGGCCAGGTTAGAATCCAAGCCAGATGTAGGCTCCTGTAAAAAAGAAGAATAAATGAGAGAAAATCAGATTTAAAAAAACAGATTAATCATCACAATTTCATCTTAGGCTTTTCAATGATACTCTACCACGGATTGTAAACACAAAATGTCATATTAATGTTGATGATTTTATTATTTTTATTATTATTATTTATTTTTATTATTATTATTATTATTTTTATCAATATTATTAAGAAACAATTTTCTTCACGTTCAAGAGATATAATTCCAATTTATAAAATAGGTCTCCCCCTCGATTGATTGATAAAAGACAACTGTTTGAATAACAAGAAAAGTCTGAAAACGCCTAGATCAAAAAGGCATTATCCAATGGAATTTAATTGTAACATACTTTATAGCATACGATTCTTATTCATAATTTCTTAAATTCCTAAGGGTAAGTAAAGAGCAAACAAAAGCTGGGTATCAGATTTATTTATTAAACATAATCAAAACAGAACCATTGACAAACTAAGAGAGGTACTTTGAGTAATATTTAATATCTGTTTGCCGACAAATAAATTTAAGAAAGATAAGATACGTAAATGACACATAAGTTTATCCCTGAACGCTAGATATGATATAAGAAAGCCCTTGTTGAAAAATACGTTATGCAATGCCTACTTGCCTGCAAATGACATTGATGTATTCAGGTTCCAGTGTACGATTTCGATTTATTTAATATATGACTTTACCAGATATTTTAAACAGGGATTGACTTATTTCTCTATTAGACAAAGAATATGATCCTTTTATTGTGACTATCGCGAATTGAATTTGGACCTCGGACATTCAGTATCATCTGGCTGGCCTTTATTGAAAAGTGATTCTTGAAAACTTTCAACAAACAATAGTGCATCAGAGTTTGTAATCAGCTCGCAAGCGTTGGCCGCTCTCTTCCGTTCATCCCCGGACAGTCCCCACAAATTTTTTTGCACAAGTATCAGACTTGCCTAAATATATTGAGATACATTGATTCAAGTAACGCTCTCATAGAGAGAGAGAGAGACAGACAGACAGACACACAGACAGACACACAGACAGACACACAGACAGAGGGAGAGAGAGAGAGCTCACTGTTAGTCTCTTTAAGCGTAAACATCCGTCTGTTAAAGATAACACATTCCTCTCCTCATGTGTTTGTTAATGGGTTGCTCGTTCACCAGAATCTCACCGAATGTTACAGGAAGTCGACCAGCGAGGCAGTTTAACAGCGTCGACTTACCAGATCCTGAAAGATATATTTAAGACCTTTTTTTATGGTAGAACCTATTATACAGCAAGGTCTTTATCGTCTATTTTAAAATATGAATATAGTTTTCTTTCTTTATCTTAGACGTAAAACACTTGCCGCTCGGCCCCCCAATGGAAAGGATTCCCACGTCTTAGCCCCACACAAGATGTCTTTTAAAATGGGGTTTTGATGATACTGGCGCATACCCCCTGCCACTCCAGGTCCATGCGGCGTTCTCTGTCGAAACCCTCTTTGTTCTCCATGTCTAAGGTCATATAATTTATATGATAATGCCACGTGAATTATTGCTGACCAACAGCATTTAGTGAAAATATGTATAACTAATATTTTGAATTTTCTTATGTACAAAATCTCAAGAACTAGCTAATAACATTTGTTTTGGACTGACATTTTTACTTTTGCAATATATTACCTTAACACATCAAAGCAAAACACAAACAACTTTGCAAAACCTGCACGTAAATATGTTTAGTTTCACAAAACAGATAACAACTACACTGTTGTTGACATCAAACCGACACGAGCACTAAACACGTTTGGTCAATACCACACTTACACGGACATTTAAACGGTTGGTTATACCAAAAATGGCACTAGTACTTGAACGGTTTGTTTGCATCAAACCCACACACACTCCTACACGGTCACTAATATCAGAATAACAAGGGGAGTTACACGATTTGTTAATACGAAACTGACACGAGCACCTGTAAGGACTGTAAACACAAAACCGACACCAGCACCTGTACGGACTGTAAACACAAAACCGACACGAGCACCTGTACGGACTGTAAACACAAAACCGACACCAGCACCTGTACGGACTGTAAACACAAAACCGACACGAGCACCTGTTAGGACTGTAAACACAAAACCGACACAAGCACCTGTACGGACTGTAAACACAAAACCGACACCAGCACCTAACCTTTTATGCACAAGCCCATGAACTTACGAGTGCCCGCGCATATTCCTTTTAAGCTATCATTGTGCTCCAGTAATCGCTGTTATTTACTGGGCACCAGGACAAATCTTGTAACCAGCCCGATACTCAGAGATTTAATGAAGATAAATATATAACCGTGCTTCATGCACAGACGCACGGACGCTTTTACGCTACCAGCCCATTAAGCATAAATACTCTCATCCACGCACACTAGCAAACGCACACACACAAGTTCGCACACGAACATAAGTGTAAACAGACGCACGAATTCTAACCGCACACATACACATGCATGCACATCAAGACATACACAGACGCAAGCGCACGCATAGGTCCACACACCCACAGACCTATAAACATTCGTTCACACAGCGGCACGTACACACTTAGACACAAATATAATTAAAACACCCACACCAAGTCGGGGTCGCGTGTGATAAGCGACTACATTTGCATGTCGTAAAACACAGTATGTCGTAAAACGTATTAGTGTGCCGTTAGACACGGCTCTAGGGGGAAATGCTCTCACAGAGAATTAGAAATTCAAATGAGTCACAAAGTACAATGATATTATTAACCTCAGTAGTTCTTGATAGTTTGTATGGATGCTTATATGGTACTATAGCTATGGCGCGATGCCCGTCCACTGCACTCGCCACTTATCCCGGCTTTTAAACTGTTTTATCAATGGCTGTAAGACACCTGAGGTAATTTTGCACACATGAGTATGCTGGACACATTTAGTGTATTGTTTGCCTTTATAAATTGTACTTTTTTATCACTGATACCTATTTTAAGCTCAAGGTGCTATTAAACAGGTATATGAAGATTGGACATCCTCACTACAAACATATAATTTACCAAGCTGTCATAGAGGCAATTTTAGACTGGTCTGGAATTCTTACAGCAATACCGGTAATGATTATGTACAACACAGGCAAGCCTGTGCAGAACTGACCACTCTAGATTTAGAGTGAAACATGTACATGGCGTAAAATGGAATACATGCACTCATACATCGAGTATTACGTCACTTTCCTTGAAATCTTTAGCAATTTAAAATCAATACAACTGTTGACCTATGACCGTGCTCTTCGTCACATTTGTTGAAAACTTTGAAAGATACCATTTATGTCCGCGATGATTATTTTAATTGTTGCTCTTTCCTGGTTGTCTGAATAAGCCTTGGATTTCATGAGTGTCCCTTTATAAGTGGGTAATAAAATAGTCGGTTCTTTTTAGAGATTATCAAACAATTTTCAAATAAATAGTATTCAAAGATGAATTAGATTTTCATTAGCCACTGAACATGAAAGCGATATCTACAACCCTGACATTTGTTTATTTTTATTATTGGAAGTGGGACCCATGAAGGTTTACGGTGAATATCACATAGCATTTAACACGTGATGAATATTCATTTCTTTACTACTCAAGGATTGCTGAAATACAGCTCAGTACTCAATAAAAAAATAATTTTTCTGCATTGCAGAAATTTTATTAAAAAATGGAATCGTCAGTATCCACCAGCACTATGGGCATAGTCATGTGTTTCGATGAACGGAAAAACGTTTTATTTTACACATTGTATATGTCATACGAATATACTTTACTAATCCCGTGCAATGTTATTTCTTTGCAAGGGATTTATAAAGTACATCTTATTTTGTGTTATTGTAGTTTATGAATGACAGTACAATAGGTTACAGTGCCTTTTCTAGCTTGTACAATATTTTTTTTAATGACCTTTATTGCAATATACTCTGCCTTTGACAAAGCCATATCCACTCCGACAGATATAGGGGATGGAATGAATACATTCAAAATACTTATTACCTTTTATCTGTCAGTACAATAACATTTAAGAATATAATGAAAAATAAATAAACATACAATATGAACATACAGATAAAATACTATCTTTAATTTTTATAAATCTATCAATGAAAATTTGATTCAAGTAAGGATATTTTAGATATTTCTGCATATATACATGTTTCATAATATCTTGCGATACATATTGTCGTATTTTACTCTGTGATAGGCTAATTTCATTATATTTACAATGCATATTGCACTTAAAAATGGCATACGTAGTTACTGATATTATGAAATTGTTCCAGTTCCAATTACCATCCAGTGCGTATTTATGACCAATTACGAGCGTTTCCCAGTTTATCTGGATATGAAGTATTTTCATAATATTTTCCCATATCCCCCTCAATAATTTACATTCATACAGCATATATTCAGCATTTTCATTTACATTACAAAATTTACAAAGATGGGAAATATTTGAGTTCCATTTGGACAATTTGGTACCTGTTGGAATAATGCCATGTAATAGTTTGAAATTAAATTCTGATAGTTTTTTCGTTGGCATGTTTTTGATTTTTCACTGATAGACTTTTGTCCAACTTATTAATTCTTTTTTAAATTTTTCCTGCAAAATAATTTGATGCTTGGGAGAAGACATATTTCTTCTTACTAATTCATTGTAAAAGAATTTTGATTTTTTTCTTATATATATTAATATTATGTTTACCAAGCGTGTATGTGTGTTCTAGATAAACCGATTTCTCTATGAATTGTTCTTTTGGAAATAGAGAAAGAGTCTTTTTAACGGCATTTTTAACCTGTATATATTCCGATATCCAATTGTGTTTTATTTTTAATTTCTTTAAAAGGTTGCTGACTGATATAAAAGTGCCATCATTGTTTAGAACATCTCGAATATAAATTATATTTTCTTCAACCCAGGCTTAAAAATATAAGCATTTATTATTGATCATAAATTCAGTGTTACCCCATAATGGTTGTTTTAATATATCTTCTGGTGAAGTAATCTCTCTTTTAACCTTACATTTATTAAAAGCTAATATCACTTCTCTATAAAATTGGGGTATATGTTTCAATATGCAAAACTGCTTTATTGATACACAGTTTGTGTTAAATACCCAGTCTGTATGGAGCCCACAGTTGTGTAAATAATATTTAAAGATATGTTTCCATTTATTTTCTTCATAAAGTATTCTTGGTACCCATGCAGCTTTAAATGAAAGTAACCAACTATTGATATCGATCATTTTAAGACCGCCTTCCTTTATATCTCTTATTAAAACTGACCTTTTAATTTTTTCTGTTTTATTCCAAATATAGTTATAAATAACTTTGTTTATTCTTTTTTCGAATCCGTCCGGAATTGGTAGTACCGAAGCTTGTAATGCTATTTTGGATAAAAGTATTGTCTTAACAATTAATATTTTTCCAATTAAACTTAGATTCCTCAACTTCCAAATTTTTATGTTATTCTCTATTTTATCAATTTTATCTTCCCAGTTTAGTTTTTCTATACATTTCTCATCATATCCAAACCAAATTCCTAAGCATTTCACTGGCTGTTTTGTCCATTTTACTCCTATTGGATCTTTATGCCTCTTATTATTTCCCAGATCTAAAGCGGTAGTTTTTTTTCCATATTTAGTTTTAAACCAGCTAGGTTTCCAAATTCATAAATTGCCTTCAAGGCAGCTGAACCTGATTTATCATTTCTCAGAGTCAAAGTAGTATCATCTGCATATTGGCTAAGTTTTATTTCTTTATTGCCAAAAATAAAGCCGTTTATATTATCATTTGTTCGTATTTTTTGTGCCAATATTTCAACTGAAATAATAAAAAGTAATGCAGATACTGGAGAGCCCTGTCGTATACCTCTTTTCATTACATTTTTTGAAGATAACCATCCGTTATTTTTTGTAGTAAAAAGTGGGTTATTGTAAATAGTTTTAATCCAGTTGATAAAGTTCTGACCAAAATTAAAATTTTTGAAAGTTTCAAACATAAAATTCCACTCCAAGCTATCAAAAAGCCTTTGTAAAATCGAGAAAAATTAACCCCCCTTCTTTATTATATTTCTTAGCAATTTCAAATATGTCCGTGATTAGGCGTAAATTATTTCCGATGTATCTACCTTTAATATACCCGGTCTGATATGTGTCAATTATTTTTGGTAAAATATTTTGCAATCTATTTGCTAATACTTGTGCTAATATTTTATAATCAGTGTTACAGAGGCTTATAGGTCTATAATTATGTAAATTATATTTGTCTCCTTTCTTAAATAATATTGCTATTACAGCTGTACGCATTGTAGTACATAATTTATTGTGACGATACGATTCTATAAAAGCATTATATAAAAACTCTTTTAGGTCATCCCAAAAAGTCACGTAGAATTCAATAGGGATGCCATCTAATCCTGGGGACTTGTTTTTCTTCATTTGAGTTAGAGCAATTTTAATTTCATCCATTGTCATTTCTGCATCACATATATCTTTATCTTCATCACTTAAAGATTTGATATTATTTAAGTATCTCTGTATCTCTTTCACACATGGATTGTGTGATGTATATAAGTTTTTATAATAATTATTTATATGATTTAGTATTTCTTCATCATCTTCTATTATAATATTGTTTTCTCTGATTTTATAAATAGTGTTGTCTGACTGGTTTTTATGCTCCAGCTTGAAAAAGTATTTCGTACTCTTTTCCCGTTGTTCAATCCAATTAGCTCTACCACGTATTTGAGCACCTTTTGTTATATTATCAAATATTTCATTTATTTTCTATTTCAAGTAAATGCTTTTCTTCTTTTAATCTTTCTATATCCTTAGCTATTGAATTTAAACTAATAAGCTGTGAAATTTGTTTAATCCTTTATCATAGCTATCATAGCTAATCTACTATGTTTTTTCTTTTCTTTTCGATTTAGAGTAGTTAATACTTGCTTCTTTTATGTTAATTTTTTATCATTTCCCAAGCTAGCCTCGCAGAATTGTGTTTATAACGGGTGTAACTAGAGGCAATACAGTCTTTTATCAGCCCATATTAATTGGATCATTTAATGGGCTGACGTTTAGTTTCCAATATCCAAGCCCTCTAATGCTTACATTAAAATCCAGACATAACTTTATAGCTTTGTGATCTGACAGCCGATGTTCTTTTTGCTCTGACAGTACGTATTCACAGTCATAATTTAAGCAGTTCCAGAGTTCAGATTAAGAGATAAAGAAATAGTCAAGTCTACTGCTTACATTCCTTTCTGACCATGTAAATCGGTTATTTAACCTGCCATAACAACTCCATATATCAGTTAGCTTTAAAGTATTTAACATATTTTTCAATAGTATTCTACTTTGGTCTGCCATATGTGACATCGTGCTCCTATCATCATCTTGCAGTCAACAATTAAAATCACCTCCCATAATGATACACCTTAAAGAATCTCTTTTTTCCATTAACCATTTCTCTAAGTCCTCAAAGAAAAGTTTCCGTTTCCCCTTCTTTGTTTGGTGCATAAACACATACTAAGCATAATTTTTTACCTTTGTATTCCGTATTCAACAGTATTTTTCTACCATTTTTACAGCAATGAATATTTAAATTTTTTATATTTATTTTATCTGATAATAGTATTGCAACACCTCTGGTATGTGGTGACGATGCATGACTATGAAATATTTGACCTTTCCATGAACTATTAATTATATTCGATGATATTATAGTGCAATAGGTTTCTTGTAAAAAAGTAATATGAACATTTCTATATGTTAACCATGTATATAATTTCTTCCTTTTATCATAATTATTAAGACCTCTTATATTTAATGAACATATATTTAATTGTCTATTCAAATCTGTCATGTGATTTTCCATTGTCTTTCGTATTTATATCCTTTATCTTTTTTTTGTACTTTGTTAATCTTTTTTTTTCAATCTGAACAAAGAGGTGTCGTCGAAGATAGTGTTTTTGAAGAAAGTGATGGAGAATATTATTAACAAAGTACAATAAAAAACCTTGTACAATATAATTCTAACAAGACTTTCCCAAATTTACCCAGGATACCCCTAACTCATTGCATAGATAATCATCTTTAAGAAAATATGTTGTGTCGTAAGCGTACAATTATTGCCAGAATTTCAATGACAAACATAAATAAATCAGGAGCCAACGGATCCCCCTGGGGGTGGGGATGGGGGTGGGGTGGGGTAGGGTATCCAGCACTATTAAAAATTAGCCAGTTATATATCCATTGTTTATCACACCGCTTTATATGTCACAGTGTAACAAACGAACCCAGGTTAGAAAATCATGTCCAGAAGCAAATCTTTACAGTGACAAGAAAATTATAATCGATTGTGTTAAAGGCCGCTGCCAAGTCCATAGCAGAAATTAATAATAGTTTTTTTTTATATTGTAGTTAAGAGTATTCTAAAATATCAGAATTTAGACGAATAGTTTAAGATATTCTCCTGCCTTTTATAAATGCGCTATGTTCTTTGTGAATTATTTTAGGACGTCTTGTCTTGTTTTTGATTACCTAATTGGTAAATAATAGCTCGACATCAACATTTAATAAACTTATTGGTCGCCAAGATGGAAATGTCTATTTCACTTGCTTGTTTCCTCTATCACCATTAAACCGGTCTGCTTTGAATTAAAGCTCTATCCCTGAAGCACATTTTAACAAATACTCACATATTAGATAAAAAAAAGTTACGTAAAATTCCTTTGCTAGGCCGTTGTTCCCTTGGGTTTTGTAATTTTTCACATCTGTGCGTGCCATCAATATATCCTTCTTTGACTGAACCTTCGCAGCTTAGAATATCATTTTTATATACACTTACAACATTGGCTTTAGAAAGAATAGCAGAACATTCCCTCTCACTGGTATTTGTCTACTGGAATACTTTTGTTTGTAAAATAATCTTATTTCTTCCATAATTTCTTTGGAGCATGTTAATTCTTTTTCCGACTTAATTGATTTCTGAACAGTGGTTTTTGTTTTGTTTTTCCGTGCCATACTTAAATAAGACTTTCCTTCACCTTCTTCAAACCATTCAACTTGAGATCTTACAATCTGTCCTGCAGTTAAGTTTTGGTTTTGTTTTTCAATTTGTATTTTATACAACAATATATTGTTTTACTTTATTTCTTGTACCTTGAGAAATTTATCTCTGCAATCAACAGGTCCTTTTTAAGCTCTAACAGATACTCCTTTCCTTTCCTCTTTCCTTTAGAGAAAATAATAGAAAATTCTGGTATTCGAAACTTTAAATATTCCCACCATTGTTTTGCCCCATAATATTTTTATCTTTATTCCTCAAGCCATTGACGTATTCCTCAAAATTACTATTAAATACAGGGTCCCACAATAATGATATATTAAGCTTTCAATGTGAAGGCACATATCCTCGTCCGGGTATCGATTTAAAATGACATAAAACGGCTGAATTAGCTGTCAAAATTGCCGGGCAATTTTTATATTTTACCATGGGTATTCATTTCACTAAGAAAATGTAATCAAGTGTGCGCTGTCGCAAAGGTATTTTGATCTCCATGAGTAAAGATGTTTCTCTGGGTTCCTTCTCCTAAACAAGACAATCAACTGAAACACTGATATTATATTGTTATAATCAATTTAACAGAAATGTGCGTTACCCTCAGATTCCATTTAATTCCAAGCAAATATTTTAACACGCAGTCCACCCTGGACATTTATTTGATCCTCTTGTCAAGATTGTTTGCTTATTTTTCTTCACCCTTATATTATTTTGAAAAGAAAGTAAATTAATCAACGTTTGTTAGCTCATTAAGAAATTAAACCAGAATAATAGACCATTTTCACAGAGTTCATACCAAGGTCTGTTTTATTAAACAATATTGGATCTCAGGGACCTATTTTTGCAGTGTTACCATTTACCAAAGATAGTATAAATAGTTTTGTTGCTGTAACATAAAATAGGATTTTTTTTTTCATTTTATAGCTTCCATTGATTTTCAGCACTTCTATGAGGATAATTTGCTTATACATGCAATTTTAAAATGTTGGAACTGCCTCGTGAATAAATCTACTTTAGTATAGGAGCAATGGACCTGCTTATCGAAATAACTGCAAGATATGACTGTTATACAAAGAGCTTTCTTAACTTTGCTAGGTTTTTTGTATATTCATCCAAATATTTATATATATTATATTCATCCGAATATTTATCCAAATATTCCTTGGGCGAGATGTCTCACAAGTAATATCATGATAAATTGCTTGGATATGATAGAGTCGATTTATCTTTCTTAACCTCTTAATATTGGTTAATATATCTAGTTACTGAAGAGTACGTGATATGAATGATTGTAATTTTATGAAAATATATAATTAAGACCACAACAAAATTGTGAAATTGTGAGATTTATCCTTATGGCGGAAATTGGTTGTAAAAGCATGTTACATATTCGAAAAAAAAAATCGTTTATCGATAGATAACTATTTGTTCTTTCTATAAAACCATCCATTCTGCTGCATAGAATTAAACTTTAATTATTTATCAGCTTTACATGGATGTCTTGTGCTTAACGCTGAAAAGTCACTTTAATCACCTTCTTTTTGACAACTTGGTATTTATTGTGTTCACTGGACAAAGCTAAGTTTCATTGTTTGTAACTACTTTGTGGTTGCCTTTCTTATTTCTCAGAGGTACAATATTCTTTCCTAGATAACAGGACTCCTTTGTATGTGCATATATGCATTTTTGTGATCGAATATGCAAAGGTGCATATTTAATCGATTTAATCGATTATGGAAGAAAACGACCAATTATAGATATGATTAAAGATATGTATTACTATTCCATACATCTACCAATGGTACTTGGCTTAATTAAATAAAAAGGGGCAAAATCCATCCCTATTAAAACCTGTTATCTTTTTTTTGTTCATTTGTTTAATTTGCTTTAAACTTTGAATATTGAGCACTGACTAGGTGAAATTTGGTTGAAAAAGAAGAAAGATGTAAACGTTTAAGACGTCATTCCCTTATCGTGTCTGTTTAATGGTCTGTGCGGTATCGATATTTTATAATTTTTTAAGCGTTCACGGTATCATTAAAGTAAGTACATTTTTTTTTAAAATTTCAATGGGCAGAATTAGCAAGGTTCCGTTTTTAGTGTGATTTACATCGTTTTAATACTAAGTATTACCTGATGTCAATAACCCTATACAACAAACCCTAAAATTTCCGTATCATACTTTCATAAAATTGTTTTTTTCCCGAATTGTAAATACAAGAACCAATATTTACCTTTATTACCCGAAAAGTAGAAATAATCATTCTGGAAATGTGATTTCATTAATTACCGAAAATGATGCGCAGGAAAACTGGCTCATGGGTGCCCTTGAAGAATAACAAATGGCCCAACCGGCCCGTCTCTCTCTTATGATACATGTCGTTGTGTAAAACACAATACTCCTACTTCTATATGACTTATCCTGTATTTGATATTCCCTGGGATTATGTCAAGTGTATGGTTCGATACTAGTTTATCGTAAATCAAGCCGGCAAATTTCAGACAATGAGGCAAGTTGATCTTACGATATTACCAATCCTCTTGGGCAAGTGGGCAAGTGCTATTGTCGAGTAAATAATTTAAAATCGTTGTTATTGGGAAATATGCATCTTGGTCAGGTCAAACGGACGTGCAATGAAGAGATTTTTAAATGAATAGTCACTCACAGGGGTTATGACCAATCTCAATATGACAACGTGCAGATAAGCTCCCTATTGTACTTTTTAGGACTTTGATAAGTTATCCCTCAGATCTCTCTGAGTAAGATACCGTAAGTTTAATTTCTGTTGCAATTTGCTCCCGGTTCAGCTTAAAAATTTATTCATTAATGCTGTTAGTTTGGTGACTGTATCTAAAATTCTTCTCAAGTTATCGCGATACATATTTGTGACGAACGGACGGAAAGACGGACGGACTCTCACAGTTTCAAGTAACTGATTTGTGAGTAAATAATGATATATTATAGAAATGTATTGTAAAATGGTTGTTATGTGACTAAAATAAATCATTTCATTTACAACAAACGTTTTAGGTATGAACTAGTTAGTGGTATAATATAAATAGATTCGGATGAATGGTTCATTTATAACTAAAAGGGTTAATTTCACATTATGTAAAACGTCTGAATTGTGGACTAAATCGAATTATTCATAATTACATTGAATTATTTGTACTTGATATGCGATTCCTTTAAAGGTGTTCACTAACATATATAAAAAAAAGCTTTGGTGTTTGAATAACACGCATATAATTTACCGGTTAAGTTCTTTCATGCGACCTTTAAAACTTTTGTACAAGCGTTACTCTGTCGATTTAAAGCAGCGTATATGCCTATCCTTGACTTTAGTCTCACATTGTAAATATATTTGACCAAATAATTACCTAATTTCGATTTGAAAGTGAGATTTACAAGGATTACTCAAGAATTCATGGTTGTCGCCTACGCTTGATAGTTACCCACAGCACCCATTTAAGATGTGACAGAAACGTTGATAAATTTCTTGATATTTATTATGTAAAGGAGGAAGCTTTCAAGATCCATTTCTCAAAGTAATGTTTGATTCAAAATGAAAATTCCTATTTTTTAGTGCTATTTTTGTGCGTGGTCAAGTGGGCCCTATTCACCACATTGGCAGCTGTGCCGTTCGGGTACACTTGCACTTTTAACGTCACTCAGTCGCTAGTTTCTGAATGCAGCAAACCATGATGACTACCATGTTTGGTTCCAAGCTTGCAAAAAGACTACAGAAAACGTTGCCGGATGAATAAAATATCTTAAATTTTCACTTCGGAGAACTTTTGTGTGCTCTATAGTTCTGTAATGATCCAATCTGTTTCGAAAGCAAATAAAACAAGTATATCACGTTTTAACATTCACCAACTAAAACCTATAACAGAACTTTTTTGTGTACTTCCCCCGTAAGTTAAATATAAACCAATACCTGTATAAATGGAAATGTATGCTTGATAATTGTATAATGGAATAATAATACAATAATAATAAAGTCAAATACTACAATGGTTCAAAATGCCTATTTTATTGACATTTGACATGTTTTATCGAGGCTCAGAAATAATATTTGACTCTCTTTAATGCGGACCTGTGCGTTCCTTACCCGCCAGGTTTTCCTCTATCTCTAGTGATATAATGTCCTTAACGATCCGTGTGAAGTGTATATATTGGAAGTCGGATGGATACGTAGGCAAATCTTATGTATATTCAAAAGACAAGTAAAGAAAACAACAAAGATTCTTGAAATCAACATAAACTATGAAAGAAACATATGAGTATGTGTTCAAATCTCCCTAGCGTAAGGATGTCATATAGATACATGTACAAGTGTTATGTGACATACGGTTGTCATATGGATACGTGTACAACTGGCGTCAGTTGTCATATTTTTAACGTGTAAAATTCTCCCCAACTTACGATTGTTATATGGATACATTTACAGGTATCCTATTTATAAGGGAGGAGTGTGGAAAGGTCCAATTGATGTATATGAAAGGTGAAGAAATCTTCTTAACGTATGCTTGTCATACGCTTTTATTCTCGCTATTATTGGTGATGCGTCTTAACGTCATCTGTCTTCCGTTTTCTCAGAGGTACACATGCCTGGCTTCCAATCGTGAAGAACAACACAAGATGTATTCCGAAGAGTTGTCCATATTGTTACGACTTATTTACATATATAATGGAATAGCTGAGATATTGCTCAATGCGTGCGACGATTTCTTAGAACAATGTAAGCAGCTAGTTATGGGAGAACGATATGACCTATTAAAACCATCACACTGATCCACACTGGCCAGTCAAGCTCGTAAAACTCCAGGATCTCTTTTCCACTGACGTAGATGGTAGAATTGCTGGCAACGGAACATTTAGGGAATATACTCTGATTTGGCGGGGCACAGCTAAAAATAAAAACAACCAAAAACAAAATCCAGAAACCATTTACCCTAATATCTCTTGGTAGTTATGGAAACCTAGTGATTTCTATACTAAACACGATATAAAATGTTGTTATACGCATGTAAATATTTAATCAAATCAATATAATCATCGATACCACCTAGAGTCGAAATCTATGTTTCTTTTTAAGCACTTCTCATTTTTCGTCTCATCAGGACACCATTAAGAAAGCAAACGGGAGCAAATATTCCATATTGCAAATAAATGTATCTAAAATGTGATCATGAAGTGTATAATGACTGATTATACGAACTATTCAGTAATTTTGAGTTGACAGTGCCAATCTAAATGCTTGATTTTATACTGATCGAGGTAAAACATTTGACACGCAGACCATGGATAGCAAATTACCAGAAGAATATTTCAGGAGGTATAGGCATTCATACATCTCATACGGCTAGACCAAAATCAAAAGCCTATAATCATTTACCCGAAATCAGAACCATCAAATTCCAGAACGGTTTGAATGTGATACGCATGGTAGAAGAAAGTGCAATATTTCAACCAGTCGAGCCAAAAGGGAAAATTCTTCTGGTAAAATCCCCCTACAAAACATTAGCACTAAAGGAGATTTTCTGCAGTAAAATTGATAGGCAATGTTCAAGAAAGTATATATGAAAATGAGTTATAAAAATACTTTAACAATCGAAATCTTGAGTCATCTGATTGATTAAAATAACAACGGCTTTTGCTTCAGCTTATGAAACTTAGTGACTTATGATAGGTTGCATTAGACAAACTGATCACATTTACCCTTTACTGTCAGAACAGTTATGTTCAATTACTACTATAGAAAGCAGCAGGGTTGGTTCGAACGATAAACTAATGCACCCATATTTTAGAGTTCAAAAGAAATTTTTAAAAATGTCCCACTCACCTGCTATTATATTTATAATCAAGATTACTGTCCCTGTGGTAAGAATAGTCTCAAGATCACGAAAGACAGCGCTACAGAGAACTGCGATACTCTATATGATAAAGGAGACAAAATATATCTCGATGCACACTTTAGGATGTTTAAATACACACTAGAAACTCACCTAGTGGGCACCTATGTATGTGGACAGTTTTGACAGTTAAAAATCATGCCCTATATATAAAGGTTATTACAAACTAACTGTTTCTCGGGAGTGCTTATAAATATCTATTTAAAGTCTAACAGCTGCTACTAATGGAGTTTTCACAATATAAAGATATTTTGGGTTTCATGCCAGTTTTATTTATGAAACGGCCATAACTCTTTATATTGTATCGGTCATTCAGAGTATTCTGATAATACACCAGTACGGGCGAAAAAGACGGGAGAACTTACCTGAGTGATATTGATAGTAAGGAGCAAAGTCCACCAGCTGAAGAAGTACGCCTGTAAGCCGTTTAGACCTGTTGCCCAGTAGATGGCGCAATGGTACAACGTAGGTTGTATGAGAAGAATGAGGGCATCGCTGGTGATTTGGGAGAAAAGATATGCCGACAGTCTATAGCATCCCGCAGCTCTCTCCCTGGCGACCACCGCCCGGATCTTAAACACTGTGAAAAAATATTAAATACACATTATTATTTTGATAATTTCCTGTGTTTACAGTTGGAAGCACGGTGCCTTTAGAAGCATCTATGCTCAGCAATGTCACATATTATAAATGTTTATACTATTCCCACTAAACAAACTGAAACTGCTAATGTTCCTACTGCTTATAATAATCATATATTTAGATTTTAAATTTGGATCTTTAAAGAGAACGATATACCCCTCATCATGTGTGTTTGACCTTCTGTTGTGTAACGGTGTATGTTTGTACCCTTTTAATAAGTAGGATGACGACCTTTTAGGTGATCTGGTTCAGAATCGAAAACCAAACATTAAAAAATATAAAAAAGAAATCATGCATAAGTAATGTTATTAATATTTCACTGTTTGTTGTATTTTCAAACATCATCTTTATGAAATTTTGTCTAAAGATATAGTAATACATTTATTCATGCAAGTTTTATTTAAATTAAATATTAGGACTATTTCTCCATGGAGTACCTGGCCCACTTACGTCCTGTGCATACAGTCGCATATGAGAGGAAAGCCCAATTGATTGTCACGAAGAAAAGCTTCAACAAACAGAAATCAAATAATTAATCAGACATCGAAGCGTACAATTATTATTCATGGCATAATTATCCAATATATTAAAAAAATGTTGATTTTTTAAACATAAGAACTTGGAAATTACGTTAAGATTTCTCTAATCATCACACTCGATACTGTTAATACTTCGTTCAATTAAATATGAAACTATGTACTGAAAAGTAATGTGTTTATCATAAGTGTAATATGTTTGTAGAACACATTCTAAATTATCTATAACGACGGATAAGTCTTACTATTAATAAAACCACAAATAAATAAACGATGGTATGTGTGCCCAAAACATATTTACCAGTGCCAAGCGATCTGAGATTGTTCTTTCAATACGCGGTAACTGAAACCACACCAGGGACGCGAATAGTGCCAGTATTACAGTCCTTATAAGACTGATTTTAGAGAGGATCTGCGGTTTCGCGAGACGAAGTCCCCTCAAAGTCAAGGTCTTATATTGGCTGAAGAACCCTGTTGGCCACTTCCTGTCATTTGTTAACCAATCAGTTCTTTCCCTGGTAATGCTGGCGTCATCAGTAACTTCCGGATCTACAGTTATTTCCATATATGAAATGGGTAACACATTAATGTGATTGTGCGATATTGTAAATTAGGTTTTACCTTGTGGAGGTTTCATTAAACCCCCCAAGCCGAGGATTCACAGGATTAGAGTTAAAATGTTTGCGTATTAAAATTAAGATATTATGAATTAATTAAGGACCTATTATAACGGATGACCGAGAGTTCGGCCCATTATGATTTCAGGACAAAACTACCTGTCAGATAATAGAGGAACTGATATATTAAACGGAGATGAGCTAGGGGGACCCGTTGTATGGATATATGACGTTTGGCTTAAGTTTTATTGATAATAAACAAGCTTAGCAAAACAAAGTATTCGAACGATGGCTAGTATCATGTCGAAACTAGTGTGGAACATGCATGTATATAAATAATACCCCTTTATGCATTCCCCTTCTCAATAAACAGTGATATTTTTATTCAAGGTTTATCCTGAACTTTTTGTAAGCCATTTCCTCTTGTTTAAATAAGGTCTTTCTGTAATTTTGTATGATTAATCCTGTGGTTTACCTAAGGATTATTCTGCTGTTAACATAAGGGTAAACATGTCCTTTACGTAAGGTTTATCAAGATGCTGATTACATAACGTTTATCTTGTTGTTTACGTAAGGTATACCCAGTCGTTTACGTTAGGTTTATCCTGTAAACAACTGACGCACCTTTCTGCCTGTAGCTGATGAACTGGACCTGATGGCCATCGTCGGTCGTTTTTGACTCTTTTCGCCTATCAGATTTATTTGATGACATTTCTGGGAGTGACGTCATCACTGACGTCATGTTGGTCTTTTGTAGGTCTTCAGGCTTCGATGAGTATCCTTTGTTTTCGTATGCATTCTGAATCTTTTCACTTTTGAGGAAATTTTGATAAATACTCAGTTTTCTTCTTATAAATATAAACAATTTTAGCTAGAAACTTATACCCTTCTTCAAAAAGAGTAACGATACGAAAAACTTTATATATGTTCATAAATTCCGTTCATATGAGAAATTACCTGGAAATTACTTGTTCTTTTCTTTTAACAAATAGGTGATAGCGTCGGAAATTTATTGCATTTAATTCATATTAAAAATGAAAACATATAGTATAGACAATAGACCCTGTTTACATCCGTATAGCTAAACCTATTTACAAATCAACATAATTGGCCTTGATGACAGCATTTCATATCATACAGCACAAGCGCCGTCTGACGGACATTATGTTAACTATTTAAATTTTTTATATACTAACCGACGTTTTGTGTAAGCTGCCAAAATCATTTGTCTTGTGTCTTCTCCTCTATCAAGCACTTCTACTGTAAAAAAAATTCGTATTAAGTTCATTCAGTGGAAAACTTAAAATTTTACAGATTTTTAATTCCCCGATCTACATGTATCGTTCCATTTACATGACGGAGGCCTTCTTCAGATATCTTGAGGACACCCCACCCCCCCCCCCCGCACACACACGGACACTAAGCAAGTGTTTTAGTCGATTATCGAATAGAAAACGATATTCGTGTCCTTATGCATGGGTTTACAGCATCACAGTTGAAATGTTCGCACATGTATAATTAAGATACTATAACAGAATAAAGAACCTGATAAAATGTATGGCCGTATAAATATTCTTCAGGTATATTATGAAAACACACACACACACATATATATATATATATATATATAAATATATATATAAATATATATATATATATATATATATATATATATATATATATATATATATATATACAATTGTTTTTTCTAGGTAGCTTGCAATGCACTGATGACATTTTACGTAAGAGGAATTTGTTTGCCTGTCTACAGCTTGTTACATGTTCATTGCGTTGATTTAGCGTGGCCAGGTTTGTTTACATATTATGAAATATTATTTGATTATATGTAAACTAAACATAAAGATTAGGCACGTTCTACAGGTATCAAGCACAAACACACTCCAGTAAGCAACCAGATGTTCAATGTACAACCCCTCCAGTCTTACCGATCTGAAGACTGATATACGATTAGTAACCAATAACACAAATGTTTGATTCCTGACACATGATATATATATATATATATATATATATTTATATATATATATATATTGTTACGTAGAACACGTACATCCCCGATTCGAACTCATGTGGGAGGCGGATATGTCCGGTGTTCCAACCGCTTTGTTAGAAAAGCAGGCTGTGCTTTCGATACAGTTTGGTTCGCTTTTATTTGCATCCTGTAAAGTGCCCCCTTTTTAAAGCTACCAGGACAAGATTATTTGTCCAAGGAGTCAAACTTATGGTGAACTAGATGGCGGTAGTTAATCAATTATTTTAAACCTCAATTCCTCGGGCTCAAAGTTGGGTGCCATTCCAGTGGAGCCTACCGCCATTTCATCCCTCTGACGTGAGAGGGTCTACGACCAACTTACTGGCTGTCAATGTGCCGTTTCATCATCAGCGAGGAAGGCACGTTAGGACTGCAAATATTTTTTTGTCATTTCTGACAAAGCCTCATGGCCTACACGTACGCTGTCACTTGACATAAACCAGACCAATCGTCAGCTTTCTTGGTATACATCCTTACAATAACTAACATGAGCGAGAATGTTCAGTTTTAACTCAGCATATTGGTAAATTTCTCCGCATGTTTGTTGAATTTCTGATAGCATGAATACAAGCATGGCTTGTTCGGGTTACTGGACGATAGCCAACTCGTACGATATGCAGGAAATGACTCGTTACCAAGGAGACGGAGGCTCCGTTTGGGTTATGATTTCACAAGTATTCTCTAGTGTTAATTCATCATTCATAGCCGAATATTAAGATAATGGGCTGTTTACCACAATATGAATGCCACGTGTTGGAAGACGATTGCGATACATTCTGCGATATTGCTTGTATCACGGCTCAAGTAGGCTTGCCAGCCCAATTTTCAGTGCCTCCTGAATTCGGTTTGTATCGGATAGGACAAAGGCTCATTGTTTTACGTACATTTTGCATATTGGAAAATATTAATTCGAACCCATGTCGTTTGATGCACATGTTCTTCGTTTTAACCACTGTGCTAAATAGCAGCTTCACTAGCTACACATCGGTCCGCTTTCTTGTGCACCCCGTAACAATGTACACATATACTGACAATAAGCATGTGTCTTATTAGATGATCTAATATGAAATTATACAATTGTATAAACTATTAAACGTCAAGGGTTTTTGGAACCGTCCACATATGTCAGGTAGTGTGGTTGTTGTACTTATTGGAGTTGGTTGATGTGAACCTTCTGCAGTTGTGATATCATACTTGAAAATGAATTGAGTTTAGAACTTTGAACATACTTACACATGAAGTCAGCAGGATTATACCGAGACTCACAGGGAAGACCAATTCTGTTGAAATAGTCCATTACCGCAGACCCTTCGCCGTAATATACCACCTTGGTAATATTAAATTAATTGAAAAAACTTATGTTAAGATATGTTAGGAGCATTCCATTCTTGTTCCAAATTTATTATATATTGAAAGTTTATACTATACATGCTTTGGCAATATCTATATAGACAGGCCTCGGAGAAAAAAAACTTACTTATTTACGACTGTCATCAGAGAATTCTGCACGTAAGGTCTTGGAAACATTGCTATGTATTCTGGGGATAACAGACAGGCCAATGAAGGCCAAAAGGAATTTAGAAACGTTCTTGCTAAAATATTTTATAACTGAACTTTGTTACATGTGTGTCCTCTGGGGCTTCCTTTGAGTGATTCTATTCCATAAAACGACTTTACGAACTTCTCCCTACATGCAATTTTATTACGTACCTGTCCCTTGCAGAGCAGCAGAACTTTTTTGAACAGATGGTAGATCTGACTAGAGGGCTGGTGGATGGTCACGATGACGGTTTTATGATGAGTCTCTGCTAGATCCTTCAATGTACACATCAAGTTGTAGGCCAGATTAGAATCCAAGCCTGAAGTAGGTTCCTTAACAAAAAATAATGTTAACTGTTAGACAGTGTTTATTTGTGCCAAACAGGATAATATTTGCAGGCTGGAAATGAGGCCAAATGTACGTTCATGAAAGATAAATAAGAAAATAACAGTAATATTAATAAGAATAATATCGTTATCATCACAGGCATGACCAATGACTCACTTAAGTTAAATGTTTAATATTAAAGGTTAATGCATGAATGATGAAGATATGTCCAAAGTGTTCATTATTTTAACTTTAACGTTTTAGTTATAAATCAGTGCACGAATACACAAAGTGTTAACTTACATTTTCAAAATTTGTAAAAAAAATAAGTTCGAATAAATGGTCCATTATTGTCTTTAATGTCCATACTGATGTGCTCAGTGCCTGCTCGTTAATGTCCATACTGTTGTGTTTAGTGCCTGCTCGTAAATTGTCCATAATGATTCGCTTATTATCTGCAGGTAAATGTCCATACTGATATGCTCAGTATCAAATCGTAAATGTCAATGTTAATGTGCCCAGTATCTGGGCGTTAATACCCATATGAATGTGCTAAGTGTTGGCTCATAATGTCCATACTAATGTACTCGGTGTTTGCTCTTAAAATTTATACTTATATTAGCCGTTTCCGCAGTATGAATAATTTTGCATTTTTTAAATAAGTGCTCTAGGAGTTTGTTTATAATTATTTATATCAACTTCAGTGTCTGCTTGCAAATGGGGACAGAAATTTCGTCAATGTCTGTTCGTAAATACTCATATTAAAATATTCAGACGTCTCATCATTCCTTTTCATGTATTTGATACTGTTCTGAATACTTATTCATGGAAAACTTACATCCAGCAGCAACACTAGCGGGTTGGTGATCAGTTCACAGGCAATGGCGGCCCTCTTCCTCTCACCCCCAGAGAGTCCCCGGATAAAGATATCACCCATCACTGAATATTAAAATGAACGGTCTTAATCTCACAGAGATATTCACACCGATATGCATATAACTCTGACAAAGAGATTTCGCATAACATTTAAACAAGACACATAACGTAAAGTCATCTCATGTCAATATTGAAACATTATAATTCACATAACTGAAAAAAGTCATATTGTGTAACTATATATCCATCATTACATCTGGTCTCACCCGTTTTAAGAACATCCCTTATTCAAAATTCCGTATATTCCATATACACATATCCACCAACATTGAAACAAGATTTATTCTGTTTAACCAAATTTCCGAAGATTGAACATTACTCATCCGATGTACACATAAACCAAACCATTGAAGCAGGAATCATAAACGTATCGCACACAATTGAATAACTACTTCTTTATAAATCCCCGAAATAAAACGCAAATCACACGGTATGAATATATCTACCTTACTAAAATATAAAGTGGAGTTTTCTCCTAAAACAAATTAGTATAAGCGTGTCAAAGAATATAAGAATATTATAGAACCGTTATCCGACATTAAATAAATACATTCCACATAGCCATATATACGTCACTTACTGCATTCAAAAACATAATAACAATGCACTTCACCGCATTGTTATTAAAGCAGATCGTATTCGTAAGAACTACAGTTGTTAACCAGAACAATGGTCAGAATCTGAGGACGGTATGGTTCCCCACAAGAAAAGAATAGTCAGCCCCGAGCCGAATCCTGCCCTGTACACCCACGAGATCCATTATGCTAGGAGGAAACTTGACATGCAGTGGCAGAAGGGCCGACTCCTTGTTTACCATTAGAATTCAAGGGGACAGTGGCATTGGTAAACTGTTGTAATCTTTGAAGTCGGAGTCAAATACTAACCCAAAAGCAAGTATCCAATATGCCTAATCTTGAAAAGGTCTCTTTAAAGGAAGTTGCCTCCTTCGCACCTGTGAGCTTAATCATTACATCTGCCTTCTGCCACTTCCACAGTTGTGAGACTGCATTAGTAAAGGTTTACAATGATATGGTGCTAACTTGGTCAGAAGAGGCAGCAATAGTCCTGTTGAAGCTTTCATGTATTTTCACCTGCCACATTTAATGTGACAGACAGGGCTGTCCTGTTCTTAACTTGACATCACAGGTAAAACTCTTCAATGGATCACCACTAATATGGCATACAGGCAGAAGATTGTTTATGTGAATGGTGTAACATCTAGAGCTTTCCTATTGCTTCTGAGGTATCATAAGGTTCGCTTTTAATGCGACTTCTATCCACACTGTATACTCTGAGTGAAATTGTAGAATCTGTGTTTCGCATTTTTGTCGGCGAGCACACATATATTGTATTAATGTAATAGGTTGAAAAAAATTAAACTCTCCTACCAGTATTCTGGCATTTTTCAAGCCCGAGCTGAGCTATGACCTCTTGTACTCTGTCTCTCTTCTGATGTCTGCTCCAAGATTCAGGAAGCCGCAGATAAGCTGTGTACTAAAATGCATATATATATATATATATATATATATATATATATATATATATTTATATATATATAAACATATATATAAACATATATAAATATGTATAATATATATATATATGTAAAGGTTATATACACAGAAAAGTCGGTTCACTTCCTGTGGGATTCGAACCCACGATCTTCCGATAACCGGTTCGACTGCCTTAACCAAAGAATTTATATATACACAATAATATACTGTAAATAACACAGTCGTGTCACATGAATGTGTCTAACTATATATGCATATGTTTATATGTATACGTACGTTTTGACTGTTATTCTAAAATATTTTCAAAAAAAAGATACAATAAAATGTACAAATGTGTACTGAAAATATAAGGTTATCAGTGTTTGATGAAAATAATACATTTTAGTGACACCCTAAGAGAAAGAAAGTAAGAATTATACAGGTTCTCACTGTTAGTGTCTCTTTAAGCGTTAATGTTCCAAAGAAGACTTCCGTCTGTAGGAGATACCCCATTCTTCTTCCCATATGTTTGTTAATGGGTCGTCCATTGACCAGAATCTCACCGGAAGTCACCGGAAGCCGACCAGCAAGGGTGTTCATAAGTGTTGTTTTGCCAGATCCTGTAGAATCAAATCAAAACTTTCCAAATTTAAATAGAAATAAAACGAATAAATTTTTATATCATATTAGTTAAAAATTGTTTAAACGTGTGTATTTCACCAAGGAAAGTTATAATATCGAAACATCCTTACCGCTCGGCCCTAGAACGGCCAGTATTTCTCCAGCCTTAGCCCCACACGCGATGTCTTTTAGGATTGGAACTTTCTTGATACTGGCGTTGAGCCCTTGCAACTCAAGGTTCATATGATTACCTCTGTGAACACCATGTTTGATCTCCATGGCTGGAACTATATAACATTATATTCTTTGCATTTGCCATATATTTTCAAGGAATCAAGGATTCTTCTACATAAAGATATTTATTTTGTTTGGCTGACTATATGAAAAGCCCATAATGGGGAATTACATCCCAGAATGGATAATTATTAGGGCCAAGACTGAAGCATATATATAGAAGAATATATTGAATGTATGACGAAGAACCATGCTGGTAAAGAAGGTCTACAGGTAGTCTTTGGAACTTTTTCTTTAATACAGGGCAATGAGGACAATGTCAGGTGTCACGCAGATTGACCATTCAGCTAAATAATTCTACCGGTAACGATGGTGTAAAGTATTACTGTAAGTTATATGACTGGTCCATACCAATTATCCATGTGGCAACACAGTGCGCAAGAAGATAATTGTAATGGTTTATGAACAAGCATTGGGATCGACATAGTGAGTTTATACAGTAAAAACGTTTTAGAGCTTTTGCCTTCGGATTTGGAAATCACGTTTAAGTCCTGCTTTTAAACGCACAATCAAATATTTCTTGCATGTATATAAGCATGTATGTGGAAAAGATCATCTTGGAAGGCTACTGCATATTTTACATAGAAAACAGGTCGACCTTAAGAGTGTTGCATTATTATGCTGCAAAGCTAACACTGGTACATGCGCATTTTGTTTGCGCAATGCTTACATGAGCATTTACATGTCATACATTTTCCACTGATACATTTACAATACACAAACCCGACCAGAGCACTTACTCGTTTGCTTTTTGACCGACTGACGGTGTCTTTGATGAGGATAATGGTCCGGTATGGACGACCTCAGGAGCTCAGCTGGAGCGGTTTAATCAGAGTACATGTACTGCCGTGTTCAATGTGTGAGGACATGACAAATTGACGGGTTTAAATGAGTTCATTTCAAAGTTGGTATCTGTATGGGATGCAGTGAAGTGTAAAGAAAGAAAGTCACAGCACACTGTCGTCGTGGTGCTTACATCGCAGTTTACATGAACATATCGATAATAGTGTCACTGTCATCACTGGAACGTGACGGCTTTATGTACACGCATGTTGATGCAATCGATCACAAGCAAAACATCTTGCCTTGTGGTGGCATACATGTGGCCATTTGGTTAGGGTCTCGTTGATCCGGGCCTCTTGGTACGCAAACGTCCATTACACAGATTAAATAGGAATCTACTTGTTGCTTTTTAGAGTTGCCATGAGACTTAGGGTGGTATACGCCAGCATAGATGTCTCTTATATAAGGATGATATAGGGTTCCTCGTACAGGACAGACAGAAATATCTTCTATTTTTTTCGAAAGCGCTACTGCCGAATGTAAATGTGTTATTAACATGGTGCACATGGTGTAAGTATCTAAAGAATGACAAAAACCAAGACTGTATATTTTGTATCATTATGTCATGTTTTTTTCTGCATTACATTTTATTTATATTTTTGTTATATTAGATTATATATTAAGATTTTATTTTGAATATGTAACGAGATTAAATACGTTGACACCTGACGGAATGTATCAACAACTTGACGGGTATATAGCAGTGATGTAGGACTCGAGTCCATTTTTTAGGGACTCCGACATGGGCTTGGACCCGGAGCGAAATTCGTCTAGTAAAAAAGCTTTGTCACATACTATTTGACTTTTATGGTTATGCGAAATACTAACAGAATTCTACAAATCAATTTATAAATATATATTTAATATATATATATATATATATATATAAGCTATAACATAAAATAAACGTGATGATCTCAACTTTTATCTTTAGAATTATTTTGATAAGAAGATTTGTATTGCACCCTGACTCGTACTTTGACCCGGGTTCTAAAAGACTTGGACTTGGACTCGAAATTAAGGCATCGCACTTGGGATTGGACTTGAATAGCCTGGAGTTGACTACATAACTGGTAAATTTTAACGAAATCTCTCATTGAAAGAATCAAAGGTCAAAAGCCATGGTATCATTCTAAATGTATATCTCTTTTTGTCAGTTTGCGTTATTTTGTGTTTTATTAGGCCTACATGAGGTTTCATGCCCGTATACAAAGAGCAGTGTAATAACTTGAATACATTTGCTATAAAGTTTCCCCACTGAAAACATGTTGATTTACCTGTCTGGAATACCCCTAAATATCTCTCTATGTTTTCTTTAGCATATCTCGAACCCTAACCCTATAAGTTGTGCGATTTTCCTAACAAAACATATTTAACATCTTGGCACTGTATCCCCTCTATCCCTGCTGTATATCATTACACCTACCCTACATCACCGTAAAAATGTGTAAGAAGTGAACGGTAGACATAATACAAAGTAATGGGGTAACTTATAATTCAGGTTCGATATATTCCATTGACTCTTTATCAGAAGAAGAGAAAGCCGCTGTAACCTTATCAAACTGAATTCGGCGTAAACACCCAAACACACACTGAATAAAATATTTTAAAGCAAAACTAATCTGAATATACTCTTGCATTTTAAACATAAATGTTATTGTTGGAGATACTACGTGACAAGGCAATATTACACGCTGCCTTTCAATTTTATATCCTGGTTAAAACAGGCCCAGTGACTACATTACATGCGGGCCCCGTGTGTGTAATTGTTCCCATTGCTTGGTCATACCACCGAGGATCCCCCGAAAGGGGCACTCGTTTGAGAGTAAAACACGGCCATTGGTAGTGTTTTCCAATGAAGCGTGCAAAACGCCCACCCTAAGTGGGGGCCGCCGGTGGAAAGATCTCACCACCTCGTCGGGTGAGATTTTGACTCACAATCTCCCGGCTTTGATTCCTGTGCTGTACCCCTGAGTCACAAAAGCCGGTTATATCTGGCATATATGTGAATGGAATTTTCACATACACAGCAGAATCTCTTTCATGAATTAAGGCTTTATCTAGATGACGTAAAATGCGCGATATTAGGGCATAGAATACATATACACACACACATATATATATATAAATATTTCATCAGTGTATTCAGCGTTCCGCCCAGTGGTTCAGTTTGTGTCGACGTAAATAAGAAATTCTTGTAGGCCGTCAAGTGTAACGACTGCATGTACTTCACTGTAGTGCTTTATTGACCAATATGGCCTTTACATGTGAAATCTAATATAATATACATTTACCGCATTTGTTGTATTAAGCGCTTCGAATGCTCTAAAAATTATTTTTTTTCCAATTATGGTACACCCAAAAAAACGCCACCCGAGTCTTCTACGTGTCAGTTGTGTCACGGGTTACGATCCACTATTATTGGCACTGTCATTTATTAACGCAGCACGTTCACGGCCATCTGAGAAGAAGAGCCAAATTGATAATTGTGTAAAAGTATGAATTAAATGATAACTAATCCAATCAATATATTCAATGTATTCATCATCTTAACGCCTACATATTAAATAAGAACGGTAGTTAAATATCATATACACCTACTGTTTACAAAAACAAGCCGACCCATTTTCGTTGCTGATGCCATCTGCCGTTGATTACAGGATTGAAAATCCAAAAACGAACGCCAAAAACCTTAACAAGCCGTCCTATTTTATTATACTTATTATTTTAATATCCTCCGAAACAAAACACTTTTATATATGTAACCATCTATCGCAAATGCCTGGCGACGAACCTCGCGAGTCTTCGCTGACCAGAGAAGAGCAAATTAGCAGGAAACTAACTTTACCCAATCTCTTCCAAGTGGCCGGGGCTCAAAATAGACGAACGTTTTTGCCCCTTGCATTCAATATATGCGTTGAATTTAAAACGCGTATGCAGCTTTGAAATAGAGAGATCAAGTAATATCTGTTCCCCCCTTGTAGAACTTACCACAGTGAATGTAGACTTGCCAAGGACCTATCTGGATGTAATTTTTGAAGATTCTAGGGCTAACAGATACAATTTGTGCCCCATCTGACCTTCTCGATGCTTTAAATCATGTTTGGCCAGTAGCTCACAGAACATACGTAACGATGACCTAATTTAACGATTCTTAAAAGATTTCCCTAAGATTTTCAAGGATGTACCTTTAGGAAGTTTCTAGGTCTAATGATACAATTTGTGCATTGTATGATTCTCTGTGTGCTCAAAATTATGGTTTTGGCCATTTGCTCACAGAACAGTGTTTCAGTCAGTCGAATGGCATGAAGCAGAAGTGAAATACCCCTTGTGATGTGACAAAAACGATTCTATTTTTTTTTGTCTCAGAGAAGCAAATATAAGGTTTGGTATTTGTTTAGGATCAAAAACAGTAATTTTATTTAGCTTCCAAGAATAAATTCAAAATCGATTACTGCCGTCTGGCTTCTTCACAATAACACTAGGGAGATCATTATGGAAGTTTGATCTCTCAAAAATCCCCATTTTAACATATTATAAACCTGTAGTTTATGGTTTCTCTAAGTGCCTGTGGCACTTGATAAGGGCGTGACCTTACTGGTTTATCAGTTGTCAGTAGGATATATCATTTCAAAATTGATGTTTTCTTTGTTACTTCTGTAAAAACATCCTGATATTTACATAAGGTGTTTGGCCTAATCTTTATGAACAGTTTTATGTTCACATGTTCTATATATTCCATTAAATTTATAGATGGTGTGCCTAAAAGCTTTCCTCAATACTCTGATCTCTGTCACAATCAAATCCGACTATGCTGATGACTAGTTCGGGATTCTTTATCGTGTCGAAACATCCTGCCTCCATGGTATCTGTTTTCCCACGTTTTCAGGTTAAACCCCTGATACTGTTAAGGGAACTGGAAAAGGAGTTTGTTTGATTTCTTTTGTAATAACACTAATACCTTTTCTCCTACCTTTAGTTTACGAGGCTTGTTTTCAGATCAGAGTATCGTTCACACTTCGTTGCCATGTATATACAGTGTAACCAGTGCTTCGGCTACTGCAGTAGATATGGCTTTCAAAGGTATCGTCTTTATATAGGGTGTTGCATAATCAGTGATGTGTCCCTATGTCCTCTTTTAGAAGGAGGACTCAACGGAGCTACTATGTCAACGGTTATTCTTTTAGAGGATATTTCAATCAATTGCATCCTCTCACTAATGGGACCTTCGGAACCCTTCCTTAATCAAGGGTTTCTGACAAATCTCTCAGGATTTCCCGTGAAACATCACCAGTAATCCCTGGCTAATGTAATTGGTTTTGTATCTTGCTTAGTGTAACTTTTAATTCATATAGTCCTCGAAACAGCGACTTAGGAGCAACTTTCATATTCCCATTTTCTTTACTATATTTCATATAGTTCCCCATAATTTCCTGATAATACCAAAACTTTGGGCCCTACTCCTTCGTTATGACTTTCTGAATCTGTTTGTTGACTAAACAGCCAGTCATGTTCTACTTCAAATATGCATTTTGGACCTAAATCTATCAAACTATCATCATTTTTCAGTTCTTAGGACAATTTTATTGGCTCAACCGAAGGTACTGAAGGTAACACTTTCGACTGTTCTACTCTTTCTGGTCTGTAATCTGGTTTGTACCCCCATAATTTCTTCTTGTCTATCACAATCATCCGTGACTGCTGTGATTGGTGCTTCTTCAAATTCTAGCACCGGTTGCCAATTAAATCAGGATCACGCGGATCCCTTGCTCCTTGTACATTTCCTATCACTACTTCAAATAACGTATTTGGATTGCTTAAAGCTTTCACATGTCGTAAAAAGTATGGTGAGTAAATATTAATATTGGCAACAGGAAATTCTTTTACTGTGCAGTCAATGAGAACCACTGATCGAACCTTGTCAGTCTTTGATCTTCTTTTACAAGATCTGATCTTATTACACAAGTATTACATTCGGAATCTCTCAGTACTGATACTACGGTAGTATCTGGCATAATTCTTTCAGACACTATTGACATGCTTTTGAACATAACCCCTACTTCCTCATCAGGCATTCCCAGTTTATGTATACTTTCATCTACTCTGGTTTTATCTTCTAACGTTCTTACAACCTTGATCTTGTTTCAAATAACAGAAGGAGCCCTACCAACATGGACTTAATACAAACTGCCAGTTGGCCTTTTTTTCCAACTGTATAGCAATGGAAAACCAAACGACTCAAAATGTCTCAATACTACCGGTTTCATGCAGTCACCGTTCAATGTCAAACCACCCGGAATCATCTCTCCACGGCCGTGTAAGCTTCCAGCTGGCGCCGCTACAAGAAAGCATAAAGACTGAACTGTTAAGCAGCTGTACTCAGCTAAATGCAATGAAAAAAAAGTATTCACAAAATAAACCAAATTACAAATACATTATTAAATCTTTTAGATGATTATAGTATCTAGCTGTACTGTGTATAATAATTTTTGCACGATTTTAGTACATTATTTAACATAAAATGAGTATTCCATAAACCAAAGTATATCATGCTCAGACTCATTTCTTCTAATAACCGAATTAACAAATCTCGGTAGAACCTCCAGAAATTGTCAAGGAGAAATGAGTAAAAAGACCTTGATTGTAGTATGACATTCTAATTAAGAAAAACAACAATATGAATGATACAATATATACATTATTATAAATAATAATCATTTATTTTTTATTATTTTTTTATTTTATTTTTATTTATTTTTTATATTGAAATTAAAAGTACAATACATACGTATTAAGACCATAACACAGCGCGTTTCCGCCAAGAACAATTGTATCTCAAGTTTATGTTCAGCGCTTAATATTTGTATTAAGAGTAAGACACCGCGCCTTTCCACAAGGGACACTGGCGCCTCCTGTAGGATAATATATAAATATATTAAACCTCTATATTTTTACTTTGAGGGAGGTCTGATGTAAGCGTCTAATATCTTCTTGGTGGTGTCTTTCCTTCTATCCAGCACTTCTACTGTTGATAAATAAAGGATCAATATATCTCTTATTAAAATATATGGGAACAATAACACCAGTTAACTTTATTCTACAATATATACTCATATTGAAGTATATGCATATTTTATTTGTGTCATTTTTAAATGCACTCCTTGAATACTGACACATGAAGTCTACAGGGTTGTACCCCTCCTCACACGAAAGACCACTTCTGTAAAAATGATCTATCACGAAAAAGGCTTCACCGTAATAAGCAACCTAAACAACATAAAAGTATTTTATATACTTTTAATATATGTTTAAGTCCCTTTTGGAGAAAATTCCTATCATTTCGTTGTTTCCGTGTTTTGATATATTTAAAATCTACTTTCCTATACGAAGAAGGCGTATGGCATAATTAGACATATAAATGATGTTTATCTTGGCTAGCGCTCTATCTTTTCCTTTTTCAATTTAACATTGTGTCTATGGATTCATGACCTCCTTTTCAGGCATTAGAGGAAATCCCTTAAACTCAATGGAAATTGAAGTATACATTAAGCCGAGTCCTTCGTTTATTTAACAACTGCTCCTTGTCCATTCCTAATGACCGACCAGATAACGGTTTATTTTCTAAGGGAACACCATTATTCGGAATGTTCTACACACAGTTCTGTTACATTACGGCAAATATTTCAAGCACATGTCCGTAACGTGTTTCGTAAAAAACAAAATATATGTATTACGTTCCGTCCTCGGGGCAGTTGTACAACAGTATGTTCCTGCACGTCAGTATGCGTGAAGCAGCTGTTATACAGAAAGCATCAATAAGGCAGTTTCAATAGAAATTATAAAGGCAAACAAAATATTACTTTCTGTCCTCAGGACATTTGTATTCAGTATATTGTTATATAAAAGGTTATAGAGGTTATCTTTACGGTTGTTTATATTAGAAATTATTAATACAATATATAACAGTGTCAGTGAAGTAAATCTGAGTCTCAATACGTACCTGCCCTTTACATAACAGCAGCACCTTTTTGAACTGATGATAGATCTGACTTGATGACTGAAAGATGGCTAAGATAATGGTTTTGTGATAAATCTCTGCCAGCTCCTTTGAGCTGCATACCAGGTTATAGGCCAAGTTAGAATCCAAGCCAGATGTAGGGTCCTGTGAAAATGAAGAATAAATGAGAGAAAATCAGATAAAAAAAAAAACAGATAAATCATCATTATTTCCTCTTAGCCGTTTCAATGATACTCTACCACGGATTGTAAACACAAAATGTGATATAATTGTTTATGATTTCATTATTCTTATAATTATTACTCTCATTCTTATTATTATCATTATTTTTATTTTTATTACAATAATTAATAAAGAATATTCTTCACGTTCAAGAGATGCAATACCGAATTATAAGAAAGGGTCTCCCTCCTTCGATTGATGGATAAAAAAAAACCCGTGCAAATAACAAGAAAAGCCCGGAAACGCCTGGATCAGTGTAGCATTATCCAATGAAATTGAATTGTAATATACGTTATAGCATACGATTCTTATTCATAATTATTCTGGATATCAGATTTATATATTAGACATCATCAAAACAGGACCATTGACAAAACTAAGGTAGGAATTTTGATTAAGATTTAATATTCGTTTGTCGACCAACAAATTGAAGAAAGATAAGATACGTAAGTGACACAAACAGTTATTCCTCTACCCTAGAAATGATATAAGAAAGCCCTTGTTGAAAAATATGTTATCCAATGCCTACTTGCCTGCAAATGACATTGATGCATTCAGGTTCTAGTGATTTCGATGTATTTAATGTAGGACTTGACCAGGTATTTTAAACCCGGGATTGATTTATTTCTCGATTAAACACGGAATGTGATTTTTTTTGTGATTATCTCTAATTGAATTTGGACCTCGGACATTCAGTATCATCTGGCTGGCCTTTATTGAAAAGTGATTCTTGACAAATTTAAATCAAACAATAGGGCATCAGGGTTTGTAATCAGCTCGCAAGCGATGGCGGCTCTCTTCCGTTCACCCCTAGACAGACCCCATAAAAACATATCACCCAAAACTAAAATATTTATAATCTACAGTTTGATTTTGCCTAAGAAAAAGGACAGTATAAGCATAACCCCGTCATAAAACCTTTTGACGTGAAAAAATACACCAATGCGATCAAAAGGAAAAAAAAAAGATGAGAGTCCTCATCTATATAGTCAAGCCTTTGAGAAAGTTTGATGGGCTTTTTGAAATTGATCATTCCTTTTAGTTGTAGCTGTTTAGCTGACATACGAAATTTATTTCTTGTTTCCGTAACACTTGAATTACGCTTTCGATATTTACACGTACAAGAAACATTCAGTATAAATATAACAAGCATCAGCTACATATGTAGTTTCCGTGTAAATATATACCCTGTTACAGAAACAACACAAACTCAAAGAGAAAGATAATTCAGCGACCAAAGCCATATACCTAACACACCTATTACCTAAATTAAGAAAACACATTCTATGCAGTATAAGTGTGCCTCCGATTTTTTAGGCAGTAGCAAAACCCAAATGTTGCTCAACTGACTAGGTAGTTACAATGCCATACAGATTAGTTAATGATGTATATTGTACTGTAACATTTACCTTATCTTGGCACTTTTAAAGTCGGACCTGAGTTATGATCTCTTGGACTCTGTTTCTCTATTGCTGTCTACTCCATGAATCTGACAGCCGCAAGTAAGCCGTGTACTGTATATATATATAAATATATATATATATATATATATATATATATATATATATATATACACGGATATATAATTTTATGACCCGTATTAAATGTTATATTCAGTCGCAAATGCCAGAATGAATGCGGATATATTAACTAAAATTTTACCAACAAACTATTTACAAATATCTTTTGTGGGAAAATATTCTCGACTAATGCCTTTGCAGAAGTATCAGACTTGCTAAATATATTGAGATAAAGACATTCAAGTAAAGCTCCCACACAGAGAGAGAGAGAGAGAGAGAGAGAGAGAGAGCTCGAGCTCACTGTTAAGTCTCTTTAAGCGTTAACGTCCCAAAAAAGACATCCCTCTGTTGAAAATAACCCATTCTTTTCCTCATCTGTTTGTTGAAGGGTTGCTCGACCACCAGAATCTCACCGGAGGATACCGGAAGTCGACCAGTAAGAAGTTCAACAGCATCGTCTTACCAGATCCTGAAAGATATATTTATGACTTTTTTTTATGATAGAACCGATCATACAGCAAGGTTTTTATCACATATGTTTTTGAATGTTAAATTAAAACGTCTACATTTCGTCTATTATAAAATATGAATATAGTTTTCTTTTTTTACCCTTGACGTAAAACACTTACCGCTTGGCCCCAGAATGGCAGGGATTTCCCAAGTCTTAGCCCTACTAGAGAGATCTTTTAAAATGGGGGGTTTTTGTTGATACTGGCGCATACCCCCTGCCACCCCACTTCCATGCGACGTTCTCTGTGGAAACCCTCTCTGTTCTCCATGTCTAAGATCATATATTTGATATCATATTCCCACGTGATTTATTGCTTAGCAACAGCATTTAGTGAAATTATATATAACTCATATCCTGAATTTTCTTATGTTCAAAATCTCAAGAGCTAGCTATTTACATTTGTTTAGGACTGACATTTTTACTTTTTCTATATTTTACTTAAACAAATAAAAAAAAATACTAACAACTTTGTTTAAACCAAATCCTACATGTGAATATTTTTAGTTTCACAAAACAGGTAACAGCTACACTGTTTGTTGACTCCAAACCGAGACGAGCACTGAACACGTTTGGTTAATACCACACGGACATTTAACCGGTTGGTTATACCAAACTGGCACTAGCACTTGAACAGTTTGTTTGCATCAAACCAAGCCCACTGAGCATAAATACACTGATCCACGATACTAAGCACGTAAGCACGCATACGAACATAAGTGTAGACAGTCGCACGAATTTTAACCGCACACGTACACATGTATGCACATCCAGACATACACACAGACCTTTAAACATTCGTTCACACAGCGGCACCTTCACACTGAGACACAAATATAATTAAAAACACATACATAAGAAATATTAATGCTGATATGTGCATATAAAGCGACGAACGCACACACACACACACACATACAAAACACAAAAGTGTAAGAAACACAAAGCTCCTAGAGCTTTTTCAGCTTCTCGTTCTGCTGGTGGTCCACTGAATAACTGAAGAAGACAGACAAGTACACTCAAAGATTTCTATGTGACTAGATTGGATAAATTGCTTACATAGGGCTAAATGAGATCAGTTTTTGAACAGGTGCTTACAAAGGCATATATTTGGGGAAACCTCTTTCATTCGGGGTCGCGTGTGATAAGCGAATTCATTTGCATATCGTAAAACACAGTATGTTGTAAAACATATTAGTATGTCGTAAGACACGCCTCTAGGAGGAAATGCTCTCATAGAGAATTAGAAATTCAAATGAGTCACAAAGAACAATGATAGTATTAACTTCAGTAGCTCTTGATAGTTTTATTGGATGCTTATACCGTGCTATAGCTGAGAAATGAAATAGTCGGTTCTTTTTTGAGATTTTCACACAATTTCCAAATAAATAGTATTCAAAGATGAATTAGGTTTTCATTAACTACTGAACATATAAGCGATATCTACAACTCTGACATTTATGTTTTTTTTTTATTGTTCGAAATGGGACCCATGAAGGTTTAAGGTGAATATCACAAAGCATTTAACACGTAATGAATATTCATTTTTTCACTACTAGCCGAAATACAGCTCGTTACCCTATGGACATAGTCTTGACTATCAGAAAACGGAATAACGTTTAATTTTACACATTGTATATGTCATACATAATATAATTAACTAATCCCTTGCAATGTTATTTCCTTGCAAGGGATTAATAAAGTATATCTTGGTTTGCTTTATTGTAGTTTATGTATGACAATACAATAGGTTATAGTACCTTTTCTAGCTTGTAAAATATAATACTGACAAAACATTCCCAAATTTACCCAGTATACCCATACATAACTGCTTGCATAGATTATCATCTTTAAGAAAATATATTGTGTCGTCAGTGTATGGAATGACGAACAATGATGCCAGAATTTCAATAACCAGACATAAATAAGGAGCAACCGGATCCTCCTGTGGGGGGGGGGGGTTGTTCCAGCTCTATTTTAAAATAGCCAGTTGTATCTCCATTGTTTATCACACCGCTTTCTATGTCACAGTGTAAAAAACGAACCAAGGTTAGAAAATCATGTCCAGAACCAAATCTTTATAGTGACAAGAAAATTATAATCGATTGTGTCAAAGGCCGCTGCCAAGTCCATAGCAAAAATAATAGCTTTTATAAATGCGCTCTTTTCTTCATGAATTATTTTTGGGCGTCTTGTCTGTTTTTGATTACCTAATATGTCAATTAATAGCTCGACATCAACATTTAATAAACTTATTGGTCGCCAAGATGGAAATGTCAATCACACTTGCTTGTCTCCTCTATCACCATTATAACGATACATATTAGGTAAAAAAGGTTACGTAAAATTCCTTTGGCAGGCCGTCGTTCAATGGGGTTTTATAATTTTTTTCATAACTTTTAGTGCTATCGATATATCAATCTTTGACTGTACCTTGGCAGCTTAGAATATCAATTTTTATATACACTTGAAGACACACGATTTTGCCCCATTAATATTTTTATCACTATCCTTAAACAAGCCATTAACGTATTCCTTAAATACTTAAATATACTTGTATACAGAGGGTTCTTCAGTAATGATATATTAAATTTCAAATGTGAATGCCCATATCCTTTTTAAAATGGCACAAAACGACTGAATGATCTGTCAGAATTGCCTGGACAATTTTAATATTTTACCATGGGTTTCAGTTCCATGTCTAAGAACATGAAATCAAGTCTGCGATGCCGCAAAGGGGTTTTTGATTTCCAAATATAAAAATGTACTTATGGGTTCCTTCTCCTAAACAAGTCATTTTATTGAAACACTGACATTATATGTTTTACAGAAATGTGTGTTACCCCCAGATTCCATTTAATTCAAAGCAAGTATTTTCACATGCAGTCCACCCTGGACAGGTTTTTAATCCTCCTGTCAAGATTGTCTGCTTATTTTTCATAATTTTTATATTATTTTGAAATGAAAGCAAATTAATCAACTATTGTTAGTTTATTTTGAAAAAAAAACTACATCCAGAGTACAAGACCATTTTCACAGAGTTCATACCAAGGTCTGTTACATTAAGCATTGTTGAATCTCAGATACCTATTTCTGCAGTGTCACCATGTACAAAAAATAGTATAAATAATTTCTTTGCTGTAACATCAAATATGATTTTTTTTCAATTGACAGTAAATCATCTTTATTAAAGAACTAGCTGATAAACCCGGTATACCGGGCTTTTTACCGCGGTTTTGGAGATATATTTACTGAGATATTGAATGTTGGCTCATTTTTTATTAAAAAGTTAAAAGAAAATATAGATTATTAGTGGGATACTCTCGGAAAATGATATGTACAAATATCTTTTACTGTTATTTTGTGGCGCTGTGCTCGTGGCAAAAATCATATCCCGGTATGTTTACCTTGAAGACCTGGTCAGAAATGGTTTACATTTTGAACCGAAATGAGACGCGGAGGCATACAGTTTTTCGTTGATATTTGACTGGTTTCTATCGATGGACGTATAAATAATAGGTTAATGTGAGGAACACATGAAAGATTAATTGTATGTACGTTGCAAGGAAACTGTTCCTGAAGAAGGAAACAGAGAAATGCATACACTGTAAGTAGCAGAAGCGGACCCAGCGGGATTCCATGCAATGGATCCGTATCCCATTTTCAGCCACCGCAACCATTTTTTCATCGTATCAGACAAATTTCGAGGCCTGAGACCGCCGACAGCACCCCAGCACTGTTCCTCAAACTGGGACGTTGAATTAGGTTTTGTCATTAATCATCCTGGGTTGAACTCACCATTTCATAAAGCAAGAAACATGTGTTTTTCTCTTTTACTGACTACGCACGTGGGTCAGATCCCTCATTGAAAGCAAGCGTTATTCATATGAACAATAGTCCTTAGTGTTAGAGGTTAACCGACGATGCACGCATTCCGGTGATTACCGAAGGCAGTTCGGCTGTGCTCGGTAAAATACGGAAAAATCACTCAAAATTAAATGTATATTAAAAATTATTTATTTTCATATCGCCTATGTCACTGCTAGGATAATAACCTTAAAAATGATGTATGGCACAATATTGTACACAAAGTGGTTTTAGAGAACATTGCGAAAAAACGTGAACTGAATTCCTTTTATAAGTATTAGATTAGGCTTCCATTGATTTTCAGCACTTGTTTTAGGATAATTTGCTCATACATACAATTTCAAAATTTTGGAACCGCCTCGTGAAAGAATCTACTTTAGTATAGGAGCAATGGACCTGCTCATTGAATTAATTGCAAGACATGATTGTGATACATAGAGCTTCCCTAATTTTGTTAGGTTTTTGATCGCTAACTTCCAACTATTCCTTGGGCGAGATGCCTTTCACTTAATATCACGATAAATTGCTTGGATATGATAGAGTCGATTATCTTTTATAATCTCTTAATATTGGTTAACATATTTAGTTACTGAGGAGTACGTGATATAATTTATGTAATTTTAAGAAAATATATAATTAAACCCACAACAAAATTGTGAAATCGTGATATTTATGCTAATGGCGAAAATTGGTCGTAACAGCATGTTAGAAAAAATTCGTTTATCGATAGATAACTATTTGTTCTTTCTATAATACCATCCATTCTGCTGCAAAGAATTAACCTTAAATAATTTATCAGCTTTACCAGGATGTCTTGTGCTTAACGCTGAAAAAGTCACTTTAATCACCGTTTTCTTTTGACAACTTGTTATTTATTATGTTCACTGTACAAAGCTAAGTTTTTACTGAACGTGAGTTACGTCTCAAAATAACTTCGGCCTATGCTAGATTGAAGCGACCCAAGCATATGGCTTGATTTCATCGATACAACTAGAATATGATACAAGGTATATGTTTTGTAGGAGACTATACCTCATGATACTGAATTTTAGAGCACTGGCTCCCATGTAAATTTACACTGAAAAGATTCTAGATACATATAACCATTGTAACTGTTGGGTTTAGTCAATTGCATGGTTTGATGGTAGTATATCGTAGATCCAGCCGGCAATTTTCAGACAATGGGGATAGTAGTTCTCACGATATTACCAACCTCTTGGGCAAGTGCTATTTTCGAGCCCTGCGCTCGTCAATATACTGAAAATCGTTATTATTGATAATTGTACATGTACGTTGGGTTCAAAAGACGGGCAATGAAAAGAACGTCCAAAAGATTAGTCACTCATAGGGGTATAGACCAAGCCTAATATGTCAATCTGCAGAAAAGTAAAGTAAAACTAAATCGTTAATTAGCCAATTAAAGTTTTATATAATGAAATGACTTTTCCCTTTTGAGATTTTTTTTGGGTAAATCTCCAGATCTTTCTGAATAAGATACAGTTGGTTTCATTTCTGATGTAATTTGTTTCCGGTTCAACCTTATTTTTACTTGACTATGTTCAGTTTCATCTATTGATTTCACAACAATACTAACGTAATGCTGGATTATGAAATTGAAAAAAAAAATGTTATAGTTAACACGCATAGTACGCTGACAATCTGTTACAGAATATTTGACAGAAATAATTAATCAAAGATAGACAAAACAAACGTAACAAGCCGTTTCTACTTACCACCTGAAGAAAAAGGTAGTGCGCTTCAAAAGCTTATATGATGATAAATATTTTGATCCAAAAGACGCCCACTGTATTCTTAAAGACTGATATTCACGCCCTGTATATCAGTGTATAAGAATTCGTTACGAAAATTGGGCAATTGCAAACAAACATCTTGAAGTAACACTATTAAGGAAATGTAATGACGTCAGAAGTGATGTCATTGCTCTTCCCTTCACCTATGTCGAGTCCCCGTGTAAACGCATCTCCAGAGGATATTTTGGAGAAAGTCATCGGTGTTCCTCTATATCTCTGGTACATTATGTGGGAAGAGGGATTCAGTAAAGGAAATAAGTATTCTTAAAGGACATTTGCACAATCGTTGCCTCGAGGGAGAGAGGTTCGTATTATGGTTTTTAAAGACAAAGCGTCACCATTAATACATTGTAAAAAATTCAATTAATTATATAAATCTCCTTATCTATATCACTGAATGTTCTAGTGTCATTGCTTTTAATATATTGTAGTGGAACTCATGCATGCCATTGTTAAGTACATGACCTCATTTAGTCAACAGCACGATTCATCACCTTATTTATGTTTTATCTAAGCAGTAATAAATCGGGTCTTATCCGAAACATTCATGCCATCTCTTCTAGTTGATGTGTTTTTTTTTGTCTCATATGTAAACTGTCGTGGAAAACTCTTACCGGTGTCTTGGCAAATAGTCAGACTGACCCGAGTCATCGCCGCTTGAACACTTAATCTTTTATGTTGTTTTCTAAATGGGACTGACAGCCCTAGATAAGCAATGCAGTGTATGTAAATAGGTATATAAACCCCTAAGTAAATCTAGGGTAAAACATGTGGCACGTTTGTATTAATAATGTTTAAATTATCAAAATATTACAACTATATGATTGTTATGTAAATTTACTGATCTGCTCAGTTCTGTGCAGCTAAATCTCCATCCTATTTTCAAAGGTCAGTATATTAAATTAATGGTGGTTCCAGCAGTAATTTATTACTACAGATCTGCTCATATACCCCAGTCATTTACTCTGAGGGACGGGGAGGGGGTTAAGAGTTGACCAGAGTTTTGTCCATCATTTTCTTGTCACATATTGATCCCCAATGAACTGTTGCAAGTTGTTGAATCAGTCATAATGGGAAATATCAAAGATCTTGTATTTAAAGATATGTTTGAAAGGTATGCAAAGTGTCAAAAGTTTATGTTTCCAAGATATGTTTAACTGAAGTGTTCGGGAATGCCTCCCTGAATACTTGACCCAAGTCCAGGCATGATCATTACATAATGAAGAACTTAGTCCCATATCATTAAATATTTTATTAATTTACGTTAGCCTTATCACATAGCCTATTCATATCCTGAAATTTTGTAGAGCAATGCGTTATTGCTGGTCATTGTTCATTTTTGAATTCATATTATTCTTGATTTTTAATCATATTGTAATCAAGTATAAATATAATATTTTTTAAATGACAAGCCGAATTCACTTGAACCGATTGAGAAGATCCCCAGTTATATACCCACTTTTATGAAATTTGCTTGATATTCGTGGTCTCCTTATATATCTGTGATCTTAATTTTGTATTCTGTGTTACATATATACTTTTTTTGTTATTTATACTTTCATTTTGCTTTCCCATATGAGGATTTAGATTATTAAGCTTCTTCAGGCCGGCTCAATTACTAAAACCCGATTCTTTGATCTCTGTGATGTAAAACATGTCATTTTTTAACTTTGTAAGGCACACAACTGACTGTCCCGTTCATAAGTAAATAATTGATAGATATTTAATAATGATTACTCTATGAATAAAAAGGTCGAGTGTTCAACGTGATAGAAAGTTAAGTTTCATACACTAATAACTGTGGGCAAACATTTGGGGTTCTTGTAACCAGTCACAAAATATGTCGCTTCAGTTAAATAGGTACCGGCACCCTTATAACTGAATTGAAGAGAGTTGGTCCTTGTCACCTCAGCATGATATAAAACAAGGGAAAGTTAATCTGTAGAAAAGAAGTGGTATGTCCCCCGACTAATGGGGGAATATTTAGAAAAAAAAAAGTTGTGAATATCTGTATTTAATTTAAGATGGGTCAATATTACACAGCCTAATTATCTCTGCAAACTTGAAAACTACATTAAGGTCATCCATTTTTGAATCTGACCTGGCCCTTCATGAGGTACGTAAGTGCTGCAATTTTGTTGACTATTTCAAATTCTGTTTTCGTTATTTTTTTATATCATTTTAGCATTATCGACGCTAAGACCTTGAAAAACGAATCACGATCATCTATGTTCGGACTTATTCTAGCAAGTGATAAGATTCGTCAATGCTGCACGTTTGGTGACTCTACCTAAAAATCCTTTCGAAGTATTGCGTTAACATAATTCTTGCATTATATGTGACCTTGAAAACGTGTCAAGGTCATCTATATTTGGTTTTGACCTAGCCCTTGTTAAGGTTCATCAATGCTGTTAGTTTGGTAACTTTATCTAATATTCTTCTAAAATTTTCGCGATACATTTTTGTTACGAACGGACGGAAAGATGTACGGACTCTCACAGTTTCAAGAAAGTGATTTGTAAGTAAATAATGGTATAATATAGAAATGTATCGTGGTATTGTTTTGGTGAGACTAAAATAAATCATTTTATTTTCAACAAATGTTTAAGGTGTGAACTATGTAGTGGTATAATATGATAGATAAAGATGAACGGTTCTTTTGTAACTAATGGGTTTATTTTACATTATGTAAAACGTCTGAAGTGTGGTCTAAATCGACTTAACCATAATTACATTACATTATTTTTACTTGATATGCGATTCTTTTTTAAGGTGTTTACTAACATATTTAAAAAAAAAACTTTGGCGTTTGAATAACACGCATATTTTCTACCGCTTTAGTTCTTTCATGCGACCTTTAATACTTTTGTACAAGCATTACTCTGTCGAAATAAAGCAGCGTATATGCCTATACTTGACTTAAGTCTCACATTGAAAACAGATTTGACAAAATAATTAGCTATTTTCGATTGAAAAGTGAGATTTACAAAGAAAACACAAGAATTCATGGTTGTCGCCTATGCTTGACAGTTACTGACAGCAACCATTCAAGGTATGACAGAAATGTAAGCCGGGATAAATTTCTTGATATTTATTATGTAAAGAGAAAGACGACGCATTCAAGATTCATTTCCCAAAGTATTATTTGATTGAAAATGAAAATCCTATTATTCTAGTGCTGTTTCTGTGCGTTGTCAAGCGGGCCCTATTCCCCACATCGGCAGCTGCGCCGTCCGGGTACACTTGCACTTTTAACGTCACTCAGTCGCGAGTTTCTGAATACAGCAAACCATGATGACTACCATCTTTGGTTCCACGCTTGCAAAAAGGCTACAGAAAACGTTGCCGGATGAATGAAATATCTGAAATTTTCACTTCGAAGAACTTTTGTGTGCTCTATCGTTCTGTAATGAACCAATCTGTTTCGAAAGCAAATACAACAAGTATATCACGTTTTAACATGTCATTGACCATTTCATTAAAACCTATAACAGAACTTATCAAATTTGTGTACTTCCCTCGTAAGTTAAATGTAAACCAATACCTGTATAAATGAAAATGTATGCTTGATAATTGTATTATGGTATAATAATACAATAATAATAAAGTAAAATACTTTAAAAAATGGTTAAAAATTCCTATTTTATTGACATTTGACACGTTTTATCGAGGCTCAGAAATAATATTTGACTATCTTTAATGCGGACCTGTGCGTTCCTTACCCGCCAGGTTTTCCTTCTCTACCTCTAGTGATATAATGTCCTGAATAAACGATCCGTGTGAAGTTTTTATATTGGAAGTCGGATGGATACGTAGACAAATCTCATGTATATCCAAAAGACAAGGAAAGAAAACAACAAAGATTCTTGAAATCAACATAAACCATGAAAGAAACTTACAAGAATTAATTGACTACATTATCTTTGGAGGGCCGTCTTGGTGGCTTGATAGAAGATTATACCCATGCACCTGTATTTAAAAATAGCCAAAATGGAATCATCATTCTTCAGTTTTTATAATTAGTATGTATTTTGATGGTATACTTTTGCTTTAGACACTACTTTAAAGGCATTATACCATTGCCTTTGAAGTTATGTTTAAATGTTAAGGGAAAAGATATAACGTCTGAGTGTCATAATTGAGTCTCCCTAGCATATGGGTGTAGTACAGGTACTTGTACAGGTCTACCGAACGTACACTGTAAGTACAAATTCTCCCTGCCACATGAGTGTCATATGAATACTTGCTCAAATATTCCTTGAGTACTGGGAACATATGAGTAGGTGTCAAATCTCTCTGGGGTAAGGAGGTCATATAAATACATGTACAAGTGTTATGTGACAAACGGTTGTCATATGGATACGTGTACAACTATTGTTACAACTTATTTACATATATAATGGAATAGCTGAGATGAATACTTCTACAAAACATAAGCACTGGAGGAGATTTTCTGCAGTAAAATTGATAGAAAATGTTCAAGAAAGTATAAGTGAGTTATAAAAATACTTTAACAATCGAAATCTTGAGTCATCTGATTGATTAAAATAACAGCGGCTTTTGCTTCAGCTAATGAAACTTAGTGACTTATGATAGGTTGCATTAGACAAACTGATCACATGTACCCTTTACTGTCAGAACAGTTCTATTCAATTACTACTATAGAAAGCATCAGGGTTGGTTCGAACGATAAACTAATGCACCCATATTTTAGAGTTCAAAAGAAATTTTCAAAATGTCCCACTCACCTGCTTTTATGTTTATAATCAAGATTACAGTCCCTGTGGTAAGAATAGTCTCAATATCACGAAAGACAGCGCTACAGAGAACTGCGATACTCTATATGATAAAGGAGACAAAATATATCTCGATGCACACTTTAGGATGTTTAAATACACACTAGAAATTCACCTAGTGGGCACCTATTTATGTGGACAGTTTTGACAGTTAAAATTCATGCCCTATATATAAAGGTTATTAAAAACTAACTACTGCTCGGGAGTGCTTAAGAATATATATACAGTCTAACAGCTGCTACTAATAGAGTTTCCACAATATAAACACATTTTGGGCCCATGCCAGTTTTATTTATGAAACGGCCGTAACTCTTTATAGTGTATCGGTCATTCAGAGTATTCAGATAATACACCAGTACGGGCGAAAAAGACGGGAGGACGTACCTGAGTGATATTGATAGTAAGGAGCAAAGTCCACCAGCTGAAAAAGTACGCCTGTAAGCCGTTTAGACCTGTTGCCCAGTAGATGGCGCAATGGAACAACGTAGGCTGTATGAGAAAAATGAGGACATCGCTGGTGATTTGGGAGAAAAGATATGCCGACAGTCTATAGCATTCCGCAGACCTCTCCCAGGCGACAAACGCCCGGCTCTTAAACACTGTGAAGAAATATTAAACGCACATTATTATTTTGATAATTTCCTGATGAGTTAACAGTTGGAAGTTCGGGGCCTTGAGAAGCATCCCAGCTCAGCAATGTCGCTCTTTATAAATGGGTTTACTATTCCCACTTAAACAACTGCTATTGCTACTGTTCCTACTGTTAATAATAATCATAGTTTTAGATTTTACTTTTTGATTTCTTAAGAGAACCTTAGACCTATCATCATTTGTGTTTGACCATCTGTTGTGTAGCCGTGAATGTCTGTGCCCTATTAACAAGTAGAATAACGCTCTCATAGATGATTTGGTTCTGAATCGCAGAGGCAAACAAAATATAAAAGCAATTCATGCATAATCATAAATAGTGGACAGCACCAATAGTTCACGTATGTGTTGTATTTTCAAACATCATCCCCACCAAGATTAAAAAAAATAAAGTGGTAACGATAGGTTGAAAGTAAAGGTAAATCATCTATATGAAATTTGTTCTAAAGATATATTTATACATTTATTCAAGCACGTTTAATTAAATCAAATATAAGATCTGTTTCTCCAAAGAGTATCTGACCCACTTAAGTTCTGCGCATACAGTCGCATATGAGAGGAATACACAATTGATGGCCATAAAAAAAGCTACAACAAACAGAATCAGTCATCAATTAAATTAATAAGACATCAAATGCGTACAATTATTTCTCATAGCATAATTATCCGATATATTCAAAAGTGTTAATTTTTGGAAACAGAAGAAAATAGAAACAATTTTAGATTTTTCGAAACATCACACTCAATACTGTTAATACTTCTTTCAATTAAATATGAAACTATGTTCTCTAAAGTAATGTCATAAGTATAATATGTTTGTAGAACACATTCTAAATTATTAATAGCAAATAACAAATCTTACTATTAATCAAATCATATGTAAATTAACGATAGGATATGTGCCTCAACAAATTTACCAGTGCCAGGCGATCTGAGATTGTCCTTTCAATACGTGGTAACTGAAACCACACCAGGGTCGCGAAGAGTGCCAGTATTACATTCCTTATAAGACTGGTTTTAGAGAGAATCTGTGGTTTCGCGAGACGAAGTCCCCTCAAAGTTAAGGTCGTATATTGGCTGAAGAACCCTGTTGGCCTATCCGCTCTGTCATACATGAAGCTGGCGTCATCAGCAACTTCCGAATCTACAGTAATTTTCGTATATACAAAATAAAGTAACATATTTATGTGATAATGCGATATTGTACAATTAGGTTTTTACATTTTCAACGTTTCATTAAACTCCCTAAGCCGAGGATTCAGAGCATCATAGTTGTAATGTTTGCTTATTAAAATTTAGATACTCTAAATAAATTAAGAACCTTATAAAACGGATGACCGATAGAACAACCCCATTATGATTTCAGGACAAAGGTACCTGTCAGATAATGAATAAACTGATATATTGTGTGGATATAAGCTATGAGAACCCGATGTATGGATATATGAGATTTGGCTTCAGTTTTATTGGGAATTAACAAGCTTAGCAAAACAGAGTATTGGAACGATGGCTAGTATCATGTCCAAACTGGTATGAAAAATGTTTTGTATATAAATGCTACCACTTTATGCGTTGCCCTTCTCAATCAACTGATTTTTTTATTCAAGGTTGATCCTGTTGTTTACGAAACCTTTATACTTTTGTTTACGAAATCTGTATCCCCTTGTTAACGTACGGTTTATCATGTTGTTCACGTAACGTTTATACTGTTTACAATTGACGGACCTTTCTGTCTGTAGCTTATGAACTTGACCTGATGACAAACATCCGTCGTTGTTGACTCTTTCTGCGTATCAGATGTATTTGATGAAATTTCTGGGACTGACGTCATCACTGACGTCATGTTTATATTTTGTAGATCTTCAGCCTCAGATGAGTATCCTTTGTTTTCGTATCCATTCTGAACACTTTCAGTTGTAAAGAAATTATGAAAAATATTCAGTTTTCTTCTCATGAAAACACACAATTTTATTCAGAAACCAATACCCTTTGTTCAAAAAGAGTAATGATACAAAAAACTTAAGATGTCCTATAGTCCGTTCATATAAGAAATTACTTGCACCTAAAAGGAAAATGTTCTTTTAATTTAACAAATAAGTAACAGGGTCGGTAATTTATTGAATCTAATTATAATAGAAACCGAAAACATATAGTATAGACATCCGTATAGCTGAACTTATTTACAAATCACCATAATGAACCTTGATGACAGCATTTGTTATCATACAGCACAAGCGCCGTCTGACGGACATTATGTTAACTATATAAAATTTTCTTTTATACTGACCGAGTTTTGTGTAAGCTGACAAAATCTGTTGTCTTTTGTCTTCTCCTCTATCAAGCACTTCTACTGTAAAATAATTCGTATCAAGTCCAATCAGTCTAAAGCTAAACGATTTTCAGATTTTTAATTCCCCGATCTACATGTATCGTTACATTTACATGACCGAAGCCTTCTTCAGATATCTTGAGGACCCACATACACACACTGACACTAAGCAAGTGTCTGAGTTGAGCAGATTATCTAATAGAAAAGGTTTTTCGTGTCCTTATGCAACATTGAACATTCGTAATTTGACGGTTTAAACGTTACATTCAAACCTTTAAGCCGTGGGTTTACAGCATCAAAGTTGAAATTTTAGCGCATGTATAATTAAGATACTATAACTGAATTAAGAACCTGATAAAACTTATGGCCGTATAATTATTCTTCATGTACGTTATGAAAGCACACACACACACAATACCACACACACACACACACACCCATATATATATATACAATTGTTCTTTCTAGGCTGCTTACAATGCACTGATAACAGTTTACGTAATTGGAAAATGTTGGCATGTCTACAGCTTGTTACATGTTCATTGCGTTGATTGAGCGTGGCCAGGTTTTGTTTATATATTACGAAATATTATTTCATTATATGTAAACTTAAAAGAAAGATTTATCCTGATTAGGCACGATGTACAGGTATTCAGCACAAACACACTTCAGTAAACAACCAGATGTTCAATGCATAACCCCTCCAGTCATACCGATCTGAAGACTTATATACAATTAGAAACCAATAAAACAAATATTTGATTCCATACACATGATTTATATATATATATAAATCTGACATTAGAGGGTCTACGACCAGCTTGTTGGCTATCAGAGTGCCGTTACATCCTTTAGCGAGGAAGGTACGTTAAGGCTGTAAATATTTTTGTCATATCTGACAAAGCCTCATGGCCTACACGTACGCTGTCACTTGACATAAACCAGACCAATCGTCAGCTTTCTTGGAATACATTCTAACAATACCTGACATGAGCGAGAATGTTCACTTTTAACTCAGCTTATTGGTAAATCTCTCCGCATGTTTGTTGACTTTCTGACAGCATGAATACAAGCATGGCTCGCAGGGTTACTGGACGATAGCCAACTCGTACGATATGCAGGAAAGGGAGTCTCCATTTGGGTTTTGATTTCACATGTATTCTCTAGTGTTAATTCATCATTCGTAGCCGAATATTAGATAAAGAGCTGTTTAGCACTATATGAATGCCGCGTGATGGAAGACCATTGGGATGCATTCTTCGATATTGCTTGTATCACGACTCAGGTAGGCTTACCAGCCCATTAACAGTGCCTCCTGAAGTCGGATTTTCACGGCTAGGACGAGCCCTCTTTATGTTACGTACATTTTGCTAGGGAAAATATTGGGTCGATCCCGGATTCGAGCCCATGTCGTTGGCACACATGTTCTTTGTTCCAACCACTGTCCTAGACAGCAGCTTCACTAGTTACACATCGGTCCGTTTTCTTGTTTACCCAGTAACAATATACACATATAACGACAATAAATGTGTGTCTTAGTAGAGGATCTAATATGAAACAATACAATGGTATAAACTAATAAACGTCAAGGGCTTTTGGAACCGTCCACATATGTAAGGTAGTGTGGTAGAGCTGGTTGATGTGAACCTTCTGCAGTTATGATCTCATTCCTTTAAAATGGATTGGGTTTAGAATATTGAATATACTCACACAAGAAGTCAGCAGGATTGTACCGATATTCACAGGGAAGTCAAATTCTGGAGAAATAGTCTATTACCGTAGACCCGTCGCCGTAATATGCCAACTGGGGTAATATTTAATTATTTAAAAAAAAAAACATGTGTTAAGATATGTTAGGAGCAGCTTCATTCTATTCTGATCCAAAATTTAGTATATATTGAAAGTTTATACTATACATGATTTGGCACTGTCTATATAAACAGGCCTCGCAAATATTTAAAGAACGTACTTAGATACGACTGTCATCCAGCATTTTGCACGTAAGGCAAGGGCTTGGAAAAATTGCCATGTATTCTAGGGATAACAGAAGCCCAAAATGAAGCCCTAAAGCAATTTAGAAACGTTCTTGTCAGGATTTTATAACTGGAACTTTGTTACGTGTTTGTCCCCTGGGGCTTCCTTTGAGTGACTTTATTCCATAAAACAACTTCTCCCTAAATGCACTTTTATTACGTACCTGTCCCTTGGAGAGCAGCAGAACTTTTTTTGAACATATGGTAGATCTGACTAGAGGGCTGGTGGATGGTCACGATGACGGTTTTATGATGAGATTCTGCTAGATCCTTCAGGGTACACATCAAGTTGTAGGCCAGATTAGAATCCAAGCCTGAAGTAGGTTCCTTTACCAAAAAATAGTGATAACTGTTAGACAGTGTTTCATTGTACAAACAGGATAATATTGGCAGACTTGAACAGAGGCCAAATGTTCGTTCATGAAAGATAAAAGAAGAAAAAAACAATAATCTTAATAATAATACTATCGTAATCATCGCTGGCATGACCAATGACTCACTTAAATTGAATGTTTTATATTAAAGGTTAATGAATAAATGATAAAGACACTGTCCAAGGAGTTCATTGTTTTAATTTCAATCTTTTAGTTATAAATCTGTGCACGAACACACAAAACTTACCTCAATTTCATTTAAAACATTTTCAAAATTTGTAAAAAAAGACCGTGCGAAGAAATGGTCCATTATTGTCTCTAATGTCTACACTGATGTGCTCAGTGCCTGCTCGTAAATGTCCATACTGTTTTGTTTAGTGCCTGCTCGTAAATTGTCCATAATAATTCGCTTATTATCTGCTCGTAAATGTCAAACTGATTCGCTTCTTAATACCCGTAAATGTCTAGATTAATGTGCCCAGTATCTGCGCGTTAATGCCCATATTTATGGGTTTAGTGTTTGTTCGTAAATGTCCATACTAACGTACTCGGTGTTTGCTCGTAAAATTTATACTTATATTCGCACTTCCCGAAGTATGAAAAAATTCGCAGTGATTAAAAATTAGTGCTCTAGGTGTCTGTTGATAATTATTCTTATTCACTTCAGTGTCTGCTCGTAAATGTTAACAGAAATGTCCTCAATGTCTCTTCGTAAATACTCGTATTAAAAGTATTCAGACATCCCATCATTCCTTTTCATGTATTTGATACTGTTCCGAATACTTATTCATGAAAAACTTACATCCAGCAGCAACACCAGAGGGTTGGTGATCAGTTCACAGGCAATGGCCGCTCTCTTCCTCTCACCCCCAGACAGTCCCCGGTTAAAGATATCACCAATTACTGATTATTAATATGAACGGTTTTAATCTCGCAGAGATATACACACCGATATGCATGTAACTCTGACAAAGAGATTTCACATAACATTTAAACAAGACACATACCGTAGAGTCATATCATGTCAATATTGAAACATTATAATTCACATATTGTGTAACTATATATCAATCATTACATCACGTCTCACCCGATATAAGAAGATCCCTCATTCAAAATTCCGTATATTCCGTATACACATATCCACCAACATTGAAACAAGATTCATTCTGTTTACCCAAATTTCCAAAGATTGAACAATACTCATCCGGTGTACACATAAACCAAGCATTGAAGCATAAATCATAAACGTTTCGCACACAATTGAATAACTACTTCTTTATAAATCCCCGAAGTAGAACGCAAATCACAAAGTATGAATATATCTACCTTACTAAAATATAAACTGGAGTTTTCTCCTAAAACAAATTAGTGTAAGCGTTTCAAAGAATATTAGTACAATATAGAAACGTTATCCAACATTAAAAAGATACATTCAACTTAGCCATATATACGTCACTTACTGCATTCAAAACATAATAACAATGCACTTCACCGCATTGTTAATAATGCAGATCTTATTCATAAGATAACAGTAGTAAACCATACAATGGTCAGAATCTGAGGATAGTATGGTTCCCCACAAGAAAAGAATCGCCAGCCCAAAGCCGAATCCTACCCTGTACGCCCACGAGGTCCATTATGCTATTGGGAAACTTGACATGCAGTGGCAGAAGGGTCGACTCCTTGTTTACCATTAGAATTAAAGGGATAGTGGCATTGGTAAACTATTTTAATCTTTGAAGTCGCAGTGAAATACTAACCCAAAGCATGTATCAAATCTGCCTAAGCTTGCAAAGGTTTCTTTTAAGGAAGTTGCCTCCTTTACTCCTGTGAGCTTAATCATTACAGTCTGCCTACTGCCAGTTGTGACACTGCACTAGTAAAGGTTTACAATGATATGGTGTTAACTTGGTCAGAAGAGGCAGCAATAGGCCTGTTGAAGCTTTCATATATTTTCACCTGCCACATCTAGTGTGACAGGCAGAGCTGTCCTGAACTAAACTTGGCATCACAGGTGAAACTCTTCAATTGACAACCTCTTATATGGCATACAGGTAGCAGATTGTTTGGGTGAATCTTGCAAACTCTAGAGCTTCCTTGTTGCTTCTAAGGTATCATAAGGTTCGCTTTTAGTGCGACTTCTATCCACAATGTATACCTATCAACAACTACCTTTTTCAGATAGAAAGAGTGACATTCTGGAATCTTTGTTTCTCATTTTTTTGTCAGCGAGCACAGATATATTGTATTAATGTAAAATGTTGAAAAAACTCTCCTACCAGTATTCTGGCATTTTTCGAGCCCGAGCTGAGCTATGACCTCTTGTACTCTGTCTCTCTTCTGATGTCTGCTCAAAGATTCAGGAAGCCGCAGATAAGCTGTGTACTAAATAAATATATATATAAATAAGGTTATATACACAGAAAAGTCGGTTCACTTCCAGTGGGATACGAACCCACGATCTTCCGATTTCAGGTGCGGCTGCCTTAACCACAGAATTTAAATATACATAATAATATACTGTAAACAACATAGTCGTGTCACATGAATGTGTCTAAATATATATGCATATGTTTATATGTATACGTACGTTTTGACGGTTATTGTCAAATATTTTCAAAAAATAATCTGTCAGTTTAAAGATACAATATAATATATAAATGTGTACTGAAAATATAAGATTATCAGTGTATGCGGAAAATACTACATTTAGTGACACCCTAAGTGAAAGAAAGAAAGATTTATACAGGTTCTCAACTGTCAGGGTCTCTTTAAGCGTTAAAGTTGCCAAGTAGACTTCGGTCTGTAGGAGATACCCCATTCTTCTTCTCATATGTTCGTTAATGGGTCGTACATAGACAAGAATCTTACCGGAATTCACAGAAAGACGACCAGCAAGTGTTTTCATAAGTGTTGTTTTGCCAGATCCTGTAGAATCAAATCAAAACTGCCATAATTTAAATAGAATAAAACGAATAAATGTTTTCATCATATTATTTTTAAAAATAGATTAAACGTGTGTAATTCACAAAAGGAAGATATAATATTGAAACGCCCTTACCGCTCGGCCCTAGAACTGCCAGTATTTCACCAGCCTTAGCCGCACAAGTGATGTCTTTTAAAATTGGAACTTTGCTGATACTGGCGTGGAGCCTTTGCAGCTTAAGATTCATATTATTACCTCTGGGAACTCCCTGTTTGTTCTCCATGGCTGAAACTGTATAACATTCTATTCTATGCATATTCCATATGTTATTTGGCTTGACTTATTATAATAGTGCAATCAAGGATTCTTCTTTATAAAGATATATATTTTGTTTGACTGACTATTTTAAAAGCTCATAATGGGGAATTAGATTCTAGAATGGATAATTATTAGGGCCAAGACTGAAGCATAAATATATAGAAGAATATATTGAATGTATGACGACGAACCATGCTGGTAACTTTGGAACTTTTTCTTTAATATAGGGCTATGAGGTCAATGTCAGGTGTCAAGCAGATTGACTATTCAGCAAGATAATTCTAGCGGTATCAATGGTGTAAAGTATCACTCTAAGTTATATGACTGGTCCATGTAAAGTATCCATGTGGCAACACATTGTGCCACAAGATACTTGTTATGGTTTATAAACAAGCATTTGGGTTCGACATATTGAGTTTGTACAGTAAAAAAAAAAATAGAGCTTTTGCCTTTGCATTTGGAAATCACGTCATACTCTTAAACGCACAATCAAATATTTTTTATGCATGTATATATGCATGTATGTGAAAAAATTCATTTTGGAATGCTGCTGTTTATCATACAATGAAAAAAAGGTCGACTTTAAGAGTGTTGCATTATTATGCTGCAAAGCCAACACAGGCACATGCGCATTTTGTGTGCGCAATACTTTCACGAGCATTTACATGTTTAGATGTCATACATTTTCCCTATACATTTGCATTACACAAACCCGACTAGAGCACTTACTTGCCCTTTCACCGACTGAAGGTGTTTTCGATGAGAATAATGGTCCGGTATGGACGACCTCAGGAGCTAAGCTGGAGCTGTTTAATCAGAGTGCATGTACAGCCGTGATCAATGTGTGAGCACAAGCAAAATAGGTGGGTTTAAATGAGTTCATTTTAAAGTTGGTATCTGTATCGGATGCAGTGAAGTGTAAAGATTTAATGTCACTGCATACTGTCGTCGTAGTGCTTATATCGCTGGTTACGGATGAAAGGGCCTAACGGTTATAATGTCACTGTCACTGGAACGTGACGGCTTTATGTACACAGATGTTGGATGCAGTCGATCGCCAGCAAAACATCTTCCATTGTGGTGGCATACATGTGACTATTTGTTTATGGTCTCGTTGGCCCGGGCCTCTTGGTACATAAACGTCCGATCACACAGATTAAATAGGAATATCCTTGTTGTTGCTTTTAAGAATTGCCATGAGACTTAGACTTGACGATGATATAAGATTCCTCGAAAAAACGGACAGAAATACCTTTTATTTTCTCGTAAGCGCTAATGCAGAGTGTTAATGTGATATTTTTATTCTGCATTATATTTAAATTATATATTTGTTATATTAGATTATATATTTTGATTTTATTATAAATATATAACAAGATTAACTAAAAATGAAACCTGAAAGAGTGTATCAACAGCTTGACGGGTTAAATGCAGTGATATAGGACTCGAGTCAATTTTTTAGGATATACACATGATGATCTCAAATTTTATCTTTAGATTTATTTTGATAAGAAGGTTTGTATTGCACCCTGACTCGCAGTTTGACCTAGGTTTTAAAAGACTCTGAGTAGGACTCGAAATTAAGGAATCGGACTTTAGATTGGACTTGAGTAGCCTGGAGCATAGCTTACATAACTGGTTAATTTTAACGAAACCTTTCATTCTAAGAATCAAAGGTAAAAGGCCATGATATCATTCTGAATGTATGTCTCTGGTTGCCATTTTGCGTTATTTTGTGTTTTATTACGCCTACATGAGGTTCATGCCCGTATACAAAGTGCTGTGTAATAATTGAAATACATTTGGTATAAGGTTTCCCCACTGAAAACATGTTGATTTACCTGTCTGGAACACCCCATAAATATTCCTCTATGTTTTCTGTAGCATATCTCGCACCCTAACCCTATAAGTTGTGAGGTTTTCCTAACAAAACATATTTAACATCTTGACGGTCTTGACACTGTATACCCTTTATACCTGCTGTATATCTTTAAATCTGCCTTAATATCACCGTAAAAATGTGTAAGAACTGAACGTAATTCAAACTGATAGGTAAACTGATAATTCTGGTTTGATATATTCGATCAGCTCTTTATCAGAAGCAGAGAAAGCTGCTGCAACATTTATCAAAATGAACTCGGCGTTAACACCAAAACACATCTGAATAATATATTCAAGCCTATCTAATCTGAATATACTCTGGCATTTTTTTAATGTTATTGTTGGAGGTAATACGTGACAGGGCAGTATCAGACGCTTCTTCTCAAATTATATCCTGATTTTAACAAGGCCCGGTGCCTACTTTACATGCGGTCCTGTTATCGTTCCCATTGCTTGTATATACCACCGAAGAACCCCAGAAAGGTGCACTCCTTTGTGAGTGAAACACGGCCATTGGGTCTTTCAATGAAGTGTGCAGAACGCTCACCTTTAGTGGGGGCCGCCCGTGAAAAATCTCACCACCTCAGGCTACATTTGAACTCATGATCTCCTGGCTTTGATTCCTGTGCCATAGCCCTAAGCCACATAGTCAGTTATATCCGGGATATATGTGAATGAGATTTACACATTCACAACATAATCTTCATCCTTTAAGAAGGCTTTAACTAGAATGACATAAAATGTGCGATAGTTGGGGATAAAATATTATTCTCACGAGTATCCTTAGCACGCCACCTTTGTAAGTCCTCATAAAGTATTTGAAAGTAGATCATGTTTTCCTATAGTTAATCCTAACTGGTTGCTAATTAGGTTTTTAGGCTTCCAGGTGGTATGAAATTACTGAGCGTGCCCTCGGCAGCCAATCAATATGTTTGATATCTGATTTCACATTATTTAAGTCTAGGTTTCATTTTATTAATGTGACGCCGAGCCCGGATTAATACTGGCACACATTAACGCACACGAACTAGAAGAAAGAAAGGAGCACATGCATACTCCCAAACACACGGTCTGAAACTGATTGTTTAATTACACACACACACACATATGTATATATTTTTTATTTTTTTTATAATTTTTTTTGGTGGAGGTAACCGCCTCCATTTTTTAATGCTGACTTATCTAATTCTTAACCTAAGTATGTATATCTGCAGAGTTTCCATTTTCAGGTTTGGGACTACTAGACATGACGATAGCTCTCGGTTCCTTTCATTGTTTTATTTTAATTTTATATCCTTGTGTCACCCAGACTCGATGTCTACCTCACCTGCTGGTCATTGGTGTGTAATCATCCCATTGCTGGGTCATAACATCGAGGAACCCCCAAATACGCACTCGTATGTGAGTGATACACGGCTTCGGGGCACAGCCTTCTCATTAAGCCTGCAGAGCGCTCACTCTGTGTGGGGAACGACCGTAAAAAACTCAACGCCTCGGCTGAGATTCGAACCCACGATCTCCAAGGTTTGAGTCCTTCGCTCTACCCATGTGCCACAGAAGCCGGTTTATATGTGTATATAAATAATTATATACATTATGAGTGATTTCAGCGTTCTGCCCAGTGGGTAGGAAAACACTAATAAATTCAGTTTGTGTGGACATAAATTAAGAATTCTAGTAGGCCGTCTAGTGTAACGACTGTGTGTACTTCACTGTAGTGCTTTATGGGGCAATATGGCCTTTACACGTGATATTTATTATAAAATACAGTTACCAGTATATACCTATTGGTCTTTTCTTTCAAGGAGTCAAATATAGGATATGTAGTGTATTCTAGAGAAAATTGTTTTCAAGCACGTCCACACACGATTTTCGTTCATCCATGACATCTTTAGACTGATGTTTATTTTTTTTTTCAGTATTTGCGTGAATGGATCCCTATACATATATATATATATATATATATATATATATATATATATATATATATATATATATATATATATATATTCATCTAGCCTCATTCAACTTTACAGATTTCCAAGTTCTTATGTTTCAAAAATTAATATTTTTTATAATATATTGGATAATTAAACCATGAATAATAATTGTACGCTTCGATGTCAAAAAGATTATTTGATTTATGTTTGTTGAAGCACAGGACGTAAGTGGGCCAGGTACTCCAGGGAGAAATAGTCCTAATATTTAATTTAAATAAAACTTACATGAATAAATGTATAACTATATTATAGACAACATTTCATAAAGAGGATGTTTGAGAATACAACTTACAGTGACATATTAATAACATTACTTATAATTATGCATGATTTCTTTTTTACATTTTTTATTGTTTGGTTCTTCGATTCTGAACCAGATCACCTAAAAGGTCGTTATCCTACTTATTAAAAGGGTACAAACATACACCGTTACACAGCAGAAGGTCAGACACACATGATGATAGGTATCAGGTTTTCGTAAAAAATCAAAAAGTAAAATCTAAAACTATGATTATTATTAACAGTAGGAACAGTAGCAAAAGCAGTTGTTTTAGTGGGAATAGTAAACCCATTTATAAGGAGCGACATTGCTGAGCTTGGATGCTTCTCAAGGCACCGTACATCCAATTTAAACACATTAGGAAATTATCAAAATAATAATGTGCGTTTAATATTTTTTTACAGTGTTTAAGAGCCGGGCGGTTGTCGCCAGGGAGAGAGCTGCGGGATGCTACAGACTGTCGGCATATCTTCTCTCCCAAATTACCAGTGATGCCCTCACTCTTCTCATACAGCCAACGTTGTTCCATTGCGCCATCTACTGGGCAACAAGTCTAAACGGCACACAGGCGTACTTCTTCAGCTGGTGGACTTTGCTCCTTTCTATTTTTGTCACCCAGGTAAGTGCTCCCATTCTTGGCCTGTACTGGTGTATTACCTGAATACTCTTGATGACCGATACATACCGTAAATATCTTTATATCTTGGAAATTCCATCAATAACAGCTGGAGACTGCAGAGAGAAATTCATGAGCACTCTCCAGCAATATTTAGTTTGTAAATGTCTTTAACATTAGGGCACGATTTGGGACTGTAAAATCCGTCAACGTTATAGAGATGCCAACTAGGAGAGTTTCTTCTGTGTGTTTAAACATCTTAAAGTGCGCATCGAGTTATATGTTGTCTCCTTTATTATCTAGAGTATTGCAGATCTTTGTAACGCTGCCCTTCGTGATATTGAGACTATTCTTACCACAGGGACTGTTTTCTTGATTATAAATATAATGGCAGGTACGTGTGACATTTATCGTTCGAACCAACCATGCATCTTTCCATAGTGTTTTTTTTTAAATTGATGAATTTAAGGAAAATCTAATAAGCTTATCCTCTTATGATAGACGTAAGTCTTATTTTTTATCAGTTTGTCTTATGCAACCTATCCTAAGTCACTGAGTTTTATTAGCAGAAGTAAAAGTCTTTGTTATTTTAATCAGTCAGATGATTCAAGATTTCGTCTGTTAAAGTATTTTTATAAATCATCTTTATATATACTTTCTTGTCAAATGTTTGTCAATTTTACTGCCGAGAATCTCCAATAGTGCTAATGTTTTGCAGGAGGATTTTACCAGAAAAATTTCCCTTTTTGGTTCGATTGGTTAAAATATTGCACATTCTTCTACCATGCGTATCACATTCAAACCGTTCTGGAATTTGATGGTTCCGATTTCGGGTAAATGATTATATGCTTTTGAATTTGGTCTAGCCGTATGAGATGTATGATTGCGTTTACGTCCTGAAATACTCTTCCAGTAATTTACTATCTATGGTCTGAGTGGCAAATGCTTTACCTTGATCAGTATAAAATCAAGAATTTTGACTGACACTGTCAACTACAAAGTACTGAATGTTTTTTGTAATCAATCATGATACACTTTATGATCACATGTCAGATACACACATTTATTTGCAAAATTTAATATTTGCTCCCATTTACATCCTTTATGCTCTCCTGATGAGACAAATGAATGGGAAATCCTTAGAAAGAAACATAGATTATGCCTTAAGATAGTATCAATGATTAGATAAATTAGATCAAATATTTTCATGCGTTTAACTGCATTTTATATCGTGTTAGGTTTAGAGTTCACCATGTTTTTATAACTGCCAAGAGATATTTGGGTAAATGGTCTCTAGGTTTTGATTTGTTTGTCTTTATTTTTCAGCTGTGCCCCGCCAAACCAGAGTAACTTCCCTAAATGTTCTGTAGCCTCCAATTCTACCATCTACGTCAATGGAAAAGAGATCCTGGAGTTTTACGAGCTTGACTGGCCAGTTTTTATCAGTGTGATTGTTTTAATAGGTTATATCGTTTTACCATTACTAGCTGCCTACATAGTTCTCAGAAATCGTTGCATGTAACAATATGAACAACCCTTCGGAATACAACTTGTGCCGGTCATCACAAAGCGAGACATGCGTAACTCTGAGAAAACGTTTCGACGCATCGCAATTAATAGCTAATATAAGAGCGTATGAAAAGCAAAAGAAGATTTCTACACCTTTCGCATACATCAGTGGGACCTATCCACACCACTCCCTTACAAATTGGATACTTGAACACGTATCCGTATAACATTCGTTACATGTGTATATATGACAACCGTACGCAAGGAAGATTTGAACACGTAGTCATATGTTCCTAGAACTCAAGGAATACTTTAGCACGTATTCAAATGACACTCATGTGGCTGGAAGAATTTGCAGTGTACGTTCGGTAAACCTATATACGTATCTGTACTACACCCATACACTAAGGAGACTTGCACAGAATTATGACACTCAGACGTCATATCTTTTCCATTAACAATTAAATATTCATTTCAAAGGCAATGGTATAATGCCTTTGAAGCAGTTTCAAAAGCAAGTGTATACCATCAAAGGACATATTACTGAAAAAAAGTAAAATGATGATTTTATGCGTGGCCATTTCTTTATACAGGTGCAAGGATATTAATTAAATCAAGCCACTAAAAAGGTTTTCCAGAGGTTATGTAATCAGTTAATGCTTGTAAGTTTGTATGTCTCATAGTTCATGTTGATTTCAAGAATCTTTGAATGTAAGTGTTTTTGTTCTCTATTTGTCTGATGGATATACATTAGATTTGCCTACGTATCCATCTTACTCCTAATAAAAGAACTTCATACGATTCGTTTATTCATGGTAATATATAACTAGAGCTAGAGAGATAAACATGCCGGGTTTGGACCGCACAGGTCAGCATTCAAGAGAGTCAATTTTTATTTATCAGCCTCCCCTATGTAGGCGTAACGTGTCAAATGTCGATAAATTATGACATTTTGAACCATTGCAGTATTTAACATTATTAATATTTTATCAATATACGATTTTTTATAATGGCATAGTTGTCACATTACATCAACCATGCGGTCAAGCTATACATTTTCATATATTCGAGTTCTGTTATTGAATTACATTGAACTTACGAGGTTAGTACACCATTTGTCTTGTGTACAGTTCTGTTATAGGTATTTGAGAAACGTGTAGGTATCACGCCAGAAACGACTTTAAGTCCCCGTGTCGGGCTTCTGTAAAGAAAATTAATCGTTATGGGTTAGAAGAAAATATATATCTCGGCTATTGCTGAATGGCAGTACACATTGTCGGGTGAAAAGCAGTTTCTTTTTCTCCTACTATAGCGATGGTGAATGTATTTAAACAGTTTTAGTGCTTTGACAACTCTACAGTTTATCCGAGAGGTGAACTCCATGTGTGCTTTGTTTACATTGCCTGTGCTCCGACGCGCCACTTGCTGCTAAAACTTGAAAGTATCATTACCTACTGTTTATCTGTAAATATCAAAAGAGTCCTAGTTTAAAGCCCGTTCCTGTTTACACAGTGGTTTATATATTTGCTTAATGACCTTTAAAACAAATGCCTTGATATCTGTAGGCAATGACTAAAACCACAAATTACATAACTGGTCATGTGACTTTTGGAAAACAAATGCCACAGGACCGCATCAGTTCGCCCACAAGGGAAGCATTTTGTGTTTAAGCGTGATATATTTGTTGAAGTAGCTTTTGAAACAGGTGAGATCATTACAGAACGATGGACCACATAAAAGTACTTTTAATTTGAGAATAAACGATATTTTGGTTACCCGGCAACGTTTACTGTCACATTTATGCAAGTGGAGAACCAAAGATTGATGTCAACAAGGTTTGCTGTGTTCAGAATATAACGACTGGGTGACGTTACAAGTGCAAGTGTACCCAGACAGCGCAGTTCCCGATGCGTTGGATAGGGCCCGCTTGACAACGCAAAGAAATAGCACTAGAAAAATAGGAATTCCCATTTTGAATTTAACAATACTTTTGGAAATGAATCTTCAAAGCTTCCTACTTCTCTTTACATGATAATATATATCAAGAAATTTGTCACGGCAAATTTTTCTGTCACATCTGAAATGGGTGCTGTCAATAACAGTCAAGCGTAAGCGACATCCATTATATTCTTCAGTTATCATTGTAAATCTCACTTTTCAGTCGAAATTAAGTAATCATTTGGTCAATACTGTGTTAATTGTGAGACATATGTCAAGGAAAAGCATATACGCTGCTTGATTTAGACAGAATAATGCTTATACAAAAAGTACTAAGTGTCCCGCAAGCTCATTTAATTATGTTAGTTATCACCGCGTGAATCGACTGCATAAAAATATCATTTCAAGTACAAATAAGTTAATGCAATTATTGTTAAGTCAATTTAGTCCACACTCCAGACGTTTAATATAATATGAAATGAACCCTTTTAGTTACAAATCAAACACTCTTCCTTATCGTTTTATTACACCACTACATAGTTCATACTTTAAACGTTTGTCGTAAAATAATAATTCATTTTAGTCACATAACAACCAGTCTCCAAAACATATCTATATTATTCCACTGTTTACTTTCAAAACACTTACTTGAGATGGTTAGCATCCGTCCGTCTTTCCACCGGGCCGACCTTCCTCCCGTCCGTCCGTCCGTCACAAATTTGTTAACGCGATAACGTGAGAAGAATTTCAGATATAGTCACTAAACTTGTAGCATTGATGAACCTTTTCTAGGGCTAGGTCTAGTTTGAACATGGATGTCCTTAATTGTGTTTTCAAGGTCACAGAGGCGGTAATGCTAGAGTGATGTTAACGCAATAACTCTAAAAAATAGGTACAGTCGCCAAACTTGCAGCACTGAAGAACCTTATCAATGGCTAATTAAAGTCCGAAATTGGATGATCTTGATGTATTTTTCAAGGTCACGGAGGTGATTATGCTAAACTTTTGTTTACAATATAACTAAAAACATGTCAGATACAGTCACCAAACTTGTACTTTAATGCACCTTATCAAGGGCCTATGTCCAGTTCGGTAGTGGAAATCTTCGATGGATTTTTTCAGGTAACAGCCCGGAAAATGCTAGAGTGACGTTTACGCAATAACTCTAAACAAAATTAAGGTACCGTCATCAAACCGGCAGGATTGATGCATTTTATCATGGGCTAGTCAAGTCCGAACATGGATGACTTTGACTTGCAATAACTCAAAAAAAATTTAAGGTACATTCACCAAACTTGCAGTATTTGCATCGTATCAAATGCTAGGTCAAATACTATGACCTTCACTCATTTTTCAATGTCACAGCGACGATAATGCTTAAATGATGTAAACGCAATAACGTATAAAGAATATGAAATAGACACCAAAATTGCAGCATTTACGTACTCCATGAAGGACCAGGTCAGATTCAAAATTGGATGAACTTCATGTAGTATTCAAGCTTCGGAGTTAATCTGGCTGTGTGATATTGACCCTATGACCCATTTCAAATTTAATACATGTATTCACAACTTTTGTCTAAATATTCCCCCAGCAGGCGGGGAACATGCTAGATCTGTTCCACAGATCAACTTTCCCTTGTTTTATATTATGCAGATGTGACAAGGACTAATGCCCTTCAATTGAGTTCAATAAAGTGCTGGTACCTATTTAATTAAAGCAATATATTTTGTGCCTGGTTACGTGTCCACAGTTGTAAGCGTAAGAACCTAAACAGTTAATCACGATGAAAATCCGACCTTTTAAATTCACTGAGTAGTCATTTTTTAATATCTATCAATTATTTAAATAATAATAATGACGAAGAATGGTAAATAGGAAGATGGCAATTATATAAGGAGACCACGAATATCAGGCATATGTCATATAAATTGGGGAGATAACTAGGAATCTTCTCGGTAGGTTTCAACTGAATTCGGCTTGTCATTTTAAAGAAAAATCATGTTCATACCTTATTTCAATATGGATAAAAATCAAGAATAACATAAGTTAAAAAATAAACAATGACCAGGAATTGAGCATTGCTCTCAAAAATTTCAGAATATCACTAGGATATACGTAACAATGCTAACTTAAATTTATAAAATATTTAATGATATGGTAACTTCTGTATTATGTAATAACCATGCCTGGACTTGGATTAAGTGTTCAGGGAGGCACTCTTGAACACGTAATTTGAAAAGTAAACATATTTTGGAAACAAGAACTTCTTACACTTTGCACGCTTGAACTGGCAACATTTCATTTGTGATCAATAAGTGACAAGTAAATGATGGACAAAACCCTCTTCAACCCTAGTACCCCCCCCCCCGTCCCAAGAATTTATTTCCTGCAAAATCCAAACGCATAGATTAATCAAACTATTTTGACAAATGGAGCACATAAAATTCAGAGTAGGTCATTACACTATTTAGGTAAAACACTTCAGATAAATTGTGCTAATATGATTACCATATTTCAATCAACACTAAATGACTGGAAATTGAAGTCATTTGTAAAATACAAGAGTAGATCGGTCATTTCGTGCAATGCCTGAAATTGTCAGTCATATTTTGAAGCAGCATAATTTGTTTTGGGAAGGGATGAGGACCTATACCCATTATGTAAATCAACTTTTCCAGAAAATAATTTCTCTTAGCAAGAATAAGTCCCTCCTGCAGGGTCTGATACTTGACGGACTCATTTTTCTGGATATAATCATTAACCGCTGAACCCTCAGGCAAGCAAACTTCATGAATCATCCGCAATGTAGCAGTGCCTGGTTTTGAAATGACCCCTAAGGCATTTATAATGAGGAGAATTTTGAGGACATAGACAATAATGTCCCTCTTATATATCTTTCATAATTTCAGTTTCCACTTGCCCCTGATGAATCACAGCTGATTTGTGATTATTTGCTATTGGTGGTGTGATAGACTCGACATTATAATGAAAACCCATTTTTGACACCTTTTAATAAAAATTCTTTATCTTGGTCCCTCTGTAGTTCCTCTTCCTATTGCTCAAAATGTGTACTAAGAGAATTTTGAAAATTTTGTTTTGTAGAGACTTTACACAAACAACTGGGTAGCAATTCATACTCCTGAAGTGGGTTCTCAGTTCTCAGCAGGGATGTTTGGACCGTAGATGGGTTTCACCACAGCCCCCACAGAACATACATGTACAAACTTACAGTTAACCCAAACAGAACATACATCTATAAACTTACAGTTTGTGCCATACTTGCAAGAACCTCCGTTGAAAGAAATACACATTTACCTGTCTGAGGGTCCCGTGGACCCGATTCCCCGAGGCTTTTTATTAGGTTTATGTACAGTACCTTACATTGATTTACCTCCCACAGTAGTGGTACTTATCTTTGGTTGTAACCATATCCTACTAATGGTGGCTATTTGTAAACTCAATCTACATAATGACTTGGCCTGCTCTCGTCCATACAAGTCATCATATAGCAACACACCTATCCACCTATACTGCTGTGCCAGGCTAACGACCTGAAATAAAAATGATAAATAGTCTGGTCTTTCCTGTTGCTGCAGCCTACCCTGCCTGGTGAGGGAATCAAGTATTTTGAAGCGACTACAAATTTTCTTTTGTTAGGTTCTTAAGTTTTGGTTTCTTTGACGTGGTGGGCATTAACATTATACCACCGGATGTATCTGACACGACCTCCGCCAAACCGCTGCTGTTTTAAGACTCCTAAAATTCCGTGCACATAGTCAACCACTTTTAAATAAGGCACCTCTGCAAATTCTCTAAGGTGCACTGAGGGTTCAAGAGGATTGTCTGTTTGTAAGCTGATAGGGGTACCTTGACTCGCAGTCCCTTGAAGTTTTATAGTGACTAGCTCTCTCCCATATCATTTCGCTAAAAGTCGTAGGCGAAGGTCATTTTGCCCTGCTAATCTTTTTTAATTATTACGGTTGAAAGAATATCATGTTTGAATAAAATAAACAAGCGTGTGGTAGAGTTGATCTAGTTAGCCCCCCCCCCCTTGGGGATGAGTAAGGGCCAGCTGAGCACAATTATGAGCTGGAGCCAGGTCAAACTGTGGCCTTGTTCACGGGCAAGTGAGTCGAAAGAGGGTATCTTCTGAAAGAACGTCTTACCGACACCTATGCATGTTTTCATTTGATAGAAACAGGTAGAATTGTCCATGGAAATCTATTTAGATATACTCAAATTTTTCAGATAAGTCAGTCGATATTTTTGTCTGTTGTGTCATTCAGCCTGTCGCATATTCCGGGACAGCTTGAAGCTGACACTTGATTTAAAGAGTCAGAAAGGTATAAATATTCAATCGATTTTTACAAAAAAGAAAATTAAAATCTTTGGCTTAGTTTCAAGTCTGTTCACATATTAATTTTGATAAATTCATGACTAGGAACGATTAATAGACGAATGTTTTAACCCAACAAACAGTGTTTCAGGTCAAACCCATGAAATGTAAGACCCACTTTATTTTTTGAATCCAGAGTAGTCTTTCATAGGACAAAGTTATTTTGTGACGTAATTCAGATTCAGTAATAACTTAACAGCGTGTGTGTTTAGGTTTAAACATTGCTTTCATCCTGTTCTTTCGTGCAATAAAATTTTCGTGTGCGCTCCCACACGTATAGAACATTGTTTGTTTGGTGCTGGAGGGATGGGATTAGAACGTTTGTGATCCAATTAACAGATAAGAACTAATGTGTTCCAATGATTATGTATGTGTACCAATGATTTTCTAATTCAAAAAACGGATAACAACTACAGATACCATGGAAGCAGGATGTTTCGACACGATAGAGAATCCCGAACTAGTAAACAGTATAGTAGGTTTTTACTGTTACAGAGACGAGATTAGTGAGGAAGGCCGCACACCATCTGTAAATTTAATGGAATATATAGAACATACATATATAGAACAATATCAGGAAGTTTTTCACAGATGCGCCAAAGAAAACATCAGTTTTGAAATGATAAATCATACTGACAAATGATAAACCAGTAAGGTCATACCCTTATCCAGTGCCACAGGCACTAGGAGAACCATAAAACTACAGCTTGATAATATGTTAAAAATGGGGATTATGGAGAGATCAAACTTCCATTATGATCTCCCTAGTGTGATTGTGAACAAGCCAGACTGCAGTAATCGATTAAATTATGAATCTTGGAAGCTAAATAAAATTACTGTTTTTGATCCTGAAAAAATTCCAAACTCTCAAGAAATATTTGCTTTTCTGAGATCCAGTAAAGAAATAAAATCGCTTTTGTCACAACAGAAGGGAAATTTCACTTCCACTTCATGCCATTCGGCTTAGTAATACGGACTGACATAAACACTTTTCTGTGAGCAACTGGCCAGACCCATAATTTTGAGCACACAGAGAATCAGACATTGCACAAATTGTATCATTAGACCTAGACAATTTCTAAAGGTAAATCCTTGAAAATCTTAGGAAAATCTTTTCCGAATCGTGAAATTAGGTCATATTTATCTATGTTCTGTGAGATTCTGGCAAAAACATAATTTTAAGCATCTAAAGAGTTGGACGCAGCACAAATTGTATCTATTAGCCCTAGAATCTTTAAAATGACTTCCGGAGAGGTCCTTGGCAAGTCTACGTTGAATCCTGAAAAATAGGTCACTGTGACCTATATTCTTTGAGTTACGGGCCTCTGTGTGTCAAGTTGTACAAGAGGGGGGGGGGACAGAAATTACTTGATCTCTGTATTTCTAAAGCTGCATACGCGTATTAAATTCACCGCATATATTGAATGCAAAGGTTTTGAACACCGGCCACTTGGAACATATTGGGTAACATATGTTGACGTTAAGATGATGAATACACTGAAAATAGCGTTTGGATTGGTTATCATTTAATTCATACATTTACACAATCATCAGTTGGGCTCATTTTCTTCTAAGAATCGGCGGGAACGTGCTTCGATATCAAACGACAGTGTCAATATCAGAGGATTGTAAGAGTAACTGCAAAATAGAAGACCCGTGGTGACGCTTTTTAGGTTATAACAAAATTGAAAAAATTTAATTTTCCGAGTGCCCGAGGCGCTTGTTTAGCCAAATAGGATATTTGTATATTATATTAGATATCACATGTAAAGGCCATGTTGGCCCATAAAGCACTACAGTGAAGTACACGCAGTCGTTATACTTGACGGCCTACAAGAATTTCTTATTCATGTCGACACAAACTGAATTTAGTAGTGTTTTTGACCCACTGGGCGGAACGCTGCACACCTCGATGCAATATATATATATATATATATATATATATATATATATATATATATATATATACATACATTGATTTTGTTAAATTCTATTATTATTTCGCACAAGTCTCACAGTATGTGACAAAGCGTTTTTACAGGACTGATTTGCTTCCGAGTCCAAGTACATGTCCAGGATCCTTAGGGTAAAGACCGTGTCCGAGTCCCTAAAATGTAGAATTGAGTCCTACATCCCTGCTATTATCCCGCTAAGTTGCCTATACACGTATCATGTCTCAACGTATTTTATCTCGTTATATACTTGAAAAAAATATATAATATAATATAAGATATATATAATTTAAATGTTATGCAGAAAACATGACATAATGATACAAAATATACAGTCTTGGTTTTTGTCAAACTTTAGATACTTACAACATGTGCACCATGTTTATATCACGTTTACCCTCGGCAAGCAGTGCCTTCGAGAAAAAATCAAGATATTTCTGTCTGTGCTGTAGGAGGAACCCTATATCGTTCTTATATAAGAGACATCTATGCTGGCGTATACCACCCTAAGTCTCATGGCAACTCTGAAAAGCAACAACAAGTAGATTCCTATTTAATCTGTGTAATAGACGTTTGGGTACCAAGAGGCCCGGATCAACGAGACCCTAACCAAATAGCCACATGTATGCCACCACAAGGCAAGATGTTTTGCTTGTGATCGACTGCATCCAACATGCGTGTACATAAAGCCGTCACGTTCCAGTGATGACAGTGACCCTATAACCGATAGGTCCTTCCCATGTAACCTGCGATGTAAGAACCACGACGACAGTTTGCTGTGACATTTATTCTTTACACTTCACTGCATCCGATGCAGGTACCAACTTTGAATTGAACTCATTAAAACCCACCTAGTTTTTGTTTGTGCTGTACATGTACTCTGATTAAATCGCTCCAGCTACGCTATCGAGGTCGTTCATACCGGACCATTATCCTCATCAAAGACACCTTCAGGAGGGCTAAAAGCAAACGAGTAAGTGCTCTGGTCGGGTTTGTGTAATGTAAATGTATAAGTGAAAAATGTAAGACATCTAAACATGTAAATGCTCATGTAAGCATTGCGCAAGCAAAATGCGCATGTGCCAGTGTTAGCTTTGGAGCATAATAATGCAACAGCCTTCCAAAATCAACTTTTTCACATACATGCATATATACATGCAAGAAATATTTGATTGTGCGTTTAAGAGTATGACTGAAACGTGATTTTCAAAGGCAAAGGCAAAAGTTCTAAAACTTTTTTAACTGTACAAACTCAATATGTCGATCCCAATGCTTGCTCATAAACCATTACAAGTATCTTGTTGCACAATGTGTTGCCACATGGATATTCTACATGAACCTGTCATATAACTTACAGTGATACTTTACACCATTGATACCGGTAGACAAATCTAGCTGAATGCTCAATCTGCTTGACACCTGACATTGACCTCATTGCCCTATATTATTGAAAAAGTTCCAAAGACTACTTGTAGACTTTCTTTACCAGCATAGTTCGTCGTCATACATTCAATATATTGTTCTATATATATGCTTTCGTCTCGGCCCTAATAATTATCCATTCTAGGATGTAATTCCCATTATGGGCTTTTCATATAGTCAGTCAAACAAAATATATATTTTTATGTAGAAGAATCCTTGATTGCACTATTATAAAAAGTCAAGCCAAAAAATTATTTAACTAAAGCTACATATTTTGTGACTGGTTACAAGAACCCCAGATGTTTGCCAACAGTTGTAAATGTATGGACCTTAAATTTTTATCACGTTGAAGACTCGACCTTTTTAATTCATAAAGTAATAATTATTAAATATCTATCAATTATTTACATATGAACCGGACAGTCAGTTGTGTGCCTAACAAAGTTAAAAATTGATATGTTTCACATCACAGAGATCAAAGAACCGGGTTTTTTTTAGTAATTGACCCAGCCTGAAGAAGCTTAATAATCTAAATCCACATATACGAAAGAAAATTAATGGTATAAATAACAAACAAAAAAAAGAATAATATTTGTAACACAGAATAAAAAAAATAAGATCGCAGATATATAAGGAGACCACGAATATCAAGCATATGTCATAAAATTTTGGCATATAACTGTGGGTCTTTTCATCAGTGTCAAGTGAATTCGGCTTGTCATTTCGAAACATATCATGTTCATACGTTATTACAATATGAATAATAATCAAGAATAATGTGAATTCAAAAATTAACAATGATCAGGAAAAATGCATTGCTGTAAAATATTTCAGAATACGACAAGGCTATGTGATAAAGCTAACTTTAAAAAATTAAAATATTTAATGATATGGCACTAACTTCTTCATTATGTAATGATCATGCCTGGACTTGGGTCAAGTATTCAGGAAGGCATTCCCGAATACTTCAGTTAGTAAACATATCTTGGAAACATAAACTTTTGACACTTTGAATACTTATCAAACATATCTTTAAATAAAAGTTCTTTGATATTTCCCATTATGACTGATTGAACAACTTACAATAGTTCATTTTGGATCAATATGTGACAAGTAAATGATGGACAAAACTCTGGTCAACTCTTATACCCCCCCCCCCTGCCCTCAGAGTAAATCACTGGGGAATATGAGCAGATCTGTAGTAATTAATTACTGCTGGAACCAACATCAACATTGATTTAATATATTGACCTTTGACATAGGGTGGAGATTTAGCTGCACAGAACTGAGCAGATTAGTAAATTTACATAACAATCATATAGTCGTAATATTTTGATAATTAAAAAATATTAACACAAATGGGCCACATGTTTTACCGTGGATTTACTTAGGTGTTTTATATACCTATTTACATTTACTGCATTGCTTATCTCAGGCTGTCAGAACCATTGAGTAAACAACAGAAATGTGTTCAGGAGGCGATGACTCGGTCAGTCTGACTCATTGCCAAGACGCCGGTAAGAGTTTTCCACAACAGTTTACATATGATACATATAAAGAAAACACACCAACTAGAAGACAGATATGGCATGAATGTGTCGGATAAGATCCGATTTATAACTGCTTAGATAAAACATAAATAAGGGGATGAATCGTGCTGTTGACTAAATGAGGTAATGTACTCAACAATGGCAAGCATGAGTTCCACTAAACTATATTAAAAGCAATGACACTAGAACATTGTGTGATATAAATAAAGAAATTTATACAATAAATTGAATGTTTTACAATTTATTAATGATGACGCTTTGTCTTTAAAAACCACAATACGAACCTCTCTCCCTCGAGGCAACGATTTTGCAAATGTCCTTTAAGAATACTTATTTCCTTTACTGAATCCCTCTACCCACATAATGTATCAGAGATACAGAGGAACACCGATGACTTTCTCCAAATACTCCTCTGACCTATATTGGAGATGCGTTTACACGGGACTCGACATAGGTGAAGGCAAGAGCAATGACATTACTTCTGACCTCGTAACATTTCCTCAATAATGTAACTTCAAGATGTTAGTTTGCAATTGCCCACTTTTCGTAACGATTTCTTATATATTGATATACAGGGCGTGAATTTCAGTCTTCATGTATTCAGACCCCTGCATGTTTGCTAGGAAGAATAAAGTAGGAACGCCTTATTACCTTGGTTTTATCTATCTTTGATCATCTATTTCTGTGATATATTCTGTAACAGATTTTCAGTGTACTCTGCGTATTAACTATAACATTTTCTTCTATGTCATAATCCAGCAATACGTTTGTTTTGTGAAATCAATAGATGAAAACTGCATATAGTCCAAAAAAAATAAGATTGAACTGGAAACAAATTGCATCAGATATAAATTTCTTACTCAGAAAGATTTGGAGATTAACCCAAAAAAATCTTTGGGGGGAAAAGAAATTGAATTTGACAATGTTAATTAGCTAATTAACTATTGCGTTTTACTTTACTTGTCTGCATATTGACAGATTAATCTTGGTCTTTACCCTTTCAGTGACTAATCAATTAACTTTTCATGTGCGTCTCTCACATATATAGAACATTGTTTGTTTGGTGCTGGACGGATGTGATCAACACTTTTGTCGTTTAATTTGCGGATAAGAACTTACGTTTCCCCTATAATTATGTCACCATAACCACTTACAAGAAAATGTTGTCCTTTTTATTTTCTTTAATGTATATGCACGTGAATATCACACTATTAGTCTCGTCATTTTACTTGATTTTTAAGCCGAACCAGGAGCAAATTGCAACAGAAATTAAACTTACTGTATCTTACTCAGAGAGATCTAAGGAATAACTTATCAAAAGTCCCAAAAAGTACAATAGGGAGATTATCTGCAGATTGTTATATTGAGCTTGGTCTTTACCCCTGTGAGTGACTATTCATTTAAAAATCTCTTCATTGCACGTCCGTTTAACCTTACTAAGATGCATATTTACCAATAACAACGATTTTAAATTATTTACCAGGGCAGGCCTCGACAGTAGCACTTGCCAACTTGCCCAAGAGGGTTGGTAATATCGTAAGATCATCTTGCCTCATTGTCTGAAATTTGCTTACTAGATCTACGATAAGCTAGTATCGAACCATACAATTGACATAATATGAGGGAATATCAAATACAGGATAAGTAATATAGAAGTAGGAGTATTTTGTTTTACACAACGACATGTATCATAAGAGAGAGGCGGGCCGGTTGGGCCATTTGTTATTCTTCAACGGTCCACATGAGCAAGTTTTCCTGCGCATCATTTTCGGTAATTAATAAAATCAAATTTTCTGAAGTATTATTTCTACTTTTCGAGTAATAAAGGAAAATATTGGTTCTTGAATTTACAATTCGGGAAAAAACAATTTTTGGAAAGCATGATACGGAAATTTTAGGGTCTGTTGTATAGGGTTATTGACATCAGGTAATACTTAGTATTTAAACGATGTAAATCACACTAAAAACGGAACCTCGCTAATTCTACCGATTGAAATTTATAAAAGATGTACTTACTTTAATGATTTGGATAACGCATAAAATTTATTGAACATCGATACCGCACAGACCATTAACATATCCGAACGTTTACATCTTTCTTCTTTTTACAATAAAATTTCACCCATTCAGTGCTCAATATTGAAAATCTAAAGTAAATTAAACAAATACACGAAAAAAAATATATATAACAGGTTTTGATAGGGAAGGATTTTTGCCCCTTTAATTAATTAAATAACTGGTAATTATTATTTTTTTATATATTATATTTTTTATTATATTATAATTAATTATTGGTAGATGTATATATTAGTTATACGTATTTATAATCATATCTATAATTGGTCGTTTATTTCCATTATCAATTAATTTGGATGCACCTTTGAATATTCGATCACAAAAATTTATATATTCACATGAAAAGAAGTCCTATTATCTAGGAAAGAATATTGTAACCCTGAGATATAAGAAAACCAGCCACATAGTAGCGAATGACATTAAAGCTTAGCCTTTTTGAGTGAACACAATAAATATCAATTTTTTTCGAACATCTAACATGCAATTACAACCAATTTCCGCCATTAGCATGAATATATCTCTCAATTTCACAATTTGGTGTTGGTTTAATTATGTATTTTCATAAAATAAAAATCATATATATCACGTACTCCTCAGTAACTAGACATATTATCCAATATTAAGAGGTTAATAAAGATACATATACTCTATCATATCCAAGCAATTTATCGTGATATTAAGGGTTGTTGATATTGCTTAAATGTTCAGCGGTTAATGAAAACCTAATTCATCTTTAAATACTATTTATTTTGAAATTATTTGCTTGGTAAATTGTATGTTTTTATTTAGGATGTATACAATCTTCATACATCTGTTTAATACCACCAAGAGTTATTAATAGGTTTCAGGGATAAAAAAGGACAATTTTCAAAGGCAAATGATACGCTAAATGTGGTCATCATGTGTGCAAAATTACCTCAGATATCTTAAAGCCATTGGTAAAACAATTTAAAAGACGGGATAAGGGACAAGGACGGACATAACGTCATAGCTATAGCACCATATAAGCATTCAATAAAACCATCCACAACTACTGAAGTAAACAATCTCATTTTACTTTGTGATTCATTTGAACTTCTAATTCTCTAAGAGAGTATTTCACGGATTAGTAAAGTATATTATGTATGATATATATCATGTGTAATATAAAACGTTATTCTGTTCACTCATATACATGACTATGTCCATAGAGCTGGTGGATACTGATGATTCCATTTTGATGAAAATTTCGACAATGCAGAGAAAGTAATTTCTTTTATTGTGTAATGAGCTGTGTTTAAGTAATTCGTTTGTAGTAAAGATTGAATATTCAATATGTGTTAAATGCTATGTGATATTCGCCATTAACCTTCATGGGTCCCAGTTCCAACAATAAAGAAAAAAAAAAAAAAAAGTCAGGGTTGTAGATATCGCTTATGTGTTCAGTGGTTCATGAAAACCTAATTCATCTTTTAATACTATTTATTTTGATATTATTTGCTTGGTAATTTGTAACTTTTTTAGTGAGGATGTATACATACTTCATATATCTGTTTCATAACACCATGAGTTAAAAATAGGTTTTAGGGGGAAAAAGGACAATTTTCAAAGGTAAATAATACGCTAAATGTGGTCATCATAGCATGTGTGCAAAATTACCTCAGGTATCTTAAAGCTATTGATAAAACAGTTTAAAAGAATGAATAAGGGACAAGGGCAAAGGATGGACATCGCGCCATAGCTAAAGCACTATATAAGAATTCAATTATACTATCAACAGCTACTGAAGTAGATACTATCAGTGTATTTTGTGCCTCATTTGAATTTCTAATTCTCTAAGAGAGTATTTCCTCCTAGAGGCGTGTCTTACGACATACTAATGCGAAAAACGACATACTGTGTTGTATGGCATGCAAATATGTTCGCTTATTACAAGTGAAACATGTTACCCCATTAAATACGCCGTTCCGAGTATCTTTTAAAAACACTGATCTCAGCTAGCCCTTTGTAAGTTAGTTATTCAATGTAGTCACATGGGAACCTTGGCGTTTTCTTGTGTGTTTGCTTCAGTTATTCATAAAACCACGAGCATAACGAGAAGCTGAAACATGTATTAGGGGTTTGTGCTTGTTATACTTTTTTTGTTTTCTATGTGTGTGTGCATGTGTGCAACCGTCGGTATATATGCACAAATCACCTTTAATATTTCTTATTTATGTGCTTTTTATTAAATTTGTGTCTACGTATGTACGTGCCGCTGTGTGCACAAATGTTTATAGGTCTGTAGGTATTCATGTGTGCGGTAAGAATTCGTGCGCCTGTTTACACTGATGTTAGTATGCGTGCTTGTGAGTGGGCGTTTGCTAGTGTGCGTGGATCAGTGTATTAATGCTTAGTTAGCTGGTAGCTTAAAAAATTTCCGTGCGTGAACCACCGTTATATATTTATCTAGATTAAAGCTTTGAGTATCGGGCTGGTCAATAGGTTATTCCTGGTGCACAGTAATTAACAGGATTACTGGAGCACAATGATAGCTTAAAAGGAATACTCTCGTGCACGTGTAAGTTTATGGTCTGCGCACAAAAGGTTATGTGCTCATGTTGGTTTTGTGTTAACAGTCTGCTCGTGGGAGTTTGGTATTAACAACCCGTTTAAGTGATCTTGTCAGTTTGATATTAGAAACCGTGTAGGAGTTTGTTTGGGTTTGAAGCAAACAAACCGTTCAAGTGGTAATTCCAGTTTGGTATAACCAACCGTTTAAATGTCCGTGTCAGTGTGGTATTAACAAACCGTGTTTAGTGCTCGTGTTGGCTTGATATTCACAAACTGTGTAGTTGTTATCTGTTTTTAAAAAACTAAACATATTCACGTGTCGAATTGGATTTAAACTAATTTTTTAGTGTTTTGTTGACGTGTTTAAGTAATATATCGCACAGGTACAAATGTCAGTCCTGGACAAATTTAATCGGCTTGTTATTGAGATTTTGTACATAAGAAAATTCATAATATCATATATATTTGACTACATTAAATGCGGTTGCTCAACAATATATCACGTAGTATTATCATATAAAATATATGATATTAGATATAGAGAATAGAGAGTGTTTCAACAGTGAACGTCGCATGGACCTTTAGTGGCAGGAGCTATGCCCCAGTATCAACAAAACCCCCATTTTAAAAGGTATCTCGTGTGGGGCTAAGACTGGAGAAATCCTTGCCATACTGTGGCCAAGCGGTACGTGTTTTACCCCAAAAATAAGGAAAAAATATTTATCCTTAAAAAGTGACGAAACATAGAGTTTAATTTTATATTCAAAAACTAATATGATACAAACCTTGCTGTAGAATCGGTTCTATCTGAAAATGTCATGAATATATATTTCAGGATTCTGGTAAAACGACGCTGTTAAAGTGCCTTGCTTGTCGAATTCCGGAAACCTCCAGTGAGATTCTGGTAAACGAGCAACCAATTAACAAACAGATGAGGAGAAGAATGGGTTATCTTCAACAAACGGAGGTCTTCTTTTTGGACGTTAACGCTTAAAGAGACTCTAACAGTAAGCTCTCTCTCTCTCTCTCTGTCTCTTTCCACTCTTTCTCTCTCTCTCTCTCTTTAATAACATGACCTGAATAACTGGATCTCAATATAGTTAGAAAAGTCCTTTATAAGTGCAAAGGCATTGGTGAAACATTAGTTAGTATAACAGCAGTCATTCTGGCATTTTAGGATTGAATATAACATTTAAAACGGCTCATAAAATGGCATATTAATGTGTACAAATATAGCATTCCGATGGAAAATGATTCATCTGCGATTGATATATGACATGAATATCCGTTATACACACACACACACACACACACATATATATATATATATATATATATATATACAGTACACAGCTTACTAGCGGCTGTGAAATTGATGGAAAAAACAGCATTAGAGAAACAGAGTCTGAGAGATCATAACTCAGCTCCGACTTGAAACGTGCCAAGATACAGGTAAATGTTACAGTACATTTCACCGAGGACGCAGTATGCATCATAAACTAACCTTTATTGCATTGTTACTTGCTAGTCAGTTGAGGAATATTTGGGTTTTGCTACTGCTTATACTTCATAAACTACATAGAATGTGTTTACTTAATTTTGATAATAAATGTGTAAGGTGTATGGCTTTTGTTGTTGAATTATCTTTCTCTTTGAGTTTGTGTTGTCTTTATAACAGAGTATATATTTACATGGAAACTGCATAGGCTTGACCAAATAGCTGAATACTCTCTTTTTTATTTTCCTTTTGAACGCACTTGGATATTAGTTCACGTTAGAAGAGGTACGTACATAAGAAATGACGCAGATATGCTTATACTGTCCCTTTTTCTGGCAAAATCAAACTGTAGATTATATATATTTTAGTTATAGGTGATATGTTCATACGGGGACTGTATGGGGGTGAACAGAAGAGAGCCACCAATCGCTTGCGAGCTGATTACAAACCCTGATGCACTTTTGTTTGATGTATGTTTGTAAAGATTCATTTTTCAATAAAGGCCAGCCAGATGATACTGAATGTCCGAGGTCCAAATTCAATTCGCGATAGTCACAATGAAAAGATCAAATTCTTTGTCTAATCGAGTAATATAATTCAATCCCTGTTTAAAATATCTGGTAAAGTCATATATTAAATACATCGAAATCGTACACTGGAACCTGAATACACCAATGTCATTTGCAACAGGTAGGCATTGCGTAACATATTTTTTTAACAAGGGCTTTCTTATATCATATCTAGGGTTCAGGGATAAACTTATGTGTCACTTACGTATCTTATCTTTCTTCAATTTATTTGTCGGCAAACGGATATTAAATCTTAATCAATTAAATCTTAGTTTGTCAATGGTTCTGTTTTGATTATGTATAATTTAGAAATCTGATATCCAGCTTCTTTTGCTTTTTACTAACCCAAAGGAACTCAGGAAATTATGAATAAGAATCGTATGCTATAAAGTATATTACAATTAAATTCCAATGGATAATACTTTATTTTATCTAGGCGTTTCCAGACTTTTCTTGTTATTCGAACAGTTGTCTTTTATCAATGAATCAAAGGAGGGAGACCTATTTTATAATTTGGAATAATATCTCTTGAACGTGAAGAATAATGTCTCTTAATAATCTTAATAATAATAATAATAATAATAATAATAATAATAATAATAAAAATAGTAATAATAATAACAAAATAACAAAATCATAAACATTAATATGACATTTTGTGTTTACAATCCGTGGTAGAGTATCATTGAAATGCCTAAGATGAAATTGTGATGATAAATCTGTTTTTTTTATCTGATTTTCTCTCATTTATTCTTCATTTTCACAGGAGCCTACATCTGGCTTGGATTCTAACCTGGCCTATAACCTGGTGTGCAGCTTAAAGGAGCTGGATTCAGATTCAGATTCAAATAAATGACACTGTTATATATTATATTAATAATTTCTAATTGAAACAACCGTAAAGATAACCTCTATAACGTTTTCTATAACAATATACTAAATACAATTGCCCTGAGGACAGAAAGTAATATTTTGTTTGCCTTTATAATTTCTAAATGAAACTGCCTTATTGATTATGTTTTCTGTATAAAAGCTGCCTCAAGGATACTGACGTGCACCAACATACTGTTGTACTATTGCCCCGAGGACGGAACGTAATACATATATTTTGTTTATTACGAAACACATTACGGACATGTGCTTGAAATATTTGCCGTAATGGAAAGGAATCTTTTGGTAGAACATTTCTAATAATGATGTTCCCTTAGAACATAAACTGTTTACTGGTCGGTCATTAGGAATGGACACGGAGCAGTTGTTAAAGAAACGAGGGACTCGGTTTAATGTATATTTCAATTTTCAATGAGTTTAAGGGATCCCCCCTAATGCATGAAAAGGAGGTCACGATTCGATAGACACAATGATAAATAGAAAAAGGAAATGGTAGAGCGCCTGCCAGGATAATTATTCTTTCATATCCCTAGTTATGCCATACGCCTCTCGTATAGGAAAGCAGATTTTAAATATATCAAAACACCTTAATATATTTTATGCTACTAAATGATAGGAATTTGCTCCAACAGCCTATGACAACATAAATTAAAAACGTGTATGATAAATACTTTCGTGATGCTAAGGTTGCTTATTACGATGAAGCTTCTGGCGTGATAGATCATTTCTCGAGAATTAGTCTTCCCTGTGAGGAGGGGTACAACCCTGCAGACTTCATGTGTGAGTATTCAAGGAGTGCATTTATAAATGACACAAATAAAATACGCATATACTATAATATGAGTATATATTGTAAAATAAAGTTAACTGGTGTTATTGTTTCCATATATTATAATAAGAGGAACATTGATCCTTTATGTATCAACAGTAGAAGTGCTGGGTAGAGGGGAAGACACAACCAAGAAGATATTAGACGCTTACATCAGACCTCCCTCAAAATAAAAATAAAGAGGTTTTAATATTATTTATATATTATCCAACAGGAGGCGCCAGTTTCCCTTGTTGAAAAGCGCCATGTCTTACTCTTAATACAAATATTAAGAGCTGAACATAAACTAGGAGATACAATTGTTCTTGGCGTAAAAGCGCTGCGTCATGGTCTTAATACGTATGCATAGTATTGAACATAAGCTAGAAAATATTAGTGTTCATGACATAAAGCGGTGCATCATGTTCTTAATACAAATATTTAGCTCTGAACATAAACAAAGGTAATACCAGTGTTCCTAGCGTAAAAGCGCTGTGTCAAGGTCTAAATAAAAATATATAGCTCTGAACAACAATTAGGAGATACTGGAGTCCCTAGCGTATAAGATCATGGTCTAAATACAGATGTGAAGCGCTGAACAACAACTAGGAGATACTGGTGTTTCTTAATTAGCAGCGTTGCGTTATGCTTTTTATACAAATATGTAGCGCTAGACATAAACCAGGAGATACCAGTGTTCCTGGCTTAAAAGCGGTATTATAGTTTAAATAACTATCATAATTCTGTTCACTTAAACAGCTTTAGGTTATTTTAATGCAGTTACATACAATGCATATTCTGATTTATTAGGATCATATGTTTTGGGTTTCTCAATTGAGGACGAGTAAAATGCTGTTGATCTAATTACATTTGTTATTTCTTTTGTCGTCTTTATATTGTGTAATCGGGTAAGTGTTCTTCATTAAACCACAAATGTGTCTGGTTATCAGATACGCATGTATTTTGTATTTAAGGTATTCGTATAAGTTTGAGAGCGCCCACAGTGGACACGAGAACCCTGGATATGATTCTGCTCGACACAAAACTAATGCGATCAATACGACGTCACTCGGGGAGTCATCCAAGGCAAAAGGTTCAACAGGGCAAGTTCGTGCGCTCACGGATTTATCACGGAATGCTTTTCCACGAACTAAAATAAAATGGATAACTATCTGACATAATTTAATTTGGAACAACATGTTAACAGATGTGGCTAATGTCTTGTGTAACAAACGTTGCCTAATAACAATTATTTGCATTTGATTGTTAGCAACATAAAGCTTCTTCTCTTTATTAACAGGAATACCAAATGTAGTAACACGCAAGACACGAAATTGGGTGAAAGATCTCTTTTCCTGTTCTGACACTAGCGCGTGTTGAACATATATATTTCAGTTGATTTGTACAATTAGCAGTACTTACAGGACTTCAACATTCAAACGATTGAATAATATATTTAGCTATGAACTAAATTAAGCATGATAACATTACTATATGGGACAAACACGTCTGTATATTACTAAACACACAGGACAAACACTGACAATATCAACTAAATATAAATGTAGCTGTTTCATACAGAAGAATGTAAAACTCGGTTTTACCAATTGAATTGTAGATCCGGATGTCATGATATCAGCTTCAACAGAGTGAGAGATGATTGGCTATCAAACGAACGGAAGTGACCAACAGGTTTCTGCTGTCAAAACATTGTCTTAACCTTGCGGGGCCTTCTTCTTGCGAAACCGCACGTTCTTTCCAAGGTAAACTTTCAACGGACAGTAATTCCGACACTTGCCACCTGCGTGGTTTGGTTTCAGTTACCACGTACTGAAGAAACAATCTGGGATCGACTAGGACTGGTATTTTTTTTTAAGTAACCACGTCTATTTTCTATACTTGCGTAACTTAGTACGTGTACTTCTGCAAAATTTCATTCCAGTTTATGACAACATGACAGGGCAGTATCAAACGCTTCCTCTTATCTTGTCTCCTAGAGCTAACCAGGCCTGGTGATACCTGCATCAGCGAGCCCTGGGTATATCTTCCCCATTTTTGTGGTCATGCCATTGAGGAAGCCCGCAAGGTACGTTCGTTTGTGAGTGAAACACGGCCACTCAGCACGGCCTTGCCATTGCGTCTGTAGAGCGCTAACCCTGGGTGGGGCTGACATTTAAAAATCTCTCTGCTTTGAGACTGTGCTTTGAGACTGTGTAATGCAAAATGGTGTAATACTTTGGGAGCTGAATTCGTGAGCTCTATTTTTGAGTTCACGTTTAGGTCAGGAACAAAAGACAAACACTAAACTTTCCATTGCTTATTTGTTTGTATGCAACCAGTTGGATGATCAGAGAGACGATAGTGAAAGATGAGGAAAGCAATTTGTAAAGTTAGATGAGACTGAAACCATCATTTATATGAAACCATAAATCTCACCTTTAACTTTGCAGCGTTTATCTTCAAATAATGTATAACATGTGAAAAATAAAGTATTTATCAACAGTTTTATGATCATATATAATATATTTTAAAAAAATTTTCTACTTTTCTCTCCTTGCTTTTGTCAGATCCTAATAGTATTACATTTCAATTTCCTGCTAATTAAGAATTATGTAAAATGCTGTTTCTCTGAATTTTGCAGCTATTCATGTGTGGCATCAACTGGTCATTCATCATCTACTCATCTGTATGTACAGAACGTAAGTGGTCTATAAGCTCTTACTTACAGGACGTATTTGTTTTATTTTCGCTGGTTACAGACGTTAAGAAATTATACATTTTATTTAATTCTATTCTTTGAACATATTCTCTTCATTCAGTCAAAGCGACTGTTTCAGCTGTATTAATTTGGGTTTTACCCGTTCTTAGATAGTTTAAGCAATTTTTGGATGGTTGGCGCTACGATAGTCCTTGGTAAAACGTCAAATTTTTCAGAATAAAAATGAAAATATGGGCAATGTCCCCTTCAGAAAAAAATCCGTGCGCTGATTTCCCTAGAGTCTCAAATAAATTAAACCGTTCAACCAACTACACCGCCAAGATCTGACTAGATATTATAGTAGCCTTACACCTCTACAGTGCTGCTCGGTGGCAGTGCTCTCAACATGAGGCAAAGTTCCCACCAATTCAAGATAAATAAAATTGACATTTCCCAAGTGTAGCCACGGAAGTGTTGCCTGAAACCGTTTGTTGGTAGCAAACAACAAAATCATAATATAGATTAAATATGATATATTATTAGTTATCTAATGAACCGTTAACGATTTGATTGTATCCTGTATGCTGAAACCAGACCAAAAACGGAATATCGTGAAGATAAGATTTGATTGATGTAATCATAACGTTTTTACTTTGAACGATATAATAGTGTTTCCTAATCATCAATACTTCTGATCATTATAATACGTGTTAAGGTCACTGTTTCCGGCCAAATTCCAATTTTGCAGTAATTTGTAACAAAATGTTACAAAATGTTCGCGCCAGTGATGAAGGACTCGAGTCCATACTTTCCATGTGCATTTTCTGTGATTGCAGACTACAATCCTACAAAATTAATTTTTTACTCACTTAATTTTCCTTTCCTGTTTTCTAATGTTTTCTGTGAAGCTTATGACTTTGTGCATGTTTATTTAATCATTAGGAAGGGTCAATGTTCGAGCATGAAAATTAAGAACATATTATCAGTAATAAAAGCCAGTCTAGCTACACTGTACTTTTACCGGGATCTGATAAATGTATGTTATAATTAAAATTTCAGAGCCGACTTTAAATTATGGGATACTTCAAGATGATTGTAAAATATGATACGATATGCAATTTGTTGTTTTAAGTGTTTAAAAGCCGAGCAGTGGTTGGCCGGGAGAGGGCAGCAGGGTGCTACAGATTGTCAGCGGTTCTTTTATCTCAGTTGACCAGCGATGCCCTTGCTCTTATTATTTAGCCCACGTTCTATCATTGCGCCTTCTACTGGGCAGCAGGTCTCAAATTTTCAATTTTTCCAGCCGTGCCCCTCCGAACCAGAGTAACTTTCCCCAATGTTATGTCTCCAATTCTACCATCTACATAAGCGGAAAGGAGATGTTGGAGCTTTACGGACTTGACTGGCCAGCTTGGTTTAGTGTGATGTTTTTAATTGGGTCTTACGTTTTTCTTGTTCTAGCTGGTTTCATCGTTTTGAGGAATCGACGCCCCAACTAATGATCACCAAGCAGTTTTAATTTAAAAAAATAATATGACATCCAGGTAAAGTTGAGTTGTTATGTAACTGAACAATAGTACAATTTTCAATGAATTAACATTATAATACATCTTCCTCCGTGCTACTTGTGGTACGAAATACAATTTTATTCAATCCTGAGGTGTCGATATTTTACACAAACCAGAGAGAAACAGCAAGAATTATACACATGGAATTATATAATCGTTGTCTTGTTTCAACATGGTAGAGGAAAATATTGTTTTTTTTAATACAGTATTTCACATTTGGTCTATAGAAATGGATTCTATGTCTAGATAAACATCTTTTCTGGCCAATACGTTGATTTTTTTCTGGCTCTGGACTTCATTTGAGGTAATATAAACCTATTTATGTGTTTTAGTAGTCACGTGATATATGTTAACATATGAATATATTCTTCTAAGTGTGTAATACGAGAACGTACTACATTTTAGTATAATTTCACTTATTTTATGAATGTTACACGGAGTGACAGCCATTTTTTGGGCTCACATTTTATTTAAAACAATAAATCGACCATGTTAGTATAATATAAGAACTATGAATTATGGCCATTGTTTTCTGTTCAATATAAGGCATACATATCCAGGTCAAGCTGCTTAAACAGCGAACAATTACACAGGTACATTTATCTGTCATTTGATAAGCCCCTTTTAATCTACAGAACTCTGTTCCTTGTCCAAACTATGGTACACAGCTAATTTTTTTCTCAAACTCTTAAATACCTGTCGTATATTATTGTTAGTTATGTAGTCAGCCAGCCAAAAAAATAGGTAGGTTATACATATTGGTCATTGGAATTCTCTTTCAAATGTGACACTAGGTCACGGTGGCTTGTATTAGGCTTCCTGCCCGACAATAACATGAATCTTACAATCTCTTGAAGTTCATTGAGAAATATTCCCTATGGGGTCATAAGATTCACCTAATATGCTTCATTAACACCACCGGCAGTTTCAACATTACATAGAAACGGTCTTTTAAATAAATACAGACAAAAATGTATACAACATCTATAATTATTAATTATTGTTCAATAATGCTTGAATTGCTTATAATTTGTAATTATATAAAGTTGATATATGCGATTTTCTATCGCTTTCAGGCAACTAAAATAAATATTACTATGTGTGAGAAAAATAAAAAAGATCGTGCCATTTCTCTTTACAAATGTGGTCTGTTTTTAATGATGAAAATTACAAAGTGTACCTAATACACACCCGTATCTTTGCTATCATGCCATCAAACCTTTCTTCACACAATACAACCAGAAAACAAAGAAGCCTACCTTTGTTTCTCAAAATTTCATACCTGTATTAGTTATAGATATGCAATGACGGATCATTCTGAAACCTGGTCTTTGGCAACTTTGGGCCATGATAAAGATTCATTTTCATTTCGGGAATCAATATTGGCACAGACTTTGAATAGTAATGTAGGGTCAAATTATTTTAGATTTACCATTATATACAGAATTAAAAGGGGGCTTGTAAATTAACAATGATCTTTAGGGTGTCAAGAGTCACATAATTCGATGAGAGTGTAATTTTCCCGGGGCAGGGACTACTGTAATTTGTTGGGTATCAGTGCGTAGTTGCTACAGTTATCCTTATGGCCGTAAGTTTTATGAGAATGCAGTATAATTTATTCATTACCAATGGCGGACCAGTCCGAAACTGGGCGCAATATGCGGGTAGTAGGCCGAGCTAACATATGGGACAGCTAATATCAGGGAGATATATATACATATATGCAATTTATTAGCACTTTTGCATTTTCAACAGTTATTAAATATCATCAAAAAGTGGCTTTAGCCTTATATTAATATGATTTCCTGAAATTATGTGACCATGGAGCGCTTTCTGTATGTGCATGCAAATTCAGCTTTATCTAGTTGATACTGAGATAATCAGTATCACACGGTAGGTTTTGGAAACTGTTGATTACAGTTGATTATGTGTGAGGCCGGTGGTAGTGATAGATATTGTGTAAATCAGGGTCACATGTTTGGTTGATAAACCATTGTATCGTTTTGTGTGAGGCCAGTAGGGGTAGATTCTACGTTATTTAGGATCACACTGAGACGTAAATTGTGGTTGCGCCAGTTAGGCCCATTTTAGGGAGGTAAAAGGGCTCATAATAAGAGTGGGTAGTAAACCAGGAAAGGTTTCATGTTACGTGTGTGCAGGAAATCATTAAAGGCGTGATTGTCCTCAGTTAAAAAGACTCGTTCATGGCTTGATGACTCAGGGAACATCACATCAGCCTACACAGGTCTCCTCTACGGTTGATAGTGGCCATCCATGAAGGTAAAGGGTGTGGTTACCTGATGATCCTAGGGAGAATGGTAATGCAATCCTAAATCCTAATCATTCAGGAACGAGTCAGTCCCCGAAACCTGATAGACTGGCTGCCTGTTTAGAAATAGCACGGGATGCTCTGAAAGTTTGTGAACAGATACAGGTGATAAAACCAGAGTAGATGAAAGTATTCATAAACTGGGAATGGCAGATGAGGAAGTAGGAGCTATGTTCAAAACATGCCAATAGTGTCTGAATGAGTTAGGCCAGATAATACCCCACTATCAGTACTAAGAGATTCCGGATGTAGTATTTATTTAATCAGATCAGATCTTGCAAAACGAATATCAAAAGACTGACAGGGTTCAATCAGTGGTTCTCATTGATGGCACAGTAAAAGCATTTCCTGTTGTCAAAATTAATATTGACTCACCATACTTATTACGACATGTGGAAGCTTCAAGCATTTCAATCTACTTATGTAAAGTAATGATATGAAATGTACAAGGAGCTAGGGATCCTCGTGATTTAATTGGCAACCGGTGCCAGAAATTTTAGAAGCACCAATCACAGCGGTCAGAGATGATAGTGATAGAGTAGAAGAAGTTATGGCGGTACAAACCAGATCACAAACCGAAAAGAGTAGGACAGTTTAAAATGGTACCATCAGTACCTTTAATGGAGCCGGTAAAATTATCTAAAGAACTGAAAAATGATGATAGTTTGATGCATTTGTGGGAGACAGTTGGATCAACAGATTTGGGTTCGAAATACATATTTGTCGTAGAAAATTGTTGGTTGTGTAGACAACAAACAGACTCAAAAAGTCCTTACGAAGAAAAGGGCCCAACGTTTTGGTAGTGCCAGGAAAGTATAGGGAACTATATGAAATATAGTTAAGTTAAATAGGAACATATGAAAATTGCTCCTTAGTCGTTATTTCAAGGACTCTTTGAATTAAACAACACTAAATAAGATACAAAACCAGTTTTATTGGACAGGGATTACTAGTGATGTTTTGTAGGAAATCCTGAGAGATATGTCAAAGAAAACACTTCATTAAGATAGGGTTTCTTAGGTCCCATTAGGGAGGATGCCATTGATTGAAATCCCCTTTGAAAGAATAACCATTGACTTAGTAGCACCGTCCTTCTGAAAGAGGACATAGGTACACACTTACCATGATTCATTATGCAACACCCTATCCAAAGCCGGTACCTTTGAAAGCCATATCTACTCCAGAAGTAGCCGAAGCATTGTATACACTGTATAGTAGAGTAGTAATTCCTACCTTTTCTTCCATGATTTTGGGCACAGAAAGGATCAGACAACGCACATATTGTATCATTCGACCTAGACCCTTCCTAAAGGTACATCCTTAGAGATCATAGGAAAATCTTTTTCGAATCGTAAAATTAGGTCATGGTTACCTATTATCTGTGAGCTACTGGCCAAAACACGATTTTAAGCATCCAGAGAGTTAGACGGGGCACAAGTTGTATCTGTTAGCCCTAGAAGCTTCTAAAATGATATCCAGAGAGGTCTTTGGCAAGTCTACTTTGAATCCTGAAATTAGGTCACTGTGACCTATATTCTTTGAGTTACGGGTCTCTGTGTGTCAAGTTCTCCAAGGCGGAACAGGAAATACTTGATCTCTGTATTCTTTAATCTACATACACTTATTAAATTCACCGCATATATTGAATGCAAGGGGAAAAAACGCTCGTCTATTTTGAGCACCGGCCACATGGAACATATTAAGTAAAGTTAGTTACCTGCTAATTTGCTCATCCCTGGTCAGCAAAGTCTCGCGGAGTTCGTTGATCGGCATTTGCGATTTGTGAAAGATGGTTCCACATATAAAAGTGCTGTGGTTCAGAGGATATTTAGATAATAATTATAGTAAAATAGGACGGCTTGTTTAGGTTTTTGGCTTCCGTTTTTTAGGATTTTCAACCCTCTGATAAGCGGCAGATGGCATCAGTAACGAAAATGGGTCGACTTATTTATGTTATCAGTATAAAAATGATATTCAACTGCCGTTCTTATTTAATATGTTGGCGTTAAGATGATGAATACAGTGAATATATCGTTTGGATTAGTTTAATTCCTACTTTTACACAATCATCATTTGGGCTAAATTTCTTCTCAGGATCGCCAAAAACGTGATATCAAACGACAGAGCCAATATCAGGGAATCGTAAGACGTGACGCAACTGGCACCTAGAGGACCCAGGGGCGCTTTTACGGTATATCAAAATTGGAAAAAAATAATTTTCAGAGCGCCCGAGGCGCTTATTACGTCAAATACTGTAAATGTATATTATATTAGATATCTGAGTTAAGTCCATTTAGGCCCATAAAGCACTACAGTGAAGTACACGCAGTCGTTACACTTGACGGCCTACAAGAATTTTAATTTATGTCAACTCAAACTGAATACAGTAGTGTTTTAATAATATATATATATATATATATATATATTTATATATATATATATATATATGTCTGTGTGTGTCTGTGTTTAATCTATCAATTTCTGAACTTGATTTTGGGCGTATGTTTGTGTGGTAGTGTTAAGGGGCCTCGGGGTCACATTAAAAAAATAATACCTAGACTAAAACAATGTTAAATCAGATATCAAACATATTGATGGGGTTGCTAAACACATTTACACTCGACAGTAGCGCTTTAAAAAAAAATGAAAGATATTTCTGTCTGTCCTATATAGACCTTATATAAGAGGCATACGAGTCTCATGGCAACTCTGAAAAGCAACAACAAGTAGATTCCTATTTAATCTATGTAATCGGACGTTTGCATACCAAGAGGCCCGGATCAACGAGACCCTAACCAAATAGTGACATGTATGCCACCACTAGGCAAGATGTTTTGCGGATGATCGACTGCATCAACATGCGTGTACATAAAGCCGTCACGTTCCAGTGATGACAGTGACACTGTAACCGATTTATCCTTCCACATGTAACCTGCGATGTAAGCACCACGACGACAGTTTGCTGTGACTTTTATTTCTTAACACTTCACTGCATCCGATACAGATACCAACTTTCAAATGAACCCATTTTAACCCGCCTATTTTTGCTTTTGCTCACACATTGAACACGGCAGTACATGTACTCTGATTAAACCGCTCCAGCTGAGCTCCTGAGGTCGGCAATTACGGACCAATATCTTCATCAAAGACACCTTCAGTCGGTCAAAAGCAAACGAGTAAGTGCTCCGGTCGGGTTTGTGTAATGCAAATGTATAAGTGAAAAATGCATGACATCTAAAGATGTAAATGCTCTTGTAAGCATTGCGCAAACAAAATGCGCATGTGCCAGTGTTGACTTTGGAGCATAATAATGCAACAGCCTTACAAAATGAACTTTTCCACATGCATGCATATATACATGCAAGAAATATTTGATTGTGCGTTTAAAATAGGACTGAAACGTGATTTTCAAATGTAAAGGCTTAAGCTTTAAAACTTTATTGTACTGTACAAACTCATTATGTCGATCCCAATGTTTGTTCATAAACCATTACAAGTATCTTGTTGCGCATTGTGTTGCCACATGGATATTTGGTATGGACCAGTCATATAACTTACAGTGATACCTTGAACCATTGATACCGGTAGAAAAATCTAGGTGAATGGTCAATCTGCTTGACACCTGACATTGACCTCATTGCCCTTTATTAAAGAAAAAGTTCCAAAGACTACTTTTAGACGTTCTTTACAAGCATGTTATATATTCAATATATTCTTCTATTCGTTCTATGCGTCAGTCTTGGCCCTTATAATTATCCAGTCTAGGATGTAATTCCCCATTATGGGCTGTTCGTATAGTCAGCCAAACAAAATAAATAACTTTATGTAGAAGAATCCTTGATTCCTTGAAAATATATGGCATATGCATAGAATAGAATGTTATATAGTTTCAGCCATGGAGACCAAACATGGTGTTCACAGAGATAATCATATGAATCTTGAGTTGCAAGGGCTCCACGCCAGTATCAAGAAAGTTCCAATTTTAAAAGACATCGCGTGTGGGGCTAAGGCTGGAGAAATACTGGCCATTCTAGGGCCAAGCGGTAAGGATGTTTCGATATTATAACTTCCTTTGATGATATACACACGTTTAAACAATTTTTAACTAATAAGATATAAAAATTAATTCGTTTTATTCTATTTAAATTTTGAAAGTTTTGATTTGATTCTACAGGATCTGGCAAAACAACACTTATGAACACCATTGCTGGTCGGCTTCCGGTAACTTCCGGTGAAATTCTTGTCAATGGACGACCCATTAACAAACATATGAGAAGAAGAATGGGATATCTCCTACAGACGGAAGTCTTCTTTGGAACGTTAACGCTTAAAGAGACACTGACAGTGAGTGACAACCTGTATAATTCTTTCTTTCTTTCTCTTAGGGTGTCACTTAAATGTAATATTTCATCAGACACTGATAACCTTATATTTTAAGTACACATTTATACATTTTATTGTCTCTTTAAACTGACAGATTATTTTATGAAAATATTTGACAATATCGTCAAATCGTGCGTATACATATAAACATATGTATATATATTTAGACATATTCATGTGACACGACTATGTTATTAACAGTATATTATTGTGTATATATAAATACTGTGGTTAATGCAGCCGCACCGGAAATCGGAAGATCGTTGGTTCGAATCCCACTGGAAGTGAGCCGACCTTTTTGTGTATATAACCTTTCCATATATATATATATATATATATATATATATATATATATATATATATATATATATATATATATGCATTTTAGTACACAGCTTATCTGCGGCTTCCTGAATCTTGGAGCAGACAACAGAAGAGAGACAGAGTACAAGAGGTCATAGCTCAGCTCGGGCTGGAAAAATGCGAGGATACTGGTAGGAGAGTATAAGTTTTTTTCAACATTTTCCATTAATGAAATATAAGTGTACTCGCTAACAAAAATGCGAAACATAGATTCCAGAATGTCACTCTCTCTCTCAAAAAGGTAGTTGTGGATAGGTATACAGTGTGGATAGAAGTCGCACTAAGAGGCAACCTTATGATACCTCAGAAGGAATAAGGAAGCTCTAGCTTTTACACCATTCACACAAACAATCTGCTACCTGTATGCTAAATAAGATTGAAATCCATAATCCATTGAAGTGTTTCACCTGTGATGCCAAGTTTAGATCAGGACAGCTCTGTCTGTCACACTAAATGTGGCAGGTGACAATATATGAAAGCTTCAACAGGCCTATTGCTGCCTCTTCTTACCAAGTTAACACCATATCAATGTAAACCTTTATTTATGCAGTCTCACAACTGTGGAACTGGCGGCAGGCAGACTGTAATGATTAAGCTCACAGGAGCGAAGAAGGCAACTTCCTTTAAAGAGACCTTTGCAAGATTAGGCAGATTTGATACTTGTTTTGGGTTAGAATTTCACTCCGACTTCAAAGATTACAACAGTTTACCAATGCCACTGTCCCTTTAATTCTAATGCTAAACAAAGAGTCGGCTCTTCTGCCACTGCATGTCAAGTTTCCTCCTAGCATAATGGACCTCATGGGCTTACAGGGCAGGATTCGGCTCGGGGCTGACAATTCTTTTCTTGTAAGGAACCATACCGTCCTCAGATTCTGACCATTGTTCTGGCTAACAAATATAGTTTTTTACGAATACGATCTGTATCATATTGACATGAGATGACTTTACGTTATGTGTCTTGTTTAAATGTTATGTGAAATCTCTTTGCCAGATTTATATGCATATCGGTGTTAATATCTCTGCGAGATTAAGACCGTTCATTTTATATTCAGTGATGGGTGATATCTTTATCCGGGGACTGTCTGGGGGAGAGAGGAAGAGGGCCGCCGTTGCGTGTGAACTGATTACCAACCCTCTAGTTTTGCTGCTGGATGTAAGTTTTCTATTATTAAGTAATCAGAACAGTATCAAAAACGTGAAAAGGAATGATGGGACGTCTGAATATTTATAATACGAGTATTTATGAACAGACATTGAGATAATTTCTGTCGACATTTGCAACCAGACACTGAAGTTAATATAAATAAATATAAACAGCCACCTAGAGCACTTATTTAAAAAAACTGCGAATTATTTTTATACTGCGGAAACTGCGAATATAAGTATAAATTGTACGAGCAAAACACCGAATACGTTAGTATGGACATGTACAAGCAAACACTTAACACATTAATATGGACATTAACGCGCAGATTCTGGGCACATTAACATTGATATTTAGTAGTAGATACTGAGAATATCAGTATGGACATTTACCTGCAGATAATAAGTGAATCATTATGGACAATTTACGAGCAGGCACTAATCACAACATATTGGACATTAACGAGCAGGCACTGAGCACATCAGTATGGACATTAAAGACAATAATGGACCATTTCTTCGAACGCTTTTTTTACAAATTTGAAAATGTTTAAAATGATATTGAGATAAGTTTACACTTTGTGTATTCGTGCACGGATTTATAACTAAAACGTTGAAATTAAAATAATGAACTCTTTGGAGAGTGTCTTCATCATTCATGCATTAACCTTTATTATTAAACATTTAAATTAAGTGAGTCATTGGTCATGCCTGTGATGATAACGATATTATTATTATATATATTTCTGTTATTTTCTTATTTATCTTTCATGAACTTACATTTGGCCTCATTTCAAGCCTGCCAATATTAACCTGTTCGGTACAATGAAACACTGTCTAACAGTTAACACTATTTTTGGATCAGGAACCTACTTCAGGCTTGGATTCTAATCTGGCCTACAACCTGATGTGTACCCTGAAGGATCTAGCAGAGAATCATCATAAAACCGTCATGGTGACCATCCACCAGCCCTCTAGTCAGATCTACCATCTGTTCAAAAAAGTTCTGCTGCTCTGCAAGGGACAGGTACGTAATAAAATTGCATGTAGGGAGAAGTTCGTAAAGTTGTTTTATGGAATAAAATTAGTCAAGGGAAACCTCAGAGGACACACACGTAAAAAAGTTACTGTTATAAAATCTTAACAAGAACGTTTCTAAATTCCATTTGGCCATCATTGGCATGTTTTTTATCCCCAGAATACATAGCAATGTTTCGAAGACCTTACGTGCAGAATTCTTTGATGACAGTCGTATCTTAGTAAGTTTTTTTATTTCTCCGAGGCCTATCTTTATAGATATTGCCAAAGCATGTATAGTATAAACTTTCAATATATAACAACAATGGAATAAGAATGGAATGAAGCTGCTCCTAACATATCTTAACACAATTTTTTATTCAATATTTAAATATTACCAAGGTGGTATATTACGGCGAAGGGACTTCGGTAATGGACTATTTCTCCAGAATTGGTCTTCCTTGTGAGTCTGGGTATAATCCTGCTGACTTCATGTGTAAGTATGTTCAAAGTTTTAAACAAAATTCATTTTAAAGTAGGATATCACAACTGCAGAAGGTTCACATCAACCAACTCCAATAAGTACAACAACCACACTACCTGACATATGTGGACGGTTCCAAGCACTCTTGACGTTTAATAGTTTATACCATTGTATAGTTTCATATTAGATCATCTACTTAGACACATGCTTATTGTCAGTATATGTGTATATTGTTACGGGGTGCACAAGAAAGCGGACCGATGTGTAGCTAGTGAAGTTGCTATCTATCAGAGTGGTTAAAACGATGAACATGTGTGCAACGACATTGGTTCGAATCCGGGATCGATCCAGTATTTTCCAATGAGCAAAATGTACGTAACACTATGAGCTCTCGTCCTAGCCGATACAAACCTACTCCAGGAAGCACTGAAAATTGGGCTGGCAAGCCTACTTGAGCCGTGATACAAGCAATATCGAAAAATGTATCGCAATAGTCTTCCATCACGTGGTATTCATATTGTGGTAAACAGCCCATTATCTTAACATTCGGCTATGAATGATGAATTAACACTAGAGAATACTTGTGAAATCATAACCCAAACGGAGACTCCGTCTCTTTGGTAACGAATCATTTCCTGCATATCGTACGAGTTGGCTATCGTCCAGTAACCCGAACGAGCCATGCTTGTATTCATGCTGTCAGAAATTCAACAAACATGCGGAGAAATTTACCAATATGCTGAGTTAAAACTGAACATTCTCGCTCATGTTAGGTATTGTTAGGATGTATACCAAGAAAGCTGACGATTGGTCTGGTTTATTTCAAGTGACAGCATACGTGTAGGCCATGAGGCTTTGTCAGAAATGACAACAATATTTGTAGCCCTAACGTGTCTTCTCCGCTGACGATGAAACGGCACTCTGACAACCAGTAAGCTGGTCGTAGACCCTCTTACGTCAGAGGGATGAAGTGGCGCTAGGCTCCACCGGAATGGCACCCTACTTTTGGCCGGAGGAATTTAGGTTTAAAATAATAGAGTAACTACCGCCATCTTGTTTAACATAAGTTTGACTCCTTGGACAAATAATCTTGTTCTGGTAGCTTTAAAACGGGGGTACTTTACGGGGTGCACATAAAAGCGAACCAGACTGTATCGAAAGCACAGCTTGCTTTTCTAGCAGAGCGGTTGGATCCCCGGACATATCCGCCTCCCGAATCCGGGATGTACGTGTTTTACGTAACAATATATATATATATATATATATATATATATATATATATATATATTATGTGTAAGGAATCAGACATTTGTGTATTTGGTTACTAAATATATATCAGTCTTCAGATCGGTATGAATGGAGGGGTTGTACATTGAACATCTGGTTGTTTACTGAAGTGTGTTTGCGCTTGATACCTGGCAACGTGCCTAATTTTATGTTGAGTTTACATATAATCAAATAATATTTCATAATATGTAAACAAAACCCTGCCAAGGTCAATCAACGCAATGAACATGTAACAAGCTGTAGACAGGCAAAAAAATTCATCTTACGTAAACTCTCATCAGTGCTTTCTTTATATATATATATGTGTGTGTGTTTTCATAATCTACTTGAAGAATACTTATACGGCCATACATTTTATTAGGTTGTTTATTCAGTTATAGTATCTTAATTATACATGTGCAAACATTTCAACTGTGATGCTGTAAACCCATGCATAAGGAAACGAATATCGTTTTCTATTAGATAATCGACTCAGACACTTGCTTAGTGTCCGTCTGTGTGTGTGTGTGAGTGTGTGTGTGGGTGTCCTCAAGATATCTGAAAAAGGCTTCAGTCATGTAAATGGAACGGTACAAGTAGATCGGGGAACTAAATATCTGAAAATCGTTAAGTTTTAGACTGATTGGACTTTATACGAATTATTTTACAGTAGAAGTGCTTGATAGAGGAGAAGACACAAGACAAATGATTTTGGCAGCTTACACACAACTTCGGTCAGTAGAAAAAAAACTCTTATATAGTTAACATAATGTCCGTCAGACGGCGCTTGTGCTGTATGATAAGAAATGCTGTCATCAAGGTCCATTATGGTGATTTGTTAATACGTCCAGCTATATGAATGTAAACAGGGTATATTGTCTATTCTATATGTTTTCGTTTTTCATGTGAATTAAATGCAATAAATTTCCGACGCTGTCACCTATTTGTTCAAAGAAAAGAACAAGTAATTTCCAGGTAATTTCTCATATGAACGGAATTTTGAACATCTTAAGTTTTTCGTATCGTCACTTTTTTTAAGAAGTGTATTAGTTTCTGACTAAAATTGTTTGTATTTATAAGAAGAAGCCTGAGTGTTTTGCAAAATTTCCTTACAAGTGAAAAGGTTCAGAATGCATACGAAAACAATGGATACTCATCGGAGCCTGAAGATCTACAAAAGACCAACATGACCTCAGTGATGACGTCATCCCCAGAATTTTCATCAAATAAATCTGATAGACGGAAAAAATCAAAAACGACCGATGATGGCCATCAGGTCCAGTTCATAAGCTTCAGGCAGAAAGGTGCGTCAGTTGTTTACAGGATAAACCTAACGTAAACAACAGGATATCCCTTACGTAAACAACAAGATAAACGTTACGTAATCAACATCTTGATAAACCTTACGTAAAGAAAATGTTTAACCTTATGTTAACAGCACAATAATCCTCAGGTAAACCACAGGATCAATCAAACAAAGATAACAGAAAGACCTTATTTAAATCAGAGGAAAAAGCCTACAAATAGTACAGGATAAACCTTGAATAAAAATATCATTGTTTATTGAGAAGGGGAATGCATAAAGGGGTATCATTTATATACACGACATGTTCCACACCAGTTTGGACATGATACTAGCCATCGTTTGAATACTTTGTTTTGCTAAGCTTGTTTATTATCAATAAAACTTAAGCCAAAAGTCATATATCCATACCACGGGTCCCCGTAGCTCATCTCCGCTTAATATATCAGTTCCTCTATTATCTGAAAGGTAGTTTTTTCCTAAAATCATAATGGGGTCGAACTCGAGGTCATCCGTTATAATAGGTCCTTAATTAATTTATAATATCTTAATTATAATACGCAAACATTTTAACTCTAATCCTGTGAATCCTCGGCTTGGGGAGTTTAATGAAAGGTAAAACGTAATTTACAATATCGCACAATCACATATATGTTACTCATTTCATATATACGGAAATAACTGTAGATCCGGAAGTTACTGATGACGCCAGCATTACCAGGGAAAGAACTGATTGGTTAACAAATGACAGGAAGTGGCCAACAGGGTTCTTCAGCCAATATAAGACCTTGACTTTGAGGGGACTTCGTCTGGCGAAACCCCAGATCCTCTCTAAAATCAGTCTTATAAGGACTGTTATACTGGCACTATTCGCGTCCCTGGTGTGGTTTCAGTTACCGCGTATTGAAAGAACAATCTCAGATCGCTTGGCACTGGTAAATATGTTTTGGGCACACATACCATCGTTAATTTATTTGTGGTTTGATTAATAGTAAGACTTATAGTTATAGATAATTTAGAATGTGTTCTGCAAACATCTTATACTTATGATTAGCACATTACTTGTCAGTACATAGTTTCATATTTAATTGAACGAGGTATAAACAGTATCCAGTGTGATGATTAGAGAAATCTTAACGCAATTTCCAAGTTCTTATGTTTCAAAAATTAACATTTTTTTCAAATATATTGGATAATTATGCCATGAATAATAATTGTACGCTTCGATGTCTAATTGATTATTTGATTTCTGTTTGTTGTAGCTTTTCTTCATGGCAATCAATTGGGCTTTCCTCTCATATGCGACTGTATGCACAGGACGTAAGTGGGCCAGGTACTCCAGGGAGAAATAGTCCTAATATTTAATTTAAATAAAACTTACATGAATAAATGTATAACTATATGATAGACAAAATTTCATAAAGATGATGTTTGAAAATACAACAAACAGTGAAATATTAATAACATTACTTATGATTATGCATGATTTCTTTTTTATATTTTTTAATGTTTGATTCTTCGATTCTGAACCAGATCACCTAAAAGGTCGTTATCCTACTTATTAAAAGGGAACAAACATACACCGTTACACAACAGAAGGTCAGACACACATGATGATAGGTATCAGGTTCTCTTAAAAAATCAAAAACTATGATTATTATCAACAGTAGGAACAGTAGGAAAAGCAGTTGTTTTAGTGGGAATAGTAAACCCATTTATAAGGAGCGACATTGCTGAGCTTGGATGCTTCTCAAGGCACCGAACTTCCAACGTTTAACTCATCAGGAAATTTTCAAAATAATAATGTGCATTAAATATTTTTTTACAGTATTTAAGAGCCGGGCGGTTGTCGCCAGGGAGAGAGCTGCGGGATGCTACAGACTGTCGTCATATCTTCTCTCCCAAATTACCAGTGATGCCCTCACTCTTCTCATACAGCCAACGTTGTTCCATTGCGCCATCTACTGGGCAACAGGTCTAAACGGCACACAGGCGTACTTCTTCAGCTGGTGGACTTTGCTCCTTTCTATTTTTGTCACCCAGGTAAGTGCTCCCATTCTTGGCCCGTACTGGTGTATTACCTGAATACTCTGGATGACCGATACATACCGTAAATATCTTTATATCTTGGAAATTCCATCAGTAACAGCTGTGAGACTGCAGAGAGAAATTCATTAGCACTCCCAAGCAATATTTAGTTTGTAAATGTCTTTAACATTAGGGCACGATTTGGGACTGTCAAATCCGTCAACGTTATAGAGATGCCAACTAGCAGAGTTTCTACTGTGTGTCTAAACATCTTAAAGTGCGCATCGAGTTAAATGTTGTCTCCTTTATTATCTAGAGTATTGCAGTTCTCTGTAACGCTGTCCTTCGTGATATTGAGACTATTCTTACCACAGGGACTGTTTTCTTGATTATAAATATAATGGCAGGTAAGTGTGACATTTATCGTTCGAACCAACCATTCATCTTTCCATAGAAGCAATTGGATAGAACTGTTCTGACAGAAAAGGATAAATGTGCAATAAAACTGTGTTTTTTTTAAATTGATTAATTTAAGGAAAATCTAATAAGCTAATCCTCTTATGATAGACGTAAGTCTTATTTTTGTCAGTTTGTCTTATGCAACCTATCCTAAGTCACTGAGTTTTATTAGCCGAAGTAAAAGCCTTTGTTATTTTAATCAATCAGATGATTCAAGATTTCGTCTGTTAAAGTATTTTTATAAATCATCTTTATATATACTTTCTTGTCAAATGTTTGTCAATTTTACTGCCGAGAATCTCCAATAGTGCTAATGTTTTGCAGGTGGATTTTACCAGAAAAATTTCCCTTTTTGGCTCGATTGGTTAAAATATTGCACATTCTTCTACCATGCGTATCACATTCAAACCGTTCTGGAATTTGATGGTTCTGATTTCGGGTAAATGATTATATGCTTTTGAATTTGGTCTAGCCGTATGAGATGTATGATTGCGTTTACGTTCTGAAATACTCTTCCAGTAATTTACTATCTATGGTCTGAGTGGCAAATGCTTTACCTTGATCAGTATAAAATCAAGCATTTTGACTGACACTGTCAACTACACAGTACTGAATGTTTTTTGTAATCAATCATGATACACTTCATGATCACATGTCAGATACACACATTTATTTGCAAACTTTAATATTTGCTCCCATTTACATCCTTTATGCTCTCCGTATGAGACAAATAAATGGGAAATCCTTAGAAAGAAACACAGATTATGCCGTAAGATAGTATCAATGATTAGATAAATTAGATCAAATATTTTCATGCGTTCAACAACATTTTATATCGTGTTTGGTTTGGAAATCACTGTTTCCATAACTATCAAGAGATATTAGTGTAAATTGTTTCTAGATTTTATTTTTAATTGTTTTTATTTTTAGCTGTGCCCCGCCAAATCAGAGTATATTCCCTAAATGTTCCGTTGCCAGCAATTCTACCATCTACGTCAGTGGAAAAGAGATCCTGGAGTTTTACGAGCTTGACTGGCCAGTATGGATCAGTGTGATGGTTTTAATAGGTCATATCGTTCTCCCATTACTAGCCGCTTACATTGTTCTAAGAAATCGTCGCACGCATTGAGCAAAATCTCAGCCATTCCATTATATATGTAAATAAGTCGAAACAATATGGACAACCCTTCGGAATACATCTTGTGTTGGTCTTCAAGATTGGAAGCCAGGCATGTTTACCTCTGAGAAAACGGAAGACAGATGACGTTACGACGCATCACCAATAATAGCGAAAATGAAAGCGTATGACAAGCATACGTTAAGAAGATTTCGTCTCCTTTCATATACATCAATGGGACCTTTCCACACTACTCCCTTATAAATAGGATACCTGTAAATGTATCCATATAACAATCGTAAGTCGGGGAGAATTTTACACGTTAAAAATATGACAACTGACGCCAGTTGTACACGTATCCATATGACAACCGTATGTCACATAACACTTGTACATGTATTTATATGACCTCCTTACACCAGGGAGATTTGAACACCTACTCATATGTTCCCAGTACTCAAGGAATATTTGAGCAAGTATTCATATGACACTCATGTGGCAGGGATTATTGTACTTACAGTGTACGTTCGGTAGACCTGTACAAGAACCTGTACAACACCCATATGCTAGGGAAACTTGCACTTAATTATGACACTCAGACGTTTTATCTTTTCCCTTAACATTTAAACATAACTTCAAAGGCAATGGTATAATGCCTTTAAAGTAGTGTCTAAAGCAAGAGTATACCATCAAAGGACATATTATTTAAAAAATGAAGAATGATTATTTCATTTTTGGCAATTTTTATATACAGGTGCATGGGTATTATGTTCTATCAAGCCACTAAGACGGCCCTCCAAAGATTATGTAGTCAGTTAATTCTTGTAAGTTTCTTTCATAGTTTATGTTGATTTCAAGAATCTTTGTTGTTTTCTTTACTTGTCTTTTGGATATACATGAGATTTGTCTGCGTATCCATCCGACTTCCAATATATAAACTTCACACGGATCGTTTATTCAGGACATTGTATCACTAGAGATAGAATAGGATTACCTTGCGGGTAAGGAACGCACAGGTCCGCATTAAAGAGATTCAAATATTATTTCTGAGCCTCGATAAAACGTGTCAAATGTCAATAAAATATTTTGAACCATTGTAGTTTTTGACTTTATTATTAATGTATTATTATACCATTATACAATTATCAAGCATACATTTTCATTTATACAGGTATTGGTTTACATTTAACTTACGGGGGAAGTACACAAATTTTATAAGTTCTGTTTTAGGTGTTAATGGAAAGGTCAATGACATGTTAAAACGTGATATACTTGTTGTATTTGCTTTCTACACAGATTGTATCATTACAGAACGATAGAGCACATTGTAGTTTTCAAGGTTGCAGAGATAATTATGCTGTGTGATATTGACCCATCGTAAATTAAATACAGGTATTCACAAACTTTTTTCTAAATATTCCCCCATTAGGCGGGGGACATACTACTTCTATTCTACAGATTAACTCTCCCCTTTTTCATATTATGCTGATGTGACAAGGACCAACTCTCTTCATTTCAGTTATAAAGTGCTGGTACCTATTTAACTAAAGCTACATATTTTGTGACTGGTTACAAGAACCCCAGATGTTTGCCAACAGTTGTAAATGTATGGACCTTAAATTTTTATCACGTTGAACACTCGACCTTTTTAATTCATAAAGTAATAATTATTAAATATCTATCAATTATTTACATATGAACCGGACAGTCAGTTGTGTGCCTAACAAAGTTAAAAATTGATATGTTTTACATCACAGAGATCAATGAACCGGGTTTTTTTAGTAATTGACCCGGCCTGAAGAAGCTTAATAATCTAAATCCACATATACGAAAGAAAATTATAGGTATAAATAACAAAAAAAAGAATAATATTTTTAACACAGAATAAAAAAAAATAAGATCGCAGATATATAAGGAGACCACGAATATCAAGCATATGTCATAAAATATTGGCATATAACTGGGAGTCTTCTCATCAGTGTCAAGTGAATTCGGCTTGTCATTTCGAAACATATCAGGTTCATACGTTATTACAATATGAATAATAATCAAAAATAGTGAATTCAAAAATGAACAATGATCAGGAATAATGCATTGCTGTAAAATATTTCAGAATGTGACTAGGCTATGTGATAAAGCTAACTTTAAAAAAAATAAATATTTAATGATATGGCACTAACTTCTTCATTATGTAATGATCATGCCTGGACTTGGGTCAAGTATTCAGGAAGGCATTCCCGAACACTTCAGTTAGTAAACATATCTTGGAAACATAAACTTTTGACACTTTGAATACTTATCAAACAGATCTGTAAATAAAAGTTCTTTGATATTTCCCATTTTGACTGATTGAACAACTTACAACAGTTCATTTTGGATCAATATGTGACAAGTAAATGATGGACAAAACTCTGGTCAACTCTTATACCCCCCCCCCCCCGGCCCTCAGAGTAAATCACTGGGGAATAAGAGCAGATCTGTAGTAATTAATTACTGCTGGGACCAACATTGATTTAATATATTGACCTTTGACATAGGGTGGAGATTTAGCTGCACAGAACTGAGCAGATTAGTAAATTTACATAACAATCATATTGTCGTAATATTTTGATAATTAAAAAATATTAACACAAATGGGCCACATGTTTTACCGTGGATTTACTTAGGTGTTTATATACCTATTTACATTTACTGCATTGCTTATCTCCGGCTGTCAGAACCATTGAGTAAACAACAGAAATGTGTTCAGGAGGCGATGACTCGGTCAGTCTGACTAATTGCCAAGACGCCGGTAAGAGTTTTCCACAGCAGTTTACATATGAGACATATAAAGAAAACACACCAACTAGAAGACAGATATGGCATGAATGTTTCGGATAAGATCCGATTTATAACTGCTTAGATAAAACATAAATAAGGGGATAAATCGTGCTGTTGACTAAATGAGGTAATGTACTCAACAATGGCAAGCATGAGTTCCACTAAACTATATTAAAAGCAATGACACTAGAACATTGTGTGATATAGATAAAGAAATTTATATAATGAATTGAATGTTTTACAATTTATTAATGATGAAGCTTTGTCTTTAAACACCACAATACGAACCTCTCTCCCTCGAGGCAACGATTGTGCAAATGTCCTTTAAGAATACTTATTTCCTTTACTGAATCCCTCTACCCACATAATGTATCAGAGATACAGAGGAACACCGATGACTTTCTCCATTAACTTCTCTGACCTATATTGGAGATGCGTTCACACGGGACTCGACATAGGTGAAGGCAAGAGCAATGACATTACTTCTGACCTCATAACATTTCCTCAATAATGTAACTTCAAGATGTTAGTTTGCAATTGCCCACTTTTCGTAACGATTTCTTATATATTGATATTCTGGGCGTGAATATCAGTCTTCATGTATTCAGACCCCTGCATGTTTGCTAGGAAGAATAAACTAGGAACGGATTATTACCTTGGTTTTATCTATCTTTGATCATCTATTTCTGTGATATATTCTGTAACAGATTTTCAGCGTACTCTGCGTGTTAACTATAACATTTTCTTCAATGTCACAGTCCAGCGATACGTTTGTTTTGTGAAATCAATAGATGAAAACTGCATATAGTCCAAAAAAATAAGGTTGAACTGGAAACAAATTGCATCAGATATAAATTTCTTACTCAGAAAGATATGGAGATTAACCCAAAAAATCTTTGGGGGGAAAAGAAATTGAATTTGACAATGTTAATTAGCTAATTAACTATTGCGTTTTACTTTACTTGTCTGCACATTGACACATTAAGCTTGGCCTTTACCCCTTCAGTGACTAATTAATTAACTTTTCATGTGCGTCTCTCACATATATAGAACATTGTTTGTTTGGTGCTGGACGGATGTGATCAACACTTTTGTCGTTTAATTAACGGATAAGAACTTACGTTTCCCCCATGATTATGTCACCATAACCACTTACAAGAAAATGTTAAGCCTTTTTATTTTCTTTAATGTATATGCACGTGAATATCACACTATTAGTCTAGTCATTTTACTTGATTTTTAAGCCGAACCAGGAGCAAATTGCAACAGAAATTAAACTTACTGTATCTTACTCAGAGAGATCTAAGGAATAACTTATCAAAAGTCCCAAAAAGTACAATAGGGAGATAATCTGCAGATTGTTATATTGAGCTTGGTTTTTACCCTTGTGAGTGACTATTCATTTAAAAATCTCTTCATTGCACGTCGGTTTAACCTTACTAAGATGCATATTTACCAATAACAACGATTTTAAATTATTTACCAGCGCAGGGTTCGACAGTAGCACTTGCCCACTTGCCCAAGAGGGTTGGTAATATCGTAAGATCATCTTGCCTCATTATCTGAAATTTGGTTACTTGATCTACGATAAGCTAGTATCGAACCATACAATTGACATAATCCGAGGGAATATCAAATACAGGATAAGTAATATAGAAGTAGGAGTATTTTGTATTAGACAACGACATGTATCATAAGAGAGAGGCGGGCCGGTTGGGCCATTTGTTATTCTTCAACAGTCCACATGAGCCAGTTTTCCTGCGCATCATTTTCAGTAATTAATAAAATCAAATTTTCTGAAGTATTATTTCTACTTTTCGAGTAATAAAGGAAAATATTGGTTCTTGAATTTACAATTCGGGAAAAAACAATTTTTGGAAAGCATGATACGGAAATTTTAGGGTCTGTTGTATAGGGTTATTGACATCAGGTAATACTTAGTATTTAAACGATGTAAATCACACTTAAAACGGAACCTCGCTAATTCTACCAATTGAAATTTAAAAAAAAATGTACTTACTTTAATGATTTGGTTTACGCATAAAATTTATTGAACATCGATACCACACACACCATTAACAGATCCGCACGTTTACATCTTTCTTCTTTTTACAATAAAATTTCACTCATTCAGTGCTCAATATTGAAATTTTAAAGTAAATTAAACAAATACACGAAAAAATTATATAACAGGTTTTGATAGGGAAGGATTTTTGCCCCTTTAATTAATTCAATAACTTATTGGTAGATGTATATATTAGTTATACGTATTTATATTTATATCTATAATTGGTCGTTTTCTTCCATAATCAATTAAATTGGATGCACCTTTGCATATTCGATCACAAAAACTTATATATTCACATAAAAAGAAGGCCTATTATCTAGGAAAGAATATTGTAACCCTGAGATATAAGAAAACCAACCACAAAGTAGTGAATAACATTAAAACTTAGCCTTTTTCAGTGAACACAATTAATATCAATTTTTTCGAACATCTAACATGCTATTACAACCAGTTTCCGCCATTAGCATGAATATATCTCTCAATTTCACAATTTGTTGTTGGTTTAATTATGTATTTTCATAAAATAAAAATCATATATATCACGTACTCCTTAGTAACTAGACATATTAACCAATATTAAGAGGTTAATAAAGATACATATACTCTATCATATCCAAGCAATTTATCGTGATATTAAGAGTTGTTGATATTGCTTAAATGTTCAGTGGTTAGGGAAAACCTAATTCATCTTTAAATACTTTTTATTTTGAAATTATTTGCTTGGTAAATTGTATGTTTATATTTAGGATGTATACAATCTCCATACATCTGTTTAATACCACCAAGAGTTAATGATAGGTTTCAGGGATAAAAAAAAGACAATTTTCAAAGGCAAATGATACGCTAAATGTGGTCATCATACGCATGTGTGCAAAATTACCTCAGATATCTTAAAGCCATTGGTAAAACAGTTTAACAGACGGGATAAGGGACAAGGACGAACATAACGCCATTGCTATAGCACCATATAAGCATTCAATAAAACAATCCACAACTACTGAAGTAAACAATCTCATTTTGCTTTGTGATTCATTTAATTTCTAATTCTCTAGGAGAGTATTTCACGGATTAGTAAAGTATATTAAGTATGATATATATCATGTGTAATATAAAACGTTATTCTGTTCACTCATATACATGACTATGTCCATAGAGCTGGTGGATACTGATGATTCCATTTTGATGAAAATTTCGACAATGCAGATAAAGTAATTTCTTTCATTGTGTAATGAGCTGTGTTTCAGTAATTCGTTTGTAGTAAAGAAATGAATATTCAATATATGTTAAATGCTATGTGATATTCGCCATTAACCTTCATGGGTCCCAGTTCCAAAAATAAAGAAAAAAACAAAAAAATGTCAGGGTTGTAGATATCGCTTATATGTTCAGTGGTTCATGAAAACCTAATTTATCTTTGAATACTATTTATTTTGATATTATTTGCTTGGTAATTTGTAATTTTTTTAGTGAGGATGTATACAAACTTCATATATCTGTTTAATAACAAAATGAGTTAATAATAGGTTTTAGGGGGAAAAAGGACAATTTTCAAAGGTAAATAATACGCTAAATGTGGTCATCATAGCATGTGTGCAAAATTACCTCAGGTTTCTTAAAGCTATTGATAAAACAGTTTAAAAGACTGAATAAGGGACAAGGGCAAAGGACGGACATCGCGCCATAGCTAAAGCACCATATAAGAATTCGATTATACAATCAACAGCTACTGAAGTAGATATTATCAGTGTATTTTGTGCCTCATTTGAATTTCTTATTCTCTAAGAGAGTATTTCCTCCTAGAGGCGTGTCTTACGACATACTAATGCGAAAAACGACATACTGTGTTGTACGGCATGCAAATATGTTCGCTTATTACAAGTGAAACATGTTACCCCATAAAATATGCCGTTCCGAGTATCTCTTAAAAAAACACTGATCTCAGTTAGCCCTTTGTAAGTTAGTTATTCAATGTAGTCACATGGGAACCTTGATGTTTTCTTGTGTGTTTGCTTCAGTTATTCATAAACCACGAGCATAACGAGAAGCTGAAACATGTATTAGGGGTTTGTGCTTGTTATACTTTTTTTGTTTTCTATGTGTGTGTGCATGTGTGCAACCGTCGGTATATATGCACAAATCACCTTTAATATTTCTTATGTATGTGCTTTTTTTTAAATTTGTGTCTACGTGTGTACGTGCCGCTGTGTGCACTAATGTTTATAGGTCTGTAGGTATTCATGTGTGCGGTAAGAATTCGTGCGTCTGTCTACACTGATGTTAGTATGCGTGCTTGGGAGTGGGCGTTTGCTAGTGTGCGTGGATCAATGAATTTATGCTTAGTTAGCTGGTAGCTTAAAAAATTTCCGTGCGTATGTGCATGAACCACCGTTAAGCTTTGAGTATCGGGCTGGTCAATAGGTTATTCCTGGTGCACAGTAATTAACAGGATTACTGGAGCACAATGATAGCTTAAAAGGAATATTCGCGTGCACGTGTAAGTTTATGGTCTGCGCACAAAAGGTTATGTGCTCATGTTGGTTTTGTGTTAACAGTCTGAACAGGTGCTCGCGGCAGTAAGGTATTAACAACCCGTTTAAGTGCTCTTGTCAGTTTGATATTAGAAACCGTGTAGGAGTTTGCGTGGGTTTGAAGCAAACAAACCGTTCAAGTGGTAATTCCAGTTTGGTATAACCAACCGTTTAAATGTCCGTGTCAGTGTGGTATTAACAAACCGTGTTTTGTGCTCGTGTTGGCTTGATATTCACAAACTGTGTAGTTGTTATCTGTTTTTGAAAAACTAAACATATTCACGTGTCGAAGTGGGTTTAAACTAATTTTTTAGTGTTTTGTTGACGTGTTTAAGTAATATATCGCACAGGTACAATTGTCAGTCCTGGACAAATTTAAACGGCTTGTTATTGAGATTTTGTACATAAGAAAATTCATAATATCATATATATTTGACTACATTAAATGCGGTTGCTCAACAATATATCACGTAGTATTATCATATAAAATATATGATATTAGATATAGAGAATAGAGAGTGTTTCAACAGTGAACGTCGCATGGACCTTTAGTGGCAGGAGCTATGCGCCAGTATCAACAAAACTCCCATTTTAAAAGGTATCTCGTGTGGGGCTAAGACTGGAGAAATCCTTGCCATACTGTGGCCAAGCGGTACGTGTTTTACCCCAAAAATAAGGAAAAAATATTTATCCTTAAAAAGTGACGAAACATAGAGTTTAATTTTATATTCAAAAACTAATATGATACAAACCTTGCTGTAGAATCGGTTCTATCTGAAAATGTCATGAATATATATTTCAGGATCTGGTAAGACGACGCTGTTAAAGTGCCTTGCTTGTCGACTTCCGGAAACCTCCGGTGAGATTCTGGTAAACGAGCAACCAATTAACAAACAGATGAGGAGAAGAATGGGTTATCTTCAACAGACGAAGGTCTTTTTTTGGACGTTAACGCTTAAAGAGACTCTAACAGTAAGCTCTCTCTCTCTCTCTCTGTCTCTTTCCACTCTTTCTCTCTCTCTCTCTCTTTAATAACATGACCTGAATAACTGGATCTCAATATAGTTAGACAAGTCTTATATAAGAGCAAAGGCATTGGTGGAACATTAGTTAGTATAACAGCAGTCATTCTGGCATTTTAGGATTGAATATAACATTTAAAACGGCTCATACAATGGCATATTAATGTATACAAATATAGCATTCCGATGGAAAATGATTCATCTGCGATTGATATATGACGTGAATATCCGTTATACACACACACACACACACACACACACACATATATATATATATATATACAGTACACAGCTTACTAGCGGCTGCGAAATTGATGGAAAAAACAGCATAAGAGAAACAGAGTCTGAGAGATCATAACTCAGCTCCGACTTGAAACGTGCCAAGATACAGGTAAATGTTACAGTACATTTCACCGAGGACGCAGTATGCATCATAAACTAACCTTTATTGCATTGTTACTTGCTAGTCAGTTGAGGAATATTTGGGTTTTGCTACTGCTTATACTTCATAAACTACATAGAATGTGTTTACTTAATTTTGATAATAAATGTGTAAGGTGTATGGCTTTTGTTGTTGAATTATCTTTCTCTTTGAGTTTGTGTTGTCTTTATAACAGAGTATATATTTACATGGAAACTGCATAGGCTTGACCATATAGCTGAATACTCTCTTTTTAATTTTCCCTTTGAACGCACTTGGATATTAGTTCACGTTAGAAGAGGTAGGTACATAAGAAATGACGGGGATATGCTTATACTGTCCATTTTCTGGCAAAATCAAACTGTAGATTATATATATTTTAGTTATAGGTGATATGTTCATACGGGGACTGTATGGGGGTGAACAGAAGAGAGCCACCATCGCTTGCGAGCTGATTACAAACCCTGATGCACTTTTGTTTGATGTATGTTTGTAAAGATTCATTTTTCAATAAAGGCCAGCCAGATGATACTGAATGTCCGAGGTCCAAATTCAATTCGCGATAGTCACAATGAAAAGATCAAATTCTTTGTCTAATCGAGTAATATAATTCAATCCCTGTTTAAAATATCTGGTAAAGTCATATATTAAATACATCGAAATCGTACACTGGAACCTGAACACATCAATGTCATTTGCAAGCAAGTAGGCATTGCGTAACATATTTTTTTAACAAGGGCTTTCTTATATAATATCTAGGATTCAGGGATAAACTTATGTGTCACTTACGTATCTTATCTTTCTTCAATTTATTTGTCGGCAAACGGATATTAAATCTTAATCAATTAAATCTTAGTTTGTCAATGGTTCTGTTTTGATTATGTATAATTTAGAAATCTGATATCCAGCTTCTTTTGCTTTTTACTAACCCAAAGGAACTCAGGAAATTATGAATAAGAATCGTATGCTATAAAGTATATTACAATTAAATTCCATTGGATAATACTTTATTTTATCTAGGCGTTTCCAGACTTTTCTTGTTATTCGAACAGTTGTCTTTTATCAATGAATCGAAGGAGGGAGACCTATTTTATAATTTGGAATAATATCTCTTGAACGTGAAGAATAATGTCTCTTAATAATCTTAATAATAATAATAATAATAATAATAATAATAATAATAATAATAATAATAATAAAAATAGTAATAATAATAACAAAATAACAAAATCATAAATATCATTAATATGACATTTTGTGTTTACAATCCGTGGTAGAGTATCATTGAAATGCCTAAGATGAAATTGTGATGATAAATCTGTTTTTTTTTTTATCTGATTTTCTCTCATTTATTCTTCATTTTCACAGGAGCCTACATCTGGCTTGGATTCTAACCTGGCCTATAACCTGGTGTGCATCTTAAAGGAGCTGGATTCAGATTCAGATTCAAATAAATGACACTGTTATATATTATATTAATAATTTCTAATTGAAACAACCGTAAAGATAACCTCTATAACGTTTTCTATAACAATATACTAAATACAATTGCCCTGAGGACAGAAAGTAATATTTTGTTTGCCTTTATAATTTCTAAATGAAACTGCCTTATTGATTATGTTTTCTGTATAAAAGCTGCCTCAAGGATACTGACGTGCACCAACATACTGTTGTACTATTGCCCCGAGGACGGAACGTAATACATATATTTTGTTTATTACGAAACACATTACGGACATGTGCTTGAAATATTTGCCGTAATGGAAAGGAATGTTTTGGTAGAACATTTCTAATAATGATGTTCCCTTAGAACATAAACTGTTTAGTGGTCGGTCATTAGGAATGGACACGGAGCAGTTGTTAAAGAAAGAGGGACTCGGTTTAATGTATATTTCAATTTTCAATGAGTTTAAGGGATCCCCCATAATGCATGAAAAGGAGGTCACGATTCGATAGACACAATGATAAATAGAAAAAGGAAATGGTAGAGCGCCTGCCAGGATAATTATTCTTTCATATCCCTAGTTATGCCATACGCCTCTCGTATAGGAAAGCAGATTTTAAATATATCAAAACACCTTAATATATTTTATGCTACTAAATGATCGGAATTTGCTCCAACAGCCTATGACAACATAAATTAAAAACGTGTATGATAAATACTTTCGTGATGCTAAGGTTGCTTATTACGATGAAGCTTCTGGCGTGATAGATCATTTCTCGAGAATTAGTCTTCCCTGTGAGGAGGGGTACAACCCTGCAGACTTCATGTGTGAGTATTCAAGGAGTGCATTTATAAATGACACAAATAAAATACGCATATACTACAATATGAGTATATATTGTAAAATAAAGTTAACTGGTGTTATTGTTTCCATATATTATAATAAGAGGAACATTGATCCTTTATGTATCAACAGTAGAAGTGCTGGATAGAGGGGAAGACACAACCAAGAAGATATTAGACGCTTACATCAGACCTCCCTCAAAATAAAAATAAAGAGGTTTTAATATTATTTATATATTATCCAACAGGAGGCGCCAGTTTCCCTTGTTGAAAAGCGCCATGTCTTACTCTTAATACAAATATTAAGAGCTGAACATAAACTAGGAGATACAATTGTTCTTGGCGTAAAAGCGCTGTGTCATGGTCTTAATACGTATGTATAGTATTAAACATAAGCTAGAAAATATTAGTGTTCATGACATGAAGTGCTGCATCATGTTCTTAATACAAATATTTAGCTCTGAACATAAACAAAGGTAATACCAGTGTTCCTAGCGTAAAAGCGCTGTGTCAAGGTCTAAATAAAAATATATAGCTCTGAACATCAATTAGGAGATACTGGAGTCCCTAGCGTATAAGGTCATGGTCTAAATACAGATGTGAAGCGCTGAACAACAAATAGGAGATACTGGTGTTTCTTAATTAGCAGCGTTGCGTTATGCTCTTTATACAAATATGTAGCGCTAGACATAAACCAGGAGATACCAGTGTTCCTGGCGTAAAAGCGGTATTATAGTTTAAATAACTATCATAATTCTGTTCACTTAAACAGTTTTAGGTTATTTTAATGCAGTTACATACAATGCATATTCTGATTTGTTAGGATCATATGTTTTGGGTTTCTCAATTGAGGACGAGTAAAATGCTGTTGATCTAATTACATTTGTTATTTCTTTTGTCGTCTTTATATTGTGTAATCGGGTAAGTGTTCTTCATTAAACCACAAATGTGTCTGGTTATCAGATACGCATGTATTTTGTATTTAAGGTATTCGTATAAGTTTGAGAGCGCCCACAGTGGCAAGAGAACCCTGGATATGATTCTGCTCGACACAAAACTAATGCGATCAATACGACGTCACTCGGGGAGTCATCCAAGGCAAAAGGTTCAACAGGGCAAGTTCGTGCGCTCACGGATTTATCACGGAATGCTTTTCCACGAACTAAAATAAAATGGATAACTATCTGACATAATTTATATTGGAACAACATGTTAACAGATGTGGCTAATGTCTTGTGTAACAAACGTTGCCTAATAACAATTATTTGCATTTGATTGTTAGCAACATAAAGCTTCTTCTCTTTATTAACAGGAATACCAAATGTAGTAACACGCAAGACACGAAATTGGGTGAAAGATCTCTTTTCCTGTTCTGACACTAGCGCGTGTTGAACATATATATTTCAGTTGATTTGTACAATTAGCAGTACTTACAGGACTTCAACATTCAAACGATTGAATAATATATTTAGCTATGAACTAAATTAAGCATGATAACATTACTATATGGGACAAACACGTCTGTATATTACAAAACACACAGGACAAACACTGAGAATATCAACTAAATATAAATGTAGCTTTTTCATACAGAACAATGTAAAACTCGGTTTTACCAATTGAATTGTAGATCCGGATGTGACTGATGATATCAGCTTCAACAGAGTGAGAGATGATTGGCTATCAAACGAACGGAAGTGACCAACAGGTTTCTGCTGTCAAAACATTGTCTTAACCTTGCGGGGCCTTCTTCTTGCGATACCGCACGTTCTTTACAAGATAAACTTTCAACGGACAGTAATTCCGACACTTGCCACCTGCGTGGTTTGGTTTCAGTTACCACGTACTGAAGAAACAATCTGGGATCGACTAGGACTGGTATTTTTTTTTAAGTAACCACGTCTATTTTCAATACTTGCGTAACTTAGTACGTGTACTTCTGCAAAATTCCATTCCAGTTTATGACAACATGACAGGGCAGTGTCAAACGCTTCCTCTTATCTTGTATCCTAGAGCTAACCAGGCCTGGTGATACCTGCATCAGCGAGCCCTGGGTATATCTTCCCCATTTTTGTGGTCATGCCATTGAGGAAGCCCGCAAGGTGCGTTCGCTTGTGAGTGAAACACGGCCACTCAGCACGGCCTTGCCATTGCGTCTGTAGAGCGCTAACCCTGGGTGGGGCTGACATTTAAAAATCTCTCTGCTTTGAGACTGTGCTTTGAGACTGTGTAATGCAAAATGGTGTAATACTTTGGGAGCTGAATTCGTGAGCTCTATTTTTGAGTTCACGTTTAGGTCAGGGACAAAAGACAAACATTAAACTTTCCATTGCTTATTTGTTTGTATGCAACCAGTTGGATGATCAGAGAGACGATAGTGAAAGATGAGGAAAGCAATTTGGAAAGTTAGATGAGACTGAAACCATCATTTATATGAAACCATAAATCTCACCTTTAACTTTGCAGCGTTTATCTACAAATAATGTATAACATGTGAAAAATAAAGTATTTATCAACAGTTTTATGATCATATATAATATATTTTTAAAAAAATTTTCTACTTTTCTCTCCTTGCTTTTGTCAGATCCTAATAGTATTACATTTCAATTTCCTGCTAATTAAGAATTATGTAAAATGCTGTTTCTCTGAATTTTGCAGCTATTCATGTGTGGCATCAACTGGTCATTCATCATCTACTCATCTGTATGTACGGAACGTAAGTGGTCTATAAGCTCTTACTTACAGGACGTATTTGTTTTATTTTCTCTGGTTACAGACGTTAAGAAATGATACATTTTATTTAATTCTATTCTTTGAACATATTCTCTCCATTCAGTCAAAGCGACTGTTTCAGCTATATTTCTTTGGGTTTTACCCGTTCTTAGATAGTTTAAGCAATTTTTGGATGGTTGGCGCTACGATAGTCCTTGGTAAAACGTCAAATTTTTCAGAATAAAAATGAAAATATGGGCAATGTCCCCTTCAGAAAAAAAAATCCGTGCGCTGATTTCCCTAGAGGCTCAAATAAATTAAACTGTTCAACCAACTACACCGCCAATATCTGACTAGATATTATAGTAGCCTTACACCTCTACAGTACTGCTCGGTGGCAGTGCTCTCAACATGAGGCAAAGTTCCCACCAATTCAAGATAAATAAAATTGATATTTCCCAAGTGTAACCACAGAAGTGTTGCCTGAAACCGTTTGTTGGTAGCAAACAACAAAATCATAATATAGATTAAATATGGTATATTATTAGTTATCTAATGAACCGTTAACGATCTGATTGTATCCTGTTTTGCTGAAACCAGACCAAAGACGGAATATCGTGAAGATAAGATTTGATTGAGGTAATCATAACGTTTTTACTTTGAACGATATAATAGTGTTTCCTAATCATCAATACTTCTGATCATTATAATACGTGTTATGGTCACTGTTTCCGGTTTTGCAGTAATTTGTAACAAAATGTTACAAAATGTTCGCGCCAGTGATGAAGGGCTCGAGTCCATACTTTCCACGTGCATTTTCTGTGATTGCAGACTACAATCCTACAAAATTAATTTTTTACTCACTTAATTTTCCTTTCCTGTTTTCTAATGTTTTCTGTGAAGCTTATGACTTTGTGCATGTTTATTTAATCATTAGGAAGGGTCAATGTTCGAGCATGAAAATTAAGAACATATTATCAGTAATAAAAGCCAGTCTAGCTACACTGTACTTTTACCGGGATCTGATGAATGTATGTTATAATTAAAATTTCAGAGCCGACTTTAGATTATGGGATACTTCAAGATGATTGTAAAATATGATACGATATGAAATTTGTTGTTTTAAGTGTTTAAAAGCCGAGCGGTGGTTGGCCGGGAGAGGGCAGCAGGGTGCTACAGAGTGTCAGCGGTTCTTCTATCTCAGTTGACCAGCGATGCCCTTGCTATTATTATTTAGCCCACGTTCTATCATTGCGCCTTCTACTGGACAGCAGGTCTCAACGGTGTGAAGGCCTTTTTCTTCAGCTGGTTGACTTCACTGCTTAATATTTTAGTTACACAGGTACCTTTCAACATTTTCTGCATTTGGGGATGCAATATATGTCTGATGACAGTTAATCATTTATTAAACATTATAAATTTTGACATTACGTATTCAAGATAAACGTTTTATATTAAATATACACTAGGCAGACAGCTGCTGAGATTTCGCTTTGTCATGTGGTTGCTTTGTCTGTCACTCATATATTATAGTTTAATCTTTGTGAAACGTTTAGGAGTTATGATAATGGCAAAAGAATAATACACGTTTGGAAGCAGTTTAGATTTCAATAACCATTTGAATTAAATCATTATGTTCAATTAGGACAAATCATTTTAGATAAACCATCCCTAAGCCAGTCTCTGATAACGTGTGTCGCCTTTGAGTGAAAGCTGACTGGTAATTAAACCCTGCACCGAATCATTGAAATGTCACACGCAAATGCATAAGCTAACTGTGATTAAGACCTTTATTGAAGATGTGAACGCTAACCACTTCTATTTTCATACTGTTATCTGTATTTTTATATAATCCTTTTGTTCAAGAGTTGGTCAGTCTTTTGACACCCATATAACTGTCTGTTACTTTGGTAATAATCATGCCCGTTCATTATTAACCGGTAGTTTATTCCAAGAATATATCGGGCCATACATTCATGCCGATATGGTAGTGACATAGTTTATTGATGATTGCGCATTATTAACATCAAGATATATACCCCTAGTTTAAATGTCAATGAACGTTTCATTTTTGAATCCTAATTTTAGTCCTTTGTGTACACAGGCTTTAGGGGTTCTCTGCAGTACCCTCTTTCTTGACCTCAATGCTATAATAGCAACCGGAAATATAGTCTTCATGGTCAATGTCATGGCCGGAGAGTGCAAAATATAATAGTCTTGCAATCCGCACGCATACAAGCATTCACTATGACACTAGGTATGTATTTTTAAATACTATCTGAAAATAAAGCCTGCCGGTACGACATGTGATTTACCACTTTTTATTTCTTTAATACCCGTGTCACCAAGGAGTCATACTAATTCTTCCATTAGTGTAAAAACGTGATACGTACGTAGTTCTTCATTACCGTTCAGGGCATCTGTCACTAGAGCTGGACAGTACAAACTCCTATGTTTCATAGAATATTTCACAATGTCAGTATTTCACGTGTTCTGTGGCATGGGATATTCAGGGTTCCTCCCCACCATCAAGTAACCTTTATTGTAATAGCTTTTATTTATTTGAAAAATAAAATTTATCAGTCAGTCAATCATTGACGTATCACGTTTTAACACTAATGGAAGAATTAGTATGACTCCTTGGTGACACGGGTATTAAAGAAATAAAAAGTGGTAAATCACATGTCGTACCGGCAGGCTTTATTTTCAGATAGTATTTAAAAATACATACCTAGTGTCATAGTGAATGCTTTTATGCGTGCGGATTGCAAGACTATTATATTTTGCCCTCACCGGCCATGACATTGACCATGAAGACTATATTTCCGGTTGCTATTTTGCATTGATGTCAAGAAAGAGGGTACTGCAGAGAACCCCTAAAGCCTGTGTACACAAAGGACTAAAATTAGCATTCAAAAATGAAACGCTCATTGACATTTAAACTAGGGGCATATATCTTGATGTTAATAATGAGCAATTATCAATAAACTATGTCACTACCATATCGGCATGAATGTATGGCCCGATATAGTCTTGGAATAAACATCCGGTTAATAATGATCAGGCATGATTATTACCAAAGTAACAGACAGTTAAATGGGTGTCAAAAGACTGACCAACTCTTGAACAAAAGGATTATATAAAAATACATATATCAGTATGAAAATAGATTTGGTTAGCGTTCTCATGTTCAGTAAAGGTCTTAATCACAGTTAGCTTATGCATTATGCGTGTGACATTTCAATGACTCGGTGCAGGGTTTAATTACCGGTCAGCTTTCACTCAAAGGCGACACATGTTATCAGAGACTGGCTCAGGGATGGTTTATCTAAAATGACTTGTCCTAATTGAACATAATGATTTAATTCAAATGGTTATTGAAATCTAAACTGCTTCCAAACGTGTATCATTCTTTTGCCATTATCATAACTCCTAAACGTTTCACAAAGGTTTAACTATAATATATGAGTGACAGACAAAGCAACCACATGACAAAGCGAAATCTCAGCAGCTGTCTGCCTAGTGTATATATAATATAAAACGTTTATCTTGAATACGTAATGTCAAAATTTATTATGTTAAATAAATGATTAACTGTCATCAGACATATATTGCATCCCCAAATGCAGGAAAATGTTGAAGGGTACCTGTGTAACTAAAATATTAAGCAGTGAAGTCAACCAGCTGAAGAAAAAGGCCTTCACACCGTTGAGACCTGCTGCCCAGTAGGAGGCGCAATGATAGAACGTGGGCTAGATAATAATAGCAAGGCCATCGCTGGTCAACTGAGATAGAAGAACCGATGACAATCTGTAGCACCCTGCTGCCCTCTCCCGGCCAACCACCGCTCGGCTTTTAAACACTTAAAACAACAAATTGCATATCGTATCATATTTTACAATCATCTTAAAGTATCCCATAATCTAAAGTCGGCTCTGAAATTTTAATTATAACATACATTTATCAGATCCCGGTAAAAGTACAGTGTAGCTAGACTGGCTTTTATTACTGATAATATGTTCTTAATTTTCATGCTCGAACATTGACCCTTCCTTATGATTAAATAAACATGCACAAAGTCATAAGCTTCACAGCAAATATTAGAAAACAGGAAAGGAAAATTAAGTGTATAAAAAATTAACTTTGTAGGATTGTAGTCTGCAATCACAGAAATTGCACGTGGAAAGTATGGACTCGAGTCCTTCATCACTGGCGCAAACATTTTGTAACATTTTTTTACAAATTACTGCAAAACTTGAATTTGGCCGGAAACAGTGACCTTAACACGTATTATAATGATCAGAAGTATTGATGATTAGGAAACACTATTATATCGTTCAAAGTAAAAACGTTATGATTACATCAATCAAATCTTATCTTCACGATATTCCGCTTTTGGTCTGGTTTCAGCAAAACAGGATACAATCAAATCGTTAACGGTTTATTAGATAACTAATAATATATGATATATATTTTATAGTATGATTTTGTTGTTTGCTACCAACAAACGCTTTTAGGCAACACTTAGGAAATGTCAATTTTACTTATCTTGAATTGGTGGAAACTTAGCCTCACGTTGATAGCACTGTCCCCAAGCAGTACTGTAGAGGTGTAAGGCTACTATAATATCTAGTCAGATCATGGCGGTGTAGTTGGTTGAACGATTTCATTTATTTGAGCCTCTAGAGAAATCAGCTCACGGATTTTTTCTGAAGGGGACATTGCTCATATTTTCATTTTTATTCTGAAAGATTTGACGTTTTACCAAGGACTACCGTAGCGCCAACCATCCAAAAATTGCTTAAACTATCTAAGAACGGGTAAAACCCAAATTAATACAGCTGAAACAGTCGCTTTGACTGAATGAAGAGAATATGTTCAAAGAATAGAATTAAATAAAATGTATCATTTCTTAACGTCTGTAACCAGAGAAAATAAAACAAATACGTCCTGAAAGTAAGAGCTTATAGACCACTTACGTTCTGTACATACAGATGAGTAGATGATGAATGACCAGTTGATGCCACACATGAATAGCTGCAAAATTCAGAGAAACAGCATTTTACATAATTCTTAATTAGCAGGAAATTGAAATGTAATACTATTAGGATCTGACAAAAGCAAGGAGAGAAAAGTAGAAAATGTTTTTTTAAATATATTATATATGATCATAAAACTGTTGATAAATACTTTATTTTTCACATGTTATACATTATTTGTAGATAAACGCTGCAAAGTTAAAGGTGAGATTTATGGTTTCATATAAATGATGGTTTCAGTCTCATCTAACTTTCCAAATTGCTTTCCTCATCTTTCACTATCGTCTCTCTGATCATCCAACTGGTTGCATACAAACAAATAAGCAATGGAAAGTTTAATGTTTGTCTTTTGTCCCTGACCTTAACGAGAACTCAAAAATAGAGCTCACGAATTCAGCTCCCAAAGGTTTACACCATTTTGCATTACACAGTCTCAAAGCACAGTCTCAAAGCAGAGAGATTTTTAAATGTCAGCCCCACCCAGGGTTAGCGCTCTACAGACGCAATGGCAAGGCCGTGCTGAGTGGCCGTGTTTCACTCACAAACGAACGCACCTTGCGGGCTTCCTCAATGGCATGGCCACAAAAATGGGGAAGATATACCCAGGGCTCGCTGATGCAGGTATCACCAGGCCTGGTTAGCTCTAGGATACAAGATAAGAGGAAGCGTTTGATACTGCCCTGTCATGTTGTCATAAACTGGAATGGAATTTTGCAGAAGTACACGTACTAAGTTACGCAAGTATTGAAAATAGACGTGGTTACTTAAAAAAATTTACCAGTCCTAGTCGATCCGAGATTGTTTCTTCAGTACGTGGTAACTGAAACCACATCACGCAGGTGGCAAGTGTCGGAATTACTGTCCATTGAAAGTTTATCTTAGAAAGAACGTGCGGTTTCGCAAGAAGAAGGCCCCGCAAAATTAAGACAATGTATTGACAGCAGAAACCTGTTGGTCACTTCCGTTCGTTTGATAGCCAATCATCTCTCCCTCTGTTGAAGCTGATATCATTAGTCACATCCGGATCTACAATTCAATTGGTAAAACCGAGTTTTACATTGTTCTGTATGAAACAGCTACATTTATATTTAGTTGATATTCTCAGTGTTTGTCCTGTGTGTTTTGTAATATACAGACGTGTTTGTCCCATATAGTAATGTTATCATGCTTAATTTAGTTCATAGCTAAATATATTATTCCATCGTTTGAATGTTGAAGTCCTGTAAGTACTGCTAATTGTACAATTCAACTGAAATATATATGTTCAACACGCGCTAGTGTCAGAACAGGAAAAGAGATCTTTCACCCAATTTCGTGTCTTGCGTGTTACTACATTTGGTATTCCTGTTAATAAAGAGAAGGAGCTTTATGTTGCTAACAATCAAATGCAAATAATTGTTATTAGGCAACGTTTGTTACACAAGACATTAGCCAAATCTGTTAACATGTTGTTCCAAATCAAATTATGTCAGATAGTTATCCATTTTATTTTAGTTCGTGGAAAAGCATTTCAACTAAACTAATACAGGCTAAAAAAGTAATTGCTTACAATGACAGAGTACTATTTTTATAAATGTTTAAACATTATCATTTAACTGACTTTTAGTTTGTTGCGATAACCTTGACCTGGTGACAATCATCGGTCACCTTTGACCCCTTTGACTCTGATAATTCTACAACTCTCCATTTTTGACCGTTGATAAATCCGTGAGCGCACGAACTTTCCCTGTTGAACCTTTAGCCTTGGATGACTCCCCGAGTGACGTCGTATTGATCACATTAGTTTTGTGTCGAGCAGAATCATATCCAGGGTTCTCGCGTCCACTGAGGGAGCTCACAAACTTATACGTTTACCTTAAAAACAAAATACATGCGTATCTGATAACCAGACACATTTGTGGTTTAATGAAGAACACTTACCCGATTACACAATATAAAGACGACAAAAAAAAATAACAAATGTAATAAGATCAACAGCATTTTACTCGTCCTCAATTGAGAAACCCAAAACATATGATCCTAACAAATCAGAATATTCATTGTATGTAACTGCATTAAAATAACCTAAAACTGTTTAAGTGAACAGAATTATGATAGTTATTTAAACTATAATGCCGCTTTTACGGTAGGAACACTGGTATCTCCTGGTTTATGTCTAGCGCTACATATTTGTATAAAGAGCATTTCGCAACGCTGCTAATTAAGAAACACCAGTATCTCCTTGTTGTTGTTCAGCGCTTCACATCTGTATTTAGATCATGACCTTTTACGCTAGGGACTCCAGTATCTCCTAATTGATGTTCAGAGCTACATATTTTTATTTAGACCTTGACACAGCGCTTTTACGCTAGGAATACTGGTATTACCTTTGTTTATTTTCAGAGCTAAATATTTGTATTAAGAACATGATGCAGCGCTTTATGTCATGAACACTAATATTTTCTAGCTTATGTTCAATACTATACATACGTATTAAGACCATGACACAGCGCCAAGAACAATTGTATCTCCTAGTTTATGTTCAGCACTTAATATTTGTATTAAAAGTAAGACACCGCGCTTTTCCACAAGGGAAACTGGCGCCTCCTGTTGGATAATATATAAATAATATTAAAACCTCTATATTTTTATTTTGAGGGAGGTCTGATGTAAGCGTCTAATATCTACTTGGTGGCGTCTTCCCCTCTATCCAGCACTTCTACTGTTGATACATAAAGGATCAATGTACCTCTTATTATAATATATGGGAACAATAACACCAGTTAACTTTATTTTACAATATATACTCATATTGTAGTATATGTGTATTTTATTTGTGTCATTTAAAAATGCACTCCTTGAATACTCACACATGAAGTCTGCAGGGTTGTACCCCTCCTCACAGGGAAGACCAGTTCTCGAGAAATGATCTATCACGCCAGAAGCTTCACCGTAATAAGCAACCTTAGCAACATGGAAGTATTTATCATACACGTTTTTAATTTATGTTGTCATAGGCTGTTGGAGCGAATTCCTATCATTTCGTAGCATAAAATATATTAAGGTGTTTTGATATATTTAAAATCTGCTTTCCTATACGAGAGGCGTATGGCATAACTATGGATATGAAAGAATAATTATCTTGGCCAGCGCTCTATCTTTTCCTTTTTCTATTAAACATTGTGTCTTAAGGATTCGTGACCTCCTTTCCAGGCATTAGGGGGAATCCCTTAAACTCATTGGAAATTGAAATATACATTAAACCGAGTCCCTCGTTTCTTTAACAACTGCTCCGTGTCCATTCCTAATGAGCGACCAGTAAACAGTTTATGTTCTAAGGGAACATCATTATTAGGAATGTTTAATAGTTTAATAAGTAATGTTTAATATCAAGCCAACATGAGCACTAAACACGGTTTGTTAATACCACACTGACACGGTCATTTAAACGGTTGGTTATACCAACCTGGAATTACCACTTGAACGGTTTGTTTGCTTCAAACCCACACAAACTCCTACACGGTTTCTAATATCAAACTGGCACGAGCACCTGTTCAGACTGTTAACACAAAACCAACATGAGCACATAACCTTTTGTTCGCAGACCATAAACTTACACATGCACGCGAATATTCCTTTTTATTACTGTGCACCAGGAATAACCTATTGACCAGCCCGATACTCAAAGCTTTAATCTAGATAAATATATAACGGTGGTTCATGCACATACGCACGGACATTTTTTAAGCTACCAGCTAACTAAGCATAAATACACTGATCCACGCACACTAGCAAACGCCCACTCACAAGCACGCATACTAACATTAGTGTAGACAGACGCACGAATTCTTACCGCACACATGAATACCTACAGACCTATAAACATTTGTGCACACAGCGGCACGTACACATGTAGACACAAATTTAATAAAAAGCACATACATAATCAATATTAAAGGTGATTTGTGCATATATACCGACGGTTGCACACATGCACACACACATAGAAAACAAAAAAAGTATAACAAGCACAAACCCCTAATACATGTTTATGAATAACTAAAGTAACATGTTTCACTTGTAATAAGCGAACATATTTGCATGCCGTACGACACAGTATGTCGTTTTTCGTATTAGTATGTCGTAAGACACGCCTCTAGGAGGAAATACTCTCTTAGAGAATTAGAAATTCAAATGAGGCACAAAATACAATGATAGTATATACTTTAGTAGCTGTTGATAGTACAATCGCATTCGTATATGGTGCTTTAGCTATGGCGCGATGTCCGTCCTTTGCCCTTGTCCCTTATTCAGTCTTTTAAACTGTTTTATCAATAGCTTTAAGATACCTGAGGTAATTTTGCACACATGCTATGATGACCACATTTAGCGTATTATTTACCTTTGAAAATTGTCCTCTATCCCCCTAAAACCTATTATTAACTCATGGTGTTATTAAACAGATATATGAAGTTTGTATACATCCTCACTAAAAACATACAAATTACCAAGCAAATAATAACCAAAATAAATAGTATTCAAAGATGAATTAGATTTTCATGAACCACTGGACATATAAGCGATATCTACAACCCTGACATTTTTTTGGGTTTTTTTTTCTTTATTGTTGGAACTGGGACCCATGAAGGTTAATGGCGAATATCACATAGCATTTAACGCGTATTGAATATTCATTTCTTTACTACAAACCGATTACTGAAGTACAGCTCATTACACAATAAAATAAATTATTTTCTCTGCATTGTCGAAATTTTCATCAAAATGGAATCATCACTATTCACCAGCTCTATGGACATAGTCATGAATATGAGTGAATAGAATAACGTTTTATATTACACATGATATATATCATACATAATATACTTTACTAATCCGTGAAATACTCTCTTAGAGAATAAGAAATTCAAATGAATCACAAAAGTACAATGACATTGTTTACTTCAGTATTTGTGGATGGTTTTATTGAATGCTTATATGGTGCTATAGCTATGGCGTTATGTCCGTACTTGTCCCTTATCCCGTCTTTTAAACTGTTTTACCTATGGCTTTAAGATATCTGAGGTAATTTTGCACACATGCGTATGATGACCACATTTTGCGTATCATTTGCCTTTGAAAACTGTCCTTTTTTATCCCTGAAACCTATTATTACCTCTTGGTGGTATTAAACAGATGTATGAAGATTGTATACATCCTAAATATAAACATACAATTTATCAAGCAAATAATTTCAAAATAAATAGTATTTAAAAATGGATTAGGTTTTCATTAACCACTGAGCATTTAAGCAATATCAACAACCCTTAATGGATATGATAGAGTCTATGTATCTTTATTAACCTCTTAATATTGGTTAATATGTCTAGTTACTGAGGAGTACGTGATATATATGATTTTTATTTTATGAAAATACATAATTAAACCCACAACAAATTGTGAAATTGAGAGATAGATTTATACTAATGGCGGAAACTGGTTGCAATAGCATGTTAGATGTTCGAAAAAAATTGATATTTATTGTGTTCACTGAAAAAGGCTAAGTTTTAATGTTATTCACTACTTTGTGGTTGGTTTTCTTATATCTCAGGGTTACAATATTCTTTCCTAGATAATAGGACTTCTTTTTATGTGAATATATAAGTTTTTGTGATCGAATATGCAAAGGTGCATCCAATTTAATTGATTATGGAAGAAAACGACCAATTATAGATATGAATATAAATACGTATAACTAATATATACATCTACCTACAAGTTATTGAATTAATTAAAGGGGCAAAAATCCTTCCCTATCAAAACCTGTTATATAATTTTTTTCGTGTATTTGTTTTATTTACTTTAAAATTTCAATATTGAGCACTGAATGGGTGAAATTTTATTGTAAAAAGAAGAAAGATGTAAACGTTCGGATCTGTTAATGGTCTGTGCGGTATCGATGTTCAATAATTTTCATGCGTTAACCAAGTCATTAAAGTAAGTACATCTTATTTAAATTTCAATCGGTAAATTTAGCGAGGTCCATTTTTAGTGTGATTTACATCGTTTAAATACTAAGTATTACCTGATGTCAATAACCCTATACAACAGACCCTAAAATTTCCGTATCATGCTTTCCAAAAATTGTTTTTCCCGAATTGTAAATACAAGAACCAATATTTTCCTTTATTACTCGAAAAGTAGAAATAATCCGTCAGAAAATTTAATTTTATTATTTACCGAAAATGATGCGCAGGAAAACTGGCTCATGGGGACCCTTGAAGAATAACAAATGGCCCAACCGGCCCGCCTCTCTCTTATGATACATGTCGTTGTGTAAAACAAAATACTCCTACTTCTATATTACTTATCCTGTATTTGATATTCCCTCGGATTATGTCAATTGTATGGTTCGATACTAGCTTATCGTAGATAAAGTAGGCAAATTTCAGACAATGAGGCAAGTTGATCTTATGATATTACCAACCCTCTTGAGCAAGTGGGCAAGTGCTACTGTCGAGCCCTGCCCTGGTAAATAATTTAAAATCGTTGTTATTGGTAAACATGCATCTTAGTCAGGTTAAACGGACGTGCAATGAAGAGATTTTTAAATGAATAATCACTCACAGGGGTAAAGACCAAGCTCAATATGACAATCTGCAGATAATCTCCCTATTGAACTTTTTGGGACTTTTGATAAATAATTCCTGAGATCTCTCTGAGTAAGATACAGCAAGTTTAATTTCTGTTGCAATTTGCTCCCTGTTCGGCTTAAAAATCAAGTAAAATGATTAGACTAATACTGTGATATTCACGTGCACATACATTAAAGAAAATAAAAAGGCTTAACATTTTCTTGTAAGTGGTTATGGTGACATAATCATTGGGGAAACGTTAGTTCTTATCCATTAATTAAACGACAAAAGTGTTGGTCACATCCGTCCAGCACCAAACAAACAATGTTCTATATATGTGAGAGACGCACATGAAAAGTTAAATGATTAGTCACTGAAAGGGTAAAGACCAAGCTTAATGTGTCAATGTGCAGACAAGTAAAGTAAAACGCAATAGTTAATTAGCTAATTAACATTGCCAAATTCAATTTCTTTTCCCCCCTAGAGCTTTTTTGGGTTTATCTCCAAATCTTTCTGAGTAAGATACAGTTGGTTTTATTTCTGATGCAATTTGTTTCCAGTTCAACCTTATTTTTTTGGACTATATGCAGTTTTCATCTATTGATTTCACAAAACAAACGTATTGCTGGATTATGACATTGAAGAAAATGTTATAGTTAACACGCAGAGTACGCTGAAAATCTGTTACAGAATATATCACAGAAATAGATGATCAAAGATAGATAAAACCAAGGTAATAATCCGTTCATACTTTATTCTTCCCAGCAAACATGCAGGGGTCTGAATACATGAAGACTGATATTCACGCCCTGTATATCAATATATAAGAAATCGTTACGAAAAGTGGGCAATTGCAAACTAAAATCTTGAAGTTACACTATTGAGAAAATGTTATGAGGTCAGAAGTAATGTCATTGCTCTTGCCTTCACCTATGTCCAGTCCCCGTGTGAACGCATCTCCAATATAGGTCAGAGTAGTTTTTGGAGAAAGTCATCGGTGTTCCTCTGTATCTCTGATACATTATGTGGGTAGAAGGATTCAGTAAAGGAAATAGGTATTCTTAAAGGACATTTGCACAATCGTTGCCTCGAGGGAGAGAGGTTCGTATTGTGGTTTTTAAAGACAAAGCGTCATCATTAATAAATTGTAAAACATTCAATTTATTATATAAATTTCTTAATCTATATCACACAATGTTCTAGTGTCATTGCTTTTAATATATTTTAGTGGAACTCATGCTTGCCATTGTTGAGTACATTACCTCATTTAGTCAACAGCACGATTCATCCCTTTATCTATGTTTTATCTAAGCAGTTATAAATCGGATCTTATCCAAAACATTCATGCCATATCTGTCTTCTAGTTGGTGTGTTTTCTTTATAAGTTCTCATATGTAAACTGTTGTGGAAAACTCTTACCGGTGTCTTGGCAATTAGTCAGACTGACCGATTCATCGCCTCCTGAACACATTTCTGTTCTTCACTCAATGGTTCTGACAGCCGGAGATAAGCAATGCAGTGAATGTAAATATGTATATAAACACCAAAGTAAATCCAGGGTAAAACATGTTGCACATTTGTATTAATATTGTTTAAATTATCAAAATATTACAACTATATGATTGTTATGTAAATTTACTAATCTGCTCAGTTCTGTGCAGTTAAATCTCCACCCTATGTCAAAGGTCAATATATTAAATCAATGTTGGTTCCAGCAGTAATTAATTACTACAGATCTGCTCATATTTCCCAGTGATTTACTCTGAGGGCCGCGGGGGGGGGGGGGGTATAAGAGATGACCAGAGTTTTGTCCATCATTTACTTGTCACATATTGATCCCAAATGAACTGTTGTAAGTTGTTCAATCAGTCATAATGGGAAATATCAAAGAACTTTTATTTAAAGATCTGTTTGATAAGTATTCAAAGTGTCAAAAGTTTATGTTTCCAAGATATGTTTACTAACTGAAGTGTTCGGGAAAGCCTCCCTGAATACTTGACCCAAGTCCAGACATAATGAAGAAGTTAGTCCCATATCTTTAAATTTTTTAAAGTTAGCTTTATCACATAGCCTAGTCACATTCTGAAATATTTTACAGCAATGCATTATTCCTGGTCAGTGTTCATTTTTGAATTCACATTATTCTTGATTATTATTCATATTGTAATAACGTATGAACATGATATGTGTCTAAATGACAAGCCGAATTCACTTGAAACTGATGAGAAGACCCCCAGTTATATGCCAAAATGTTATGACATATGCTTGTTATTCGTGGTCTTCTTATATATCTGCGATCTTATTTTTTTTATTCTGTGTTACATATATTATTCTTTTTTTTATTATTTATTCCATTAATTTTCTTTCGTATATGTGGATTTAGATTATTAAGCTTCTTCAGACCGGGTCAATAACTAAAATAACCCGGTTCTTTGATCTCTGTGATGTAAAACATATCAATTTTTAACTTTGTTAGGCACACAACTGACTGTCCGGTTCATATGTAAATAATTGATAGCTATTTAATAATGATTACTTTATGAATTAAAAAGGTCGAGTGTTCAACTTGATAAAAAGTTAAGGTCCATACACTAACAACTGTGTGCAAACATCTGGGGTTCTTGTAACCAGTCACAAAATGTGTAGCTTTAGTCAAATAGGTACCAGCACTTTATAACTGAAATGAAGAGAGTTGGTCCTTGTCACATCAGCATAATATGAAAAAAGGGAGAGTTAATCTGTAGAACAGAAGTATTATGTCCCCCGCCTAATGGGGAATATTTAGAAAAAAGTTGTGAATACCTGTATTTAATTTAAGATGGGTCAATATCACACAGCAAAATTATCTCTGTAACCTTGAAAACTACATTACTGTCATCCATTTTCGAATCTGACCTGGCCCTTCATGAGGTACGTAATGCTGCAATTTTGTTTACTATTTCAAATTCTGTTCTCGTTATTGCTTTTATATCATTTTAGCATTATCGCCGCTGTGACCATAAAAAACAAGTTAAGGTCATCCATATTCATACTTAATCTAGCCAGTGATAAGGTTCTTCAATGCTGGAATTTTGTTGACTCTACCTCAAAATTCTTTCGAAGTATTGCGTTAACATAATGTTTGCATTATTACCTCTGTGACCTTGAAATATCATCAAGATCATCTATATTCGGTTTTGACCTAGCCCTTGTTTAGGTTCATTAATGCTGTAAGTTTGGTGACTGTATCTAAAATTCTTCTCAAGTTATCGCGATACATATTTGTGACGAACGGACGGAAAGACCGACGGACTCTCACAGTTTCAAGTAACTGATTTGTGAGTAAATAATGGTATAATATAGAAATGTTTTGTAAAATGGTAGTTATATGACTAAAGTAAATCATTTTATTTACAACAAACGTTTAAGGTGTGAACTAGGTAGTGGTATAATATAAATAGATAAAGATGAATGGTTCTTTTATAACTAAAAGGGTTAATTTCACATTATGTAAAACGTCTGAAATGTGGACTAAATCGACTTAACCATAATTACATTGAATCATTTGTACTTGATATGCGATTCCTTTAAAGGTGTTCACTAACATATTGAAAAAAAAGCTTTGGTGTTTGAATAACACGCATATAATCTACCGGTTAAGTTCTTTCATGCGACCTTTAATATTTTGTACAAGCGTTACTCTGTCGATTTAAAGCAGCATATATGCCTATCCTTGACTTAAGTCTCACACTGTAAATAGATTTGACCAAATAATTACCTAATTTGATTTGAAAGTGAGATTTACAAGGATTACTCAAGAATTCCTGGTTGTCACCTACGCTTGACAGTTACTCACAGCACCCATTTAAGATGTAACAGAAACGTTGATAAATTTCTTGATATTTATTATGTAAAGAGAAGGAGGAAGCTTTCAAGATTCATTTCCCAAAGTATTGTTTGATTCAAAATGAAAATTCCTATTTTTCTAGTGCTATTTTTGTGCGTGGTCAAGCGGGCCCTATTCACCACATCGGTAGCTGTGCCGTCCGGGTACACTTGCACTTTTAACGTCACTCAGTCGCGAGTTTCTGATTACAGCAAACCATGATGACTACCATCTTTGGTTCCATGCATGCAAAAAGGCTACAGAAAACGTTGCCGGATGAATAAAATATCTGAAATTTTCACTTCGGGGAACTTTTTTGTACTCTATCGTTCTGTAATGATCCAATCTATTTCGAAAGCAAATACAACAAGTATATTACGTTTTAACATGTCATTGACCATTTTATTAAAACCTATAACAGAACTTATCAAATTTGTGTACTTCCCCCGTAAGTTAAGTGTAAACCAATACCTGTATAAATGAAAATGTATGCTTGATAATTGTATAATGGTATAATAATACAATAATAATAAAGTCAAATACTACAATGGTTCAAAATGCCTATTTTACTGACATTTGACACGTTTTATCGAGGCTCAGAAATAATATTTGACTCTCTTCAATGCGGACCTGTGCGTTCCATACCGGCCAGGTTTTCCTTCTCTATCTCTAGTGATAAAATGTCCTGAATAAACGATCCGTGTGACGTTTCTATATTGGAAGTAGAATGGATACGTAGATAAATCTCATGTATATCCAAAAGACGAGTAAAGAAAACAACAAAGATTCTTGAAATCAACATAAACTATGAAAGAAACTTACAATAATAAACTGACTACATAATCTTTGGAGGGCCGTCTTGGTGGCTTGATAGAACATTATACCCATGCACCTGTATATAAAAATTGCCAAAAATGAAACCATCATTCTTCATTTTTTTTAAATTAATATGTCCTTTGATGGTATACTTTTGCTTTAGACACTACTTTAAAAGCATTATACCATTGCCTTTGAAGTTATGTTTAAATGTTAAAGGGAAAAGATATAACGTCTGAGTGTTATAATTAAGTGCAAGTCTCCCTAGCATATTGGTGTAGTACAGATACTTGTACAGGTCTACCGAACGTACACTGTAATTTCGATAAAAGTACAATTCTTCCTGGCACATGAGTGTCATATGAATACTTGCTCAAATATTCCTTGAGTACTGGGAACATATGAGTAGATGTTCAAATCTCCCTAGCGTAAGGATGTCATATAGATACATGTACAAGTGTTATGAGACATACGGTTGTCATATGGATACGTGTACAACTGGCGTCAGTTGTCATATTTTTAACGTGTAAAATTCTCCCCGACTTACGATTGTTATATGGATACATTTACAGGTATCCTATTTATAAGGGAGTAGTGTGGAAAGGTGCCATCGATGTATATGAATGGTGAAGAAATCTTCTTAACGTATGCTTGTCATACGCTTTCATTTTCGCTTTTATTGGTGATGCGTTGTAACTTCATCTGTCTTCCGTTTTCTCAGAGGTACCCATGCCTGGCTTCAAATCGTGAAGACCAACACAAGATATATTCCGAAGGGTTGTCCATATTGTTACGACTTATTTACATATATAATGGAATAACTGAGATATTGCTCAATGCATGCGACGATTTCTTAGAACAATGTAAGCAGCTAGTAATGGGAGAACGATATGACCTATTAAAACCATCACACTGATCCACACTGGCCAGTCAAGCTCGTAAAATTCCAGGATCTCTTTTCCACTGACGTAGATGGTAGAATTGCTGGCAACGGAGCATTTAGGGAATATACTCTGATTTGGTGGGGCACAGCTAAAAATAAAAACAATCAAAAACAAAATCTAGAAACAATTTACCCTAATATCTCTTGGTAGTTCTGGAAACATGGTTATTTCTAAACCAAATACGATATAAAATGTTGTTATACGCATGTAAATATTTAATCTAATCAATATAATCATTGATACCACCTTAAGGCGAAATCTATGTTTCTTTTTAAGCACTTCTCATTTTTCGTCTCATCAGGACACCATGAAGATAGCAAACGGGAGCAAATATTCCATATTGCAAATAAATGTATCTAACATGTGATCATGAAGTGTATAACGACTGAAAATTAGAACTATTCAGTACTTTTAAGTTGACAGTGCCAATCTAAATGCTTGATTTTATACTGATCGAGGTAAAGCATTTGACACGCAGACCATAGATAGCAAATTACCAGAAGAATATTTCAGGAGGTATAGACATTCATACATCTCATACGGCTAGACCAAAATCAAAAGCATATACATGTAATCATTTACCCGAAATCAGAACCATCAAATTCCAGAACGGTTTGAATATGATACGCATGGTATAAGAAAGTGCAATATTTCAACCAGTCGAGCCAAAAGGGGAAATTCTTCTGGTAAAATCCTCCTTCAAAACATTAGCACTAAAGGAGATTATCTGCAGTAAAATTGATAGACAATGTTCAAGAAAGTATATATGAAAATGAGTTATAAAAATACTTTAACAATTGAAATCTTGAGTCATCTGATTGATTAAAATAACAACGGATTTTGCTTCAGCTAATGAAACTTAGTGACTTATGATAGGTTGCATTAGACAAACTGATCACATTTACCCTTTACTGTCAGAACAGTTCTATTCAATTACTACTATAGAAAGCAGCAGGGTTGGTTCGAACGATAAACAAATGCACCCATATTTTAGAGTTCAAAAGAAATTTTCAAAATGTCACACTCACCTGCTATTATATTTATAATCAAGATTACAGCCCCTGTGGTAAGAATAGTCTCAAGATCACGAAAGACAGCGCTACAGAGAACTGCGATACTCTAGATGATAAAGGAGACAAAATATATCTCGATGCACACTTTTAGATGTTTAAATACACACTAGAAACCCTCCTAGTGGGCACCTATATATGTGGACAGTTTTGACAGTTAAAAATCATGCCCTATATATAGAGATTATAACAAACTAACTGCTGCTGGGGAGTGGTTATGAATATCTATATACAGTCTAACAGCTGCTACTAATAGAGTTTCCACAATATAAAGATATTTTGGGTTTCATGCCAGTTTATTTATGAAACGGCCGTAACTCTTTATAGTGTATCGGTCATTCAGAGTATTCAGATAATACACCAGTACGGGCGAAAAAGACGGGAGCACGTACCTGAGTGATATTGATAGTAAGGAGCAAAGTCCACCAGCTGAAGAAGTACGCCTGTAAGCCGTTTAGACCTGTTGCCCAGTAGATGGCGCAATGGAACAACGTAGGCTGTATGAGAAAAATGAGGACATCCCTGGTGATTTGGGAGAAAAGATATGCCGACAGTCTATAGCATCCCGCAGCTCTCTCCCTGGCGACCACCGCCCGGCTCTTAAACACTGTAAAAAAATATTAAACGCACATTATTATTTTGATAATTTCCTGATGTGTTAAAAGTTGGAAGTTCGGGGCCTTGAGAAGCATCCAAGCTCAGCAATGTCGCATCTTATAAATGGGTTTACTATTCCCACTAAAACAACTGCTATTGCTACTGTTCCTACTGTTAATAATAATCATAGTTTTAGATTTTACTTTTTGATTTCTTAAGAGAACCTGAGACCTATCATCATTTGTGTTTGACCATCTGTTGTTTAGCCGTGAATGTCTGTGCCCCATTAACTAGTAGAATAACGACCACTTAGATGATTTGGTTCAGAATCGCAGAGGCAAACAAAATATAAAAACAATTCATGCATAATCATAAATAGTGGAAGGCACCAATGTTTCACGTATGTGTTGTAATTTCAAACATCATCCCCACCAAGATTTAAAATAATAAAGTGGTGAGGATAGGTTGAAAGTAAAGCTAAATCATCTTTATGAAATGTGTTCTAAAGATATAGTTATACATTTATTCAAGCACGTTTAATTAAATCAAATATATGATCTGTTTCGCAAAAGAGTATCTCGCCCACTTACGTTCTGCGCATACAGTCGCATATGAGAGGAATACCCAATTGATGGCCATGAAAAAAAGCTACAACAAACAGAATCAGTCATCAATTAAATTAATAAGACATCAAATGCGTACAATTATTTCTCATAGCATAATTATCCGATATATTCAAAAGTGTTAATTTTTTAAAACAGAAGAAAATAGAAATCAATTTTAGATTTTTCGAAACATCACGCTCAATACTGTTAACACTTCTTTTCATTAAATATGAAACTATGTTCTTTAAAGTAATGGATTTTTCATAAGTATAATATGTTCGAAAACACATGATAAATTATTTATAGCAAATAATAAATCTTACTATTAATCAAATCATATGTAAATTAGCGATAGTATATGTGCCTCAACAAATTTACCAGTGCCAGGCGATCTGAGATTGTCCTTTCAATACGTGGTAACTGAAACCACACCAGGGACGCGAAGAGTGCCAGTATTACATTCCTTATAAGACTGATTTTAGAGAGAATCTGCGGTTTCGCTAGACGAAGTCCCCTCAAAGTTAAGGTCGTATATTGGCTGAAGAACCCTGTTGGCCACTTTCTGTCATATGTCAACCAATCCGCTCTGTCACACATGAAGCTGGCGTCATGAGCAACTTCCGGATCTACAGTTATTTTTGTATATTTAAGATAAACTAACATATTAATGTGATTTTGCGATATTGTACAATTAGGTTATTACATTTTCAACGTTTCGTTAAACTACCCAAGCTGAGGATTCACAGCATCATAGTTGAAATATTTGCGTATCAAAATTAAGATACTATAAAAAAATTAAGAACCTTATAAAACGGATGACCGATAGAACGACCCCATTATGATTTCATGACAAAGGTACCTGTCAGATAATGAATAAACTGATATATTGTGTGGATATAATCTACGAGAACCCGATGTATGGATATATGAGATTTGGCTTCAGTTTTATTGAGAATTAACAAGCTTAGCAAAACAGAGTATTGAAACGATGGCTAGTATCATGTCCAAACTGGTGTGAAATATTGTATGTGTATAAATGCTACCACTTTATGCGTTGCCCTTCTCAATAAACTGATTTTTTTTATTCAAGGTTGATCCTGTTGTTTACGAAACCTTTATACTGTTGTTTAGGAAAGGTGTATCCCCTTGTTAACGTACGGTTTATCATGTTGTTTACGTAACGTTTATACTGTTTACAATTGACGGACCTTTCTGTCTGTAACTTATGAACTTGACCTGATGACAAACATCCGTCGTTGTTGACTCTTTTTGCGTATCAGATGTATTTGATGAAATTTCTGGGACTGACGTCATCACTGACGTCATGTTTATATTTTGTAGGTCTTCAGCCTCAGATGAGTATCCTTTGTTTTCGTATCCATTCTGAACACTTTCAGTTGTAAAGAAATTATGAAAAATATTCAGTTTTCGTATCCATTCTGAACACTTTCAGTTGTAAAGAAATTATAAAAAATATTCAGTTTTCTTCTCATGAAAACAAACAATTTTATTCAGAAACCAATACCGTTTGTTCAAAAAGAGTAATGATACAAAAAACTTGAGATGTACTATAGTCCGTTCATGTAAGAAAATACTTGCTCCCAAAAGGAAAATGTTCTTTTAATTTTACAAATAAGTAACACGGTCGGTAATTTATTTATATAGTATAGACATCCGTATAGCTGAACTTATTTACAAATCACCATAATGGACCTTGATGACAGCATTTGTTATCATAAGGCACAAGCGCCGTCTGACGGACATTATGTTAACTTTATCAAATTTTCTTCTATACTGACCGAGGTTTTGTGTAAGCTGACAAAATATGTTGTCTTGTGTCTTCTCCTCTATCAAGCACTTCCACTGTAAAAAAATTCGTATCAAATTCAATCAGTCTTAAACCAAACGATGTTCAGATTTTTAATTCCCCGTTACATTTACATGACCGAAGCCTTCTTTTGATATCTTGAGGACCCACATACACACACTGACACTAAGCAAGTGTCTAAGCTGAGCAGTTTATCTAATAGAAAAGGTTTTTCGTGTCCTTATGCAACATTGAACATTCGTAATTTGACGGTTTAAAAGTTACATTCAAACCTCCAAGCCGCGGGTTTACAGCATCACAGTTGAAATTTTTGCGCATGTATAATAAAGATACTATAACTGAATTAAGAACCTGATAAAACTAATGGCCGTATAATTATTCTTCAGGTACATTATGAAAGCACACACACACACAATACCACACACACACACACACACATATATATATATATATATATATATATATATATATATATATATATACATACAATTGTTCTTTCTAGGCTGCTTGCAATGCACTGATAACAGTTTACGTAATAGGAATGTGTTGGCATGTCTACAGCTTGTTACATGTTCATTGCGTTGATTGAGCGTGGCCAGGTTTTGTTTATATATTATGAAATATTATTTCATTATATGTAAACTTAAAAGAAAGATTTATCCTGATTAGGCACGATGTACAGGTATTCAGCACAAACACACTTCAGTAAACAACCAGATGTTCAATGCATGACCCCTCCAGTCATACCGATCTGAAGACCTATAAACAATTAGTAACCAATAAAACAAATGTTTGATTCCATACACATGATTGATGAGAATGTTCACTTTAAACTCAGCATATTATTAAATCTCTCCGCATGTTTGTTGACTTTCTGACAGCATGAACACAAGCATGGCTCGCAGGGTTACTGGACGATAGCCAACTCGTACGATATGCAGGAAAGGGAGTCTCCATTTGGGTTTTGATTTCACATGTATTCTCTAGTGTTAATTCATCATTTGTAGCCGAATGTTAAGATAATGGGCTGTTTAGCACTATATGAATGCCACGTGATGGAAGACCATTGGGATACATTCTTCGATATTGCTTGTATCACGACTCAAGTAGGCTTACCAGCCCATTAACAGTGCCTCCTGAAGTCGGATTTTCACGGCTAGGACGAGCCCTCTTTATGTTACGTACATTTTGCTCAGGGAAAAATATTGGATCGATCCCGGAATCGAGCCCATGTCGTTGGCACACATGTTCTTTGTTCCAACCACTGTCCTAGACAGCAGCTTCACTAGCTACACATCGGTCCGTTTTCTTGTTCACCCAGTAACAATATACACATATACTGACATTAAGTGTGTGTCTTAGAAGATGATCTAATATGAAACAATACAATGGTATAAACTAATAAACGTCAAGGGCTTTTGGAACCGTCCACATATGTCAGGTAGTGTGGTTGTTGTACCTTTTGGTTGATGTGAACCTTCTGCAGTTGTGATCTCATTCCTTTAAAATGGATTGGGTTTAGAATTTTGGATATACTCACACAAGAAGTCAGCAGGATTGTACCCAGACTCACAGGGAAGTCCAATTCTGGAGAAATACTCCATTACCGTAGACCCGTCGCCGTAATATGCCACCTGGGTAATATTCAATTAAAATGAAAAGAAAATGTGTTAAGATATGTTAGGAGCAGCTTCATTCTATTCTGATCCAAAATTTAGTATATATTGAAAGTTTATACTAAACATGATTTGGCACTGTCTATATAAACAGGCCTCGCAGATATTTAAAGAACGTACTTAGATACGACTGTTATCCAGCATTTTGCACGTAAGGCAAGGGCTTGGAAAAATTGCCATGTATTCTAGGGATAACAGACAGGCCAATGAAGCCCAAAAGCAATTTAGAAACGTTCTTGTCCGGATTTTATAACTGGAACTTTGTTACGTGTGTGTCCCCTGGGGCTTCCTTTGAGTGATTTTATTCCATCAAACAACTTCTCCCTAAATGCACTTTTATTACGTACCTGTCCCTTGGAGAGCAGCAGAACTTTTTTGAACAGATGGTAGATCTGACTAGAGGGCTGGTGGATGGTCACGATGACGGTTTTATGATGAGTCTCTGCTAGATCTTTCAGGGTACACATCAAGTTGTAGGCCAAATTAGAATCTAAGCCTGAAGTAGGTTCCTTTACCAAAAAATAGTGATAACTGTTAGACAGTGTTTCATTGTACAAACAGGATAATATTGGCAGACTTGAATAGAGGCCAAATGTTCGTTCATGAAAGATAAAAAAAAGAAAACAACAATAATCTTAATAATAATAATATCGTATTCATCACAGGCATGACCAATGACTCACTTAAATGTTTTATATTAAAGGTTAATGCATGAATGATAAAGACACTGTCCAAAGAGTTCATTGTTTTAATTTCAATCTTTTAGTTATAAATCTGTGCAAGAACACACGAAGTGTTAACTTACCTCAATTTCATTTAAAACATTTTCAAAATTTGTAAAAAAAAAGCGTGCGAAGAAATGGTCCATTATTGTCTCTAATGTCCACACTGATGTGCTCAGTGCCTGCTCGTAAATGTCCATACTGTTGTGTTTAGTGCCTGCTCGTAAATTGTCCATAATAATTTGCTTATTATGTGCTCGTAAATGTCAAACTGATTCGCTTATTATCTACTCATAAATGTCTAGATTAATAAGCCCAGTATCTGCGCGTTAATGCCCATATTAATGTGTTTAGTGTTTGTTCGTAAATGTCCATACTAACGTACTCGGTGTTTGCTCGTAAATTTTATACTGATATTCGCAGTTTCCGAAGTATGAAAAAAATCGCAGTCTCTAAAAATTAGTGCTCTAGGTGTCTGTTGATAACTATTCTTATTAACTTCAGTGTCTTCTCGTAAATGTTGACAGAAATGTCCTCAATGTCTCTTCGTAAATACTCGTATTAAAAGTATTCAGACATCCCATCATTCCTTTTCATGTATTTGATACTGTTCCGAATACTTATTCATGAAAAACTTACATCCAGCAGCAACACCAGAGGGTTGGTGATCAGTTCACAGGCAATGGCCGCTCTCTTCCTCTCACCCCCAGACAGTCCCCGGATAAAGATATCACCAATCACTGAATATTAATATGAACGGTTTTAATCTCGCAGAGATATACACACCGATATGCATATAACTCTGACAAAGAGATTTCACATAACATTTAAACAAGACACATACCGTAGAGTCATATCATGTCAATATTGAAACATTATAATTCACATAACTGAAAAAAAAACATATTTTGTAACTATATATCAATCATTACATCAAGTTTCACCCGATATAAGAAGATCCTTCATTCAAAATTCCGTATATTCCGTATACACATATCCACCAACATTGAAACAAGATTCATTCTGTTAACCCAAATTTCCAAAGATTGAACAATACTCATCCGGTGTACACATAAACCAAGCATTTAAGCAGGAATCATAAACGTTTCCCACACAATTGAATAACTACTTCTTTATAAATCCCCGAAGTAGAACGCAAATCACAAAGTATGAATATGTCTACCTTACTAAAATATAAACTGGAGTTTTCTCCTAAAACAAATTAGTGAATATTAGTACAATATAGAAACGTTATTCAACATTGAAAAGATACATTCAACATAGCCATATATACGTCACTTACTGCATTCAAAACATAATAACAATGCAGTTCACCGCATTGTTAATAATGCAGATCTTATTCGTAAGAACTACAGCTGTTAACCATACAATGGTCAGAATCTGAGGAAGGTATGGTTCCCCACAAGAAAAGAATTGTCAGCCCAAAGCCGAATCCTACCCTGTACGCCCACGAGGTCTATTATGCTAGGGGGAATCTTGACATGCAGTGGCAGAAGGGTCGACTCCTTGTTTACCATTAGAATAAAATGGACAGTGGCATTGGTAAACTGTTGTAATCTTTGAAGTCGGAGTGAAATACTAACCCAAACCAAGTATCAAATCTGCCTAATCTTGCAAAGGTCTCTTTTAAGGAAGTTGCTTCCTTTGCTCCTGTGAGCTTAATCATTACAGTCTGCCTACCGCCAGTTGTGACACTGCACTAGTAAAGGTTTACAATGATATGGTGTTAACTTGGTCAGAAGAGGCAGCAATAGGCCTGTTGAAGCTTTCATATATTTTCACCTGCCATATTTAGTGTGACTGACAGAGCTGTCCTGATCTAAACTTGGCATCACAGGTGAAACTCTTCAATTGACAACCTCTTATATGGCATACAGGTAGCAGATTGTTTGTGTGAATGGTGCAAAATCTAGAGCTTTCTTATTCCTTCTGAGGTATCATAAGGTTGCCTTTTAGTGCGACTTCTATCCACAATGTATACCTATCAACAACTACCTTTTTGAGAGAGAGAGTGACATTCTGGAATCTTTGTTTCACATTTTTTGTCAGCAAGCACACATATATTGTATTAATGTAAAATGTTGAAAAAACTTAAACTCTCCTACCGGTATTCTGGCATTTTTCGAGCCCGAGCTGAGTTATGACCTCTTGAACTCTGTCTCTCTTCTGATGTCTGCTCCAAGATTCAGGAAGCCGCAGATAAGCTGTGTACTAAATAAATATATATATAAATAAGGTTATATACACAGAAAAGTCGGTTCACTTCCAGTGGGATTCGAACTCACGATCTTCCGATTTCCGGTGCGGCTGCCTTAACCACAGAATTTAAATATACATAATAATATACTGTAAACAACATAGTCGTGTCACATGAATGTGTCTAAATATATATGCGTATGTTTATATGTATACGTACGTTTTGACCGTTATTTTCAAATATTTTCAAAAATAATCTGTCAGTTTAAAGATACAATATAATATATAAATGTGTACTGAAAATATAAGGTTATCAGTGTGTGCTGAAAATACTACATTTAGTGACACCCTAAGAGAAAGAAAGAAAGAATTATACAGGTTCTCACTGTCAGGGTCTCTTTAAGCGTTAACGTTCCAAAGAAGACTTCGGTCTGTAGGAGATACCCCATTCTTCTTCTCATATGTTTGTTAATGGGTCGTCCATTGACAAGAATCTTACCGGAATTCACAGGAAGCCGACCAGCAAGTGTGTTCATAAGTGTTGTTTTGCCAGATCCTGTAGGATCAAATCAAAACTGCCATAATTTAAATAGAATAAAATGAATAAATGTTTTCATCATATTAGTTTTAAAAATAGATTAAACATGTGTTTTTCACAAAAGGAAGCTATAATATTGAAACACCCTTACCGCTCGGCCCTAGAACTGCCAGTATTTCACCAGCCTTAGCCGCACAAGTGATGTCTTTTAAAATTGGAACATTGCTGATACTGGCGTGGAGCCTTTGCAGCTCAAGATTCATATGATTACCTCTGGGAACCCCCTGTTTTTTCTCCATGGCTGAAACTATATAACATTCTTTTCTATGCATATTCCATATATTATTTGGGTTGACTTATTATAATAGTGCAATCAAGGATTCTTCTATATAAAGATATATATTCTGTTTGGCTGACTATATTAAAAGACCATAATGGGGAATTACATCCTAGAATGGATAATTATTAGGGCCAAGACTGAAGCATAAATATATAGAAGAATATATTGAATATGTGACGACGAACCATGCTGGTAAAGAACGTCTACAAGTAGTCTTTGGAACTTTTTCTTTAATATAGGGCAATGAGGTCAATGTCAGGTGTCATGCAGATTGACCATTCAACTAGATAATTCTACCGGTATCAATGGTGTAAAGTATCACTTTAAGTTATATGACTGGTCCATGTAAAGTATCCATGTGGCAACACATTGTGCAACAACATACTTGTAATGGTTTATAAACAAGCATAGGGATCGACATATTGAGTTTGTACAGTTAAAACAATTTTAGAGCTTTTGCCTTTGCATTTGGAAATCACGTACTACTTTTAAGAGCACAATCAAATAGTTTTTGCATGTATATATGCATGTATGTGAAAAAAAAATCATTTTGGAAAGCTGCTGTTTATAATACAATGAAAAAAAGGTCGACTTTAAGCGTGTTGCATTATTATGCTACAAAGCCAACACAGGCACATGCGCATTTTGTTTGCGCAATACTTACATGAGCATTTACATGTTTAGATGTCATACATTTTCCCTATACATTTGCATTACACAAACCCGACTAGAGCACTTACTTGCACTTTTACCGACTGAGGGTGTTTTTGATGAGAATAATGGTCCAGTATGGACGACCTCAGGAGCTCAGCTGGAGCTGTTTAATCAGAGTGCATGTACAGCCGTGTTCAATGTGTGAGCACAAGCAACTAGGTCGGTTTAAATGAGTTCATTTTAAAGTTGGTATCTGTATCGGATGCAGTGAAGTGTAAAGAATTAATGTCACTGCATACTGTCGTCGTGGTGCTTACATAGCTGGTAACGGGTGAAAGGGCCTAACGGTTATAGTGTCACTGTCATCACTGGAACGTGACGGCTTTATGTACACGCATGATGGATGCAGTCGATCGCCAGCAAAACATCTTGCATTGTGGTGGCATACCTGTGACTATTTGGTTATGGTCTCGTTGGCCCGGGCCTCTTGGTACGTAAACGTCCGATCAAACAGATTAAATAGGAATATCCTTGTTGTTGCTTTTTAGAACTGCCATGAGACTTAGGGTGGTATACGGCAGCACAGATGTCTCTTATTTGACGATGATATAAGGTTCCTCGAACAAAACAGACAAAAATAGCTTTTATTTTCTCGTAAGCGCTAATGCCGAGTGTTAATGTGGTATTTCTATTCTGCATTATATTTAAATTATATATTTTGATTTTATTTTCAATATATAACAAGGTTAAATATAATGAAACCTGAAAGAGTGTATCAACAGCTTGACGGGTTAATAGCAGTGATATAGGACTCGAGTCCATTTTTTAGGGACCCGAGGGTCCTGGACCCGGACTTGCATTCTGACCCGGAGATAAATCCATCTAGTAATAAAGCTTTGTCTCATACTATTTGATTTTATGGGTGTACGAAACCCTGACAGAACTCTACAAAATCAATGTATATACATAAAATACACATGATGATCTCAAATTTTATCTTTAGATTTATTTTGATAAGAAGGTTTTTATTGCACCCTGACTCACAGTTTGACCTAGGTTCTAAAAGACTCTGACTAGGACTCGAAATTTAGGAATCGGACTTTGGATTGGACTTGAGTAGCCTGGAGCATAGCTTACATAACTGGTTAATTTTAACGAAACCTTTCATTCTAAGAATCAAAGGTAAAAGGCTGTGGTATCATTCTGAATTTATGTCTCTGGTTGCCATTTTGCGTTATGTTGTGTTTTATTACGCCTACATGAGGTTCATGCCCGTATACAAAGTGCTGTGTAATAATTGAAATAAATTTGGTATAAGGTTTCCCACTGAAAACATGTTGATTTACCTGCCTGGAATACCCCATAAATATTCCTCTATGTTTCCTGTAGCATATCTCGCACCCTAACCCTATAAGTTGTGACATTTTCCTAACAAAACATATTTAACATCTTGGAATTCTTGACACTGTATACCCTTTTTACCTGCTGTATATCTTTAAATTTGCCCTTATATCACCGTAGAAATGTGTAAGAACTGAACGTAATACAAACTGAGAGGTTAACTGATAATTCTGGTTCGATATATTCGATTAGCTCTTTATCAGAAGCAGAGAAAGCTGCTGTAACATTTATAAAAATGAACTCGGCGTAAACACCAAAACACACCTGAATAATATATTCAAGCGTATCTAATCTGAATATACTCTGGCATTTTTTTTATGTTATTGTTGGAGGTAATACGTGACAGGGCAGTATCAGACGCTTCCTCTCAGATTTATATCCTCATTTTAACAAGGCCCGGTGACTACATGCGGTCCTGTTATCGTTCCCATTGCTTGTATATACCACCGAAGAACCCCCGAAAGGTGCACTCCTTATTTTTATCTGTGTCTAGTATAGACTGCAACCGGGCCCAGTAATATTTCCGATGCCTAGTATAACCTGCATCCGGGACCAGTTATATTTCCGGTGCCTAGTATAGCCTACACCCGGGACCAGTTACGTTTTCAGTGCTAAGTATAGCCTTCATCAGGGAGCAGTTATATTTCCTGTGCCTAGTATAGACTGCAGCCGGGACCAGTTATATTTCCAGTGCCTAGTTAGCCTGTATACGGGCTCAGTATATTTCCAGTGCCTAGTATAGCCTGCATCCGGGAGCAGTTATATTTCCGGTGCCTGGTAAAGCCTGCATCCGGGACCAGTTATATTACCGGTGCCTAGTATATCTTGCAACGCAGCCGGGATCAGTTATATTTCCGGTGCCTAGTATAGCCTGCATCGGGGAGCAGTTATATTTCGGTGCCTAGTATAGACTGCATCGGGGACCAGTTATATTTCCGGTGATTAGTATAACCTGCATCCGACACCAGTTATATTTCCGGTGCCTTTATAACCTGCATTCGGAACCAATTATGTTTTCGGTGACTAGTAAGCCTGTATCCGGGAGCAGTTATATTTTGGTGCTTAGTATAGCCTGCATCCTGAACCAGTTATGTTTTCGGTGACTAGTAAGCCTGTATCCGGGAGCAGTTATATTTCGGTGCCTAGTGTAGCCTGTAACCGGGACCAGTTATATTTCCGGTGCCTACTAATCCTGTATCCGGGAGCAGTTATTTTTTTATGACTAGTATAATCTGCATTCGGAACCAATTATGTTTTCGGTGACTAGTAAGCCTGTATCCGGGAGCAGTTATATTTCGGTGCTTAGTATAGCCTGCATCCTGAACCAGTTATGTTTTCGGTGACTAGTAAGCCTGTATCCGGGAGCAGTTATATTTCGGTGCCTAGTGTAGCCTGTAACCGGGACCAGTTATATTTCCGGTGCCTAATTATCCTGTATCCGGGAGCAGTTATTTTTTTATGACTAGTATAGCCTGCATCCGGAACCAGTTACGTTTTCGGTGAGTAGTTAGCCTGTATCCGGGAGCAGTTATATTTCCGGTGCCTAGTAAAGCCTGCATCCTGAACCAGTTATGTTTTCGCTGACTAGAAAGCCTGTATCCGGGAGCAGTTATATTTCGGTGCCTAGTATAGCCTGCAACCGGGACAAGTTATATTTCCGGTGCCTAGTTAGCCTGTGTCCGGGTGAAGTTATATTTCGCTGCTTAGTATAGCCTGCATTCGGAACCAGTTATGATTTCGGTGGCTAGTATAGCCTGCATCCGGAACAAGTTATGTTTTCGGTGACTAGTAATCCTGTATCCGGAAGCAGTTATATTTCGGTGACTAGTGTAGCCTGTAACCGGGACCAGTTATATTTCCGGTGCCTACTAATCCTGTATCCGGGAGCAGTTATATTTTGGTGCCTAGTATAGCCTGTAACCGGGACCAGTTATATTTCCGGTGCCTACTTATCCTGTATCCGGGAGCAGTTATATTTTGGTGCCTAGTATAGCCTGCATCCGGAACTAGTTATGTTTTCGGGGACGAGTAAGTCTGTATCCGGGAGCAGTTATATTTCGGTGCCTAGTATAGCCTGCAACCGGGACAAGTTATATTTCCAGTGCCTAGTTAGTCTGTATCCGGATGAAGTTATATTTCGGTGCCTAGTGTAGCCTGCATTCGGAATCAATTATGTTTTCGGTGACTAGTAAGCCTGTATCCGGGAGCAGTTATGTTTTCGGTGACTAGTAATCCTGTATCCGGAAGCAGTTATATTTCGGTGCCTGATGTAGCCTTAAACCGGCACCAGTTATATTTCCGGTGCCTACTTATCCTGTATCCGGGAGCAGTTATATTTTGGTGCCTAGTATAGCCTGCATCTGGAACCAGTTATGTTTTCGGTGACCAGTCAGCCTGTATCCGATAGCAGTTATATTTTCGGTGCCTAGTACAGCCTGCGACCGGGACCAGTTATATTTCCGGTGCCTACTAATCCTGTATCCGGGAGCAATTATATTTTGGTGCGTAGTATAGCCTGCATCCGGATCCAGTTATGTTTTCGGTGATTAGTTAGCCTGTATCCGGGAGCAGTTATATTCCGGTGCCTAGTACAGCCTGCATCCGGAACCAGTTATATTTTTGCTGACTAGTAAGCCTGTATCCGGGAGCTGTTATATTTTCATGCCTAGTATAGCCTGCAACCGGGACAAGTTATATTTCCGGTGCCTAGTTAGCCAGTATCCGGGTGAAGTTATATTTCGGTGCCTAGTATAGACTGCATTCGGAACCAATTATGTTTTCGGTGGCTAGTATAGCCTGCATCCGGAACCAGTTATGTTTTCGGTGACTAGTAATCCTGCATCCTGAAGCAGTTATATTTCGGTGAATAGGGTAGCCTGTACCCAGGACCAGTTATATTTCCGGTGCCTTCTAATCCTGTATCCGGGAGCAGTTATATTTTGGTGCCTGGTAATGCCTTCATCCGGAACCAGTTATGTTTTCGGTGACTAGTTGGCCTGTATCCGGGAGCAGTTATATTTCCGGTGCCTAGTACAGGCTGCATCCGGAACCAGTTATGTTTTCGCTGACTAGTAAGCCTGTATCCGGGAGTAGTTATATTTTGGTGCCTAGTATAGCCTGCATCCGGAACTAGTTATGTTTTCGGGGACGAGTAAGTCTGTATCCGGGAGCAGTTATATTTCCGGTGCCTAGTACAGCCTGCGACCGGGACAAGTTATATTTCCGGTGCCTAGTTAGCCTGTATCCGGGTGAAGTTATATTTCGGTGCCTAGTATAGCCTGAATTCGGAACCAATTATGTTTTCGGTGGCTAGTATAGCCTGCATCCGGAACTAGTTATGTTTTCGGTGACTAGTAATCCTGTATCCGGAAGCAGATATATTTCGGTGAATAGGGTAGCCTGTAACCAGGACCAGTTATATTTCCGGTGACTACTAATCCTGTATCGGGGAGCAGTTATATTTTGGTGCCTAGTATAGCCTGCATCCGGAACCAGTTATGTTTTCGGTGACTAGTTCGCCTTTATCCGGGAGCAGTTATATTACCGGTGCCTAGTACAGCCTGCATCCCGAACTAGTTATGTTTTCGCTGACTAGTAAGCCTGTATCCGGGAGCAGTTACATTTCGGTGCCTAGTATAGCCTGCAACCAGGATAAGTTATATTTCCGGTGCCTATTTAGCCTGTATCCGGGTGAAGTTTTATTTCTGTGCCTGGTATAGCCTGCATTCGGAAATAATTATGTTTTCGGTGGCTAGTATAGCCTGCATCCGGAACCAGTTATGTTTTCGGTGACTAGTAATCCTGTATCCAGAAGCAGTTATATTTCGGTGCCAAGTGTATCCTGTAACCGGGTCCAGTTATATTTCCGGTGACTACTTATCCTCTGTCCGGGAGCAGTTATATTTTGGTGCCTAGTATAGCCTGCATCCGGAACCAGTTATGTTTTCGGTGACTAGTAAGTCTGTATCCGGGAGCAGTTATATTTCCGGTGCCTAGTACAGCCTGCGACCGGGACCAGTTATGTTTCCGGTGCCTAGTAAGCCTGCATCCGGAACAGTTATATTTCGGTGCCTAGTATAGCCTGCAACCGGGACCAGTTATATTTCCAGTGCCTAGTTAGCCTGTATCCGGGTGAAGTAATATTTCGGTGCCTAGTATAGCCTGCATTCGGAACCAATTATGTTTTCGGTGACTAGTAAGCCTTATCCGGGAGCTGTTATATTTCGGTGCCAATATAGCCTGCCTCGGGAACCAGTTATGTTTTCTGTGACTAGTAATCCTGTATCCGGAAACAGTTATATTTCGGTGCCTGGTGTAGCCTTAAACCGGGACCAGTTATATTTCCAGTGCTTACTAATCCTGTATCCCGGAGCAGTCATATTTTGGTGCCTAGCATAGCTTGCATCCGGAACAAGTTATGTTTTCGGTGACCAGTAAGCCTGTATCCAGGAGCAGTTATATTTCCGGTGCCTAGTACAGCCTGCGACCGGGACCAGTTATGTTTCGGGTGACTAGTAAGCCTGCATCCAGGAGCAGTTATATTTCGGTGCCTAGTATAGCCTGCAACCGGAGCCAGTTATATTTCCGCTGCCTTCTAATCCTGTATCCGGGAGCAGTTATATTTTGGTGCCTAGTATAGCCTGCATCCGGAACCAGTTATGTTTTCGGTGACTAGTTCGCCTTTATCCGGGAGCAGTTATATTACCGGTGCCTAGTACAGCCTGCATCCCGAACTAGTTATGTTTTCGCTGACTAGTAAGCCTGTATCCGGGAGCAGTTACATTTCGGTGCCTAGTATAGCCTGCAACCAGGATAAGTTATATTTCCGGTGCCTATTTAGCCTGTATCCGGGTGAAGTTTTATTTCTGTGCCTGGTATAGCCTGCATTCGGAAATAATTATGTTTTCGGTGGCTAGTATAGCCTGCATCCGGAACCAGTTATGTTTTCGGTGACTAGTAATCCTGTATCCAGAAGCAGTTATATTTCGGTGCCAAGTGTATCCTGTAACCGGGTCCAGTTATATTTCCGGTGACTACTTATCCTCTGTCCGGGAGCAGTTATATTTTGGTGCCTAGTATAGCCTGCATCCGGAACCAGTTATGTTTTCGGTGACTAGTAAGTCTGTATCCGGGAGCAGTTATATTTCCGGTGCCTAGTACAGCCTGCGACCGGGACCAGTTATGTTTCCGGTGCCTAGTAAGCCTGCATCCGGAACAGTTATATTTCGGTGCCTAGTATAGCCTGCAACCGGGACCAGTTATATTTCCAGTGCCTAGTTAGCCTGTATCCGGGTGAAGTAATATTTCGGTGCCTAGTATAGCCTGCATTCGGAACCAATTATGTTTTCGGTGACTAGTAAGCCTTATCCGGGAGCTGTTATATTTCGGTGCCAATATAGCCTGCCTCGGGAACCAGTTATGTTTTCTGTGACTAGTAATCCTGTATCCGGAAACAGTTATATTTCGGTGCCTGGTGTAGCCTTAAACCGGGACCAGTTATATTTCCAGTGCTTACTAATCCTGTATCCCGGAGCAGTCATATTTTGGTGCCTAGCATAGCTTGCATCCGGAACAAGTTATGTTTTCGGTGACCAGTAAGCCTGTATCCAGGAGCAGTTATATTTCCGGTGCCTAGTACAGCCTGCGACCGGGACCAGTTATGTTTCGGGTGACTAGTAAGCCTGCATCCAGGAGCAGTTATATTTCGGTGCCTAGTATAGCCTGCAACCGGAGCCAGTTATATTTCCGCTGCCTTCTAATCCTGTATCCGGGAGCAGTTATATTTTGGTGCCTGGTATAGCCTGCATCCGGAACCAGTTATGTTTTCGGTGACTAGTTAGCCCGTATCCAGGAGCAGTTATATTTCCGGTGCCTAGTACAGCCTGCATCCGGAACCAGTTAATTTTTCGCAGACTAGTAAGCCTGTATCCGGGAGCAGTTATATTTCGGTGCCTAGTATAGTCTGCAACCGGGACAAGTTATATTTCCGGTGCCTAGTTAGCCTGTATCCGGGTGAAGTTATATTTCGCTGCCTAGTATAGCCTGCATTCGGAACCAATTATGTTTTCGGTGGCTAGTTTAGCCTGTATCCGGAACCAGTTATGTTTTCGGTGACTAATTTTCCTGTATCCGGAAGCAGTTATATTTCGGTGCCTTGTATAGCCTGTAACCGGGACCAGTTATATTACCGGTGCCTACTAATCCTGTATCCGGGAGCAGTTATATTTTGGTGCCTAGTATAGCATGCATCCGGAACCAGTTATATTTTCGGTGACTAGTTAGCCTTTATCCGAGAGCAGTTATATTTCCGGTGCCTAGTACAGCCTGCATCCGGAACCAGTTATGTTTTCGCTGACTAGTAAGCCGGTTTCCGGGAGCAGTTACATTTCGGTGCCTAGTATAGCCTGCAACCAGGATAAGTTATATTTCCGGTGCCTTTTTAGCCTGTATCCGGGTGAAGTTTTATTTCTGTGCCTAGTATAGCCTGCATTCGGAATTAATTATGTCTTCGGTGGCTAGTATAGCCTGCATCCGGAACCAGTTATGTTTTCGGTGACTAGTAATCCTGTATCCAGAAGCAGTTATATTTCGGTGCCAAGTGTATCCTGTAACCGGGACCAGTTATATTTCGGTGCCTAGTATAGCCTGCAACCGGGACAAGTTATATTTCCGGTGCCTATTTAGCCTGTATCCGGGTGAAGTTATATTTCTGTGCCTAGTATAGCCTGCATTCGGAACCAGTTATGTTTTCGGTGACTAGTAAGCCTGTATCCGGGAGCAGTTATATTTCGGTGCCAATATAGCCTGCATCCGGAACCAGTTATGTTTTCGCTGACTAGTAAGCCTGTATCCGGGAGCAGTTATATTTCGGTGACTGGTATAGCCTGCAACCGGGACAAGTTTTATTTCCGGTGCCTATTTAGCCTGTATCCGGGTGAAGTTATATTTATGTGCCTAGTATAGCCTGCATTCGGAACCAGTTATGTTTTCGGTGACTAGTAAGCCTGTATCCGGGAGCAGTTATATTTCGGTGCCAATATAGCCTGCATCCGGAACCAGTTATGTTTTCGGTGACTAGTAATCCTGTATCCGGAAGCAGTTATATTTAGGTGCCTGGTGTAGCCCTAAACCGGGACAAGTTATATGTCCGGTGCCCACTAATTCTATATCCGGGAGCAGTTATATTTTGGTGCCTAGTATAGCTTGCATCCGGAACCAGTTATGTTTTCGGTGACCAGTAAGCCTGTATCCGGGAGCAGTTATATTTCCGGTGCCTAGTACAGCCTGCGACCGGGACCAGTTATGTTTCCGGTGACTAGTAAGCCTGCATCCGGGAGCAGTTATATTTCGGTGCCTAGTATAACCTGCAACCGGGACCAGTTAATTTTCCAGTGCCTAGTTAGCCCGTATACGGGTGAAGTTATATTTCGGTTCATAGTATAGCCTGCACCCGGAACCAGTTACGTTTCCTTGACTAGTAAGCCTGTATCCGGGAGCAGTTATATTTCGGTGTCAAGTATAGTCTGCATCCGGAACCAGTTATGTTTTCGCTGACTAGTATAGCCTTCATCCGGGACCAGTTATGTTTCCGGTGCCCAGTACAGCCTGCATCCGGGACCACTTGTATATCCGGTGCCGAGTTTAGCCTAAACGTCACGAATCTACAACACTCTATCACATGAACTAGAACAGAAGCATCACGGACATGAAACACATCACTGAGGTCACGCAGGAATGTTTATCTCGATGTATACATTTGATCATGCGGGCTTGTTAAGTTATGGAGATTCACATAGAGAGTGATGAAACACACACAAAGCATACTAACCAGCAGGCAGTTGCATAGTAACGTATTAAAAAACATGTGAAGTGGTGAAAGTAAGTCCACGTGCAGGGATGGTTTAGGTTGTGGTTGTAGGTTCGGGTCCCGTTCTGACCGACGTCTGTGCTAAGACTCCAAGACTAAGTCTTTACCACAAGGATCTTTCTCGATCCCGGAGTTAATGGATAATGGTCATGGGCGGCAGGCAAATGTAGAGCGCATAACCTTCTGGCGCCTGTTATGGCTGCTTAAGTTGTCTGCTCCCCAGGAAGCCGACGCAAGCTGCAAGAAAGAACAGGCCCCATAGACCAGGAGGGCAAAGTGTAAAGTACGGATGAGACTGACATCGTCGGTGATATTAAATCTCTATTTCGGAGAATAAAAGGCCCCCATTACCATGACAAGTTCACTGCAGGGAGTTAACAAACCGGACTGTCAAGGGTAAATGAGAAACAAAACTTTGATTGAAATATGAAACTTTAGATAATTAAATGATACAATATGCGCATAAATTTTAAAATGGCCATATAAACTTGATTAGGTGCAAGAGTGTATTTTGAATATTGTCTTTATAATGCAACTAAATACTGGTTATCCTATATCTGGTTATGGCACACGAAGTTGACAGATGCACTTGAAGCGAGAAGTGGCACTTGAAACGAGTAGTGCCACTAGAAATGAGTACTGGCACCTGAAGTTGGTAGTGACACGACCATTGTGAATCGACGTCGGACCATCATCAATCACGTCCCGCAACGCTATTAGACCATTGAACATTTTCCTGTGGACAAATATTATATCGTACTTGCTAGTGATATATCTATACAGATTTGTATAAGCTATAATAACATTCTGGTTCTGTGTAGCTCCTAAGACAATGTTAGCAACACTCTGTTTTTATTATGCGTGGTTTGTTGTGTTAAAATGTCATTGACCATTTCATTAAAACCTATAACAGAACTTATCAAATTTGTGTACATCCCCAGAAGTTAAATGTAAACCAATACCTGTATAAATGAAAATTTATGCTTGATAATTATATAATGGTATAATAATACAATAATAAAATCAAATACTACAATGGTTCAAAATGCATATTTTATTGACATATGACAGATTTTATCGAGACTCAGATATAATATTTGACTCTCCTGAATGCGGACCTTTGCGACCCTTACCCTTATCTCTAGAGATATAATGTCATAAATAAACGATCAGTATGAACTTCTTATATTGGAAATCGGATGGATACGTAGACAAATCTCGTGTATATCCATAAGACAAGTAAAGAAAAAACAAAGATTCTTGAAATCAACATAAACTATGAACGACACATACAAACTTATAAGCATTAACTGACTACATAAATATTTGAGTGTCCTCTTAGTGGCTTGATTAAACTGATACCCTTGCATATGTATATAGAAATTGCCAAAAATGAAATAATCATTCTTAATTGTTCTATTAATATGTCCTTTGATGGTATACATTTGCTTTATAAACTGCTTCAAAGGCATTATACCATTGTCTTTGAAATTATATTTAAATGTTAAGGCAAAAGATATGACGTCTGAGTGTCATAATTATGTGCATGTTTCCCTAGCGTATGGGTGTAGTACAGATACTTGCACAGGTCTACCGAACGTACACTGTAATTTCGATACAAGTATGCCACATGAGTGTCATATGAATACTTGCTCAAATATTCCTTGAGTCCTAAGATGACTAGGTGTTTAAATCTTCCTGGCGTAAGGATGTAATATAGATACGTATACAAGTCTTATGTGACATACAGTTGTCATATGGATACGTGTCCAACTGGCGTCAGTTGTTTAATTTTTAAGCGTAAAATTCTCCCCGACTTACGATTGTTATATGGATACGTGTACACGTATCCTACTTGTAAGGGATTGGTGTGGAAAGGTCCCATTGATGTATATGACAGCTGTAGAAATCTTCTTGGCCTATGCTTGTTATATGCTTTTATTTTCGCTATTATTTGTGATGCGTCAAAGGTCATCTGTCTTCCGTTTTCTAAGAGGTACACATGTGTGGTTTCCAATCGTTAAGACCGACACAAGATGTATCCGAAGGGTTGTCCATATTGTTATGACTTATTTACATATATAATGGAATAGCTGAGATATTGCTCAGTGCGTGCGAGGATTTCTTAGAATAATGTAGGCAGCTAGTAATGGGAGAACGATATAACCTATTAAAACCATCACACTGATCCACACTGGCCAGTCAAGCTCGTAAAACTCCAGGATCTCTTTTCCACTGATGTAGATGCTGGCATTGCTGGCTACAGAACATTTAGGGAAGTTACTCTGGTTTGGCGGGGCACAGCTGAAAATTAAAAACAATCAAAAACAAAATTTAGAGACCATTTACCCAAATATCCCTCGGTAGTTATGGAAACAAAGTGAACTCTAAATCTAACACGATATAAAATATTGTTACGTTGTAAACTTTTTATCTAATTGATCGAATCATTGATACCACATTAAGGCGTAATCTATATTTATTTTTATAGGACTATTCATGTATTTGTTTCACCAGAACAGCATAAAGGAAGCAAACGTGGTGCAAAAATTCCATTATTCAAATAAATGTTTGTATCGGATATGTGATCATGAAGTCTATCATGATTGAATATAAGAAACATTCAGTACTTTGTAGTTGACAGAGCCTGAACCAATATAAATGCTTTATTTTATACCGACCAAGGTAATACATTTAACACGCAGATCTAACCAGAAGAATATTTCTGGAGGTATAGACTTCATACTTCTGTTAAGGCCTGACCAACATTAAAAGCATATAATCATTTACCCGAAATCAGAACCATCAAATTCCAGAACGGTTTGAATGTGATACGCATGGTAGAAGAAGGTACAATATTTCAACCAATCGAGCCAAACGGGGATATTCTTCTGGTAAAATCCTCCTACAAATCATTAGCACTTTAGGAGATTCTAAGCAGTAAAAGTGATAGACAATGTACAAGAAAGTATATATGAAAATGAGTTATAAAAATACTTTAACAATCGAAATCTTGAGTCATCTGATTGATTAAAAATAACAACGGCTTTTACTTCAGTTATTGAAACTTAGTGACTTAGGACAGGCTGCATCAGACAAACTGATCTTTTAAAACTTAAATCTTTTCAAAAGAGGAGTAGCTTATTAGATTCTTCTTAAATTAATTTTAGAAAAACAAAGTAATTCTGAATTTTGCCATATTTATAATTTACTGTCAGATCAGTTCTATTCAATTACTACTACTGAAAGAAGACGGGCTGGTTCGAACGAAAAACTAATACATCCATATTTTCAAGAACGAAAGAAATTTTCAAAATATCACACTCACCTGCCATTAAATTTATGAGGAAGATGACAGTCCCTGTGGTAAGGATAGTCTCAAGATCACGAAAGACAGCGTTACAGAGAACTGCGATACTCTAGGTGATAAAGAAGAAAAATATATCTTCATGTTTAAAAGCACAGGAGAAACTAGTGAGCACCTTTATAAAGAAGACGGAATTGAAAGTCATGCTCTAATGATAGAGATTAATACAAACTAACTACTGCTCAGGATTGCTTATGAATTTCTATATAGAGTCTCACAGCTGCGACCAGTACGGCTAAAAAGATTTAAGCACGCACCTGGGTGACAGAGATAGTAAGGAGCAAAGTCCACCAGCTGAAGAGGTACGCCTGTGTGCCGTTTAGGCCTGTTGCCCAGTAGATGGCGCAATGGAACAACGTAGGCTGTATGAGAAGAATGAGGGCATCGCTGGTGATTTGGGAGAGAAGATATGCTGACAGTCTGTAGCATCCCGCAGCTCTCTCCCTGGCGACAACCGCCCGGCTCTTAAACACTGTAAAACAATATTTAATGCACATTATTATTTTGATAATTTCCTGATGAGTTAAAAGTTGGAAGTACGGGGCCTTGAGAAGCAGCTATGCTCAGCAATGTCGCATCTTATAAATGGGTATACTATTCCCACTAAAACAACTGCTTTTGCTACTGTTCCTACTGCTAATAATTGCCATATTTATAGATTTGACTTTAAGATTTCTTAAGAGAACCTGAGACCTATCATCATGTCTGTTTGACCATCCGGTGTGTAACCGTTTATGTCTGTAACCTATTAACAAGTAGAATAACGACCTTTTAGATGATGTGATACAGAATCGCAGAAGCAAACATAAAAATGTTTAAAAAAATCATGCATAATCATAAATAATGCCAAGGCACCACGTGTCTGCTGCACTTTCAAACATCATCCTTTCCAAGATTAATAAAGTTGTAAGGATAGGTTAAAAGTAATGGCAAATTATCGCTATGAAATTCGTTTTAAAGATACCGTTATACATTTATAGAAACACGTGTTATTTAAATTAAATCTTAGGTCTGTTTCTCCATAGAGTAATAGTTTCTAACCCACTTACGTCCCGCGCATACAGTCCCATATGACAGATATGCCCAATTGATGATAATGAAGAAAAGCTACAAGAAACATGAATCAGTCATCAATTAAATCCATTAGACATCAAAGGCGTACAATTATTATTCAAAACATAATTATCAAATATATTAAAAAATGTTAATTTTGGAAACAAAGGAAATTTGAAGTTACGTTTAGTTTGCTCTAAATATCACACTCGATATTTTTAATACTATGTTTCTAAAAAATGGGTTTGTCATATATATAGAATGTTTGTAGAACACATTCTAAATTATTTATAACAAAAGATGACACAAGTAAATAAACGATGGTGTGTGTGCCTAAACAAATTTACCAGTGCCAGGCGATCTGAGATTGTCCTTTCAATACGTGGTAACTGAAACCACACCAGGGACGTAACTAAAGCCAGTATTACAGTCCTTATAAGACTGATTTTAGAGAGAATCTGCGATTTCGCGAGACAAAATCCCCTCAAAGTCAAGGTCGTATATTGGCTGAAGAACCCTGTTGGCCACTTCCTGTCATATGATAACCAATCAGCTCTGTCCCTGCTGAAGCTGGCGTCCTCAGCAACTTCCGGATCTACAGTAATTTCCGTATATACAAAATAAAGTAACACTATTATGTAATTGTGCGTAATTTTACAATTAGGTTTTGACCTTTTAAACTTCCCAAGCCGAGGGTCCACAGCGTCAGAGTTGAAATGTGTGCGTAATAAAATTAAGATACTATAAATAGATTAAGGACAATAAAACGGATGACCGCTGCTACGACCCCAGTATGTTTTCAGAACAAAAGAACATGTCAGAGGTACTGATATATTAAGGGGATATAAGTGCTAATGCAACGTGACGTATTGACATATCAGGTTTGGCTTCAGTTGAACTGAGAATGAGCAAGCTTATCAAAACAACTTATTGAAACGATGGCTAGTATCATGTCCAAACTGGTGTGAAAAATGTCATGTATATAAATGATGCCACTTTATACAATCCTCTTAAAAATACAGTGATTTTATTTACTAAATGTTTATCCTGTAGTTTTCGTAGGGGTTATACTGTTTTTTATGTAAAGGATTATGCCGCTGTTAACGTGAGGTGTATATTGTTGTTTACGTAGGGTTTATCCTATGAATAATTGACGGACCTTTCTGTCTGTATCTTATGAACCTGACCTGATGACCATCATCGGTCGTTTGAGACTCTTTCTGCCTATCAGTTTTATTTGATGACATTTCTTGGAATGACGTCATCACTGACGTCATGATGATCTTTTGTGGGTCTTCAGGCTCAGATGAGTATCCTTTGTTTTCGTATCCATTCTGAACACTATCACTTGTAAAGACATTTGACAAAATACTCGCTTTACTTTAATAAAACCAAACAATTTTAGTCAGAAACAAATACCCCTTGTTCAAAAAGGGTAAAGATACAAAAAAATGTAGATGTCCGATAGTCAATTCATATGAGAAATTACTTGGACCAAAAAAGAAAATGTTCTTTTAATTTTACAAAGAGGTGACAGCGTCGAAAAATTATTGCATTTGATATAGGTAAAACAATGAAAACACAGTAGTACCTAGTTACATCCGTAGCTGAATACGTATTTTCAAATCACTATGATTGATCCTGATTACAGAATTTTTATCATATAGCACAAGCGCCGTCTGACGGACTTTATTTTAACTATATTAAAGTTTTTTTAAATACCTACCGAGGTTTTGTGTAAGCTGCCAAAATCGTTTGTCTTGTGTCTTCTCCTCTATCAAGCACTTCCACTGTAAAATGACTCATATTAGGTCCAATCAGCCTTAATTTAACGATTTTCATATTTTGAATTCCCCGAATTACATGTATCATTCCATTAGGATGGACGAAGCCTTCTTCAGATATCTTGAGGACACACACAAACTGACAGTAAGCAAGTGTCTCAGTAGAGAAAAATTTCTAATAGGAAACGATATTCGTGTCATTATGAAACATTGTACATTCATGTTTTTACCGTTTAAATGTTATTTTTAAGCCTGCAAGCCGAGGGTTCACAGCACAACCCCTGAAATGTTTGAGTATGTAAAATTAAGATACTATAACTGATTTAAGAAGCTGAAAAAAAATTATGTCCGTATAAGTATTCTTCAGGTATCTTAAGAAAGCACATATCAATACATATACATATATATATATATATATATATATATATATATATATATATATATATATACATATCTTTACAGACATTACGTAAATCCCAGATTTGAACACATGTTGGTGGCGCACATATCCGGCCTTCCAACCGCTTTGCCAGAAAAGCAAGCTTCACCAGCTAGGCAGTTTAGTTCGTGTGCACCCCGTATAATACCTCCTCTTTAAAGAGTTCTGCTAAAAGAACAAGATTATTTTCCCTGGAGTCACACTTTTGGTGAACTAGTTGGTGGTAGTTAGTCAGTCTTTACAGACATTACGTAAATCCCAGATTTGAACACATGTTGGTGGCGCACATATCCGGCCTTCCAACCGCTTTGCCAGAAAAGCAAGCTTCACCAGCTAGGCAGTTTAGTTCGTGTGCACCCCGTATAATACCTCCTCTTTAAAGAGTTCTGCTAAAAGAACAAGATTATTTTCCCTGGAGTCACACTTTTGGTGAACTAGTTGGTGGTAGTTAGTCAGTGTTTCAAACCGCAAATCCCCGGGCCCAAAGTTGGTTTCATTGGTCAGGGACCCAGCGCCATTTTGTCCAATTGACACAGCAGGGTCTACGACCAGCTTACTGGCTGTCAGAGTGCCGTTATTTCCCCCAGCGAGGAACTCACTTCAAGGCTGCAAATATTTTCATCATTTCTGGGAACGTCTCATGGCCTACAAGTTTATATAAACTAGACCAATCGTTTGTATTTTATGTGTACTTTCTAACAATAAGAGTTCCGTTTTGACTCAGCATATTGGTCAATATATATATTGGTAAAATATTTGTTAAATTTCTGAAAGCATGAATACAAGCATTACTCCCATCGTTACTGAACGATAGCCAACTTGAACGAGATAAAGGAAATGACTTGTTACCAAAGAGAAAGAGTTTCCGTTTGTTTTGTTAGTTCACATGTATTTTCTTGTGTGTATTCATCGTTCGTAGCCGTATCTTAAGATAATGGGCTGCCTGTCACAATATGAATGCCACGTGATGGAAGATCACTGTGATGCGTTCCTCGATATTGCATGTATGACGACTCAAGTAGGCATACCAGCCTCCTGAAGTCTGGTTGTCACGGCTAGGACTAGCCCTCATTATGTTATTCATTATTCGCTCAAGGGAAAATATTGGGTCAATCCCGGGATCAAACCCATGTCGATGGCGCACGTGTCCTGCATTCCAACCACTTTGCTAGACTGCAAGCTTCACTATCTAGACAGTTTGGTCCGCTTTCATGTGCATACCGTAACAATATACACATATACTGACAATAACCATGTGTCTTAGTAGATGATCTAATATGAAACAAAACAATGGTATTAACTGAAAAAGTCAAGGGTTTTTGGAACCGTCCATATATGTCAGGTAGTATGGCTGTTGTACTTATTGGAGCTGGTTGATGTGAAACTTCTGCAGTTGTGATATCGTTCCTTTAAAATTGATTGGGTTTAGAACTTTGAACATACTCACACAAGAAGTCCGCAGGATTGCACCTAAACTCACAGGGAAGACCAATTCTGGAGAAATAGTCCATCACCGCCGACCCTTTGCCGTAATATGCCACCTTGGTTATATATAATTAATTAAAGAAACTCGTGTAAAGATATTTTAGGAGCAGCTTCATTCTATTCTTATTCAAAATTTAGCATTTATTGAAAGTTTATACTATACATAACTTGAAAATGTCTTATAGACAGGCTTCGCAGATATTTAAGGAAACTACTAAGCCAGCATTCTGCACACAAGGCCAGGTCTTGGGAACATTTTCATGTATTCTAGGAATAACAGACAGAGCAATGACGCCAAAGGGAATTTAGAAACGTTCTTGACAAGATTTTTAAACAGGAACTTTTTATGTGTGTGTCCTCAGAGGTTTCCTTTGAGCAATTTTATTCCATAAAACAACTTAACAAACTTCTCCCTAAATGCACTTTTATTACGTACCTGTCCCTTGCAGAGCAGCAGAACTTTTTTGAACAGATGGTAGATCTGACTAGAGGGCTGGTGGATGGTCACGATGACGGTTTTATGATGAGTCTCTGCTAGATCCTTCAGGGCACACATCAGGTTGTAGGCCAGATTAGAATCCAAGCCTGAAGTAGGTTCCTTTACCAAAAATAGTGATATCTGTTTTAGACATTTTACCAAACAGGTTATTATTGGCAGGCTTGAACAGAGGCCAAATGTAGGTTCATGAAAAAAATAATAATACCTTAATCATCACAGACATAATAAAAATGTTTAATATTAAAGGTAATTGCTTGAATGATGAATGTCCAAGGAGTTCATGGTTTCCATATCAGCGGCTTCGTTTCGTTTAACTGAGTTTTGAAATTTGCGCAAGAATACACAAAATGGGGACTTACCTAAGTTTCATTTAAAACATTTGTAAAAATTCGTAAAATAAGTGTTCGAAGAAATGGTCCATAATTGTCTTTAATGTCTTTACTGATGTGCTCAGTACCTGCTCGTAAATGTCCATACTGATGTGCTCAGTGCCTGCTCGTAAATGTCCATAATGATGTGTTCAGTGTCTGCTCGTAAATGTCCATAATGATGTGTTCAGTGTCTGCACGTAAATGTCCATACTTGTGTGCTCAGTGTCTACTCGTAACTGCCCATATTAATGTGCCCAGTAGCTGTGCGTAAATGTCCATGTTAATGTGCTAAGTGTGTGCTGGTTTATGTCCATTGTAACATACTCAGTGTTTGCTCGTAAATTTTTAAACTATTATTCTCGTTTCTGCTCTTGAATTTAAAAACAATACTCTAGGCGTGTGTTCATTATATTTTTATTTACCTTAAGTGTCCGCTCGTAAAGGTCGATAGAAATGTTCTCAATGTCAACTTGAAAATGTCCACGTTAACGTGCTTGGTGTTTAATTGTAAATGTCCACAGAAATGTCCTCAATGCATGTTCGTAAATGCTCGTATTAGAAGTAAACAGGCGTCCCGTCATTATTTTTCATGTATTTAATACTGTTTTGAATACTTATTCATGGAAAACGTACATCCAGCAGTAACACTAGAGGGTTGTTGATCAGTTCACAGGCAATGGCGACTCTCTTCCTCTCACCCCCAGACAGTCCCCGGATAAAGATATCACCCATCACTGAAAATGAAAATGTACGGTCTTAATCTCGCAGAGATATACACACCGATATGCATATAACTCTTACAAAGAAATTTCACATAACATTAAAACAAGACACATGCTGTAAAGTCATCTCATGTCAATACTGAAACACAGTAACTCAAGTAATTGAAAACTATATATTGCGTTATTATATATCCATCATGACATCATCCCTTACCCGATATATAAAGTCCCTCATTCATAATTTTCCATATTCCGTATACACATATCAAAATTGAAAAATACTCCTTGCGTATACACATTAACCAATGCATTCAAGCACGAATCATAAACGTATCGCACAAAATGTTACAACTACTTCTTGAACACAAGGTTACACCGTATGAATATATCTACCTTAACAAAATATAAACTGGAGTTTCCTCCTGAAACACATTAGGATAAGCGTTTTATAGGCATGTGACTCACTTTTCAAAGAATATTCATACAATATAGAGACGTTATCAGATATTAAAAAAATACATTCAGCTTAGACATATATCCGCCACTAAGCTGCATCCAAAACAGAATAACAATGTACTTCACCGCATTGTTATGATACAGATCGTATTCGTAAAAACTACATTAACTTGCCAGAGCAGTTATCAGTTATGACGGTATGGTCATCCTCAAGAAAATAATTGTCAGACCCCAGCCGAATCCTGCCTTGTACGCCCATTAGGGTTATCATGCTAGGAGGGAAATTGACGTGCAGTGGGAGAAGGGCCGACGCCTTGTTTACCATTAGTATTAAAGGGGACAGTGGCATTGGTAAACTGTTGTAATTTTTAGAAAAGTCGGAATGCAATACTAACCCAGGGCAAGTGTCAAATCTGCCTAAATCTGCAAAGGTCTCTTCAATGGAAGCTGCCTCCTTCCCCCTTGAGCTTAACCACTACAGTCTGCCTACCTCCAGTTCCACAGTTGTGAGACTGTATTAGTAAAGGTTTACATTGATATGGTGTTACCTTGGTCAGAAGAGGCAGCAATAGTCATGTTGAAGCTTTCATGTATTTTCGCCTGCCACATTTTATGTGGCAGACAGAGCTGTCCTGATCTAAACTTGGCATCACAGGTGAAACTCTTTGATGGATTACCTCTTATATGGCATACAGGGAGCAGATTGTTTGTGTGAATGGTGTAAAAGCTAAAGCTTCCTTATTGCTTCTGAGGTATCATAAGGTTTAGTGCGACTTCTATCCACACTGTATACTCTGAGTGACATTCTAGAATCGCTGTTTCGCATTTTTGTCAGCGAGCACACATATATTGTGTACATGTAATATGTTGAAAAAACTTAAACTCTCCTACCAGTATTCTGGCATTTTTCCAGCCCGAGCTGAGCTATGACCTCTTGTACTCTCTCTCTCTTTTGATGTCTGCTCCAAGACTCAGGAAGCCGCAGATAAGCTGAGTACTAAAATGCACACACACACACACTTATTTAATATTGTATATATATATATATATATATATATATATATATATATATATATATATATATATATATGGAAAGGTCATACACAGAAAAGTCGGTTTCGAACCAACGATCTTCCGATTTCCGGTGCGGCTGCCTTAACCACAGAATTTATAAATACACAATAATATACTGTAAATAACATGGTCGTGTCACACGAATGTGCCTAAATATATATAAATATGTTTATATGTATACATACGTTTTGACGGTTATTGTCAAATATTTAAAAAAAAATCTGTCGGTTTAAAGATACAATAAAATGTAAATATGTGTACTGAAAATATAAGGTTATCAGTGTGTGTGATGAAAATACTACATTTTAATGACACCTTAAGAGAAAAAAGAAAAATTTTTTAGGTTCTCACTGTCAGTGTCTCTTTAAGCGTTAACGTTCCAAGGAAGACTTCCGTCTGTAGGAGATACCTCATTTTTCTTCTGATATGTTTGTTAATGGGTCGTCCATTAACAAGAATCTCACCGGAAGTCACCGGAAGTCGACCAGCAATGGTGTTCATTAGTGTTGTTTTGCCAGATCCTGTTGAATCAAAGCACAAAATTCAAAATTTAAACAAAATAAATTGAATTGATGTTCACATCGTATCAGTTATAAAAGAATATTTAAATGTGTGTATTTCACCAAAGGAAATTTTACTATCGAAACACCCTTACCGCTCGGCCCTAGAACGGCCAGTAATTCTCCAACCTTAACCCCACACGTGATGTCTTTTAAAATTGGAACTTTGTTGATACTGGCGTGGAGCCCTTGCAACTCAAGATCCATATGATTGCTTCTGTGAACACCATGTTTGGTCTCCATGGCTGAAACTATAAAACATTCTATTCTATGCATTTGCCATATATTTTTTGGCTTGACTTATTATAAAAGTGCAATCAAGGATTCTTCTACATAAAGATATATATTTTGTTTATACTGACTATATGAAAAGCCCATAATGGGAATTACATCCTAGAATGGATAATTATTAGGGCCAAGACGGAAGCATATATATAGAACAATATATTGAATGTATGACGACGAACTATGCTGGTAAAGAACTCTACAAGTAGTCTTTGGAACTTTTTCTTTAATATAGGGCAATGAGGTCAATGTCAGGTGTCAAGCAGAGAATGACCATTCAGCTAGATTTGTCTACCGGTATCAATGGAGTAAAGTATCAATGTAAGTTATATGACTGGTTCATGTCGAATATCCATGTGGCAACACATTGTGCAACAAGATACTTGTAATGGTTTATGAACAAGAATTGGGATCGACATATTGAGTTTGTACAGTTAAAAAAAAGGTTTAGAGCTTTTGCCTTTGCATTTGGAAATCACGTTTCAGTCATAACTTTAAACGCACAATCAAATATTTCTTGCATGTATATATCCATGTATGTGAAAAGTTCAATTTGGAAGGCTGTTGCATTATTATGCTCCAAAGCCAACACTGGCACATGCGCATTTTGTTTGCGCAATGCTTACATGAGCATTTACATGTTAAGATGTCATACATTTTTCACTTATACATTTACATTACACAAAACCGACCAGAGCACTTACTCGTTTGCTTTTGACCGACTGAAGGTGTCTTTGATGAGGATAATGGTCCGGTATGGACGACCTCGATAGCTTAGCTGGAGCGATTTAATCAGAGTACATGTACAGCACAAACAAAAACTAGGTGGGTTTTAATGAGTTCAATTCAAAGTTGGTACCTGCATCGGATGCAGTGAAGTGTAAAGAATAAATGTCACAGCAAACTGTTGTCGTGGTTCTTACATCGCAGGTTACATGTGGGAGGACCTATCGGTTATAGTGTCACTGTCATCACTGGAACGTGACGGCTTTATGTACACGCATGTTGGATGCAGCCTTGTGGTGGCATACATGTGGCTATTTGGTTAGGGTCTCGTTGATCCGGGCCTCTTGGTACCCAAACGTCCATTACACAGATTAAATAGGAATCTACTTGTTGTTGCTTTTCAGAGTTGCCATGAGACTTAGAGTGGTATACGCCAGCATAGATGTCTCTTATATAAGGATGATATAGGGTTCCTCCTACAGCACAGACAGAAATATCTTTGATTTTTTTCTCGAAGGCACTGCTTGCCGAGGGTAAACGTGATATTAACATGGTGCACATGTTGTAAGTATCTAAAACCAAGAATGTAAATTTTGTATCATTATGTCATGTTTCCTGCATAACATTTAAATTATATATATCTTATATTATATTATATATTTTTTCCAAGTATATAACGAGATAAAATTCGTTGAGACATGATACGTGTATAGGCAATTTAGCGGGATAATAGCAGGGATGTAGGACTCAAGTCCACATTTTAGGGACTTGGACACGGTCTTAACCCTAAGGATCCTGGACTTGTACTTGGACTCGGAAGCAAATCAGTCGGAAATAAAAACGCTTTGTCACATACTGTTAGACTTGTGCAAAATAATAATACAATTTAACAAAATCTCTCTCTCTCTCTCTCTCTCTATATATATATATATATATATATATATATATAAACTGTAACATGAAATACCCGTGATGATTTTATTTTTAAATTTATTTTGATAAGAAGAACTGTATTGCACCCTGACTCGCACTTGGACTAGGGTCCAAATGACTCGGAATGTGACTGGAACTTAAGGAATTGGACTTGGAATAGGACACCAGTAGCCTGGAGTCGACTACATAACTGGTTAATGGTAAAGAAACCTTTAATTTTAAGAATCAAAGGTAAAAGACCATGGTATCATTTTGAATGTGTATCTCTGGTTGCCAATTTGTGTCATGTTGAGTTTTATTAGGCTTACATGATGTTTCATGCCTATATAAAAAGCGCAGTGTAATAACTAAAATACTTTTTGCATAAGGTTTCCCCCTGGAAACGTACTGTTTTACCTCTCCGGAATTCCCTATAAATATCCCTCTATGTTTCCTTTAGCATATCTCGATCCCTAACCCTATAAGTTGTAAGATTTTCCTAACAAAACATATTTAACATCTTGGAGGTCTTTACACTGTTTACCCTTTATCCCTGCTGTATACCTTTAAACCTACCCTAATATCACCGCAAAAATGTGTAAGAACTAAACGGAAGACATGATACAAACGGAGGGCTTAACTGAAAATTCAGGTTCGATATATTTGATAAACTCTTTATTAGAGGCAGAGAAAACCGCTGTAAGATTTATCAAAATGAATTCGGCGTAAACATCCAAACATTCACTGAATAATATATTCAAGCAAATCTAATCTGAATATACTCTGACACATACACAACATAATCTCTTTTCTGAATAAAGGCTTTAGATAGAATGACATAAAATGCGCGATATTAGGGGATAAAATATTAACTCCTGAGTAGTCTACGCACGCCACCTTTATTACATTTAAAAAATATTTGAAAGCCAGATCATGTTTTCCTCTAGTTAATCCTTGCATATTGTCTAGGTCTAATGATACAATTTGTGCAATGTCTGATTCTCTGTGTGCTCAAAATTATGGGTTTGGCCAGTTGCTTACAGAAAAGTGTTTCAGTCAGTCCGCATTACTAAGCCGAATGGCATTAAGTAGAAGTGAAATTTCCCTTCTGTTGTGACAAAAGCGATTTTATTTCTTTACCTGATCTCAGAAAAGAAAATATTTCTTGAGAGTTTGGTATTTTTTCAGGATCAAAAACAGTAATTTTATTTAGCGCCCAAGATTCAATATTTAATCGATTACTGCAGTCTGGCTTGTTCACAATCACACTAGGGAGATCATAATGGAAGTTTGATTTCTATATAATCCCCATTTTTAACATATTATCAAGCTGTAGTTTTATGGTTCTCCTAGTGCCTGTGGCACTGGATAAGGGTATGACCTTACTGGTTGTCAGTATGATTTATCATTTCAAAACTGATGTTTTCTTTGGCGCATCTGTGAAAAACATCCTGATATTGTTCTATATATGTATGTTCTATATATTCCATTAAATTTACAGATGGTGTGCGGCCTTCCTCACTAATCTCGTCTCTGTCACAGTAAAAACCTACTATGCTGTTGACTAGTTCGGGATTCTCTATCGTGTTGAAACATCCTGTTACCATGGTATCGGTAGTTGTTATCCGTTTATTGAATTAGAAAATCATTGGGGCACATACATAATCATTGGAACACATTAGTTCTTATCCATTAATTCGATGACAAACGTTCTAATCCCATCCCTCCAGCACCAAACAAACAATGTTCTATACGTGTGGGAGACGCACACGAAACTTTTATTGCAGGAAAGAACAGGATCAAAGCAATTTTTAGGCCCAAACACACACGCTGTTAAGTTAGTACTGAATCTGAATTATGTCACAAAGTAATTTTGTCCTATGAAAGACTACTCTGGATTCAGAAAATAAAGTGGGTTTTACATTTCCTGGGTTTGACCTGAAACACTTTTTGTTGGGTTAAAACATTCGTGGATTAATCGTTCCTAGTCATGAATTTATCAAAATTAATATGTGAACAGACTTGAAACTAAGCCAAAGATTTTAATTTTCTTTTTGTAAAAATCCATTGAATATTTATACCTTTCTGACTCTTTAAAGCAAGTGTCAGCTTCAAGCTGTCCCGGAATAAGCGACAGGCTCAATGACACAACAGACAAAAATATCGGCTGACTTATCTGAAAAATTTGAGTATATCTAAATAGATTTCCATGGATAATTCTGCTTGTTTCTACCAAATGAAAACATGCTTGTCGGAATGTATAACTAGGCAAGGAGTTTACAGGGATGGAGTATCAAGTGAGAATCTGGCCGTGTCGGATGTTGCTGACGGGGGTCATAAAACTCGCTGCTCTAAGGCACAAAGAGATGCCGCTGATAAGCCCGGTGCTAATTGATACAGCGCGAGAGACCCGCCTTCGGCGTAACTTCGGAATTATTGTGACAAGGATGAGTAAGGTTCTCCCCAATTTTATCTCCGATAGTATTTAATATAAATTTTATAACAATCATAAGTTTGAACACCATATGTTCATATGTGTGGGAAACGTGTGGGAATCTGTAGTTGCTAATGACGCCTGAGCTATAGCTTGGCTGCGGTACATATGGGCGATAATACGAGAACAACGCTGTCAGTGACAGAGCGGACAATGGCTCGCTGTTATCCATCAAAATGAAAGTCATCCAAGCATAAGCTAAAATTTTTTTTTTTATCGTCGGAATACTATAATACATGGCCAATTATTAATATAAGTCAGAAGTGTGGGAACTGATGGAATTTTTTATAATTCCGAAGTTATTCAGGGAAAGTAAGGTTTACACTTACCAGTCGTCCGTCATGAATCACGGCATAAGTTGATGTAGAGTGTCCGCATCTACCCAAAATTGGTCAAGTGATTCCTCAACACGAGACCTCTCTAGATATATTTGTTGCGCATAATTCTTGACAAAACAAACCATTTGCGCATTCATAATTCCAGTCAATGTTATACCAGTGATTTACTGCTCAGTTACCGGATATATCGCTCTCCGCTTCAGCGAGCTACAGCGGACCGCAGAAGTAACATCTAGCAGGCTCGCTTTATCAAAGGCCGTGCTGCCGCTGCGCCTGACACCGCGGCACAATAGGCGTACAATATAGTTAATGGGCTTATCATGTTTTAATTGCAATTAGCGCATGACTGACACTCGCGACCTGGCAGGGCTTCTGACAGTTGTTACTCCTTGAACTAGGTTAATGAGGGCAAGTATCGGCGCTAGGTGTCGAGAAGACGTTCTTTCAGAAGATACCCTCTTTCGACTCACTTGCCCGTGAACAAGGCCACAGTTTGACCTGGCTCCAGCTCATAATTGTGCTCAGCTGACCCTGACTCATCACCAAGGGGGGGGGGGGGGCTAACTAGATCAACTCTACCACACGCTTGTTTATTTTATTCAAACATGACATTCTTTCAAACGAATAATCAAAAAAGATTAGCAGGGCAAAATGACCTTCGCCTACGACTATTAGCGAAATGATATGGGAGAGAGCTAGTCACTATAAAACTTCAAGGGACTGCGAGTCAAGGTACCCCTATCAGCTTACAAACAGACATTCCTCTTGAACCCTCATTGCACCTTAGATAATTTGCAGATGTGCCTTATTTAAAAGTGGTTGACTATGTGCACGGGATTTTAGGAGTCTTAAAAAAACAGCAGCGGTTTGGCGGAGGTCGTGTCAGATATATCCGGTGGTATAATGTTAAGGCCCACCACGTCAAAGAAACCAAAACTTGAGAGCCTAACAAAAGAAAATTGGTTTGTCACTTCAAAATACTTGATTCCCTCACAAGGCAGGGTAGGCTGCAGCAACAGGAAAGACCAGACTATTTATCATATTTATTTCAGGTCGTTAGCACGGCACAGCAGTATAGGTGGATAGATGTGTTGCTATATGATGACTTGTATGGACGAGAGCAGGGCAAGTTATTATGTAGATTGAGTTTACAATTAGCCAACATTAGTAGGATATGGTTACAACCAAAGATAAGTACCACTACTATGGCAGGTAAATCCCCGGGAGGTAATGTACATAAACCTAAAAAAAGGCCTGGGGAATCGGGTCCACGGGACCCTCAGACAGGTAAAGAAATGTGTATTTCTTTCAACAGGGGGTCTTGCAAGTATGGCATAACTGTAAGTTTGTACATGTATGTTCTGTTTGGGCAAACTGTAAGTTTGTACATGTATGTTCTGTGGTGGCTGTGGTGAAACCCATCTACGGTCCAAAAATCCCTGCTGAGAACTGAGAACCCACTTCAGGAGTATGAATTGCTACCCAGTTGTTTGTGTAAAGTCTCTACAAAACAAAATTTTCAAAATTCTCTTGGTATCAAAAATGGGTTTTCATTATAATGTCGAGTCTATCACACCACCAATAGCAAATAATCACAAATCAGCTGTGATTCATCAGAGGCAAGTGGAAACTGAAATTATGATAGATATATAAGAGGGACATTATTGTCTTTGTCCTCAAAATTCTCCTCATTATAAATGCCTTAGGGGTCATTTCAAAACCAGGCACTGCTACATTGCGGATTATTCATGAAGTTTGCTTGCCTGAGGGTTCAGCGGTTAATGATTATATCCAGAAAAATGAGACCCTGCAGGAGGGACTTATTCTTGCTAAGAGAAATTATTTTCTAGAAAAGTTGATTTACATAATGAGTATAGGTCCTCATCCCTTCCCAAATCAAATTATGCTGCTTCAAAATATGACTGACAATTTCAGGCATTGCACGAAATGACCGATCTACTCTTGTATTATACAAATGACTTCAATTTCAAGTCATTTAGTGTTGATTGAAATATGGTAATCATATTAGCACAATTTGCCTGAAGTGTTTACCTAAATAGTGTAATGACCTACTCTCAATTTTATGTGCTCTATTTGTCAAAATAGTTCGATTAATCTATGCGTTTGGATTTTGCAGAAAATAAATTCTTGGGACGGGGGGGGGGGGGGTCCTAGAGTTGAAGAGGGTTTTGTCCATCATTTACTTGTCACTTATTGATCACAAATGAAATGTTGCCAGTTCAAGCGTGCAAAGTGTAAGAAGTTCTTGTTTCCAAAATATGTTTACTTTTCAAATTACGTGTTAAAGAGTGCCTCCCTGAACACTTAATCCAAGTTCAGGCATGATTATTACATAATACAGAAGTTAGTCCCATATCATTAAATATTTTATAAATTTAAGTTAGCATTGTTACATATATCCTAGTGATATTCTGAAATTTTTTAGAGCAATGAACTATTCCTGGTCATTGTTTATTTTTTAACTTATATTATTCTTGATTTTTATCCATATTGTAATAAGGTATGAACATGGTTTTTCTTTAAAATGACAAGGCGAATTCAGTTGAAACCTACCGAGAAGATCCCTAGTTATCTCCCCAATTTATATGACATATGCTTGATATTCGTGGTCTCCTCATATATTTGCCATCTTCCTATTTTCCATTCTTCGTCATGATTTTTATTTAAATAATTGATAGATATTAAAGAATGATTAAAGGTCGAATTTTTATCGTGATTAACTGTTTAGGTTCTTACGCTTACAACTGTGGACATGTAACCAGGCACAAAATATATTGCTTTAATTAAATAGGTACCAGCACTTTATTGAACTCAATTGAAGGCCATTAGTCCTTGTCACATCAGCATAATATAAAAAAAGGAAAGTTGATCTGTGGAACAGATCTAGTATGTTCCCCGCCTTCTGGGGGAATATTTAGACAAAAGTTCTGAATACATGTATTAAATTTGAAATGGGTCATAGGGTCAATATCACACAGCCAGATTACCTCCGAACCTTGAATACTACATGAAGGTCATCCAATTTTTAATCTGACCTGGTCCTTCATGGAGTACGTAAATGCTGCAATTTTGGTGTCTATTTCATATTCTTTATACGTTATTGCGTTTACATCATTTAAGCATTATCGTCGCTGTGACATTGAAAAATGAGTGAAGGTCATCTATGTTAGTATTTGACCTAGCCCTTGATACGATGCAAAAATTGCAAGTTTGGTGAATGTACCTTAAATTCTTTTGGAGTTATTTCATTGATATCATGTAAGCGTTATTGTTGCTGTGAGCCGGAAAAAAATAAGTCAAAGTCATCCATGTTCGGACTTGACTAGCCCATGATAAAATGCATCAATGCTGCTGGTTTGATGACGGTACCTCAGTTTTGTTTAGAGTTATTGCGTAAACGTCACTCTAGCATTTTCGGCGCTGTTACCCTGAAAAATGCATCGAAGATATTCACTGCCGAACTTGACATAGGCCTTGATAAGGTGCATTAAAGCTACAAGTTTGGTGACTGTATCTGACATGTTTTTAGTTATATTGTAAACAAAAGTTTAGCATAATCACCGCCGTGACCTTGAAAAATACATCAAGATCATCCATTTTCAGACTTTAATTAGCCATTGATAAGGTTCTTCAGTGCTGCAAGTTTGGCGACTGTACCTATTTTTTTAGAGTTATAGCGTTATCATCACTCTAGCATTACCACCTCTGTGACCTTGAAAACACAATTAAGGTCATTCATGTTCAAACTAGACCTAGCCCTTGAAAAGGTTCATCAATGCTGCAAGTTTAGTGACTATATCTGAAATTTTTCTCAAGTTATCGCGTTAACAAATTTGTGACGGACGGACGGACGGGCGGAAGGTCGGCCCGGTGGAAAGACGGACGGACGCTCACCATCTCAAGTAAGTGTTTAAAAGTAAACAGTGGAATAATATAGATATGTATTGAAGACTGGTTGTTATGTGACTAAAATGAATTATTATTTTACGACAAACGTTTAGAGTATGAACTATGTAGTGGTGTAATAAAACGATAAGGAAGAGTTGTTGTTTTGTAACTAAAAGGGTTCATTTCATATCATAGTAAACGTCTGAAGTGTGGACTAAATTGACTTAACAATAATTGCATTAACTTATTTGTACTTGAAATGATATTTTATGCAGCCGATTCACGCGGTGATAACTAACATATTTAAAAGAGCTTTCGCGACAGTTAGTACTTTTTGTATAAGCATTATTCTGTCTAAATCAGGCAGCGTATATGCCTTTCCTTGACATATGTCTCACAATTAACACGGTATTGACCAAATGATTACTTAATTTCGACTGAAAAGTGAGATTTACAATGATAACTGAAGAATTCATGGATGTCCCTTACGCTTGACGGTTACTGACAGCACCCATTTCAGATGTGACGGAAAAGTTTGCCGTGACAAATTTCTTGATATATATTATTATGTAAAGAGAAGTAGGAAGCTTTGAAGATTCATTTCCAAAAGTATTGGTAAATTCAAAATGGGAATTCCTATTTTTCTAGTGCTATTTCTTTGCGTTGTCAAGCGGGCCCTATCCAACGCATCGGGAACTGCGCTGTCCGGGTACACTTGCACTTGTGACGTCACCCAGTCGTGATATTCTGGACACAGCAAACCTTATTGACATCAATCTTTGGTTCTCCACTTGCATAAATGTGACAGAAAACGTTGCCGGGTAACCAAAATATCTTTTATTCTCAAATTAAAAGTACTTTTATGTGCTCTATCGTTCTGTAATGATCTCATCTGTTTCAAAAGCTAATTCAACAAATATATCACGCTTAAACACAAAATGCTTCCCTTGTGGGCGAACTGATGCGGTCCTGTACAAAAGTCACATGACCAGTTATGTAATTTGTGGTTTTAGTCATTGACTACAGATGTCAAGGAATTTGTTTCAAAGGTCATTCAGCAAATATATTAACCACTGTGTAAACAGGAACGGGCTTTAAACAAGGACTCTCTTGATATTTACAGATAAACAGTAGGTAATGATACTTTCAAGTTTTAGCTGCAGGTGGCGCGTCGGACCACAGGCAATGTAAACAAAGCACACATGGAGTTCACCTCTCGGATAAACTGTAGAGTTGTCAAAGCACTAAAACTGTTTAAATACATTTATTATCGCTATAGCAGGAGAAAAACAAACTGCTTTTCACCCGACAATGTGTACTACCATTCAGCAATAGCCGAGATATATATTTTCTTCTAACCCATCATAAGAATTCATTAATTTTCTTTACACAAGCCCGACACGGGGACTTAAAGTCGTTTCTGTCGTGATACCGACACGTTTTAAAATACCTATAACAGAACTGTACACAAGACAAATGGTGTACTAACCCCGTTATGACATTATATATAATTGTATATTGATAAAATATTAATAATGTTAAATACAACAATGGTTCAAAATGCCATAATTTACCGACATTTGACACGTTTAGTCTAGAAAGGGGAGGCTCATAAATAAAAATTGACTCTCTTGAATGCTGACCTGTGGGGTCCAAACCCGCAATGTTTACCTTTCTATCTCTAGTGATATAATGCTTTGAATAAACGAATTGTATGAATTTCTTTCATTCGCTGTCAGATGGAAACGTAGGCAAATCTAATGTATATCCATCACACAAATAGAGGACAAAAACACTTACATCGCAGGTTCTTGAATTAAACATCAACTATGAAAGACATACAAACTAACGAGCATTAACTGATTACATAACTTCTGGATAACCTTTTTAGTGGCTTAATACCCTGTATTAATGTATGCACCTGTATACAGAAATGGCCACAAAAGAAATCATCATTTTCCTTTTTTTCAGTAATATGTCCTTTTATGGTATACACTTGCTTTAAAAATGCTTCCAAGGCATTACACCATTGCCTTTGAAATTAATATTTAAATGTTAATGGAAAAGATATGAAGTCTGAGTATTATATTTCTATGCAAGTCTGCTTAGTGTATGGGTGTAGTACAGATACGCATATAGGTCTACCGAACGTACACTGCAATTCTCCCTTCCACATGAGTGTCATTTGAAAACGTGCTCAAGTATTCTTTGAATTCTGGGTACATATGACTACGTGTTCAAATCTTCCTGGCGTACGGTTATCATATAGCCACATATAACGATTATTATAAGGATACGTGTTCAAGTATTCATTTTTCAAGGAAGTGGTGAGGAAAGGCCCAACTGATGCATACGGGAGGTGTAGGAATCTTCTTATCGCTTTTCGTACACTAATATATTCGCTATTATTTGTGATGCGTCGAAACGTCATCTGTCTTCCGTTTTCTCAGAGGTACGCATGTCCGGCTTCCAATCGTGAAGACCGACACAAGTTGTATTCCAAAGGGTTGTTCATATTGTTACATGCGATGATTTCTGAGAATAATGTAGACTGCTAGTAATGGTAAAACGATATAACCTATTAAAACCATCACACTGATCCAGACTGGCCAGTCAAGCTCGTAAAATTCCAGGATCTCTTTTCCACTGACGTAGATGGTAGAATTGGAGGCTACAGAACATTTAGGGAAGTTACTCTGGTTTGGCGGGGCACAGCTGAAAAATAAAGACAAACAAAAACAAAATCTAGCGACCATTTACCCAAATATCTGTTGGCAGTTATAAAAACATTGTGAACTCTAAACCTAACACGATATAGATGTTGTTGAATGCATAAAAAATATTTGATCTAATTTATCCAATCATTGATACTATCTAAAGGCATAATCTATGTTTCTTTCTAAGGTTTTCTCATTTATTTGTCTCATCAGGAGAGCATAAAGGATGTAAATGGGAGCAAATATTAAATTTTGTAAATAAATGTGTGTATCTGACATGTGATCATGAAGTGTATCATGATTGATTACAAAAACCATTCAGTACTCTGTACTTGACAGTGTCAATCAAAATGCCTGATTTTATACTGATCAAGGTAAAGCATTTGCCACTCAGACCATAGATAGTAAATTACTTGAAGAGTATTTCAGGAGGTAAACGCAATCATACATCTCATACGGCAAGACCAAATTCAAAAGCATATAATCATTTACCCGAAATCAGAACCATCAAATTCCAGAACGGTTTGAATGTGATACGCATGGTAGAAGAATGTGCAATATTTTAACCAGTCGAGCCAAAAAGGGAAATTTTTCTGGTAAAATCCTCCTGCAAAACATTAGCACTATTGGAGATTCTCGGCAGTAAAATTGACAAACATTTGACAAGAAAGTATATATAAAGATGATTTATAAAAATACTTTATAAGACGAAATACTTTATAAGACGAAATCTTGAATCATCTGATTGATTAAAATAACAAAGGCTTTTACTTCGGCTAATAAAACTCAGTGACTTAGGAGAGGTTGCATAAGACAAACTGATCAAAAATAAGACTTACGTCTATCATAAGAGGATTAGATTATTAGATTTTCTTTAAATTCATCAATTAAAAAAAAGTTTTATTGCACATTTATCCTTTTCTGTCAGAACAGTTCTATTCAATTGCTACTATAGAAAGATGCATGGTTGGTTCGAACGATAAATGTCACACTAACCTGCCATTATATTTATAATCAAGAAAACAGTCCCTGTGGTAAGAATAGTCTCAATATCACGAAGGACAGCGTTACAGAGAACTGCATTACTCTAAATAATAAAGGAGGCAACATATAACTCGATGAGCACTTTAAGATGTTTAAACACACAGTAGAAACTCTCCTAGTGGGCACCTCTATAACATTGACGGATTTGACAGTGCCAAATCGTGCCCTAATGTTGAAGACTTTTACAGACTAACTATTGCTGGGGAGTGCTCATGAATTTTTCTCTGCAGTCTCACAGCTGTTACTGATGGAATTTCTAAGATATAAAGACATTTACGGTTTCCATTAAGAAAAGGCCTTTACTCGTTATAGCGTATAGGTCATCCAGAGTATTCAGGTAATATACCAGTACGGGCCAAAAAATGGGAGCACTTACCTGGGTGATAAAAATAGAAAGGAGCCAAGTCCACCAGCTGAAGAAGTACGCCTGTGTGCCGTTTAGACCTGTTGCCCAGTAGATGGCGCAATGGAACAACGTTGGCTGTATGAGAAGAGTGAGGGCATCACTGGTGATTTGGGAGAGAAGATATGCCGACAGTCTGTAGCATCCCGCAGCTCTCTCCCTTGTGACCACCGCCCGGCTCTTAAACACTGTAAAAAAATATTCAATGCACATTATTATTTTGATAATTTCCTGATGAGTTAAAAGTTGGAAGTATCCAAACTCGGCAATGTCACATATTATAAATGTTTATACTTTTTCCACTAAACAAGCTGCCACTGCTATTGTTCCTATTGCTAATAATAATCATAGTTTCAGATTTCTAAATTTGGATTTTTTAAGAGAACCTGATACCTATCATCATCATCTGGTTTGACCTTCTGCTGTGTAACGGTGTATGTTTGTACCCTTCTAATAAGTAGGATAACGACCTTTCAGGTGATCTGGTTCAGAATCAAAGAACCAAACATTAAAAAATATAAAAAAAGAAATCATGCATAATCATAAGTAATGTTATTAATATTTCACTGTTTGTTGTATTTTCAAACATCATCTTTATGAAATTTTGTCTAAAGATATAGTTATACATTTATTCATGCAAGTTTTATTTAAATTAAATATTAGGACTATTTCTCCCTGGAGTACCTGGCTCACTTACGTCCTGTGCATACAGTCGCAAATGAGAGGAATGCCCAATTGATTGCCATGAAGAAAAGCTTCAACAAACATAAATCAAATAATCAATTAGACATCAAAGCGTACAATTATTTTTCATGGCATAATTATCCAATATATTAAAAAATGTTAATTTTTGAAACATAAGAACTTGAAAATACTTTAATATTTCTCTAATCAACACACTCGATACTGTTAATACTTCGTTCAATTAAATATGAAACTATGTACTGAAAAGTAATGTGTTTATCATAAGTATAATATGTTTGTAGAACACATTCTAAATGATCTATAACAATGGATAAGTCTTACTATTAATCAAACCACAAATAAATTAACGATGGTATGTGTGCCCAAAATATATTTACCTGTGCCAAGCGATCTGAGATTGTTCTTTCAATACGTGGTAACTGAAACCACACCAGGGACGCGAATAGTGCCAGTATTACAGTCCTTATAAGACCTTATAAGGATCTGCGGTTTCGCGAGACGAAGTCCCCTCAAAGTCAAGGTCTTATATTGGCTGAAGAACCCTCTTGGCCACTTCCTGTCATTTGTTAACCAATCAGTTCTTTCCCTGGTAATGCTGGCGTCATCAGTAACTTCTGGATCTACAGTTTTTTCCGTATATATGAAATGAGTAACACATTTATGTGATTGTGCGATATTGTAAATTAGGTTTTACCTTGTAAAGGTTTCATTAAACTCCCCAAGCCGAGGATTCACAGGATTAGAGTTAAAATGTTTGCGTATTAAAATTAAGATATTATAAATTAATTAAGGACCTATTATAACGGATGACAGAGAGTTCGACCCCATTATGATTTCAGGACAAAACTGACTGTCAGATAATAGAGGAACTGATATATTAAGCGGAGAAGAGCTACGAGGACACGTTGTATGGATATATGACGTTT